>CM024174.1:8762983-9962983 GCA_013433145.1 Ascaris suum
TAGAACGCAATAAAATAAAAGTTATGATTTTCAACGTACCTCTCGTTCTGGCCCAAAATTAGTTTTCATAAACACTCGTCCTCGTCACCTGAAAACGCAAAAATATTTTTTTAACGCATAAGGCTTAAGCATGAAATTCCGAAATTATGAGAAACACTAATTTGTTACATAACTTTACGCCGTAAAATGCGAAATTTAAATTCAATAAAACGAGTTTAACCAAAGTAAAATATATACAGAAATTAATATATCTAACAGAAATGAAAATCGCGGATAGTAGAGTTGAAATTTTTAAAAAAAGTGAAAAAGAGTGCCGAAATAAAAGAAGAAATAAAAAGAAACACGAAGAAATTAAATTATAAAGCACACTTTTGCAAGTACAGATAAAGAACAATGATAACTGCCTACATACTACAAAAAACGGCAAAGTACACTAGACTGTACGAGTTACAAAAAATGCCCACTTTCCTAGTGCAGTCAATCTGAAGTATATTCTTTTATCACTGCTATAAATGTGACGACATTTGACATTTGCAACTCCTGATACAGAAATAGGGGTGCGTGCCAGATGCAAGTCCATTTGAAATTTATGGATCTTCATTAGTTGATCATCAACATCATAGTTTGTCTTTTTGAACCCCTCCATACAAGGGTCCTAGCAATCATCACAAATGGATCATAGCATTCAAAGCAACGCAATGAAAAAATGGTCTTTTATGGTTAGATTTTGAACTGCTCAATGCTTCTTAATATCAGACGCATCTTAGACTAATTAAGAATTCAGATATGAATACAATTGTGTTTCTACTGGTACGAGTCCATCGATAAAAAATAAAACAACGTGAGACGTGAAAAGGCGACTCAAAATTGTTAAAAATTGCAACGCGAAAGCGATGCAGAAAAACAAGGACACCACATGGAAAGCGGCTCAAAAAATACGAATCCACGATCATACAAAGATACATCACTATTGCGACCCTTTCCGCTGCATAAACAACAAAGTCCATTTGCCGTTAATGGGTCGTCACAAGGTAACCACTAAGCAAGCCACATCACAGCTAACATCACCTAATACTCGCGTAATATTAACCATGCCGGACTTAGCTATTTTATTATTTCACACAGTGGTCAACACGTGCGGAGAAAAAAAAGAATATTTTAAAAGCGGTCACCAAACGCATCGATTGGGAATTTATCGATCCTTTCACCCTTATAACAAGATGCTGGGCTCCGACCTGCAATGGGCTTGATGCGACGCTGATCTACCGAGTTCTCGCAATTGCACCAGAACCATCCCTCTTGTACGATTCGCTTCTCTGTTTGGAGAAACATACGTGAAGTTATCGAACTTCAGCGATTTTTTCTTGCGGATTCGTCCTTTTTTCGTCGCGAGTTTCGGTGGGGATTGGTGGTTTGTTTTGTTTCTTTGAGACGACGGCTTCGAGTTACTTCAGATATGCTCCGGAGCATCATGGGGCTTTTAAGCCTCATAAGAACAAGTGGTTCCGCGACGCATTCGCCGCCCACGGCCGCTGTATTCGGCATGGATGAAGGACAGCTCTACCTCGAGTAGAGCTGTTTGTACAGGAGCACTGGGAGGAAGAGTTCGCGGCGCTTGATGTCCACTCCTGGACTGCAATATTTCGGTTCGTTTTCCTGAATTTATTCTCTCTGAAAGTGAAGGATTTGTCGAAGAAATTATTCGATTGGAAATGAGGATGTATGCATCATGTAATGCCTTTGTGTTTATTGCTCTAATGCGTTCTGGATGTTTGTAATTGGTCTTGCGATAACCTCGGCGTCTTTGGAGGTCGTATTATTATTTGTAAAATAACTATAATATTTTTCCAACATATAAATGCAGTGGCACATCTTCGACCTTTTTGCACTATACGCTGAGATTGAGGAATTCTTGTCATATAGGTGGAGGCTGTGAAGCTCGTGGTGTATTTGTTTGAACATATAAATACGGTCGTTAGTCACATATCATGTTGAATACTAATAATTTTTGATGTTTTTTTAAAGAAACGAGCAAAGGATAAGAAACGCAAACCGTCTTTTCTAAATTATTAAGTTTTAAACAGGTAAAATATATATATGTACATATAATAGGATATATATATATATAGTATATATATATATATAATATATATAGATATAGACTTAGATATATACCATCGATATGGTGTAGAAACAGAAGCAAAATGCCCGTGTGAAACAAACGAAGGTATGAAATAATATTAAAAAGAAAACATTTCGCAAGTGCAAGGATAGAAGTAATAGACCGCTGGTAGATACTAGATGTTACAAATGCAGCAGTAAGACATGATTAATTATCTCAGTAAGACATGAATAAATTATGTGGATAAAAGATGACCACGTTCGGCCCTTATCCAGGACGTGTGCAACTTGGTTGTGGCGCGGAACGTTATGCATAACCGTTAGTACGAGAACCTCACTTGCGTATATTGGTATATTTATGTTATGTTTGGCATCATTGCTGCTGCAGTACTTTAAGGCGATATGTTAAATTTAAAATGGAACTGTCTATAAAATTTTAACGGCTGACGTGCTTTGCAATGTACCATTAACTTGTGTGTTAATAGCTGGCGAGGCAGCTGGGCATCGTCCCAACGAGCTGTTGCTTCGAACCGCGTGTTCGGCTGAAAGAGCTCAGCCTCACTGTCTGGGACATCCAGAAGCGCCGCTGCTTCCTCTAGGGGCACCTGAGGACCGATGTATACTGCCGCCATCAGGGGAGGGCAGTTCATCGCACTAATTGGAAAGCCACTGCTACCGGTGAGTGTACCTTGATTTCATGCGCTGTTTACCTTGATCGCATTTGCACGTTGTAGATTCTGCGTTCGCACCTAAATCTCAAATCTCGAATCTTCACCTTAATCTGTTTATTCGGCAATTAAAAACAGTCGCAAAGTTGGCGACAGAGTGTCGTTTGCACAAATGAATAAGCAGAGTGTAGATGTGGACTGAAGAATTGCCCGATTTCCTGTGGTACAGATAAGGTCGCCCATGAGGCAGAGCCCAGTACCACTACCAGCGCGAAGAAGAGCCCGCGCTGGTGCTCCGATGCAGTGAGGCGGAAATAAGTGGTGCCGGAGGAGGGTCCCCGTCCTAGCGAAGTGGAGAGGCCCCATGAGGAAAGGACGAGGAACGTGGAAGTTGAGCCGAAGAGAGCAGCCCGGCAGAATATCAGCCGAAAGCAACGCCGTGCCAGCGGACAGCAGCAGCCAAAGGGCACAATGGCTGGAACAGCTCGCCTCCCGCTACCGTGAAATGCTGTAAGTGACACTCCGTCCTCCATTGGACTGTTGCAAGTGCGTCGGATCTCATTCACGTTCGTTCTCACATATCTTTGAGGAATTAAAATTTAAACCGCATTTAGCATCGGTGAGCAATTTTGGAGTTGTCATTTAAAACAACTTCAAGCTTGCAGAGTTTTGGGGGTTCCGTCTGCTACCAACCGTTTTCATAAGTTATCAACAAGCAAATAACGACGCATGCAAAATGCGTGCTGTCGTCATTCGTAGTGGAAGTGAAAGATCAGCAGCATAAAATGCATGCAGGCTTTTTTTTCCTTCGGTCAATACAGTAATTTGCTTGCACAAGATAAGGGTTCAATGTAAAAACTAGTTCAAAGTCCATCAGGTGCTCAGCGTAGCGACGGGGTTCGCAGTTCTCATCAACAATTCCCATTTTCCTATGTTAAAATAAAAGACAGAATGGGCAGACATTCACATGCAACCACGACAGGATGTTTTCGTAGTGCGCGGTTGCTAGGCAGGATTTTCAAATGCACAATATTAGAAAAAAATCTCTTTTCCATGAGATTGTTTGGTGGACCAGAACAATGACTATAATTGTGTGACTAGCATTTTCAAACATCTTTTGGAATTCGATAATGATTGCAGCCGTCCAAGAACTGGGGCTAATGTGAAACGCGAACGAGTGCCTAGAAGGCGAGCGGCAAGAAGACAGCCGGACTTCAGACCGGCCGACATCTCGACGCTGCCAGCCCATATGGCAGCCGAATTGGTGGCACCAACCACGCCACCGTATATTGTGCAGAATAACAAAAAAAAAAAATACTACGTGTTTCTACTTATCTTTTTCTGCTGCTTTTGTACTGCTTCCTTTTGATGCTACTCTCAGGTTCTGTTGAAGATACCCCTTGCTTGTGGAAGAATGAAGGAGCAGTTCAGCAATGATTAGCGTCTAATTCTGCCTGCTCATTGCTGGGATTGCTTATCCACGGATTATCTTTTGAATAGCTGAGTAGAACAGGAACTGCAAACACTAATGTTGTTCTACGTAAGGCGTTGCTTAACTAACGTACTTTTATGTAGGACGGTCATGAAAGGATTTGCGAATTTCAAAACCTTTCTAACAAAAGAAGCAATAATTGCGTAACCATGATATCAGCTTCACTCAGTGGAAAATAATCCACCTGAAAGTTTTTTCTGATGCCTTTTAAAGCAAGTTTTTGTGAGGTGGTCGTAGGTGGACAAGCAGTTAGGTAGCGACAACAACAGGGGCGCTCTCGGACATGAAGAACTTGCTTTGTTGCTGCTTCGACGTTGATGGCGAGGGTTTTTTTTAGTATGCCGCTTGCACACTGCGGTGTGCGAGATAGGAGTTCGAGACGGTAGCGGCTTGGAGGAAGCACGTCGCGCTATCGAAGTCTCAGCTTGAAGACGGTAAGCGACTTGTTTGCTATTTAACCTGGCGACATGCATGTTCATTATTTTGGGTATGCTTTAAACGAGCTCTTTCGTGAGTGGCATTTTGCCAAAAATTTTTGCTTCGACGGTTCATTTGGATGAGAAGAGGGTTATTTGCGAATAGCAAGTAGGCCATCGGTGAATTCCTGTTGTTTCATTAAGGATTTAAACGCTGGTTCGCAGGGTGGGATTTGAACCTCGACATTTTCCCTCAACACGAGTTATTAGTGGGCTATGTAATCTTCTTGATAGCCTACGAGACTAGTGATTACTTGATTACGTGATTTCAGCATCTGTGGCACTTGTGGGATATCATCTCATCGTGCCACCTGAAGTGGGACCGGCTAGCGGCAAGGTAGGTCGTGTTAATGAGGATTCCTTATACCGCATATTTGCCTGCCGTCAATATCTGCATCCTTTGGAAATAGTCGGGTGAGGCGGAATTTATAAAATACGTTTCGGTTCATTTTCGTCCATTAGTGAAATTATGATGAAGAGATTCATTTAAAAGATGCTCCGAGACTAGTGTCCCATTTACTAAGAGACTAATGCGTGCAGTTAGAATTAGATTTGATAGATCTTTCAGGTAGTGATTATTTCAGAAGCACCACTCAGAACGTTTTCTTTAAGATATTGATCCTCGACAAATTATATAGCTCTTTGGTGTCGTAGGCCCATTTGCCAGCGCGTTGTAAACAGCAAGCTGTTTATAGGGAACTTGCTGTGATTTAATTTTAGGCATTCATCACAGCGCATAAGAAAGAGCGCTGTGTCGGGCATCGAAAGCGACCATGCGGCAGAGACAAACGAGATCACTAGGCTCAGCGGTTTGAGAGGAACACGAGCCACATCTTGGGTGCCTGGTTAGTTGTTTTCTCACTGTCTTCATTCCAGTCGACTTTTACGATTCTTACATGGTTCAGTTCTTGCTTGCACATATAGTTTTTAGAAGTAATAAATGTTTATAATAATTAATGTGGCATACTATGAATTAATAATGATATATAGATATATAGATATAGATATATATATATATATAGTATAAATATATATTTTCACACGAATGAATCGTTCGTTAAATGAATTCTCAGGGGAACCAGGTGAATATATACATATATGTATGTGTAGATATATTCAGCATGATTGTGGTACGTTTGGGGTAGTTCATGCGCATACAGGCTTCTCAGAGTGTACGGATTGACCTATGGTTTCTTCGTTGAGCATACATCTTCCATTCAGGTGCAGGAATAACAGGAGTATTGGGGGGACTTGTTTGTTGTATGGTCTAAAAGCGTCAGAGCCGACAATCGATGTAAGGTGGATGCTTGTTCTGATTTCCAAGCTCTTTTCGCAGAGTAGTTTATGTCCGGCAGAATACTTAACGTGTTTATGGCTGTTTATGAGTCCTTTGCTGCGCGCCTCATTCAGCGTATAGGTATTTAATGCAAGAAGCTTTCAGGCTTGCTCGCATAGTGAAATTTTTCTTGCTCTTGATTTGTTTCAGAAGTGCTGCAAATAACTTGGACAGCAGTTGAATGTCATACCATCTTCAGATATTCAACAAGTAAGGCACCAGCCGAATGGAACACCAGCCGCCAGCTGTTCGAAGGAAGCGGCATTATGACACCGAGCAGGCGCGCAGAGCAGACGTATGCGCAGCATATCTGAAGCGCTCAGTGCGACCGAACCGGGAGCTAATGGCGGGAAATAGCGAGGGAGCATGAGCGCCAGCTGCCTTAAGCGCTGGTTAGCAAGTTTCGTTTTACTCCATTCGTAATTGACTTTCGGTTTTTCACCAGCAGGTTTTCCATCACTGGTATGTATACGCAGTTTTCAACCAAGGTTTGCGTTTGTATACCTATCTCCTTCTGAAATGGTAAGTGTTGTTGTGCAGTTTTGCGGTCGCTATACTCGGGTTGCAATCGCTCCGTCTGCGCCCTCGAATAATCAGCGTTCTTCTCGACTATCCCTTTGCTACCTGAATGTCGCAACGTTCGGAAACCCTGCTCGGTGGGCCATATCATTTGCCCAGGGTCGCCGTTCTCGCGTGTCGCCCTTCTCGTTGTCACCACGTTGTCCCTGCACGTCGTATGGTTTATGGTGTCCTATGTTAGCCATAGATGCCAACCATCTATGCACGCATTGCCCATCTCACCCTTCTCCACAGTGTTCAACTTATGAGTTCGGAAGCAACATTTCTTTTGGAGTCTGAAGAAATTGTTAATGCACTACTTGTGCGGGAACATAGCTCTGATTCATGCTAGTTGGAGCAGCCATTGAGGGTAGTTAAGCTCCTACATGACGTAACTCGAATAATTGCTGCTGCTGTTATGAATTAGGGATCGAAGCGGTCACATGCCTCATTGAAGCTCTTGCGCTCCAGCGGTAGTTGCTCATTCCATTGTCATTGAAATATTTCGAATTCAAATTACTTCATCGACCTCGCTAACCCCTATCCGAAAATGCCGCAGCCAGATTCAATTTCCCAGAGCCGCCCGCAGTTAGACCTAATATACCCCCGGAGAGTTGTTTGCAGCTCTCTGTCTATACCATCCATCAGAGAAATTATGGGACTAGTGGAAGTACCCAGGGACCTAAAATTTACATTGGAGCGGTTTATTTAAAAAGCGAGATCTAAAATTTTAACATAAAAGACGCTGAAGAGTCGTTCAGCCCCTGCGGCCGAAATAAAAATGCTTTGTTGGAATATGTAGAAGCTGTTTGTCTCGTGGGGAGGGGGGGGGGGGATCTGGCCATGATACCATACTTTACCAATTTGCATGCTTCATATGGGATTTTCCACTAGTATTCCTAAGGATATCAGGCGTAAGAGATTCTGCGCCTTTTGGAATGTGTGGGATTGGGATTTTCACTTGCATAAGGACAGATAAAACAGAAATTTGTAGTTTTAATATTGTCACACAATAAGCAGCTCTTTACACTTGTCGTTCTCTGCAGTAAGCATTCCATAGGAGGCAGGATACAGATTTTGCGCAGATATGGCCAGCCATCGCCGTGCGTTTCGAAGCCACGGCGATTTTTCTTTGGAGGATCAGCAGGATTGTGTCAAAGGCGATTAGAACGGAATCAACAGCAAGCAGGTTGTCGGAAGGTGAGAATTTTACAAACGAGCGCATTTTTTGTGTTTCTTGTCTACTCTATTGATCTCTGGTTACCGTCAGTGGTAAGGAGATCATGGGCTTTCCATTTATTTGTGAGCGTGTTCTGCCCCCAAATTTCCCACCTCGCCCCCCGAAGGACGACGGTTCGTCGGCGATGCGGAAGAAGCACAATGCTGGCGTCTGGGACACTGATCGAGAGACCCCCCATGAAATCCGAGAGCTCCGCTCTCTAGGAACGTCGTTCCTAACGAAAGGTCAGTTGTTTCACGAATTCGGGTGGTGAGTTTTTGTAGTGCCGACATTAAGCAATTCCTGCGAGTGTATTTTCACGTCCCTTTGCGGTAATGGAATCTTTACGTTGCACTGCTCATCAGGTTATGCTGCAATATTTGCCGCGGTGAGTCAGCCTCCTTGTCGGTGGGCCTACAAGAATGCATGAGGCAGTAGCTAACAAACTTCTGCTTTTCAGGTTCAGTCTGCTTTTACGAGCAAAGACGATCATCTTGTATAATTGCACATTGCTTGAAAATGGTCGTCTTGTATTTTGCTGGAAAGAAGTGAGGAGTGGGGGAGGGGATTTGCACATGAAGGCAAACTCCCCTTCACGTGAGGAACATATGTCGATTTTAGATAGAATTATTCTCGCCTCTGCAGAGATATTACTTTTCGTGAAACCAAAGAGTATCGCCATAAGGATTTCAGTAAAAGTTTTTGGCTGGCGAGAGAACAGTTTTCTCCGTGGAGCGTTTTTTCTTAATTTGAAGCAAATTAGGATATTCAAAAAAATCAGTAGAACTTTCTCGAGCTCAAGATCTGTCTTAGCGCCTGAACAATTGTGATGGAAAATTGCGAAATTCTTCTATAGGGCTGGAGGCACAATTGCGGACGAGAAATGATGTCGTACACCAACGTTTTCGGTGGACACCAATTTGAGCTCTTTTCTGAACACTTTTCGTTCTCGGTCGTGGAAATACATCAAAGAATGAAAGATTTTGATATGGTTTTGACATCTATGTACGTTTGCGACTTATAAGGCATTTCTGACTTGTTGAATCTGTCAACGAGAGGATTGCAGCAGAAATATTTTGCCGATTCGCTCAGTTCTAGACGATTTTTCCATCGCACTTAATTTTAATGCAGAATCCAACAGTCAGCTTACACAATGTTCTTAGGACTAAGATAATGTGGAGTATTCCAAGATAACTTTTAAGAGAATATGTATTCACCCTACAACTGCTAGTGTTTCGGCTTTTGATGATGAGGTTTGTAATAGGTGATGTTTTCAAACGCTTGGTTTTTTTGTTCGTCGAGTTAAATTACGACTTTGTCTCTAAGTGGTCAGTTGAAACCGCTCTAGAATTCCGTTGAGAAATTCTGAGGGTCAGTCAGTGTTGCAAATTGCCTTTCTGTAGCTACCGTTCTCTTTTTTTAAAACTTTCTTTCTGCTTCATCTTGCCGTTTTTCCAGATTATCTTTCTTCATCATCGCGTTCTTGCAAATCTTCTTCTCATGATGTTTTTTTGCAAATTTCCTGCTCCCTTCATCAGATCCTTTCGCTACATCGGCCAGTTTCTTTTTCCAGTTTGCTTTTCTACTTTATGTTTCCTTGGCTCTTTCTGCGTCATCTGTTACTCTTTGTAATTGGCGTTTCCTGTGCCATGGTTTCTTTATCGCAAATCTTTCTGCGACCGTCTTTCCTTGTTTCAAATCTCGTGCTTTCATCATCTTTCCCGTTTCTCCGAATTTCACTTCTGCATCACCGTTTCCTCCTTGTGATTTCCTGCCCCTTTATATTTTTTTTGTCCTTTCGCAGATTTGCTCACCATCGTTTCTTCTCTAAAATTTCTCATCTGCTGCATACTTTCATCGTTACAAATTCTCTTTCTGCATCATCCTTCCTCTTTCGTAAATTCACTTCTTCCATCATCTCCTTCTTGCAAATTCTTCGGTGCATGATGTTTTTTTCCTTTTGCAAAGTCACTTTCCTGCAAATGTCTTCTCGCATCCCTCCCTTTTTGGGAAAGTCCTCTCTGCATGATGTATTAATCTTTTCCAGCTTTTACTTGCGGCGCCATCTTCTCCGTGTTGCAATTGTCCTTCTACCGTTATCTTCCGCGTTTTCCGAACCTCATTTCGGCAACACTGTTTCCTCCTTTACAATCTCCTTTGTACATCATCATTTCCCTCCGCAAATTTCGTTCCTGCATTTGTTTGTCTTTCCTCAAATTTGCCCACGTCTTCTTTCTTGTAAAATTCCTCTGTACCATCCTTTTTTTACAAGTTTTCGGTCCTCGACCTACTTCGCTGAGTGTCAACGCTCGTTCAGGGCCATCGTTTCCCGATGCAATTTCCCTTTCTGCCATGAACCATAGTGCACCGCCAGGATGCATGATGACCACCAACCAGGGCTACAGAGTCGTCGCGCTACAACCCATTTTTATCCTCTTAATCTCAGTACTTCTGGAACATTTGACAGTCGCAAAAACAGATTTGTTGAATGAGGAAGGGCGGATGATTCATGACGGGTCCGTAGGCCCGCGAAGCTTCAGCATGGCGAAAGTACATGGGAGACAGTAGGAGCGATTTTTCGCGAAACGAAATCTGAAATGCACATTTCCACTGAACTCAAAATTTTCGTTCAAATGGGGAAACATGAGTTTCAATTCGGAGAATTACGAAGGAGAGCACAAGGATGAGTGTCCACAGTGTGCTTATATTTACACCAATAAAAAATGGTTTCAGAAAGATTCGCATCTCCAAATAGACGCGGTCTACAAATTGTCCATGTCCCTGCGCAAGCTCTTGAACTTGGATTTTGGCTTCTTTTTTCCTGTATTTCAGCGGAGCGTAGGATACCATGTGATTGCCGCCTAAGTTTTCGTTGTGTGCTACAAACAGGTGCAGTTTCCTCGCTCTAAGGTTCTACAATTTATGTTTGCACAGTCTCAAAACTTCGTATCACATCGGGCAGTTGAAACCTTTGGGCTACCGTATTATGGGAGGATGAAGTTTGGGTATGCACCTCGAAGACTGGGATTTGTGGTCACCGATGCCTGTACAGTGGTAACTATGGTGTGCGACGGAAGGAAATTTGCCAGAAAGGAAACCCTGAGCAGAAAGGCAGTTTGCAACTGACTGACCACTTAGAGTTGCTCAGTGGACTTCTTGAGCGGTCAGCTACCACTGTAGAAAGACAAAGTCGTTATTTAACTCGTAGAAACAAAAAAACAAGCGTTGAAACATCACCTAGTACAAACATCATCATCAAATGCCAGAAATCAATGCAGTTGTAGGGTGAATACATATTCTATTAATAGTTATCTGGAGTTTTCACATTTTGTTTAGTCACAGAAAATTGTATAACCGACTGTTGTGACTCTGCATTAAAATAATTGCAATAGAATAAGTCATTGGACTGAGCAACTAAGGTTCATATTTTCGGATTACACATTTCGCTTCTTTGATGCTGTTTCTAGGCGTCAAAAAATGCTTATAGCCGCAAAATATATCGTGTCAAAACCATGGAAATCATATTAAACATGCTTCATTCCTTCATGTTCTTCGACAGCCGAGAGTGGAAGCTATTCAGAGAAAAGAGCGCATAATTAGTGGTCTTAGTGTACAACATCATCCTAGTCGGTAATCGCGTCCTCCACACTTTTCATGACGTTGCGGCAACCAAAACTTCCATTCATAATTGTTGCCGAGCTTTGCAAATGAGAGATTCCGAGGTCCGGTGCTCGAGAGATAAATTCTGTCGGAAGCAAGCTCAGTCTGTAGATGCCGAAATGGCAACGTATTGATATTCGATCTGTGTGAAAGTGGAAGAATGTTTGTATCGAATATTGCAATTGAGAAGCTTAATGAAAGGGTTCTTAGGCGTTCTTTTCTCCTATGAATCTTTTTCCTGCAAAGCGAAGACTGCTCACGCAAGTCATTCTGCAAAACGCATAGAGCATAACAAATTTTCAGGAATTGGCTTGTAATTTTGTCCGCTGTACGTAAAATGAGAAAAGAAATGAAAAAAAACTTTAAAAAAGAGAGCATGTGCGAGAGAAGATGTGAAGGGGCCTCTCTTGGAATGTTTACGTCCATTTAGTTTGCACCTTTGCGTTAATACTCCTAGCTAGCGGGAATTACCTGGAGTATGTTTGTTGCCGAGCTCGACCTTATTAAAATTTCAAAAATGTCATAGCTCAGAGGTCAACGGATTTGTGCGAGTCTTAGCAACAACATCAATGCAAGCCGCTGTTTTCGTAATTTCGAGCTATACGTTCAAGCGTCAAGTTTAAATCGCAAATGCATTTTACGTCACTCTCAGTGGGCAGATATCGCCACATAAAGCGTTAATCTGCGAATCACCTTCATCGCTATCAAATTTGCGAGATACGTGAGTTTCTATATTATCATCGTCACCAGTGATAATTTATTATTATTATCAGTTATAAGCCTGCTATGATCAACTACCAGCATCACTATCTGATGTTTTTAATCCACCAATAGTTTTCACAGGCTTACTTGCTTTTGTGTTGTTCTTTTTGTTCTGTTTCAGCAACAATAGGCATCAGTCACCACTAACGTTTCGATGATCTTAAACAGACGAAGTTTTAATGTTGCTTCGAATAAGTAGTAACCGGAACCACTTTAAACGTGATTATATATGACTGAAAACTCGATAACAAAGCAATTCAGGATTCGAGGAAGTGTGGATGGCAAGAAGAATCATTAATATTGCTCTTTTATTTCCTAGAACTGACCAATAGCCGCTGAAGTTGCTGATCTAGAACGGTAAATGGGGAACGGAGTTTGTTATGATGTGCCTTAACCATGTTTGCTAGACACTAGTATTTATTGAAGGGCTTTCCAGGGTCATAGGTAAGTTGTCAAGGAGAGGCAAAAACAAAAAAGTACTTGTTTTAACAGTTGCCCGCACCTGACAGGAAGGAGACAGTGCAGGGATTGTTTTTTTGACGGATACAGTGTCCATTTCAGTATGCAGGACCTTGAAAAAAAATCCGTAAGGAAACACTGAGGATACTAAATGAAGTTGCAAGTGTCCACGTTGGCAATGCCGCTCCACAAAGCAACCAGCTCCATAAGTTCCCTACCGATAACAATTTAACCGTTCTTTTTGCTGTCTGAATCTCTGCAAACGATCGCTTTTCCGATGTGTCGACCGGGCGTAAAATGCGAGCCTACCGTTGCAATAATTCACCACATACTGGCTATATGATGTGGGCTATATTGGTATGGATTACTATATACTAGGGGTTATCATCGAGCAAGTTTGTGGTTCTATCAAAGCATACGCATAAATAAAACAAACTCAGCGTTCGAAAAAAACTGCATATGAGAGAAAGTCTCTGATCGTTCACCCCATTAATGAAATCTTACACACCTTCCGACAGTCCGGTCCTTCAACGTCGGAAAATATTGAAGCACGAAAAAGGTCGCAAAAATTGCTGAGCCTCACCGCGGCTCAAAACGCGTTTCACATCCATTCAAACGGTGTTTATGCATTATGGCGTATTTTTTATTTGTTGACACTTACGCCAATAAGTTCGCTACGATAAGCATAATGTGCAAAAATCACTTTTTTTGTCTATTTCATAGTTGAAGCAGTATTTTTCCTTCACCCCTCATGGCTATTTGGCTCTCCTCCGTCTCAAAACGTTGTCAGATATCTTGCACTCCCGTGTTTTGATTGCTTTTTGGTTTCTTCCGCTCCCGAATGTGCAATCATTGAGCGCGAGTTTTTTTTAGTGACGATCTCCCCGAACAGTAATACCTGCCCATACTAGTAATTGGTGATGTTTAGTACAGCGATTTACTGCGATAACCATGCGATGCTATGTGGTGTAATCATATATTGCAATGTGCGAATGATGTGTTGCAACGTTGCAGTGCCGTGCAATACGTTGCAATGATGTGTTGTCATGTTGCTGGGGTATGCAATAGTAACAAACAAAACGCAACAAAACAGCTTTTCATTGTACTATAACGCAACAAAACAGAACACCACAAAGTGATTAAACGTCAACGACCACTTTTCATTTGTACTCATCTCCTCTCCCGGTTGATCATCAACAAATGCACGTTGTGTGATATACTTCAATGTATGCAGTACTATACCTTGCTGCTAACCTCTAATAAAAGCATCAAAGTCGCATATTCTATTGAAGTGAACGATGGTGTATGAAATGCTATTAAATACGATACTAATCCAAAATGCTTGCTAGCCCGTTTTTATATCAACAAAACTACGGTAATCTGATCAAAAAAAATTGTTTACATATATATAATATGCAAATATTTATCACGACGAGTAAAATCACAGAAAAACGCCATTGACCAGATAATATTAATAAGTGAAAATTGTTTTCTGATGATCATTCAAACGATATTGGGAGAACAGATTATTGGAGCGAAACATTGAATCAACAATTATCCTCTGTGAAAAAAATATTCTACCTGCTGGAGAAAGGTATCTCTGAAAGAAATCCTTTCGCATCGCTTATCGATTAAAATATTTTCTCTTCTCGAAATTGTTAGGATCGGTCAAAATGCAAAATTTGTTTACAAGATTTTTGGGTGGGACGATTGTGAGGTAAAGCACCGAAATGGAAATCCCAATCGGGCATAAGAATACCGCTGACGATCGAATACACAGTTCTGAGTGAGCAAAAATTATAGCGCATGATAGTTCACCGTTAGAAGTATTAACTCTCTTTAGCTGACAATAATAGATTTGAAAAATCAACCCGGAAAATTGGGAAATTTTGCAAAAGAAAATTTTTTTTCAAAAACGAAAAAATATCCAAAGTTGACTAGCAATACTTTCGCATTTATTTTTCCAATGATGGCTATTTTATCACAAAAGGTGAAACAATATAAGCTATTAACATCAAGATATGCCTGATACCAACTTCAAACCTATACGGGATGAAATCGTCCGCGCATTTACGGTAATTTCCGCCCATCCTGAAAATACAAAATTTTCCTAGCCATGATGGAAAACACAAGAGATTCGCCTCATGGATTGCAAGCATCCTCCACAAAGAGGTTTTCCACATAAACTTTGATATGAATCCCATCAGCTCCCTATGCGGTTGAAGCCAGTCACCCCACAGCCAAGCAAATTATAGGTGGCCTCTTGCACACCTTGTGTTAGCACTAATAAAGGCAACAATCATAATGACATTCAACATCGCTCATAGAGAGCAACGTGTATTGCGGTTGCCCGATTATTGAAATAATATGAAATGAGAAGAACCTCTTAGGTATCCCTCTCCCAAAAATGTTTGTAGTAAAAACAGAAAAAAAAAGGATTTACAACCCCCCCCCCCCCCCCTTACCGAAATATGATCAACAATATAAAAAAAAAATTTCGAAAAACACAAACACTAAAATTACAGAAAAAAATTGCATAAATAAATCTCACAAATGCCATATTGCTATGGCAGAATGCATTATCATAACGATCACCTTTCAGAAATTACTTTCATTGAATTTAAATATTACTATCATCATTATTTTATACCTTATTCTTCTTACTTATTGTAAGAATAAGATCAGATTTCATTCCCGTTGATCGTTTTCATCTTCATTAGTGGTTCCGATTCCCGGTACAATACCCAAATCTGAGAGTACTTGATCGTGGACGTTTAAAGTTCGGCATTTCGCAGTAGTTTTCTTTTTCGATAGTGAAAAGATTGCTCGTCGCGAATATAGGTGCCATTCGATGTAACGCAATCTGCTAAACGCAACGCATATTCTAAATTCGTTACCGCTCGGACCTCGTGCCATCAGAATCTAAGAGATCCCTGATGAAAAATATTTGCACTATAAAACGAACGAGAACAAACAACATTTTGTTCTTCTGTACTAATGAGACTTTAACGAGAATATATGGCTTGAATTATTACGGCCACTATTAACGGTGGCCACAATAAGTGCCCACTCAAAGTCAACAAAATTTCGATAACCATCTAATCAACTGTGGTCAAATTCTTAACGGCTAATGAAAAAAGTACTCGTTACTCAACGTCGAGCAGGCTAAGCATCCCCTTGCCCAATTCATTAACCCATCAGGCAAACCTAGATGGCTCAACCTCAGCGTTCTTTCAAACCTGAACCGATATCTGAAGACGACATTAAAACAGAGACGTCTGGCTCGCAAATTGCCCCTTTTTCTCCGACTCATAACCACATCAACTGTTGTTTCAAGTCATACACAATAAACTATTATCATAAAATGACCACTTAACTACCCCAAATATAGAAACGTGTCGTTATGTCAATAAAACCTGCGATTGGTAATACATTTCAGAACACAAATATCCGTCTCGAATTTTCTTCGATAGCTGGTTTACGCGTAGAATATAATATTACCATCAATAAAATTCTATCTATGTGAAATTCAATAATTTTCCCTCCGAAATCTCCCTCTCATTTATGAAAACAAGATCGTGTTCTCAGTTGTCTATCCCAAAAAAATATTTCAATGAAGACGCGGAGCCTAAGCAGGCTTTAAAAAGAAGCATCTCTAGCCTCAGCCTCAGGTCACACCACCACAATTGAGAGCACCACCATTAGCCTCAGATCATTCCCATCACTACTAATTGAGCAAAAGATACAACAACTAGTTTGTACTTAAACATACAAACCGTCTGTATAATGGCATCGTTATCGACGGGTCCTGTGAAATATTGATTCGAATGAGCTGTTGCTAAATAGACGGGCAACGGAAAGGGTTGAACTTCCTCATCCGGTTAAAATCTACCGCTTGACGCTGCAATATCCAACAATCGATCATTGATAATCTCAGAATGGAATTTCAGGTAACAACGATACCAATAAAACAAAGCATAACACTAAACGGATGATGAGTAATGGTTTCGTCAATGCACGTTGCCACAAATGGCGCACAATGGTGCAAAAAAAACGATAAGCCAATGATAGAATTCAACTCTGAAAGACCCAATACTATGGTTCACAAGCTCCGAATTCCAGCTAAAACGGGGAGCGCAGGATACGCCACTGCTGGGCGAATTAAGGCACATACCTTTGAAGCAGTAATTCATTGCCTTCTAAACTCAACTTTTAACTCAAAAATATGGCCATAGCCTACCTTGGCCATATATATAATATGACGCATGAGATGCATAATTAAATGAATTAT
Source organism: Ascaris suum (assembly GCA_013433145.1). Lineage (NCBI taxonomy): Eukaryota > Metazoa > Nematoda > Chromadorea > Rhabditida > Ascarididae > Ascaris > Ascaris suum. The sequence goes on from CM024174.1 coordinate 8,780,026, forward strand.
TTTTGAAAATCGTTTTAAAGCTTTTTTTTGGAATTCATTTATTAGTTGATTTCTTTTTTATTCTAGTGAAATAATGTACTATAAGGTTTTCTGAGTGTAACCGCCAACTCATGCGGGAGGTTACTAGTGAGTGAACTGACGGCCATCATTTCTGTTTTTTTTTTGCTATCGTCACGACTCCAACTTCCATAACATTCAATGAGCAGATTCACAGTAACTCATATACTACTGAATTACGATAGGCTCATACGATACGAACCACAATAGATGATTTAACAAATATCATATATAACATCATATGCGTTCTATATATATATATATATATATATATATATAGATATATATATATTGTATATATATATATATATATATATATATATATATATATATATAATATATATATATATATATATATATATATATATATATATATATATAAAGAACTCATTTGACAAGACAAAACATACCACATATCCCGCCTTCTCCCTCACATCCAAATATTCAATTGTGTTCTGAATTTGTGAGTCTCGAACTTTATAGGCTAGACCCCAACATGATCCATTCTGATCTGCAACCAGTGTCACGGTACGACCAGGCTGAAATGACAGCATAATTGCAAAGACGATAACCTTCGAAAACGGACTGCAAAGTCGGATAAGAGGTAGGCAATGCTCATCAAGAAGCATTTGGCAATGAAAAAGGGGCCCCACTTGATGAGTACGCTAGGATCCCTCCTATTACACCAGGTCCCACTGGACAGCGGTCTGGTCAGGAAACGGAAAAAATGATGAAATTTCGGGATGGGAAGGCGGGGGGGAGTCCCTCCCCGCCACGATCCATCGCGAAGTCAAACCTGAAAAAAAAAGGATGTTTACAGCAGTAGTATCTCCTTCCATGTAGGTGGCTTAACCAGGTTTAAGCCTTTTCACCGAAACACAAAAACTTACATCAAAAGTTCAATATTTATTTGTGAGTTTCCATTCTGAACGCTTGCCTTCCCAAAAAACTTCTAATTTTTAGCATCAACTCTTTTTTAGGTAAGGAAAGGCAAAGAACCCCTCTTTCTTCCCAACTAAGCAAATGAAATAGGAGAGCAAAAACCTTTTGCGGAGTGCCACGATGATCAGGACTAAGTTGCCAAAAACGTCTTGAGTATCCACGAACGCAGCCGGGTATGGGTTTGTCGTACGGGAAATCCGTATACCACAACAACGAGCCATACACGAACACCCACATCCTGGTCACCCGCCGCCAATAATACCTGAAATGTAGGGCATTATTTAAATCAAAGCACACCTTGACGCATTACTTGGTCTCTACAGTACCAGACAAGAAGCAACATCCCTTATAAGAATTAAGCCACACTGGAAAACGGATGGAAAGTTGCTACAATAATGAAGAAAACTCGAAATGCTTACAAGCTACAAACTGCAAACTACACAAATAAGCACACCTCAATCGCTAAAAAGGTAGTGGCAGTTGTCGGCGTCAGCATGAAAAAGTGCCCACTTTTCAGGGAACTATTTCCATCAAATGGAGTAATCGAGTTTAGAGTACATCCAACAATCCTCGAATCCCCAATATTTACGCCTTTTCAGACTGAGAGGAATAAAGTGGTTAAGCACATACCCCACGAACCGACCACCTCCAGCAACTGCCAAATTAAGTAATAATATCTGATAATAATACCTTTACTATTATATCCCTCATAAACCTTTAAAAACTTGGATATTTCCAATGACGAAATATACCGATCGACGCATCTGATCAATACTGAAATTTGAATCCCACTTAATTCTTTGCAAAACTACCGGAAAGGACAACGAAAATTTAGGCATCTTCAAAGTAAAAAATTCAAAAACGATCACATCCACATGAATGTCCTTATAAGATCCCCGGAAATTACGAGCCCGATAGGGAAGTATCCACCCAACCGGGAACAATTTCACTACATCCGAATTAAGCAATTCTTGAAAATAAGCCAACCCTCGAGGAATTGATATACTTTCCAAATTATTTGCACTCTGTATTTAGCTCCAAGCGGCGGATTCAACCAACTCTCTCACCGATAACCATCGAATTGCAACATCGATCTCGGTTTTTGCAATATTTCGACCTTTTCGTTCTGAGCGCTTACCGAGCCCTTCATCATATTCGATATTCAATTATAAGTGCATTAAGCACGCAAAATAATATATCCAACAAGCAATATTTGCATATAGTTTCATTTTATCCTCATATTGCAGCAACAAGGAAATATTTAAATGATCACGTTTCTAATGAAAAAAATTAAACATTCATTCAAATATGGGGCAAATAATTCATAAAAGACCTCAAAGAGAATAAGAGCGGAAGGGGGGGGGGGGGGGGGGGGGGGGGGGGGAGGAGGGGATGAGGAGGAAAAGGAAGGAACATATATCCTTATAAGGCTTTCTGAGCACGTGTTTATAAGGCACCTCTTATGAGCAGTCAGCCGTCACAACCAAACAACTGCTCCGAATTGCGTTTTATCAGCGCTGATCAAGCATCGGCCATGATCCCAAATGTAAAACTATGGAGCATTAAATACCGCCTGATACCTTCCCACACATTAACAGCAAAGAAATATCTAAATATAAAATTGTAATCAACGATCATTCTTGTATCTTCATGATTGTAGTGTATATTCACAGCGAAATTTGAAGTGAATTTGAGTCTTATATGCGCAAATTTCTTAAGCTCGAATGGGAAAGCATATTAACGCAACGTCGTATCATGTATTTTTGTGTCTGTCTGCTTGTCTGATGGTTCCAATTCACGAATAATTAAACTCACGTGTCACTTTATTTGCAAATCAAAACGTCAAGTTATATATCATCTTATTGTCGAAACAGCGCCGGAAAATACTTCAACCCTTCTTTAGATTCAGTACTACACATCATGCGGAGTTTCAATGATTCAATGCTGATATATTCCAGCAGCGAAAAAAAATTTGCCTAAACCTAAAATTCTAAAATTTAACCACAAGGTAGGACTAATGGATATTGGAATATGATTCATACACATACGGCGGTTGGTTGTCCCTCATCTTTGTTACCGTTCTGACCGGGCAAGGTGATCCATATCCTTTCCTGCTAAATATATTTCCTGTACCCGCTCTTCCTTCTATTTTCCACCTCATCAACCCATCTCTTCTTCCCCCCCCCCCCAAAAAAAAGGGTTTTTGGAAATGGAGAACAGACGACATCTCCCCAAGATCCAGTCTGTTTTCCACTGAAGGTAATCCCTTGCATTACTTCCTAAAACCCCTACGTTAGAAGATGGAAATTTTTGGGAGGAAGAATGGTATTCTGCAATACTAACCTTTTTTTGATATACTACTCTCCGTGAAACTAAATCCATAACAAAAAGAAAAGTGAAACACATTATGAATAAGTAACAATGCAAATTTTAATCTTATACAAACATATGGATGGAATATGCAAACCATAATTCCTTCCAACATTACGGTCATATATGAGAAGTAACAAATACCAAAAAAGGTAATGGAGAAGACCGTATACAAAGGACGAGAATAGAATATTTTCAAGAAAATTCTGGGAAAAACTCTGAAAAAAAAATCTGCCCAAGCAGGAAAAAAAAATTCTGGGAATTCAAGGGATTCCTATCATCGCGCTAGTTACAGCAACTGGCAGAGAATTGATAGACTTTATGGACTTTTTTTTGCGGCTTTCCGCAGTCTTGCAAGAAAAAACACTCTCAACCGCTGATCAATTTCAAGAATCGTGACAAATTCCATCATCCCATATGAAAATAGCTTTTAGGTCATTGTGTGATACCTAATTTCCTTCAGGTATAGGTGTCACTTGATTACAGACGCATCGACCGGATTCGATTAACTAAGCTATTGGATAGCAAATTATGGGACAATATATTAAATCTCCTGGTATGGGACGGTATAAACTATTGGATACCAAACTATGAGAGTATGTACGGAACCTCCTGGTATGGGACCGTATGAATTACTGGATACCAAAGTGCCAAACTAAGCCATGAAGTATCTCGAGTGTAACACAAATCCATATTAGCTAGTGACTTTATGTCAACCAATACTGAATATCTCATCGTTCGTATCGAATAAACAACAATCTTCTTGCTGCTTATTGCATTACACTTGAATTCTCAATACTACTAATTATAAAGTAATATTCCTTTCTATCATCAAAAATCAATTCAATATTTTCTAAAGTAATCAATAAATGAAATCACCTCAGCTCATTAACGAAATATCTCTGCGATTTACGAAAATTTTTTCATTTCAAATTCTCAACGACGGTCGTTTATTTTTCTTCTTCCAATTATGCTTATAAATGAAATACTAAAATGTATTTCTACTATCTTTCAATGGACCGCAGTCGGATGAAATGGCCATTTCAAAATATAATCCTCTATTTCGATTTGAAATTCTTTACACACTTCAAATAACTCTCTCCTCTTATATGTCACCTCCAACATTTCCACTCTTATTACCTCCAAATCATTTGAGTAATAATAAATTATTCAATAATAAAAATCATCTATGCTTTTTTAAACTCCATTTTACGTTAATAACGGAGATCTTATTGATATAAAACCCGATAATATATATGTCCACCAAAGATAAAATAATCTAGACAATATAACGAAGAGAAAAAAATGGTGCAATTCATTGCATGTATTTAATTAATCAACTCAATCGCTAGTTCACTATATATATATATATATATATATATATATATATAATATATATATATATATATATATATATATATATATATATATATATATATATATATATATATATATATATATATATATATATATATATATATAATATATATATATATATATATATATATATATAATATATATATATATATATATATATATATATATATATATATCGTCCGCAGTTGCGGCGGTTTCCGCATTCTGTCCGAATGGAAGCTTCGACATCGTTGGTGGACATAAAATTCGCATGAATAAGAAATGCTCCATAGGGAGACGGTGGTGACCCACTTTTGAAGGCACATTGTACAATTCATAAAAAACAGCGTTGCAGCTATGACAGCTGAAGCAAGGCGATCTGTTGCAAGATCCTTCGATCATCCCATTATATTGCTTCATTTGTGTATACGCAACAGACTCATGAAAGCATCCGTTGCTGTTGTTTTTAATTTAGGTCTCATAAATTTGTTGCGCAAGAGGAGAAGGCGCGGTGAGAAGGAAGGGTAGAGAAGAGAAGAAGAAAGAAGAAAGGAGATGGACAAGGACGATAGGCAGGAAGAAAGAAGTTGGAAGAGGAAGCTGCAGTCAAACCATTCTTGAAGCGGTTAAAAAGTATGACGTCGTAAGCATAGCAAATCCCTTAGCACTGATACTTGCAGCTAATGGCTACTATACTAAACGATCACCGAATCATATCGTCCTTCATATACGCCTTGTGCAAATTATCTTTAAGTGATGAGCAAGCGCTAAACTATATGTGTAATCAGACAGCTAATTAGACCTCAATTAGGACAGTTGCGCCGCATATGCTTATGTCCATCGAAAAATCTTTTCTTCATTCTTCAGTATAAATACAAAATACAAAATGCCCTAATAATATATAAATGAATTGAACAGTAGATAGTCCACGAGAAATAGCAAAAATCACAGAACGTTGATGAAAGAAAAGAAAAAGCGTAAATTTCTTAGGACTTGCAGATGTCGTTGATGACCATTCAAATGCTGCGATATTGCGGTCGAAGAAAAACCAGAATGAGGACAACCTATTCTGCGTTATCGTATATCGGGGCATTTTGTTCGCATCATCGATACAAATTAACGAATCCCATTATTCCTACTTACCTATTTGGGCAAAAAGCAAAAATTGCGCAAATAATTCATTCATGGAACTCAGACGATCTGGGTAACTTTTTTCTCTAACGACCTTCGTTTCGTTCACAATAAAACAAAGTCCAATTTGATATCGTCAATTTGATCTATCATATCGTCATATCGTCTATTCGATCATATCGTCTATGCTTTGTACTGGTGGAATAGAGAAAAGTTTTGAAAAAAGGTACTAGAGCACACCAAAAACGGCGAGCTGCATCGTATAATGCTTGAATCATTGAGAACGTAGTTTGATGACGTCAGACATTTCTAACCGGGTGACACCACGAATAATTCAGAAGCCGTTCAAAATACTAATAGTGCATAAATAAAGAATTTCTTCGGCGGTAATGGTGGCCCCTCAAGAACTCCGTGCACACAGTCATTTTCGGAGGGGAATTTGGCTCAAGTAAAAGCAACAAGTAGGCAATTTTGTATGAAACAACGGGTAGATCTTTTTTACCCTAATTCCCGACGCCCGCAGGACTTATTTTACCTCTTCGTGAACAACAGTTTTTTTTTTTTTTTAAACTAAAGGCGAATGGCACCTCCATCCCACCCATTTCAATCTGTCTTCTCTTACAGACATACGCGTGCTATGCACTTGATAACCGTCTTTCGGATGTAGACTTCCTCGACAGTAAAACGCAACGAATGAATGACTTATCACTTTCTCGAAAGCCTGAATAATTCTTCTCCTTCCCCCTCTCATCCACCGATCGATCGAATCTTACTCAGTATTAAAGTGCCTCCGCCGTTCTTTGAGTGTGGACAAGACTTGTATAGAGGATTCGCAGTTTGCATTGCAAATCCACCAGCTCGTATGGCTAAGGGCATAATTTCTCGGCTGCCTTATGCGGCCTGAATCATCGCAAATGTTTCAACATCAATTAAGAAAGGTAGGTTTGTTTAATCGCGCAGAAAGGACACTTTATGCGCTCAACAATTCGAGGGAGTTGCAATTTGGTCAGTTTCCAGCCGTTTCCAATTTTTTGACCTAACGCTAGTTTTATGGATACGACTCATATCAGATCACAGAGAGAAAAGGTTTTCTGTAACTATAATTACCTGGGCGAGTGCCACGCAACGGCTGACACGCATCCTTACTTCTGAAGCGAAATCACGACGATCTCAGATCATCCGGTCGTCGTAGGTCGTATCTTTCCTCCCAATGAAAGGAATCTCATGACCGATATGAACAACAGTTGTATCAAAAAGAGAGTGGCAGATAGATGGGCTCCCAGTGCTCAGGACCATCGTATCTTCCTTCACGACATGGAAAAAAACCTAATTTGTGGATTCTTTTATTGACTCTTAGCTGACTGTTCACCATTTCAAACAGGACTGTCAGTGATTCTCGCACCATCCTATAAAAGACCTTCACTAGGATATATATTTGCTCCTTTCTTGACCTTTCGAAGCATAAAGAATCCCTGTTAATTTTAGAACAATCTTCAAATAAAAACTTGCCCCCCCCCCCTTGTTCAAGTGAATTCAAGTGACTCTACACCACAAAAACACTAGCAAACTTCTGAACATCCTGTCTCAAGAACGATTCTCGTGCATTCTATTAATTCCACCCCACCTTCCCCCCCCCCCCCCCCCATTAAAAAAGTCACACTTGAGCCATACTTCAGAGTAAATCCTCAAGAATGAAGGCACAAAGTCGGCGTGCTAATACCATCTCTTATAAAGAAAGCTATCCATATTCTTATGTGTTTCGTTGAATAACCTGTAAGATGACGCATATTGTCGTGAAGTTCACAATCATACCACCCAATGGATCGCGAATGAAGCGACGTCCTTCATTCCTTGATTCTCCTCTCCTCCGCCAAATGAAATTTTTTCATTTACTTCCATTTATTAGCAAATAATGAACAATAATACAGCATAATTGCACAGTTCGGAGGGAGCGGAGAAAGCGGAAGGGGCGGCAGAAAGAATCAAAGAATCTCCACGATATACCTCTGAATGAAGAAGTAATCGAAATTAACTGCAGTTGCCTCAGTGTTTCATAAATCCAAAGCACTGGGATGACCTGCACAGTCTGGGATAAACACAAGCACTTGCCAACCCCATCCAGCATATTTTGAATGATACATAAAATCCCTCTCACAGTGCATCCATCAATCGAAAATGAAAGAATAAATGTAATAGAATAATAATTAGTAAAAAAAAAACTCTGGACCAATGAACCAAAGGCGAAAAAAAAATGCGATTGCACTAAAAAAATTGAGGACATGACCATGTATATGCATGAGGAACACCGCCCCAGCATCATTCAGTAGCGAAGACCTTTTTGATCATTAACGGCAATGCTCATTCTTCTTCCCCTGCATCTCTTAGCACATATTTACCGCAAAAAGAAAAATGATTCCGAAATCTGTGTTATCCACCCCATATCCATTAGATTGCTGGCACGTTTCAGTGCTGTATTCCTTCCGTTCAAAAAATTTTGTAAAGTGCCAAACACAATGCAGGATGCGATATAAGAAGCAAATAAAAGAGAAACGAAATGAAAGCGAAACATAACAAAGTAAAACTACAACACAACAAAATAATAAAATCACTGGATAAAGAAGAGATCAGCAAAAGGCAATCATATTCACAACGAAATGTTGTAAAATCAAAATAGAAGAAAGTGAAGTGTCGATCTTCGGTAGCGAACTCATCTCCAGCATCGGCTGTATGAATGCTCATAACACTGAATAGCAACTTCATTCAACGACAACTCTGACTACTAAACTGGCAAAAAAATATGATAATCGACGAACTAGTTTTGAGTTCGAGGGACATGATGACTCCACACATCAGCAGCCATAAATGGGCTTATCGAAAGATTACCGAAGACCACACGAATGCATCAACCAACGAAACCTTCATCATGAGATGTTTCGTCATCCACAACGGTGGAATGAAAGAGCCATCAAATGATTAAGCATTCAATATAGGCAAAAAGTGGAACAGAAGCACAGTCCGCATTGGCACAGAGGGTAATCAACACAGGCAAAGGGGCATACTGTCAGTAGCCACAGTCATAGGCCAATCAGTGCACGTCTCGTGCCACGCATCACCATCAATCACGTAAGTAGGCCTAAGAATACGATCATCGTATTTCATGTACTTCCTGAGAACAAGTCCGCGTCCGCCAAAAAGCAAAACAATCGGACCCATTCGGCCTTTTCATGGCCATGCAGGAAAACATTCAGTAGAAAAAGTCAATTCAAAATTTTCGAGCAAATAGGTTTCTTCTCCCTCATCCACCGTTAGATTGCCTCTAAGGGCTCCGCGGCCACATGCTCCTCTGTAAGGGTCCATCATGCCCGACTAAGAGTAAAAATATCGTTTCACAGAACATCGATTCAAAACCAGCAAATGAAGCAAGTACTTCGCGACCTCGCAATTGTATTGGTCTCGTCAACGCAACCGGAGAAACCATACGGGAATTTTTCGAAAGCCGCCTCATGATATACTTCAAAGTGAATTCGGATCCCCATTCGGATGATTTGAAACGAGAGGAGCCATAATTAGATGGACTTGGTCTTGGTGAACCACTCATCGTCAAATGGAGCCCTAGCGCAGTTGTTTGTAGTTTTTGAGATGTGACGGAAACGTTTTAACATGCTGAGTGGCATCCGTTATCCTATTGGATGCTGATGGTTGTACTTTCGCAATCAGCTATGCTTGCTTCCATGAAGCACCTGATCTTGCATCAATTTCAAAAAATTTCTAGTAAAACGAGTCGGAGTGACAGCCTGCTGTCGTCCCCGTATTAAAGTGTAAACTCAAGCCTCAAATCAACTTGCATTTCTTTTAGTAATAACAAACGGCGCATCTGCCAGCAACCCTCCCACACCCCCAGCACATGTTAATGACAAATTCACTTCTTCTGCACGAAGAAAATCCATTAACGAATGAAATCGAAAAGATTTCTATGCAGAAGCAAGTGAACGCATTTGCATCGGCAAAACACCTCATCAATAAACCTTGCAATATCATAATTGCTCAACTTTTATAATTTTACTGATGAGGATGTGCAAATGTGTCAGTGCACATTTGGGGCAATTAAGTTGCTCATTCAAAACGTAAGATGCTATTGAATTGGAAGATGTGGCGCATTCTTGTTGAAAGCTTTCATATTGCGAATGATCACTGAACTTCCTTTAATGAAAAGCATCTTTGCAATTTCATAAATTTCATATTGGGGCGCATAAGGCTGTTCAATCAGTCAAAAGCCCTCCCCCCCCCCCCCCCCTCCCCTCCCCTGTGAATGTATAATTGTTAAAGCGCAATAAACTACTCTCAATCGATCACTAAAACCCCAGTCTTCTCTTCTCTACAGCCAACTCAATCTAAGTTAAATCAGATACGCTACCGAAATGATAAGAAAACCTGTGAAGGATAAGGAAAACTCAGCGAGAGCGACTTGCATGAGATCCTCGCATTGATTTCGAACATCAACTGCGATCTGCCTCAAACTTCTCATCAATTACTTTCGGTTACAAGCGTCGCTTACGTCTTGGTACCACTGAATGTATCTGCTGAATGAAAAGATTAGAACGAAATCAAAACATGCAAGCAACGAACGTCGGAGGTGAGAAAAAGAAAACAAACGAGCGCATTTAAATAAATAAAACAAAAAACAAACACGACAAACAAATAAAAAAGGAATGCGAGGGGATGGGAGGGGAAAGCTGAAATTGGATTATAACGACACCCTGAAAACAAGCTATTGCCTGAAAACATCAATGGCATCAAAACTTTATCATTCTCTATGTAGAACGCAATAAAATAAAATTTATGATTTTCAACTTACCTCTCGTTCTGTCCTCAAAAATTATTTTTCATAAACACTCGTCCTCGTCACCTGAAAACGCAAAAATATTTTTTTAACGCATAAGGCTTTAAGCATGAAATTCGAAATTATGAGAAACACTAATTTGTTACATAACGTTTACGCATAAAATTCGAAATTAAATTTCATATATAACGAGTTTAACCAAATTAAAATATAACAGAAATTAATATATATAACAGAAATTAAAATCTCGGATAGTAGAGTTTAAATTTTTAAAAAAAGTGAAAAAGAGTGCCGAAATAAAAGAAGAAATAAAAAGAAACACGAAGAAATTAAATATAAATGCACACTTTTGCAAGTACAGATAAAGACAATGATAACTGCCTACGTACTACAAAAAACGGCAAAGTACACTAGACTGTACGAGTTACAAAAAATGCCCACTTTCCTATGTGCAGTCAATCTGAAGTATATTCTTTTATCACTGCTATAAATGTGACGACATTTGACATTTGGCAACTCCTGATACAGAAATAGGGTTGCTTGCCAGATGCAAGTCCATTTGAAATTAATGGGATCTTCATTAGTTGATCATCAACATCACGAGTTTGTCTTTGAACCCCTCCAAACAGGGGTCCTAGCAATCACAAATGGATCATAGCATTCAAAGCAACGCAATGAAAAAATTGTCTTATAATGGTTAGATTTTGAACTGCTCAATGCTTCTTTAATAACAGACGCATCTTATAATAATTAAGAAATCAGAATATGAATACAATTGTGTTTCTACTTGTACGAGTCCATCGATAAAAAATAAAACAACGTGAGACGTGAAAAGTCGACTCAAAATTGTTAAAAATTGCAACGCGAATCGATGCAGAAAAACAAGGACACCACATGGAAATCGTCTTCAAAAAATACGAATCCACGATCAAACAAAGGATACATCACTATTGCGACCCTTTCCGCTGCATAAACAACAAGTCCATTTGCCGTTAATGGGTCTTCACAAGTTAACCACTAAGCAGCCACATCACAGCTAACATCACCTAATACTCGGCGTAATATTAACCATGCCGGACTTAGCTAATTTATTATTTCACACAGTGGTCAACACGTGCAGTAAAAAAAAGAATATTATAAAAGCTCGGTCACCAAACGCATCGATTGGTAATTTATCGATCCTTTCACCCTTATACAAGATGCTGTGCACGACCTGCAATGGGCTTGATGCGACGCTGATCTACCGAGTTCTCGCAATTGCTACCAGAACACATCCTCTCTTGTACGATTCGCATTCTCTGTTGGAGAAACAACGTGAAGTTATCGAACTTCAGCGATTTTTTTCTTCGTGATTCGTCTTTTTTCGTCGCGATTCTGAAGATGGCGAACGTCTTCGATTTACTTCCAGATATGCTCCTGAGCATCATGGGGCTTTTAAGCCTCATAAGAACAAAGTGGTTCCGCGACGCATTCGCCGCCACGGCCGCTGTATTCGGCATGGATGAAGGACAGCTCTACCTCGAGGTAGAGCTGTTTGTACAGGAGCACTGGGAGGAAGAGTTCGCGGCGCTTGATGTCCACTCACGTGGACTGCAATATTTCGGTTCGTTTTCCTGAATTTATTCTCTCTGAAAGTGATGATTTGTCGAAGAAATTATTCGATTGGAATGAGGATGTATTGCATCATTTAATGCCTTTGTGTTTATTGCTCTAATGCGTATGGATTTTGTAATTGGTCTTGCGATAACCTCTGGCTTCTTTGTAGGTCGTATTATTTATTATAAAATAACTATAAAATATTTTCCAACAAATAAATGCAGTGGCACATTCTTCGACCTTTTTGCACTATACGCTGAGAATTGAGGAATTCTTGTCATTAGGTGGAGGCTTGTGAAGCTCGTGGTGTATTTGTTTGACATATAAATACGGTCGTTAGTCACATATCATGTTGAATACTAATAATTTTGATGTTTTTTTAAAGAAAAAGAGCAAAGTATAAGAAACGCAAACCGTCTTTTCTAAATTATTTAAGTTTTTAAACAGGTAAAGTATATATGTACATATGTATATATATATATATATATATATATATATATATATATATATATATATATATATATATATATATATATATATATACTTATATATATACCAGTCTATATGGTGTAGAAACAGAATGCAAAATGCCCTTGTGAAACAAACGAAGTTATGAGAATATATTAAAAAGAAACATTTCGCAAGTGCAAGGATAGAAGTAATAGACCGCTGTTAGATGACTAGATGTTGACAATGCAGCAGTAAGACATGGATAAATTATCTCAGTAAGACATGAATAAATTATGTGGATAAAAGATGACCACGTTTCGGCCCTTATCCATTGACGTGTGCAACTTGGTTGTGCGCGGAACGTTATGCATAACCCGTTAGTACGAGAACCTCACTTGCGGTATATTGGTATATTTATGTTATGTTGTGGCATCATTGCTGCTGCAGTACTTTTAGGCGATATGTTAAATTTAAAAGGAACTGTCATAAAATTTTAACGGCTGACCTGCTTTGCAATGTACCATTAACTTGGTTGTGTTATAGCTGGCGAGGCAGCTGGGCATCGTCCCAACGAGCTGTTGCTCGAAGCCGCGTGTCGGCTGAAAGGAGCTCAGCTCACTGTCTGGGACATCCAGAAGCGCCGCTGCTTCCTCTATGGGCACCATGGACCGATGTATACTGCCGCCATCAGTGGAGGGCAGTTCATCGCACTAATTGGAAAGCCACTGCTACCGGTGAGTGTACCTTGATTTCATCGTCTTTTACCTTGATCGCATGTTGCACGTTGTAGATTCATGTGTTCGCACCTAAATCTCAAATCTCGAATCTTCATCCTTAACTCTGTTTATTCGTCAATAAAAAAACAGTCGCAAAGTTGGCGACAGTGTCGTTTGCACAAATGAATAAGCAGAGTGTAGATGTGGACTGAAGAATTTCCCGATTTCAGTGGTACAGAAAGGTCGCCCATGAGGCAGAGCCCAGTACCAGCTACCAGCGCGAAGAAGAGCCCGCGCTGGTGCTCCCGATGCAGTTAGGCGGAAATGAAGTGGTGCCGGAGGAGGGTCCCCGTCCTAGCGAAGTGGAGATGCCCCATGAGGAAAGGGACGAGGACGTGGAAGTTGAGCCAGAAGAGATCAGCCCGGCAGAATATCAGCCGGAAAGCAACGCCGTGCCAGCGGACAGCAGCAGCCAAAGGGCACAATGGCTGGAACAGCTCGCCACCCGCTACCGTGAAATGCTGTAAGTGACACTCCTTCCTCAATTTGGACTGTTGCAATGCGTCGGATCTCATTCACGTTCGTTCTCACATATCTTTGAGGAATTAAAATTTAAACCGCATTTAGCATCGGTGAGCCATTTTTGGAGTTGTCATTAAAAACAACTTCAAGCTTGCCAGAGGTTTTGGGTTCCGTCGTGCTGACCAACCGTTTTCATAAGTTATCAACAAGCAAATAACGGACGCATGCAAAATATTCGTTCTGTCGTCATTCAGTAGGTGGAAGTGAAAGATCAGCAGCATAAAATGCATGCAGGCTTTTTTTCCTTCTGTCAATATCAGTAATTGCTTTCCAAGATAAGGGTTCAATGTGAAAAACTAGTTCATGAAGTCTCATCATGTGCTCATCGTAGCTATCGGGTTTCGCAGTTTCTGCATCAACAATTCCCATTTTCCTATGTTGAAAATAAAAGACAGAATGGCAGACATACACATGCAACCACGACAGGATGTTTTCGTAGTGCGCTTTTGCTAGGCAGGATTTTCAAAGTGCACAATATTAGAAAAAAATCTTTTCCATGAGATTGTTTGTGACCCAGAACAATGACTATAATTGTGTGACTGCATTTTCAAACATCTGTTGGAATTCGATAATGATTGCAGCCGTCCAAGAACTGGGGCAAATGTGAACGCCGAACGAGTGCCTAGAAGGCGAGCGGCAAGAAGACAGCCGGACTTCAGACCGGCCGACATCTCGACGCTGCCAGCCCATATGGCAGCCGAATTGGTGGCACCAACCACGCCACCGTATATTGTGCAGAATAACAAAATACGTAAGTGTTTCTACTTATCTTTTTCTGCTGCTTTTGTACTGCTTCCTTTTGATGCTCTCTCAGGTTCTGTTGAAGATACCTTGCCTTGTGGAAGAAAGAAGGAGCAGTTCAGCAATGATTAGCGTCTAAATCTGCTGCTCATAGCTGTGATTGCATATCCACGGCTAATCTTTTGAATAGCTGAGTAGAATCAGGAACTGCAAACACTAATTTTGTTCTACGTATGCGTTGCTTAACTAATGTACCTTTTATGTAGGACGGTCAAGAAAGGATTTGCGAATTTCAAAACCTTTCTAACAAAAGAAGCAATAATTGCGTAACCATGATATCAGCTTCACAGGGTGAAAAATATCCACCTGAAAGTTTTTTCTGATGCCTTTAAAGCAAGTTTTCTGAGAGGTGGTCGTAGGTGGACAAGCAGTTTAGTTAGCGACAACAACAGGGCGCTCTCGGACATGGAAGAACTTGCTTTTTTGCTGCTTCTACGTTGATGGCTAGGGTTTTTTTTAGTATGCCGCTTGGCACACTGCGGTGTGCGAGATAGGGAGTTCGAGACGGTAGCGGCTTGGAGGAAGCACGTCGCGCTATCTAAGTCTCATCTTGAAGACGGTAAGCGACTTGTTTGCTATTTACCTGGCGACAGTGCATGTTCATTATCTTTTTATTCTTTAAACGAGCTCATTCGTGATTGGCATTTTTCAAAAAAGTTTTGCTTTCGACGTGTTCATTTGATGAGAAAGAGGTTACTTGCGAATAGCAATTAGGCCATCGGTGAATTCCTGTTGTTTCATTAAGGATTTTAAACGCTGTTCGCAGGTGGGATTTGAACCCTCGACATTTCGCCATCAAACACGAGTTTATTAGTGGGCTATGTAATCTTCTTGATAGCCTACGAGACTATGATTACATGATTACGTGATTTCAGCTTTCTGTGGCACTTGTGGATATCATCTCATCGTGCCACCTGAAGTGGGACCGGCTAGCGTCAAGGTAGGTCGTGTTAATGAGGATTCCTTAACCGCATATTTTCCTTCCTTCAATATCTGCATCCTTTGGAAATAGTCGGGTGAGGCGGAATTTAAAAAATACGTTTCGGTTCATTTTCGTCCATTAGTGAACTTATGATGAAGAGATTCATTTAAAAGATGCTCGAGACTAGTTCCCATTTACTAAGAGACTAATGCGTGCAGTTAGAATTAGATTTGATAGATCTTTCAGTTAGTGATTATTACAGAAGCACCACTCAGAACGTTTTCTTTAAGATATTGATCTCGACAAATTATATAGCTTCTTTGGTGTCGTAGGCCCAAATTTCCAGCGCTTTGTAACAGCAAGGCTGTTTATAGGTGAACTTGCAGTGATTTAATTTTAGGCATTCATCACAGCGCATAAGAAAGAGCGCTGTGTCGGGGCATCGAAAGCGACCATGCGGCAGAGACAAACGGAGATCACTAGGCTCAGCGGTTTGATGAGGAACACGAGCCACATCTTGGTGCCTGGTTAGTTGTTTTCTCACTGTCATCATTCCATTCGACTTTTACGATTCTTACATGTGATCAGTTCTTGCTTTCACATATATATATAAAGTAATAATTTTATATATATTATGTGTCATTACTAT
This sequence comes from Ascaris suum, assembly GCA_013433145.1. Classification (NCBI taxonomy): domain Eukaryota; kingdom Metazoa; phylum Nematoda; class Chromadorea; order Rhabditida; family Ascarididae; genus Ascaris; species Ascaris suum. Next base: position 8,796,438 of record CM024174.1, read on the forward strand.
GATTAATACTATATATATATATATATATATATATATATATATATATATATATATATATATATATATATATATATATATATATTCACACGAATGAATCGTTCGTTAAATGAATCTCAGGTGAACCAGGTGAATATATACATATATGTATGTGTAGATATATTCAGCTGATTGTGGTACGTTTGGGGTATTTCATACGCATACAGGCTTCTCATATGTACGGATTGACCTATGGTTTCTTTCGGTTGAGCATACATCTTCCATTCAGGTGCAGTGAATAACAGGAGTATTGAGGGGACTTGTTTGTATGGTCTAAAAGCGACAGAGCCTACTATCTGATGAAAGGTGGATGCATTGTTCTGATTTCCATCTCTTTTTCGCAGAGTAGTTTATGTCCGTGCAGAATACTTAACGGTGTTTATGGCTGTTTATGAGTCTTTTGCTTCCTCGCCTCATTCAGCGTATAGGTATTAATGCAAGAAGCTTTCAGGCTTGCTCGCATAGTGAAATTTTTCTTGCTCTTGATTTGTTTCAGAAGTGCTGCAAATAACTTAGACAGCAGTTTGAATGTCAAACGCATCTTCAGATATTCAACAAGTAGAGGCACCAGCCGAAGTGGAACTCCAGCCGCCAGCTGTTCGAAGGAAGCGGCATTATGACACCGAGCAGGCGCGCAGAGCAGACGTATGCGCAGCATATCTGAAGCGCTTCAGAGCGACCGAACCGGAGCTAATGGCGGAAATAGCGAGGGAGCATGAGCTCCAGCTTCCTTAAGCGACTGGTTAGCAAGTTCGATTTACTCCATTCGTAATTGACTTTCGGTTTTCACCAGCAGTTTTCCATCACTGGTATGTATAACGCAGTTTTCAACCAAGGTTTGCGTTTTATACCTATCTCCTTCTGAAATGGTAGTGTTGTTGCAGATTTGCGTCGCTATACACGTGGTTGCAATCGCTGCCGTCTGCTCCCTCGAATAATCATCGTTCTTCTCGACTATCCCTTTGCTACCTGAAGGTCGCAACGTTCGGAACCCTGCTCGGTGGTCATATCATTTGCCCATGGTCGCCGTTCTCGCGTTCGCCGCTTCTCGTTGTCACCACGTTGTCTGCACGTCGTAAGGTTTATGGTGTCCTATGTTAGCCATAGATGCCACCATCTAGTGCACGCATTGCCCATCTCCCCTTCTCCACAGTGTTCACTTATGAGTTCGGAAGCAACAGTTTCTTTTGGAGTCTGGAAGAAATTTTTAATGCACTACTTGTGTCGGGAACATAGCTCTGTTTTCATGCTAGTTGGAGCAGCCATTGAGGGTAGTTAAGCTCCTACATGACGTAACTCGAATAATTGCTGCTGCTGTTATGAATTAAGGGATCGAGCGGTCACATGCCTCATTGAAGCTCTTGCGCTCCAGCTGTAGTTGCTCATTCATTTTCATTTGAAATATTTCGAATTCAAATTACTTCATCGACCTCGCTACCCCCTATCCGAAAATGCCGCAGCCAGATACAATTTCCCAGAGCCGCCCTCAGTTAGACCTAATATGACTACCCCGGAGAGTTGTTTGCAGCTCTCTGTCTATACCATCCATCAGAGAAATAGATGGGACTAGTGTAAGTACACAGGGACCTAAAATTTACATTGGAGCTGATTATTAAAAGCGATGAAATTTTAACATAAAAGACGCTGAAGAGTCGTTCAGCCTGCTGCCGGAAAAAAAATGCTTATCTGGAATATGTAGAAGCTGTTGTCTCGTGGGGGGGGGGGGGGGGGGGATCTGTCTCATGATACCATACTTACAAGTTTCATGCTTCATATGGGATTTTCACTAGTGATTCCTAAGGATATCATGCGTAAGAGATTCTGCGCCTTTTGGAATGTTTGGGATGTGGGATTTCACTTGCATAAGGACAGATAAAACAGAAATTTGTAGTTTTTAATATTGTCAACAATAAGCATCTCTTTACACTTGTCGTTCTCTGCATTAAAGCATTCCATAGGAGGCAGGATACAGATTTTGCGCAGATATGGCCAGCCATCGGCCGTGCGTTTCGAATCCACGGCGATTTTTCTTTTGGAGGATCAGCAGGATGTGTCAAAGGCGATTAGAACGGAATCAACAGCAAGCAGGTTTGTCGGAAGGTGAGAATTTTACAAACGAGCGCATTTTTGTTTTCTTGTCTACTCTATTGATCTCTGGTTACCGTCAGTGGTAAGGAGATCATGGCTTCCATTTATTTGTGAGCTGTTCCTCCCCCAAATTTCCCACCTCGCCCCTCCGAAGGACGGACGGTTCGTCGGCGAGTGCGGAAGAAAGCACAATGCTTGGCGTCTGGGACACTGATCGAGAGACCCCATGAAATCCGAGAGCTTCCTCTCTGCTATGAACGTCGTTCCTAACAGAAAGGTCAGTTGTTTCACTAATTCGGTGTTGAGTTTTTGAAGTGCCGACATTAAGCAATTCCTGCAGATGTTTTCTTCACTTCCCTTTTGCGGTAATGGAACTTTTCGTTGCACTGCTCAATCAGGAAATGCTTGCAATATTTAGCCGCGGTGAGTCAGCTCCTTGTCGTTGGGCTACATGAATGCATGGGGCTGTAGCAAACAAACGTTCTTCAGGTTCAGTCTGCTTTTACGAGCAAAGACGATCATCTTGTATAATTTCACGATTGCTTGAAAATGGTCGTCTTTATATTTGGCTGGAAAGAAGTGAGGAGTTGGGGGAGGGGATTGCACATGAAGGCAAAGCTCCTTCACGTGAGACATATGTCGATTTTAGATAGAATTATTCTCGCCTCTGCATAGATATTACTTTTCGTGAAACCAAAGAGATATCTCATAAGGATTTCAGATAAAAAGTTTTTTGCTGTCGAGAGAACAGTTTCTCCGTGGAGCGTTTTCTTATATTTGAAGCAAATTAGATATTCAAAAAATCAGTAGAACTTTCTCGGAGCTCAAGATCTGTCTTAGCTCCTGGAACAATTGTGGATGGAAATTGCGAAATTCTTCAAAAGTGCTGGAGGGCACAATTGCGGACGAGAATGATGTCGTACACCAACGTTTTCGGTGGACGACCAATTTGAGCTCTTTTCTGAATACATTTCGTTCTCGGTCGTTGAAAAACATCAAAGAATGAAAGATTTTTAAATGGTTTTGACATCTATGTACGTTGCGACTTATAAGGCATTTTCTGACTTGTTGAATCTGTCAACGACGAGGAATGCAGCAGAAATATTTTGCCTATTCGCTCAGTTCTAACGATTTATTCCATCGCAATTATTTTTGAATGCAGAATCACAATAGTCAGCTTACACAATTTCTTATTGACTAAGAAAATGTGGAGTATTCCAGATAACTTTTAATAGAAATATGTATTCACCCTACAACTGCATTGATTCTGGCATTGTTGATGATGTTTGTACTAGGTGATGTTTCAACGCTTGTTTTTTTGTTCTACGAGTTAAATAACGACTTTGTTCTTTCTAAGTGGTCAGTTGACCGCTCAAGAAGTCCGTTGAGAAATTCTGAGTGGTCAGTCAGTTGCAAATTGCCTTTCTGTATCATCCTTTCTTTTTTTTTAAAACTTTCTTTCTGCTTCATCTTGCCGTTTTTCCAGATTTTCTTTCTTCATCATCTCGTTCTTGCAAATCTTCTTCTCTATGATGTTTTTTTGCAAATTTCCTGCTCCCATCATCAGATCCTTTCGCTACATCGCCATTTTCTTTTTCCAGTTTTCTTTTCTACTTTATGTTTTCCTTTTGCTCTTTCTGCGTCATCTGTTACTCTTTGTAATTTTCTTTTCTGTGCCATGGTTTCTTTATCGCAAATCTTCTTTCTGCGCCGTCTTTTCCTTGTTTCAAATCTCGTGCTTTCATCATCTTTCCCGTTTTCCGAATTTCACTTCTGCATCACCGTTTCCTCCTTGTGAATTTCCTTGCCCCATTATATTTTCCTTTTCGCAGATTTTGCTCACCATCGTTTCTTCTCTAAAATTTCTCATCTGCATCATACTTTCATCGTTACAAATTCTCTTTCTGCATCATCCTTCCTCATTCGTAAATTCACTTCTTCCATCATCTCCTTCTTGCAAATTTCTTCTGTGCATGATGTTTTTCCTTTTGCAAATTCACTTTCTGCAAATTTCTTCTCGCATCCCTCCCTTTTTGGAGAATTCCTCTCTGCATGATGTATTAATCTTTCCAGCTTTACTTTCGGCGCCATCTTCTCCTTGTTGCAAATTTCCTTCTACCGTTATCTTCCCGTTTTCCGAACCTCATTTCTGCAACACTGTTTCCTCTTTACAATCTCCTTTGTACATCATCATTTCCCTCCGCAAATTTCGTTCCTGCATGATGTTTTTCTTTCCTCAAATTTGCCCACTTCTTCTTTCTTGTAAAATTCCTTCTGTACCATCCTTTTTTTTACAATTTTCGTTCCTCGACCATACTTCGCTTATTGTCAAGCTCTCGTTCAGGGCCATCGTTTCCCGACGCAATTTCCCTTTCTGCCATGAACCATAGATCACCGCCATGATGCATGGATGACCACAAACCAGTGCACAGAGTCTTCGCGCTACAAGCCAATTTTTATCCTCTTATCTCAGTACTTCTGGAACATTTGACAGTCGCAAAAACATATTCTGTTGAATGAGGAAGGTCGGATGATTCATGACGGGACCTGAGCCGCGAAGCTTCAGTAGTGGCGAAAGTACATGGGAGACTGTAGGAGCGATTTTTCGAAACGAAATCTGAAATGCACATTTCCACTGAACTCATAAATTTCGTTCAAATTGGGAAACATGAGTCTTCAATTCGGAATATACGAATGAGAGCACAAGGATGACGTCCACAGTGTGCTTATTTTACACCAAAAAAAATGGTTTCAGAAAGATTCGCATCTCCAAATAGACGCTGTTTACAAATTCTCATGTCCCTGCAGCAAGCTCTTGAAATTTTATTTTGTTCTTTTTTTTCCCTGTATTTATCAGTTCGGAGGCGTAGGATACCATTGTGATTGCCGCCTAAGTTTTCTTTGTGTGCTACAAACATTTTCAGTTTCCTCGCTCTAAGGTTCTACAATTTCATGTTTGCACAGTCTCAAAACTTCGTATCACATCGGTCAGTTGAAACCTTTGGCTACCGTATTATGGGAGGATGAAGTTTGGTATGCACCTCGAAGACTGGGATTTGTGGTCACCGATGCATTACAGTGGTAATCTATGGTTTGCGACGGAAGGAAATTTCCAGAAAGGAAACCCTGATGCAAAGAGGCAGTTTGCAACTGGCTGACCACTCAGAATTGCTCAAGTGGCTTCTTGAGTGGTCAATTGACCTGTCGGAAAAAGACTCCTTATTTAGCTCGCAGAACAAATAAGCAAGTGTTCAAACATCACGTAGTACAAACATCATGAACAAGTGCTAGAATCATTGTATTTGAGAGATGAGTGCACATTCATATTAAAATTATCTGAAATATTCCACGTTTTGTTAGTCGATGCGAAATAGTTCGAGTTGACTGTTGTGATTGTGAATAAAAAATAGTCGCAATACAATAGGTCGTTAGGACTGAACGATTAAGGTTCATATTTTCGCTCACATTTCCCTTCTTCGATGCCGATTCGATATGTCAAAAAATGCTTTATATGCCGCAAAATATATCGGTATCAAAATCGTTTGAAACCACTTAAAGGTGCTTCATTCCTCATGTTCTTCAACAATCGAGAATGGAATCTACTCAGAAAAGAGCTCATAATTAGTTGTCTTCCGAAAATGCCTCTGTAAGGCGTCATCCTCGTCCGCAGTTGCGCCCTTCCTGCACTTTTCATGATGTTGCGGCACCGTAATTTCAGTGCATAATTGTTGCTGGAGCTCAGCAAATGACAGCTTCCGAGGTCTCTTGCTCTAGAGGAAATTCTGCTGGAAGCAAGCTCACTCTGTAGATGCCGAAATGGCGAGCTTAATGGGATTCGATTCTTGTGATAATGTTCTTTTGCTGAATATGAATTATCTGTTGAAAGTCCGGGTAATGTTTATATCGAATATTGCATTTGGGAAATCTTAATGAAAGGTGTTTTTAGGTGCTTTTTTTCTTCTGTCAATCTTTTACCTGCAAAGCGATGACTGCTCACGCAGTCATTCCTTTCCCGGTTAATTCTCTCTGCTCTCCTGAAATTCGTACTGTAGACACTGCTGACGACCGGCAAGTTGGCATTATTCAGTAATGCGTTACACGATGCAAAATTTTAGAAAGCAATCTAAAGCACTTTTTAAAATGTTTTATTGATATTTGAAGATAGAAGAGATTTGTGAAATACGGACTGAACTCAAGGATAATAAGCTGTCGAGCTCTTATGACTAAATAACGTCTATACAGAAGGCACTTTCTCTCGATAGCGGTCAAGTATTGCATCGAGAAGTGCAAAGTGGTTAGTTTGCCGTTGGCCATTTCCATCAGCAAGCGTTTCTCTCATTGGCAATTGTGTTACATTAATGTTTGTCGTGTATTGCATTCTCGTGAATTTTAGATTGGGTAAATCTGAAGCTGTTTTATTCATTGGTGTGAATTATCCGGTGAATACGCCGATGTGTCATTATCAGAAGCGACTAATAGGTGATTCATTTTCTCTCAGTCTCCTTATTGCGCTTCCAAAGGAACTCGACTGTTCTTCGTTGCAGTTTAGAAGATGTGCGTGTCTATCTAACATGAGGATTGCATTTCCGGCTCCTTAATGCTTTATTTTCAGCTTCTTATTCTTATAAGGTTTTGACTATTCGTCATCATTTTCAGCTACCCGAGAATCTCAAATCAGCTTTTAAAAAATTTGCACATTAAAAAAACTTTGCTGGTTCCCAAATTTTTTGTAGGCGAAGGTGTTTTAGAGTATTTCTCCACTTCATTTCTTCTATTTTTCGAAATTCCTCGTCCTTGAAAATACCTGACTGCAGTCATTGCTTCATATTTTTACACACCTGACTGCAGTCATTGCTTCATATTTTTACACACTTTTGTTCACTTCCTCGTCAAAAGTGAACTATAGCGGCGTTTTTTGCATATTTATGGGTATGCGCCCGTGTCCGGTAGTTTCAGCTCGGGAGTCGCTGAATTCGGATGTATTCGATTTGGTGATCATAGATGATCATAGTATAACCCATGGGCGTACCTGCTATGCGTTCGGCCCGTCTTCTTCCAGAAGAGTTATCAACGTTGGGCCAAAAATTTGTACGCAATTTACATCAAATTGTTGCAAGTAGCAAGCAGATGGAAAACCCGAAATTACGTTGAGCGCTCTAGAAATTCCTTGATCAGATCAAGATAAATTTCACACTTTTAAGGCGTTTGCCTCAATGAGAGCCGGTTGGAGTTGCACATGGATTGCACAGTCGTGCACGCTCAACATATCTAACCAACAGCAAATTTATAGGTTGTTTTACAAGTAAAGGTGATTTCCAACCAAGGCGAAACCTGTACTAAAAAGATATAAGCTGAAAACAGCCCGATTCAGGACCTCTGAAACTGTCAAAAGAGCAAAAACAGTAGGTTTCATATGAGAAGAAAATCACTGCTTACTATTCCCTAATAACTTGAGTTGTTCAGGCCGGCTCGCCGAATTCGAAGGCAGAGAAATTTTGCACTCACTGGGCGCGATTTCCACGTCTGAAACTTTAATTCATGTCTCCTCAATCCCGAAGGAAGTGCAGACCGTGGTAAACATCCTGCTCCTTTTCTGTTTGCCGATTTCATTCCCTTGCTGAGTGCAGCAATTCCCGCTGCGTTCGATGAGCTACGTTCTCCCACAATCAAAATCAAGCAATAGTCAGACAAATTTTTTTCATGCCATCTGCCAGGACTCTGAATTGCTCCTCAGACATAATCGTTGTGGCTCGCCACAACTATTATGCGCTTTCGTAGGCAGACGAATACGTCTGCCATCAGCTGCAAATGCTATCTGTGACTTCGGGTGTATTGATAAACCACAGATTTCACTGGAACTTTCATTGCGCTGAAATATCTTCGGGAGCGTTTAGATTACAGTATACGTTTTGCGGTCATCGCAGCGCGAATGTATCAAGCCTACCTTAAAGCCTTTGTCCTACACTGCTGCTTTGTTATTGAATATTGCTCGCCTGTTTGACCAACTTATTTCGTTTCTGGTATCAAATGCACTGAAAACCTAAGAAATATATCACCGGTATAGTCTTCAATAAGGTCGTTATAAACCCGACTACACTGCGCATCTTAAATTCTTCAAGCTTGAAAGTTTAGAATATAAAAGAGTAATACTTGATTTGGTACTATGCTACGAAATTATCAGTGGATATTCTGACGAATCCATCGATAGTGTCTTTGCTTTTGGTGTTCATGGCAGTTGCGCATCGCTGTCAATTGACACGCAGGACATGGTCACTGAGCAATGTTCTGCACAGCTTCCAATGCAGAGTGGTGCGGATCTGGAATAATATCCAAGAAAGTGTTATGGAGGCTGTGAATTTGATTGTATTTTTGTGTCGCCTGAAACGTTTCAATCTGCGCTCATTTGTGAGAATGGTTTACTGAAAAATCGTCAGCTGCCAGATTCTAGGCGACTGATGCATTTATGTGTTGTGGAGCGTTTTGAAGTGCTGCTTTATGATATACGCTCGGATGACGTTTTTCTGACCATGCGCGTTTATGCTACTCTTGTACTCCACTACTTACTGCAGTCTTCTTTGTTCTTCCATGAATAAAGATTCCTTGCACGTAATAAACCATATTTTGATTGTGCGTGCTTCGATTTGAAAAGGGTATTCAATTCGGTGCCGTTACTTTCTCTTTCCGATGCACTTTATGCATGTGGCATGAACGGAGTGTTTATTCCCGGTTGTATTAAATTTCGTCGAGTCCTCACTTCTGCGTGAAAATTCTTGGCTAACTGCGATACATTTTTCATTAGCAGCCAACGGAGTGCGCGGTGTGCACTGCCTGAACCGCTGAAGTTGTTGATATATTTCATCTACTGCTTTCTATTTCATCGAAGCAACAAATGCGTCTAATGTAAATAACAAATGCTGTTTTAGAGAAAATATGGAGTATGGCCTTGCCACTTACTCCTGTTGTATAACACATGCTGTAATAGATACGCCGATGTGTATTGTGGAATTTCAAATTCTATTTAGCCATGAGACCGAAATTTTCGATGTTTTTCTTTTGGTGTATACGGTCAGATAATGGAGAAGACGAACGGACGAGATGACATTTAGTGGCCTCCTTTTGCTGGAATATTATCAAAACAAAAGGAAAAAACATCACCTCATCACGCAAGAGAACAAGCAATTTGGACGATCAAAAAAACAGGTTCATTGGAGGGGAGGTCCATGAAGTGCAATCAAATCGCGAATTTCGAGCACTCGCAGCCAGATGGATATCTCGCGTCCCCATTTCTGATAGTGGCCAACCAATATCCCGCGCACTCGATGGTGCACCTTGCGTCCACGTTATCGAAGTTAATCTAAATTCATTCCACCTATTTCTTTGTCAAATATTAATTCCACTAAGGAAACGCAAACACTGCATGAGCCCAGTATTGTAGTTGCGCGTAATGGTATTTGGAAATGCACCACACAGACACATACACATTGACATAAATTTTACAACCAATAAGAGATAGGTGTAAGCGAAGCCTTCATACGCTGCCTCGCTTCTTCATCTCTTCACTTGAATTGTGCGTTCGTTTCGTAAAAGAGTTACTCGTCATCTTAGAGCAAAAAGTTGTCACTAAATCATGGTCTCATGAATCATTTCTTGCGAAACGGTCTTCTAAACTCCATATAGTGCCGGTTTGCCTCATGAAAGCACAAAACAGTCTGTATTTGAATATGAAGATTTCGACGAAATTGTGCACATATCGCTTGTGTAAAGGGCTTTGATGAACCTCGTAAAGGAAAACTACTTTTGAAGATGAAAATGTATGACATAGCTGATGCATTGTCACGTTGAATTGGAGCGTTTTTATGTATAAGAAGCCTATTCAGAACCAAATCTTTTTTGGTAAATGATCGTGTGCTTCAGTTTTCATCTTGATCTGACTATTTGCCTGTAATGATTGCAACAGTAATCGTGGGTGCAAGGAAGAGGAAATGTTGAAGTTGCGTTCAACGATCCTCGAACTGCCCTGCAATGGAAAGCAAAAAATGAAATTCACTTACAGCCGCGATCGTGCTGATAACGCAAAGAAATGCGAGTACGAGAACGAGCTGCCTCATCGCTGACATTTCTTTCTCGTTTCGTCCGCACAGCGACAATCGGAAACCTGCAAATAAAAAATTATTAATATGATCGTAGAACGTCTTCGCACTAGAAACTTATCCAAAGACGGCAATATCTCTATAACGTCGAATAAAATCTACAGGGACACCACTTATGCTGCAATGCACGCTCTTGTAATAATTGGATGCGAACCAATATGAAAGCATGATGACAGAAATCGTATAGTGTACATGGAAGACATCTGCAGCGTCCGGTTGAAAATAAGAATAACGGCGTTGTATTCATCTAGCGGATAACTATTACGAACTTCCACTCAGTGCGCAATTACAACTGAGCACTACTCGTAACATATATTCGCATGGTAGCGTGTGCAAATTTATGGTTGCGCACTGAAAGGACCTATTCCAACTTGGGTAAAGGCTTATCGTGAAATGCCATACCACTGATGTTCTTTTCGGATAGTTCTTAAAGAAAAAGTGAAAGGCATTTAGATAATGCGGGGACTTCCAGATGATGTATTAGAGTGAACTGCTGAAGGATGCGGAAGCATTGACTGAAACGAATGTTCATTCTGCCACAACGTCGCTGTATTTATAGGCCGTTCTCTGACAGTCGTTATTCATAACTGTTTACAGTTAACAAATTTTCGAGGTGGAGTTTAAATTAACAATACATTCCAATGAGCCCATTGATGACTCACAATGACTGCTTCATACTTTTGTGCGTTAATTTGAATGCGTCAATTCATAGCAGATGGTTAGTGAGAGAGCACCGCATTGACTGTGCACATGACAATCGAGCTCTGACAAACCACTCCGTTTTTTCACCACGTTTCAACGCATATATGAGGGAGAAGAAAAAATTTTGTAATCTCTCGATTACTAGCAGTCAATCAAAATCGGCAGCAAAGCGTCATATGTGATCCAGCAGCGAGTTATCACACAAAATGCACACTATGCCACACGTCAAACTTGTATGGATGCAAGTAAATAAACGGCGAATGTAAGCGGGTCGTGTGCTGCGATACAAGCACAGAGCGCACCTTATGCAATACTCACCATGAAATTTTCCATCTCTACGAACGAATGATCATGGTCGGAGACAGCATACGAACGAAAAACTTTTCTTGCTAATATGCTCAAATTCTCTGCATGCATCGTACAAATAAGCATTTGCCTGAGATTCGATGGAGTGTAGACAAACCTTTTGATGTGAGATGCAGGGTGACTGAAAACATTAAATGCTGAATCACTAGGATGCTCAGTGATGTGAGCAAATTTAACGCTGCATATATGACAATATCAGAACTAATGTGGTGCAATCCGCGTATGAAAGAAAATGCTTGCAGGTTTGTCTACAACCCAATACAATCAACGGCTTCTAGGCGATTCTTCCAGAACAAAACACCTCGTCAGGTTTCGCTTGCTAAGCGTTGCTTTTGGAGCCGAGGAGGCCGGATATTTTCGAAAAGTAATAGAAATACGAGAAAACTGCATAAAACAACGTGTTTGAATGAGTTACGCCTAGGGTGACTTTGATACGCCAGTGATATGAAGAAGCAACAATCTGCTGCCAAAAAGAACACACATATAAAATAGATATATCAGAGTGCAATTGGAAACGGAGATATGTTGAGGCTGGACGATATTAACATATGTTATAAGAACATTCGTTCATGCAAAGTCAGAAAAGGCAACCGGATTTCATGTACCTATAAATAAAGTGTCAAATTTGGAAAAATGACACAGTCTGCGAGAACTGCGCCATATTTTGACCAAATCTTTCCAACTGGAGAATACGCGAACGGTGCGAAGCTGCAAATGTGATCTTAATCTCTGCCTAATCTTACAGCTAGGAAAAAATGAAAAAGTTATGCACAGTAGCAAACGCCTCTACGTGAACTGTTTGCGTATACGCGGAGGAAATAGCAATGTTCTCTTCAAGTTCAGTCATACTGCCATAATAAGACAACTTGAATGATAACGCCAACTTTAAAGAATCAGATGAGTACAGCGTTGTGAGCATTTCCGATGAAGCCCTTCTTACATCTCAGCGCTATAACCGTATATTTGCTTCCGCTTCCTTCTACAGCCCTTTGCCCACTACCTCACAACCTCGTCCTTTAGCAGGTAATAGCATCCTGCTGAATTCCGCTGAACAGGCCTAGTTCTGCAAGTCACTATCAACTGAAAAACGATTTGCTGATTGCAGCACCACATTACAATCCTGCTTTTTGATAGGATCATTCAAAGCTTTCAACTTTAAAACTCCCAGTTCGAAGCTTTCCGAGGCCGAAGTGCTTTATTCTCATTTGACTTCTTATTATAGTTCTTATCGTTCTCACCCCTTATTGCAGCAGTGAAAATTCAGCTGATATTAATTAGAATTTCCTAAAGTCGGTTTCGCGTCATCCATGCGTCGACAACTTATTTTCCGGGTGAAGGCGTCATGGAGAATGCACCAGGATGCACGACGCATGGGTTGTCAAGAATGCACACAAGCACTCTGTCAGCAGAGTCCTATCTCCCTGGTAGCTGGCGAACAAACTCATGAGCGGCTGTTTCCAGCGGCTGATCTAATGCTCCGCAGCGGGACAACGGGACAAATTGCTCAGCAAACTCCCACTTCAGCGATAGATTTCGCGCCATTACATCTTTTGAGAGCACTCATATGCACATCTACCACTTGACAATGAAAGCCTATGAGCTAATGAAACATGGTACACTCTCTCTGTTTTGAAAGAATTGTCAAGCAATCACATCAACACACATTCCTCTGCCTGCACTATGGAAAAAGCACGCAGCAATCACTGTTGAGAAATATTCGCACACCTTTTGGAAGGGTGCGGAAATAGAAAAGCGAGAAAGGGCTTCTGCATCAAACATGACATCAATTACGATTTGCAAGCAGATGACAATGACGACAAGAGGAAGACGAATTGTGCTCTGTCACAGTTCCTCAAAATCCAGTGATTGTATCGGATAGTAGAAAAGCCTCGAAGATTGTCCCATTCATATCCAGATCACATCACATTAAATGTAATAATATTCGTACTTATTCAGCGTTAGCTCTATTCACATCACTGAGCATTCCACTGATTCAGCATTCCGTGCTTTGGTCGCATGCATCTCTCCAGCATCACTAGAAACACTCTCCCCAGCCTCACCAACTGCAGGAGGCTAGCCGCGTTAATATGATGAATGCAAGCAATTAGAGCACATTCGCAAGAAAAATTTGCCATTCGTACGCTTCTGCGACCATGATTTGTTCTTAGAGCTCGAAAACTTCAAGACGAGTACTACCTGAGGTGCGCTCTGTGCTTGTGTCGCCATTTATTTACTTGCATCCATATCTTTGGCCTAGGGCATCGTGTGCAGTTTTTATAACTGCTGGATCACATATGACGCTTTACTGCAAAATTTTGGCTGACTATAGCAGCCGACGGATCACAAATTTTTTCTTCTTCAGCACCATTTTCGCAGGACAACATAGACAAATAACGTTTTGTCGCAACTCTACTGTAGGGTACACAATGAAAGAGATATTCTCCGAGTCATCCTTTTGTGGCGTGGCGCATTTTTCCGTAGTGAGCAAGAACATAAAAAGAGTCACAGTGAATCACCAAAGCTGCATTCAACTGCAGTGTCAAATAACACTTCTTTTGCAAATCTTTTTTGTTACGCATAAATGCCTATGAGTAATAAATGCGAATATGGAATGAAGTGATAGAATATCATATAAATAGAAGGCCGTTGTAGCAATAGAAGCACCGTTTCACTCGTTACGAACACATTGTTCATTGGTTGTTGTTCCATATTTCCCTTAAAAGTATATAGATTATATGAAGGCCGCATTTTGTACCTTAGCAATCGTCTCAAAGGCACCTCGGTAGCTTAGCACTATGTGAAAGAATGTGCTCGCGTTAACAAGGTCTTGTTAGTGTAGACCGCGAATATACACCTCCTGCGATATGAATACCACTTGCGAGTAGTGTTGACGTATGACGGCGTTCTAAATGAGAGCTGCTGAGAGTTATCCCCTATGTGGGCACAAGGTCGTTAGCTGGCTACTTCAGTGCTCGGTGCAGATATCCTTCAAACGCACTCCATGCTTTCTCTGGTGGCTCCTTCATAAGTTGTTCCCATCCGACCGTTATATATGAGTACGAATGGCTGCAGAGGTGATCCAATGAAGTAGTATATCAAAAACAATTGCCTATCAAATTCACGTGGCGCTTTTCGCACTGTCAGGAAGACTAATGCTCAAGGGTAAAGAAGGGGGGGGGGGGTGGTTGAAGTCAGGAAGCGTCGAAGCCTAAGCACACAAAAACGGTGTACTCTCATGTATCCAAAGGTGAGTTTGCGTCTATTCCAACGTTAATTAAGGGCCTAAGGAGGCCGAACTCACAGAGCATAAACTTTTACCATCAATTTTCACATTATACAGTATGTTCGACGTCTTGGGAAGGTTTCGGCGTGATTTTTGATGCTTTGTCACTCCTCGAACACAAACAAAATCCTTCATTCCAGGGTCTCCAATTGTCGCTGTGCAGGAAAATCGAGGAGGAAATGTCAGTGATGAGGCAACTTGTACTCGTTTTCGTATTTCTTTGCGTCATCAGCTCGATCGCGGCTGTAAGTGAATTTCAGTTTTTCCGTTCCATAACAGCGCGGTAGAAGGATGTTCAACATATCTTCAGTATTTTATCTCACTCGCCTTCAGAAACGATGATGCAGGCATGATCAATAAACCGTTAGGTGTATGTCATAGGTGAAATACACGACAACGTTCAAGAATAAGCTGACCAACATCAGTGAGTATCACTTGGGCAATTTGTACATGCTGTTTACACAAGGTCCCAGAGTGAGAAAATTCGAAAAAGCATGTGTAGCAAGCAAGGACTACGGAGCAAACAAAGGGAATGGTCAGCACAAGCAAGAAGAAACGAAGTGTCTGCGTAGAAAAGTCAGAACGAAGCAATACTGTGAGCGTGCATTGTTGATGCGGGCAAGAAGCAGAGCCCACTTTCAATCAAAACGTAGTTGGAAACTGTGCAAAAGTCAAAAGTTTGTAGGTGGAGTGTGTTAGGATAGAGAAATAAATGGAATGAATTTAGATTAACTTCGATAATGTGGACGCAAGGTGCACCATCGAGTGCGCGGGATATTGGTTGGCCACTATCAGAAACGGAGACGCGAGATACCCATCCGGCTGCGAGTGCTCGAAATTCGCGATTTGATTGACGTTGCGGACCTTGAAACTTTCGAAGCCCATTTCCCAAAGAAAGGCTTTACGACTTGCTCGATTTAACTATGTTCTTTGGTAAAATGAGGCGTTCTTTCATCCTCGTTGTTTTGCTACTGTTTCAGCAAATGAGACTTACTGGAAGCCACTTCAAATATTTAGACTAAAGGCAATTTCGGCACGGTTGCGACAGTTCCGATATGTATTTTTTCTCTCGCTTTAACGATATTTTCCACTCAACAAACTTCGAAAGGATGTTACTATGCAGCCGAAAGTATTCTTCACATCGTTTGCTTTGTGCGTCCGAAGTGCCTCTACAAATGTAAGCAGTTTCATCGGGCAAGGCCACGTCTATATATCGGTACAGCCTGACCAGTCGCCCTATTTTCTTAATCGCATCCGACAGCCCGCAATATGCCTCCCTGCAAAACGCAACGCAAACCTGCGACAGACTGAGACGGTCAAAGGTAGTGGTCCACGGGTGGTTTAAATGCACAAGTGTTACGTTCCGTACGTGGATAGTCGTTGAAAATTGCGAGAATAGTCAGTTGAAAAACTTGATGGGTTATGCTTTCATCCTTGCACTTTGACACAGGTGTTACTTGCCCATCTTTGGAGATATGGGCAAGCGGCTTCTTCTTTGGCGGTATTTTCAAGTAGCTGCATAAAAACTAAGCATTAGGTCCTCGCACTGTCGTGCAGGCCTCCCAATGTCTGAAGTTGTCTGTACCAGGGATCTCTTCATCTGGCGGTTCTCTTGAGTGTTTCATCCACATTTTTTCTGTTATCAGCCAGCAAAGTCGAGAACCGTCGACAATTGCGCACCGCAGACCGTATTCACTTGATGCGCTAATTTATTCCGTGTTGCAGTCCTATGCTGACGCGCGTACAACTAATTGTTTTTCATGCCGTAGCGATGCCAGAGGAATACATGGCAACGAATTCCATAAAATTCCGCCGATTTTGTTAATTTATTTGACCGAACCTCGAAGAACCAGCTCTTTTCCAACTCCACACTCATTCGGTATAATTTCTGTGATACCGCTAGCTGAATTCTTTCAAAAGTGTTAGCGTGGGTTGAATGCTGAAAACTATGCTGGCTACATTTTGAGCTGGAAAAAAATCGTTTCAACAGTCCCAGTGTATGCATGTGTGCTTTCCCATATCTTAAATCTTTGCAATCTTTTCCCTCGCATCACAATTTTTTCTCGTCGCATGTTATCGTCTCAGGTAGCCAAACAACACAAATGCCATTAACAATAACTCAAACAATGGTGCCATTCTGCCAGCAACAGTATCAAAGGGTGATGCAAAAGGTCTCTAAAAAGCGGACTGTTCTTCGAAAGAGTCCCGGCGGGAAATTTTGTCAGCGTAAGAAAAAATCGCTTCCAAGTGGCTTTATTTGTTAGAAAATTACGTCCTGGCATCACAATGAAAGCATCTGTTCCGTCTGGTTTCAACTCGCAAACTACAAAACTCTGGCAGTGGAGCTGCGATTGTCGGACGCAAATTGCCTGTCGATCGGCAGTCACCTTGAGCCAATTTTGTTTATGTTTCTTTATGGTTTTACAAAGAAAAATAGTTTTACAAAGTTTAGGGGTCACAGGCATGTTAGACATGCTAATCGATGATTTTGTGAATCGTTAGGTGGATGTCGATCGTAACATGAAATTGCAAGGAATGCACTTCGTCGCATTTTCCCTGTTGCATTTTCGATGTTGCATGCAATTCAAATCCTAATGAATCAACACACAGTTTGCGTACATTGGAAACGATTTATCGCTGTGGCAAGGGGAGCACTCCCGTTCTGAACGACCTTTAAGATCTGCCATTTTTAGACCGACCTTTTGACCTTAATTTTTTAATTTCTTTCCACACCAGTACGTGAGAAAACAAGGAATAGCGTCCAGAAAAATTTAAATGTTTAAAAGGAAGATTGTGCTAGACAGTGAAGCCAGTGACGTCCCTTTGTCAAACTCATTATATGTTCTGAACGATGCGATGCTGTTGACTAGAAGCTGTAAGTGGTTTAATCAAATGTGGTGAAGTGAAATTGAACCGAATATCGGTTCAAAAGATATCGCGTTAAAATTCAGCACCCATGATTGGATATATATTCGTTGAGTAGGTGGCAAATAAACGTTGCCGATTAGAACGTCCCATTGGGATATATTCGAAACTTCATTGAGAAATGTGCTTCAGATAAAAATTCGCGATATCTTTTACCGCTGTCCGGTTCAATTTTAGTTCACCACACTTGATTAAAACACTTATAGCTTCTAGTCAAAAGCATCGCATCGTTCAGAACATGTAATGTGTTCGACAAAAATTAATCGTATCTTCATGGAAGCTGAAGAAATGGACGTCACTGGCTTCACTGTCCAGCACAATCTTCCTTTTAAACACATAAAATTTTTCTATATGCTGTTCCTTGTTTTCGCGCGTATCCTCGAAAAGAGCCCGAATAACAGAAACAACCTTATGAATAGTCATGCCTGTATATCTCGAGAAAATGAAGCGTTTAGTGTTTGTTTCCCACTGGAAGAAGTGAGCCAAAAAATGACATCAACTCATACATATATTAGATCACAAGATAGGCGATCTGTTCTTCGTGCTTAATAGCGAAGGAACGCTATGTCAACACATCACCGTTAGGAAGCCCAGAGCGGTCAAGTTTGCTAACATATCATGAAACTTTGAAGGCGCTGCTTCTGGCAGTGCTCCCTATTGTCCTTCGTGCAATGTCTGCCCTCTTACGTGTAAGCACTGAGATTATCGACTCCTTCCCTCCCCCTCCCCACCACCACTCTCGAACACATGATTCACTTCCCCCATCTCCCCTCCCCCCCGCTTTCACCGCCAAGAAACACAGTGATGATCGAGGCGGATGACTGCGCCTCCTCTGTATGTCACAAAAGTTTATAACGCCCAGGACCCCGTTCCGATTAAATTTCTCTCTCCCCTCCCCTGATAAGATACATTATAGTTTTACTCGGAGCAAATAGCTCTATACTTGAGGGTTGCCATCAAAAATCGGGAAAGGAAAATGGGCTAGGTGAGGCTTAAAGAATGAGCTAGGTCAAAATATCTCGAGCTTTTATTAAAGAAGACATCGCTCCCAGTTTTCTGCCATATCCGTCCACGCGTAATAAATCCCCGACGGTTTTTTCTAAAGCGGAACCATAATTATTCGAAACGCATTTTCCGCCAAATCAGCTTCGAGGAAGGACAGGCTTGTCTGTGGAAATTGTGTGCCTTGAGGGAAATTATGTATATTAAAGAATTTAAGCAGCAAAACAATTCCACATTGCGAAATGTTTACATGTGAAATGACTTTCGACTGATGGAATGAAAGTTCACGTTCGCTCCCTTTCAATGTATTGGCACCGTCATGCAAGAACAATGCCAACGACCTGAAACAATAAAGCAAGTTCATCTACATAAAAGCATATTCTCATACCGTTTTTTCCTATTGAGATTCTCTCTCCTTTTCTTACTATGAGCCACATTCGTAGTTCTTCCTACTACTACAAAACACCGTTATCACGATTGCAGCATCAAACTGAATTGCAGTTTAGGACTACGGTGTCGTAGTTCTGCCTAAATACCAGACCTCGCTCGGCATTCGGTGATTTCCGAGTATTCGTAGTCCGTGCTGAACGCAAATTTTCTAAGCGGTTTTCATCTGAATTCGAACATCATTCACTATGCGTCTGTTAGTTTAAATTCAGTGAATCCACGCATCCATGAAGGAGAAATTTGTATAAGAACAATATTGTACTGTAAAAGATCAAGTGACTGACGATAGAGTTCTCACTTCATTCAAGCAAAATGAAGAAATTCTGGCAACGTGCCCGCCGACATATTAGCACTGTTCCTGAGGCGTTAGTAACGCGCTTCTGTTTTGATCTTCGCGCAGCAACCAGAACGTTTCCATAACACCTTTTCCCTGGAACAGACACTTCTTGTGCGAGTCAATTATAGCGAAAAAAGTTTAAAAAATACCCTTCGCCAATTCTCAGAGGTTGTCATATCAACAAATAAAAATGCTCACCTTGATGATAACTTCACCGCGACTCTCTGTGATGTAACCACCAATCACTTGTGTTAGAAATCTATTCGTCTCAGCCGATATATGAATGTGACCAGCTGAAAAGCCTTTAAATCGTCGACAACGATTATCCAAAAGTCAACGCTTTGAAGGACTAAACAAAAAACTGGAGGCAAGAAAATATGACATGTTCAAACCAACGTTTTCCGTTGCTTTCCATTCGTGACGCTGTATTAACCGTATCGCCAAATAGGCAATATCGTGGCATCGTTAAGCCAACAACTCCTGCCACTACAGGACCTGCATCATCATGTTAAGATATACATGTGCAAAATGCATAAATAGTCCTCTGATCATTTCTATTCTTCAAGAATCACAACTGAGACATTTGAGAAGGCGAAACACATGCGCCAGTAAAACAGTTAATATATTCGGGGCTTGATAACACACTCAAAAATTCTGTATCTTCCATTCATTACAAGTCATTCGATAAAACAACCCACAGGGCGACTAAAGGTTTCCACAACAAGCTCGAATTTCATGCCATCTCCAGGGGTCTAAAAACACGTACTGCAATGTCTTGGGTACCCTCAAACTTCACTGCGCTATATCACACAGCCTGAATTGCCCAACAGCAGATTGCTCCTTGTCGAATTCCTTGTTCATTCCCTTCAAACGTGCAGGTGAAATCTATGGAAGGACAAAATGATATCGACCTTAACATGCTCACAATGACTCATAAGTTGAGTGTTCATACTTCAAAGAGCTCTTCGTTCAGTGAGTTTATTGCTCATTTTGTTCGTAAGCAAACGTTTACTCTCGTTTTATTGACTATGAGCCCAAATCTCCGAGAATCACTAGGTTTGCGAATTGTGCCCGAGCTATGCGAAAAGTTATACCCCTGTGATTGCATAGCCAAATACCGCATATGATATATATCCAGTGTCTTTCTTTGCAAGTAAATTTTCTCGTACCTAGTCTATAATAATTCTCTATTAAGAAGGTGATATCTCCCTCAACTCTCATTAGCTAGCTCCAATTACTTCTTCCGTTAAGGGAATGAATTTAAGATCTCAGGAATAACAATGCTACTGAGCACCTACATTATGCAAAAATTTTTGATTCGGTACCTATTCCTTTTCTTATTACCCAAAAAGAACTTCGAGACATTTTATTAACGGGGAGCTGATATGATGAACAGAAACTTTCTTGAAACAAAGACACTTTCAGAACAACATTGGACAATCACTCCTGAAGAATTTCTAAATCCGCAGTGGTATTTTTATGCAATAAATAAATACTTGCCCGATTCTTCACCAGCGAACGTTCAGGCTTGTTCACAAGCACGTGACGTCGATCCATCTGCCACCTACCTAATGACGACAACAAACGCATTTATTTTTCAGTAAAGGTTTCTTTCAATCTATGGTTCGTCTCGACGACGGTAGCTCCCTAAATCTATTCCAAACTGATCTGTTGTTCATATTCGTGCATCTTTTACAAAATATTCCCACTTAGGATTCATTTAAAATACCACTTTCTTAGATCCTAACTCCATCGAAGAGCGGCTATTCTATTTAGCGCGAGGTTTGAATTTGGCCAAGATGTCGCCATCTCTGTTAAAAGTTCATCGCATGGACTACGGCTACTCCGGCGTGTTCTGAAGCTGCAAGACCCTTTTGAATGAAAAGATATTCAAAACTTAGAATAGACCATTTATGAATTATGCAGTTGAACTTTGGTTTCGCAGCCTCATATGCATTTTCTTTCACCGAGAAAAAACTGAGAGATGTTTCAGGAGAGTTTTTTTAGCAGTTGCAAATTAGGGGGAAACTTTCAGACCAAGAAGTATCAAAATGTCTATTTTGACGTGTTTCAGATTCGCATAATCGAATACCATCGTACATTTGTATACAAAGTGTTCTTTGTTGTACTTATCTTGACTACCTTAGATCGGGCTCGTCGAACTACGCACGGAGAGATCGCCACATTGCAAAGAAGCCTTCGTTAAAAGCATTACCCATTCAATGAATTATTTGTCACCTAGTAGTTCCAGCGCAAACACATCAACATTGAACATAATGCTCAATGACCTCCCACTTCGTTCATGAACAAAATTATATATATACACCAACAGAGATGCAAAAACACCTCTTACACGGGAAGAAATAATTCAATGTTTGGAAGGTCCTTACACTGCTCTTGCCTTTCAGCAAACGCGTCGTCCAAAAGAGATAATTAAAGTCAATCACTCGTTAGCAATACGCTCTCTCATGTGCAATTTCAGTAGTAAACCTGTGTGTATTCCAATACGGATATTTATCCTTTCAGCAGGTAGATGCGGTATACGGAACGTTGCGAGACTTTTGAGAAAAGCAAACGACATCTGTGCCACATTCCTCGCATGTTCGTTGCCGTTCCGATGAGGTAATCCAGAGACACACAAATAGCTGTCGCCGATCGTCTCCACCTTAATGAGGCTTTCGGTATTTGCATCCACAACATTGTCCTGTGGGATGGAGGAAGAAGTGCGATGATTTGATCGCTGTAGGCAGCACTCCTCCATACTAACCAAGTATTCTCCTATGTTCATCCTTCTTCTCATGGCGTCCGTCTGCCGAACTGTCCTAAGTACATATATCGGGCGCCATATTGTCCTCATGTTCACGGCATTTTTTTCGCTACCAAACAACGAAAAAAACATGCAGTGTGGCTATAAGTCCGCATAGTGTTGCTGCAAATAAGGTATGAAACATACGAAATATCTCTAATAGAACATGGCAAAATATTTATCGTACCTTATAAACTTGATGTTCATCGATTATCGTGTCGAATGTTGTATACAGATCGTTCAAGAGATTCACCACCTGTAAATATTTTCACTCCACTTCCGTCATCTTCCCGCTGATTCATGCTGATGTTAGTATGGATGACTGCGCATTATTTCAACACGGCTTCCTTTACATGGATTTCTCTGCTAATTGCTACATTTAACAGGGCGAACGACCATATATGGCGTGACACATGAGCAAATGAATCCAGATGCCTTCATCGAATATCTTCTTCACTGCGGAGACTTACGTGGCTTTAACAATGATTCCTTATTTGCGCTTGCAAAAAGTCGATTGTGCAACGCCAGTTCGGTGCGTTTTTATCAGTGTGTCTGTTTGTCCATAAGGGAGACTGAACTCGGTAACCACTGAGGCTACAGTTGGGCAACTCAGTAGAGAGGAAGTTCAGGAAAGAACTGCTTACAGATTGCTCGATCGGACTGCACGGGGTGTAGATGATTAGAGGTGTAGAAAATTCCACATCGGATCAGTCAAATCCACGCGCTTTTGCGGAAAATTAACAGAGGCCAAACGAATCGAAACCCTAATTAAGTCTTCTGTGCCTTATCATCAACTGTAGTATTGAGCAATATTTTTGAGCATTTGAGTAATATGTGCCCAGGTGAGCCATAAGGAAAGGCGCATATTTGGCCTCCAGCTCCTCTGGTACGTTCCTGTACGTTCCAGCATCTACGAAAACCACTCAGAAAAGTTTCTGACGAGCAAGAAAGTCCATTGACATCGGAAAACGGACCATAGTGACGCCCTATGTAGGTGCTTAGGTGCGTACCCACCTGTAGCTCTTCGTGTCTATTGGTTTTGAGTTGCGACTCACGAAGGTCGCAGCATTGAAATTGATGCGCGCATTATGCGCTTAGAGTGACCCTGCAAACCCAATGTCATCCCTACTGATCATCTCCGTCGAGAGTTATTCTAATACTAACTAATGTGTGAGTAAATATCGTTTCTGGGGTGATGCGATGTGAGGTGAATAAGCGTTTAGCTCGGAAATATGGGTAACTGTTCAGCCATCTGCTAAATTTAATCACAGTCTTTGCGTCTTTGCACTAATACTGCTTAGCATGCTGATGTAATCAGTTTTCATCTAGGATTACCATGCAAAAAGCACATTCTGTGCCAGCCTTCGTCGAACGTTAAATTGATTTATCACGAAGAAAAACTTCTGTTTTCGTATTTCTACGAAGTTGCTTAGCACATTTGTCGTGCATGAGCAATACAATTGTCGCTACTCTCCGATATGTAACATGGGTATGCTGCCCTGCTTCACCCTTTCCAAACGACCTTTGGCAAGTTTGGCATCAAATACGATAGCAGATCTTCCGCACCGACATCCTAAATTGGTAACGAAGCACGCTATATCGGCGAAGCAATCAGCAGTCAACAAGTTCGCAAATGACTCCAGTGTGCGCACTTCTACCCAATTTTATCACAAAACAACACTGAAACACTCACCTGCAACGGTGTACATCTGCTGGCCAAATCAGTGAACTTCACGACATCGGAGAAGAAAACGGTGGCGCTGTCATATGACTCCGGCGGCACGGTAAGACCCAATTTCAGCTTCTCAGCGACTTCTCTAAAAGTGAGGCAAGTAATTCACGTTCAGTATTCAATGGTGGCTGCTTAAATCGTCCATCGATTTCGAGGTCGCTGGGCACATCAAATTGGCAACGAAAGTTTTCAGCGTCTCGATTCCGGGATGTTAAGGTTTCCGTCTTTAAAATTTTTGAAAAGTGAACAAAGTTGCAGTGATCTTTTTCAGTGTCATAAATATAGCGTAACAAAACGTTATGATCACGCCTGAAAACGTGACAAGCCTACACTTGCCACTGGGTATCCGGCTGCACGCATTACAAACATACAGTCATTAAAAAAATTGTACCAATCACAGCAATATACGAGATTGTTGCGCTCATATTTTGATATTTATGCACATAAATGCGATAAGTGATCAAGGCCGGTGGCATATATACGTAGTGAATCCCTATTCCTTAATTAGTTTTGTGAATGCAGGTTTCTCCCTCCGCGGATTTGTTTCTCGCACCTCCACTGCTCTTATATATATAGCTCTCCTCCCCTTTCCCCATCTTCGTTACCGTCCGACCGTCATCACTTCGATAAGGCACCGCTTACAACGAGCAAGTCTACACAGTTCTATCTACTACGTGAGAAAATTAAAGTCAAAAAATTTCTTCCATAGTCTTAGTCCATAATGATGACTAGACAGTGATATGATGAGTCACCCACAATGAGTAATTATATGAGGAAATGGTCATTTCGATTTTCATCACGACGTTGTGGAGAAAAAAATCTCGAGATATGACATCGAAACGGCTCATACTTCGGCAACATCCGGTATAGCAATATGTCGGATTTTTTCTTCTCTTCGACGAGTTCTTTCGTACGCTCTTCAACTTCGCACTCGAGATTTGTGGCGTATTGTTCAAGCATATTGAAAACATGGTCCATGAGGTTCCTCAATGTGAATACATTAATCGCAATATCACCAATGTCTCATTCGATGAAAATGAAGCAACATGAAGATTCGAGTCTCAACTTCTTCCAATACAACGAAAAATTCGAACAAATTAGAAGTTGAACCTGTCCTCGGTTGAGCAATGCTATAGACGCATTTATGTGTGAACGACAATGTTGACATGGTTCTAGGACCCTCAATCACAAACGGAGCTTTAGAGCCGGCAGTCAACCAGAGCTGTAGAACAAATGGCTTCAATTGCTAGCGACTCTAATAAAGCCTT
Source organism: Ascaris suum (assembly GCA_013433145.1). NCBI lineage: Eukaryota > Metazoa > Nematoda > Chromadorea > Rhabditida > Ascarididae > Ascaris > Ascaris suum. The sequence goes on from CM024174.1 coordinate 8,821,580, forward strand.
CTTGTAGCGAGGAACGTGAAGTATTTTTTCTACGTCACTATTCGATAAACATCATATTTATTTACCTGCACTGAAGTATATGAGTAGCAAAATGCGTGCATGCAGTCGTATAGAGCTGAGTTCTTACTTGTGCGAAACCAGAAGCAAATAAAAGCGCGCGAAGCAGAAGGTGGTGAAGATGAAAAGCCTGTCATGCGAACTCCATGGAAATTTTTCGCTGCATATTTGGCGAATCACATTTGGAAGCTTTCCGATAGATATACGAGAATCATGCATCCACAGGTAGTGCATACATAAAAGCGGAAAGGTGGTTGCATTGCCTCCGAAGAATTGCGAGAAATCATTTAAAATTGAAGGTGCGTAAGAGAGCTCAATGATTTGGCGTCACGTCATGACCGTTGCAACGTGCGACGAAATGCATTTGCATTCTCAACTAATCGCGAAAAGAACTTGCCCTCCACGCTGCACAGACTTCACTATGTTCCTCACTGTGTTGATTGTAGGCCGTGAATCGGGGTTCTCTGACCAGCAGTCTCTAACCAGATGTAGCTGAAATAACCATCTTATGCTTCCCTGACATGCTTTCACATCTCATGAAAGAAGATATGAGGAGCATGCAGAAAAAAATTTGTCAACTTTGCATGATCCTTAATAATGAATCGTATTCTCCCCGTCATATAGTCTTGTTTTCAACGCCTTCTCAAGAGATCTGTTCAAAATAAACAACTACTGAAGAAAGAAGGCTTAAGGCTTATTCACTGAGTGGTTGAAAATTTCCAGAAACCAATACCAAAGTGATTCCGCTTATGGCCTGCAAAAAACTTGCCCTCGCATATCACGTCTGACAGTGAACCACTGAGTTCCTCGAAAATTCTACATAACATGAGCAGCAGGTGAGTACTGCATTAGCATTGCTATTAGAACCAACTTTCGCTTTGAGAGCTCCGGCCAAGAGGACAACAGTCAGTGCTCCATTAACATGCGAATTTCAGTTAACACGAAGGGTAAATTTTCGGCTTTAGAACTTGCAACCAAAATGATCATAGGCAACAGTCCAAAGCCTTCATCTTAGCTTTTTCAGGAAAAATCTCATAGTTAAAAAGCGAGGCAATGAGGTTCCCACAAACTCCACTTTCGAAGGGCTCTGTGGACTCTAGAGGTGAGAGGCGCACATAGGACATTTGACTGCGAACGTAGGAACATGATAACAATCGAATATACCATAGTAGGGTCCATATCCTGTACGTCGGCAGTTGTCACAACCGGTCGGAATGGATCTGGCCCAATGCGCTTAATTTTGTAAACGATCTCTGAAACATTATGGAATTTTCAACCAAACTGGGAGTCATGCTGCATTTTTGGTTCATAATCCTGGTAAGCAGCCTGGATTTACAATTTCGACAGATTTTATACTGTTTCTGAGTCCTACTTGTTAAGTTTTCTTTTCCAGCCAGTTTCAAATTGCCCAATGACCGCATCGCCAAGTAGCATTGTTGGTAAGGCGTTGTGAGGTCTGATGAGTTTTGTAGCTTTCACAAATCGATCACAATCTTTCCAACGAAAAATAGCAAATGCTTTTTTTCTCGGAATTATGATCGCATCATATTGCAAACAAAGAAAATGTTTTTTTCTGAACCGGTAGGACATGGGAAGCTCCCCGAATATTGTGATGAAAAAATCAGCTGAGAAAGATGTTCCATTCGTATTCCCCCAAGTTCCTCAGTGGTTCAAATATCGAAAATGAACGCAGCAGCAGTGAACCAACTGGGTGAACAAACGCAAGACGTCTTAAACTTCTCTCGTAGGTCTCTTATCAAAACACTCGCTTTCCTCTCTTCAAAAACAGACGGCAGATGTGAAAAGACGCAATCGTTCAGTTTCCTCTCCTTACGCACACAGCAGCACCAAGAAACTTAAACGCTTGTTTGACGACTTTTTAACCTTCAACACTCTCCTCTCGTTCGTCGATATTGAAAGCTGACTTCCCAGTAATAATTTCCGAGCAGATGATCGCAAAACTGTAAATGTCTCCTGTCTTTGTGCCGACGTTGTTACCTTCTCGAAGAAGCTCCGGAGCGGTCCATAACAGAGCTAAAACAAGAGAAAGTCTTTGGGAAATTTGAAATTGATAACGGAGCCGAGTGCGCGAAGCGATTATGATGTCCACTTTTGAAAAAATTTTGGGAGAACGGAGGACCAGCTTGCAATCAATCGTCAGTGGCCTTAAGTCGGATTCAAGCAAACCGTTCGTACTCAGGATGATATGCCTAGTGACATATGCGATTTCATTTGTGTGTTCCGTGTGCAAGAGAAATGCACCCGAGCATTTTTCGGCTCTAAACGTCGACGTAACTCATAAATGGTGTGACCGAAAATTTCGCTTCAAATTGCATTGGTAGGTGCAATGCCTCGAAACTGTTTAGAAACTGCTTGAGTTCAACAGAGAAATCCTTTGCAAACGCGTTTATAGCTTCTCTAATGAAATATCCTCTCTTTATTCGAAACAATACTAGACTCACTGTTTTCTGGTCTTGGTTCGGCCTCCTTCAGAAATGAAAGACCGAAGTTACTTATCTTCACCTGCCAACGCTCATCGACGAGACAAGCAGATGAGGTGAGGTGGCCATGCTGCCCAATGAGTGAATGGTGAATAGCATACAGCCCCTGAAATCCTTGCAAAGGTATTCAATTAAGCGCTTGTTAACAGCACGGGTTTCATACTTCAAAAGGTGTTCAGTGTTTATCACAAAAAACGACAGAAGAAACACTCATGTCGATATCGAACGACACTTAACAACCTCATAATTTTCAACCACTACGCGTTCCCAAGTATTCCCCGTTAGAGAGCTTCGCTTGAAGATGTGCGATAAAGGTATGCGAAGAAGAATATATTCAGATGAATTAATTCGGAAGGGAGCGATACTTGTAGTTCGGAAAGAACCGACACTAGTAGTTCAAGAAGGACCGACAGTATGCGCAAGAAGTGAACAATTCAACCTTCCACCTATATAAAACAGCGCAAATAGCAGCAGTCCTAAATAAAACAGAAGTCGTTCCTTTGGAAAGAATGAGCGAAGTTCGAGAAACCCTCATTCGAGCGAGCTGAAGGAAGTCCGACATTGTTGTAAGCAACGATATGGAAAAAAAGAGTTGAACACTTGAGTGTATTCTAAAGCATTCTCGCAGTGCATCATAAGATGAGAACTTGATGGAGCCTGCAGATTCCGAGCACGCGAATAATGAAAGCCATTTGATGTGTCTCAGCACAACTGACTGAAATCTCACTGGACGAAAATTTTTATGCTTTTATTTTAAAACCCACGAATGTTGTTTTCCAACAAGTGCGTTGATGAGCGGCCTTTCTATTCCCCTATTCTGAAGAGAAGATGGCTGCAGGCAGAAGTGAGCGTACTGCGATAATTAAGACAATCTTTCTAAATTTCCATTTTCTACTTCCGCCTGCATCACTGCGTCAAACCGATATCTTCTTTGTTCGGTGCCATGCAGGACACGACTTCAGTGAAGCAATGTGCTCACTCCATCTATACTCATTTCACCGATTACGAATTCTACAGCACCTCTCAACTGCGTATGCGATGTCACCAGATGAAGGAAGCTAACGAACCTGATCTCAGCCTTCCGATTGCATAACCTCACACTGCTGGAATCAACCATGAACATGGACCACAATGGGATGCTCATTATTTTTAATGACACGCCAATCAGGATCGCACAGCTTTGATTTACTTTACGCTCCTTTATTCCCTTGGGGATTGTTTTGGCAGTGATAGGAGAGTAGGGGCGGGTGGGGGAGGGGGAGGAAAAGTATGCAGTGCGCTGTGCCTCAACAGTTTCTTTCTTCTCTCTTGTTCCCCCTTCGCCTCCACGCTCCTCTCTTTGATTGCACTCAATGATTTCTTCTAGCCTTTCCCGCCATTCTACACTAGCGTCCCTGAAGTGAACTTTCGGCGTAGCTCAGTCCACCAGTTTATCTCACAAACGACAAACCACATAGAAGGCGTTAAGGTGAGAAGTTAGAGTTAACAGCTCATCCAATGCTTCATACAACTATCTCACAATAAACTCATGGTTACGGAAACGACTACGGTGTTACCATAGTGTGTTCAAAAATTGCACTACTTTCTTATGATTATTTGGCTTCATGCACTGTCGCTAAATCACCTGCACCTCCGTTTCGGATGGCGAATACAACGAATGGGCAGTCTCATGTGATTGCAAAAAAGGTCGATTTGCAACACAAACTTTCATCGCAAGACGAAGTTCCTCATTCATTAGAAGCACTATCGAAGAATTGCGAGATAACGCATAGATAAAACATCAAAGATTGTTGTTTTTTGAGGGTTTTATTCGACGGTGAGATGCAAATCTAGGAAGTTTTAAATAATATGTATCCGGAAATCAATATGAGGAGAGGAAGACGACGATATTTTTTTTTGAAGGGATATCTCAAAATAAAATTCAAAGCAAAAAACACCAATATGGAGGGAAATGTGCGAACCTCACATATGTCTCTCATGAGGGAATACATGAAGAATGCATCCATCGTGAAGGTTCCCTTCTCAAGAATATCCTGAAAGAGTATCGCTGTTTATGATTAAATCGCGCTATACAAAGGTCTAGAGATTCCTTCACTAGATGCTACTAACGGCTCCTGCAGGGATTTTAAATAAATAGTTAGGCGCATGTTGCATAGCTTAAATATGCCTCATTTCGTTCGAATGATTGCGGGTACTTTTGGATTTTAAGCACAGGGCATTTTTCGTTGTAACCAGTAACTCTTGATTATGACGAAGCGAAGTTAAGCGTTATTCAAACCTCCACCGCTTAATGTCTTTCCCTTCCCCAGTCATGAAAGTTTTGTTTTCACACAGCTAACCACTTCATTCCACATCTGTTCTATTTCTTTGGCAGTCAGACGCCCAACTATGGATAATGACGCAGACACTCACGTGAAATTTTTTTAATATGGGAAAGACTGTAGTGAATTATTTTGCTAATGGAAAAAGTTCGTGGAGGTGTAACTTGAAACCTAGCAGTCGAAAAAAAATGCTTATTTGAGGAACATTCTAAAGTTCCGTTTTTCCTACGTTTAGGTCGGTCAATAACGAACGCATTAAATTTTCAGGACAAATTTCTTCATTTGTGGAGAGAAATTGAACTTCCTTTCCTCAGGTGGAAATTAAAGTGAATCTGATGCTTCAATGAAAAGATGCTTTCACCTCATCGATACATATGCAAAATTTATCGAATTTCTTCCAGAAATCTCTTCGATATAAATAACGCACCAAAAACGAATTGGAAATGGATTCAGTGTACAACCTTTAGGCTTCCTCTGCTGCAGAATTTCCACACGGATAAATACTGCGGACCGTTCAAGCACAATCCCATAAACTTATTGAGATTCTCCTTGTCCATCTGGCACATCTTAAATAGAATGATGTCTTTTATGACAACTGCGATACACACACTCGCATAGAGTAGTCTCATGTTCCTAAGTTCACGAAATTTAAAGCAATGGTTTTTATAAACGCCGATATAGGTATTGCTGTCATAAATTCTTTGTCATAAAAAACAGCCGTTTATGGAGCAGATTTGTCGCTCCATTCGACCGAATGATGCAGTGAGAGGAAGATGGGATCAAACGAGAGGAATAATTGGAAGATATGTTGGAGGCTTGCGACTCTGCGCAGTTTCACATCTTCAGGTATCACATCAACCAATCTCATAGATTACTGGCAATCCTAAAACATGTGCATATTGCATCCATATTCTCACCGAATCAGCCGGGCCTGTAAATATTCGGTGCCATAAATGCATGCATTTTGCGATTTAATCCGTCGATTGCAGAATGCGCTCCCGCCTCTTGCGCGTTGCGACCTATGGATTGAATTGTAAAAAGACTGCAAAGGTGAGCAGTCTGGAGCCTGGATGGACATTACATGACGGTAACTGTACTTATCCGGTCTCACGTCATTGGTGGAGCTGTTAAAGATGAGCCAAATGTATATAGCGGCACACAAGGCGTGACGCAACCATGACGCGCTGTGCAAAATTTGCAACGATATGGAAGACGTTCAACGTGCTGTGTGAAATGCCACCAAATTAACGAATCCGCTGTAAAACTCTCGAAAATAACAATGTGGATAAAAAAGGAATGCCACATTATCGACCGGTTTGCATATTCCGTCTGTCCTTTTTTCACAACTCTTGAAAGTCGAAAAGGTTTCATACCACTCGCAACTCGGCTGCATGTTTCTTCTCAATTTGGGGTCTACAGGTGTGTTTTCTCGCGACCACGGCAACATTGGAAAGATAATAGGAGGCATGAGTACTCGTCTCCAGTACTTTCCCAGATGTTAAACGAGCTGACGCTGAACTCGTTGAACTCTTTACTGAACGCACGCTTTTCCTTGTCTCCGCCTGCAATATCAGCCTTCGTCGACCTCAGATTCTCTTGCATTATTTACAGTGAATCTCACTGCATTAAGGGACGTTTTTAGTCGCAAATGAAAAAGTGGATTTCTCGGGATAAGCATGCATTCGCCACACATGATTGCTTGTTATATGTTGGCAATTTCTTGTATCGGCTCTCGTAAAAAGCATTCATATATTTTGTTGTGATAGTCGAAACTGGTTAATTCAAAGTGACCTTTTCGCTGGGTTTGATGAGTGCCATATAGTTGATTTGCCAAAGTTGGTCGAGACGTCTCTGCTCCTTTTTTCGCGCACTGAAAACAAAATTAAATCTGAGCATATCGATAATTTGAGATAATCTGGATTAAATCATTATTTGAGATAAGAGTAGATATTAATTGAGATTACCTGAGGTAATGTGGAAAAATAAAGAGCACAAGAGAATAGTGATAAAAAGAGTATGTTTGCTTCATAAGACGATCTGAAAAGCTACACTTAAATTTACACCAATCAAGTTTCTTAGCGACCACTATTTTACCGGTTTGTCATGAATAAACTCATTCGATAAACAAAACACTTGATCTGTCCATTTCCCTCAAGACTGCAAACAATGCGCCTCATGAAGAGTTGTGTTTTTTCGAAACTTCGCGAAAAGGCTATACCGGTGAAGAAGGTTATTTTGTTGTGTGCGAAACATTGCACACTTGTTTTTGCCTAACCAAATTTTGACAAGTGCGGACTATTCATCAAACATGAATCAATAAAAGAGAATCGGAAAAATCAGAGATAGCATCCTACAAGTCACATGCCATGCATCCTACAACAATATTAACTGAAGCGAATTCTTGGGAAATCGCACAGCAGTGGAATTATGGAAAATAGGGCAATTATTTGAAAAATTTGTCGTGATATCCAGCTTTGGTTGCTTGCGCATGCACATTTTCATATGTTGGAATACTCACCTCTTGATGAGACGAGTGGTTGTTCTATATTCTCGAATCACCTGCTGAGCAAACTTCGAAGTTTTTAAAGAGCGTTTAAAACGCCTACATATGTTTGTATACAAATTTTATCTGCAGATTTTATATATATATATATATATATATATATATATATATATATATATATATATATATATATATATATATATATATATATATATATATATATATGTTTCTTATTTACGTTTCTATTTACATAATCATATGTGCGAAATAAACAGTTTTTATGACCTGTCGCTCAATCAGATCACCTACAGAGGTCTCATTTTTATGGTCCTACCTATGTCAAATGTATGCACACCTTCGATACCTCCAATGCCTACGAGATTTTTAATCAATATGCATCAACGTCAAAGCTGTACCTATATCCCATTTAACTGCATTACTCGTGCACTTAGGTTGGTGCCCTACAGTTTGCACTAAATTAGCTAAAATTATACATCATACCTTAAATAGTTCCGAGATGAAATTACTCTATATGCTTACACGCACAGATGCACACGATAGATGCGGTAGTTACTAGCTCTATAGATTTAAACAAACTAGTGCTCATGTTGAAAATGAATCTGTTTGAACAAATGATTCGGAAGTGAACATAAGAGCTGTTAGTATTTGCACATAATGTACCTAGGAGTGACGATGTTTTGCAGTTCCACATGACTTTCTTCGATTTTTGTTCGCACAGTTTGTGTCTTAGACTGTGTAAGCCCTGTGAAAGGTATTTTCGTGCTTAAACAAATTACATATTGAATCTTCCTTACTTTAGAATGTAGATGCTGGCGGCAGTGGCAAAGAAGGCAATAATGAGCAAGAGTATCACACAGACTATAACATAGACAAAATAGGTGTCCATAAAATCCGGTGGGCATTCCGAGCCGTTGAAGCCGCAGTCTGGCACGGCAACAGGTTGTTTGCCGCCACGGATTGCCCAGATCGACGTCGCTGCATTTACATATTGTGGAATCCACTTCTGCAGTCGTATCATTATGTACTATGATGATCGGTGAAACACTGTCTAAGCACTGTGATGGCATTGTCGTCATATGAAAGACGTGTGCGCTGTGCCATAAAATACAGCAAACAGAATGGATTTAGTAGATGATTCCACGCCTTAATCGCAATGCTCCCCAGTAGGAACAAAGGCTTTTCCGATAATATTGGCAGGGTCGCATTTGAGACATCTAACTGCACTCCCTGGCGCCCTTGGTCACTGCGGATATCTGCTAAAGAAAATATTTCTACGATAGAGAAATGCACCTATTCGTTAACATATATAGTGCGCGCACAACTTGAACAGCATTTCTCGCTGTAACTGCACATCCCACAGTTGCTGACTGCGGTTGGGGAGCGTGAGAACTGAACCAAAGCCAATTTGACAACAGTGGAAACTTCACCGTTTGTCATTGCAACGAGGAACTCGGCGTGTATGATGAGCAACTAGTGCACATCCACCAAACATAAAACGAAATGATGAAGCGTGCTGCAGATAATGCCATCATAATCGTCCTTATATTCCACTCCTTTCACCAAACCAGTTTCATAAGGTACTGAGATGTTGGAATATGCGAAACGGAACGGCTTCATAATTTAACCTACCGGACCATTAACCCATACTACCAATGCAAAATGTTTGCGCACTTTCTACTACGCACTACTATCAACTGCCCATAATCCCTCTCGAAATTCATACGTCAAAAAAGACGTCATAGGATATCACCGCGGAGTGCACTATACACTGTATTCCTTAATTTTTCTAACTCCGGCTTCAACGATTCCTGAGTTGAACTACGGGCACACATCTAATCTTCAAACCTATGGAACAAGGCAATGCCAGGATGTGCACTATGAACGTAAATTTGTAAGATCCTTTATGACTAGTCGATGAGGAATACCAAAAAATTTCCGGCCACATTGGTTGCGTTCTCAGAAGGAATGATTCCGTCGCTGGTTTTTGCCAACACTGTGGTGTATGAATACTTGGTACTTTCATGTATGAGCGTGCCGAGTTTCAGTAGATGCGTGCACAACATCGCTTTTGCTTACTGTAGTGTTTTGATCCATCTCGATAACGACGAATTTCTCTGGTACTTCATCGATGTTGAATCCGTATAAATTGTAGATGGCGTTCCTATTTCCGTCCTTGTCAATCAAAACGCGCCCCGAATAACCTTCAGAACATTATATTCTTAGAACACCGACACTCATTTATAAGCGAAGATTGGTCAAGAGGGCACCGCCGCATAATGAAAACATAATTCATTGCCTCTTCTATTTAGAATAAGGCGACAGGCGACAAATCTTTACCATTTCATAGGCAGCCTGATGTTTTTCGAACACCACCTTCTGGAAACTGTGTCCAGTAATCACTCTATTAGATTCACCATGACGGATCAATGGATACACATGATGCAAACATCAGTGTTGCTTAGTGTAAGAAGAACATATTCTCCATTCGGCCGATTCCTCATGAGTAGAGGTCATATGGAATCGCACAATATTTCAAGCCTATGGAAATGATGACCATTTAGGAGAAATTGCACAAATGGAAACTGGGGGTAGCGAACAATCTGATATCATACTAAGTATTCATTAAGACATCCGTTTCCGATAGGGACTTCGAATGAAGCTTCCCCTCCACTGCATTGCAAAAACTGAGTGGTTTATTCACAAGAGAGTTATCAAGTCAAACGTCACAATACGAGCTCAATCTCTGCTGGGAAAACACCTGCGAAGCGTGGACTAGTTTCACAAAGACGACCCACCTTCAAAACTTCCCTGTGAAGCAGTTGTTAGCGCAGTTCCATTTCTGATATTCGCTGTTGGATTCTCGTTGAGTGTTTTGTTGAGTGCCCTAGCGTACAAATACATCGCATCAGCCAGATAAGGTGCCTGAACTGCTGCCTGAAATGCGAGGGACCATAATGCATTGAATGAAATAGAAACGAAGGATCGATGAAATACAAACGTTTCTTACATTCGCTGTTTGACTGTTCTCTCAGTTCGACTGCTTGGGTAATTTACTAGCGATCAACGGTTGAAGGAAAAAGCAAAGATATAGCGCTTTGTTCCATGAATCACCAAATAAATCACTGCGATGAGTCCGGTTTCAAATACACTTTCGATCACAAAGTCGAACCAGGCAAAGTCAAAGACATGTTTTACCTCACGTTGACGTCCAAAATAAGATGTCAGTAAATTTTTGTACAGGATCGATGCAGAAAAGCACCTGAATGAGGCTGCCAAGGAAAACAACATTTCAAAGCAATTTAGGCATCAAAAGTGCTGAGATGGCGATTTCTGCTCGATTCAGATGCACTTCAAGTCTGCTACTCTCCATTCTGAGCTAGAATTCACTGAACAAGGAATTACTATGTTAATCAAGTTATGTACATTCCACTGAATGCAATCGACCGGCGCTTTTGCCTTCGTTTGCATCCATTTATCAACATAGGTATGAAAAGATATTAAATCGAAGGCAGATGTCGTCTAAGGATAACGGTGCCAAAAATATTCAAAAACGCTGTACACAAGTGTGATGGTTGGTCTCACTGTCACCATCACTGCTGCAAAGGCATGTCATTTTGATTATCTTATCACAGAAACTCAACCGTTGCGTAGCCTTTGCACTCTTCGATACAGTAAAATGGGTAATCCTTCATTCGCCTGATAACCTCCTCGTTGAATGGTGCCAAGGAAGTGTTCAGGACTTGATTGTCCAGCTGCAACAGATAGTGATAAATGTGCGCTTAATTTTTTTAGATTCTAAATGCAATACAAAAATGTTCGGTGACTAATCTTTAACAGAGCATCGTGGAGGAAAAGAAGAGTAGCTACGCTCAGACCTGAGATCGCTACGATGCGCTTAAGAAATAACTCTTAAACGAAAAAAAAATAACAAGAAAAAACAACGGAATGTTTCAGGCAGCGACGGTGGTTACGAATAATTTTACTCACAGAAACCGCCTTCATTTGCTTCAACGAGTCCACAGAAAAAGTCTCATTGTGTCATGGCGAGTGGGGCAACTCGAACTTATTTTCGTTCATGAGATCCAACATGAAATTTTTATTATCACCGTAAGATCAAAGTGTGTATGGTGAACAATTTAAGTGCTACAATGTGCTTATATAAATGGATGAAATAATGATATTTTGGGACATAAAGGTAATTACAAGGTAAAAGTTTATCACTTCACTGATGTGATCCATGCAACTATTGCCCACACCTACCGTTTTCCACTGAAACATCTTTTCAACGTCTGCTCAACCCTTTTCTAAAACTTTATTGCGACTCTCTGAATGATATGCCTCAATGACCGGAAAAAGAGCACAACACGAGAAGAAAGCAGACAAAAGCATAACATACTACAAGAAGCTGCTTGCAAGCGGCTTTGATTTGATTGTCGAGACCATCGTTATATTCGCCTGTGTCAATCCAGAATGGTCTAGTCCCTGAGAATGGAATATTTTGCGGTGTAGCAAAAAATGGCTGATATCGAAATCAGCATCGTACTAATCGATAACCTCCGCTTACAGCTTGAATGATTAGGAGTTGGCGTTACAGTGTTTTTGGTGTGGAGAGCATTCCCGAGTGGGGACACTGACATGAAAGAAACCTTCACGGTTGTTTGCTAACGTATTCAAAGGAGTTCATATTTTCGTGCAAGAAGGTGCACATCATTTTCAAAGACATACTCACTGCAGCCTCCATAAAAACGTCTAAATCATCACAAAGAGCGCAGAATGCTAGCAGAGCAGCGGCATGAAGCTGTATCCCTCATGTTCGAATTTGCACAATTACAATACAAAATATCTTTAAATCACAAAATACAGCGTTGTTAAACTTTTGTTGGCACAACGTTCCGCCGTACCTCCAACTTTTTGAAGTCGACATATGGTTGATAGATTACTTCGGCAGCTTTTTCGACGAACGAAACTTCGTGGGTCAGGTGTAGTGCAAAATAAGAGATGAAAAGTTTGGCCAGTTCATAAAAATTTTGAAACATTCTCCAACATTGCTAAAAGGCTTATTCGATCGGGATAGTCCAGGCGCGTTCAACGCAGAATTACACCGTCTTAGACGACGTAAGGCTTCATAGGCAATCCTAATGGGGAATCTTTCGGCTGCAGTTCGTGAGGACAGAAGGTATAGAGAAGACAGAAGAAGACAAATGATTTCATACTAATCGATGAGGACAATAGCCTCAAGTTGTTTTTATGCCGTCGCGGCTGTGAGGTTAGAATCTGAGCCCATTACTCATTTGATCGATGGATGGCAGCTTTAGGAAACTTTTCGGTTTGAGTGCCAGTCCCAAAAACTCATCCACAAGACGGAATTGAGGGGAATTCGTCAGATTTTAGTGGGAAGTTAACCGCGCCAGTTTCGAACTGCGTCCGCGCTGCAGCAGAAGGTGTGACGATGTGTCAGTCCCTGTGAGGTGGTTCAGGAAGAGGGAGGAAGGATGAGACGGAGTCAGCATTAATAGTGAAACAGAACCCCTATTGTCCTCGCTTCTTCAAACAAAACTGTTATTTTTCTTCTCAGCACCTTCCTGCAATATTGTTTCTTTTCCTTTTCAAAGGGTCTATTTTACTATACAAAAGGAATCGGAAGTGGTATACAAACACATACACCCGATTGGATATATGTGACGTCCTGACTCAGTAACTGGCAAGCGTGTTCACCTCGTAATAAATCCATCGAAGGCTTATAAGCGGTTCAAAATCACAGTAGCTGTACTAGAAGATCAACAAGCGATTGAAGTAAGCATTCAGTGCAAAACCTCAAATCAGTGGGCTACATTTCTCAAAACTTCGACTTTCCCGAGTCAGGAGGCTCTTGCTCTCGTCTTTTGTTAGAAACAGTATTTTGCGGCCCAAGTAGGTCGGAAGAACACCCGAGGCTGTCGCAGGCACAATGAAATGCGGTGTTTAGGAGGAATTAAGCACTATAGCTTCGCTGGATAGTGAGTTTAGAAATGCTAGATATAAATGGGGAGTTTTCCCTGAACGAAAGTTCACCAAGAACTGCGAATTGCACACAGTTCCGTAGAAACGTTTTCGATAAAATGTGTTCTTCATGACTTAGCAAATTGCAAGGAGTGAGCTAATAACCTGCCTCTTAGGGTTTATTTCATGCAAGCAAATTCTTCACTTCCCACCGCCTCCTTTTGTGATCCTTGAGAGATTTGATTATTCGATATTTCAGCGCAGGTCAGTTTTTTTTTTTGCAAAACCATGCAGTGGCTGAGGATTCATTAGAACATCACAGGTGACGGCCCAGGTCAGTTTTTCTTTGTTGCCAAACGCAGGATCTGATTGGCAAACATCCGTCTCCAGCGCCTTTCATTGTTCTGTGCTGAACCCTCTTTGACGGGAAATAAATAATGCCAATCGAAAGTGCAATACAAGTAATCAGGATCGTGGTTCACAATTGGCAGGACAACGTCTTTCTACTAACTCAAGTCAGCATCGACAAACGACTTCTCAAAGCGACACTGATCAATCATCAACGTTAGCCAACGCGCTCTGCCCGGAAGCATAATGCGCCAGCGAACGATGGGGAATTGTCATCGTCGAGAACGAGAAAGCGTTTTGCACGATCAAGGCAAGGAGGTGAGAATTGGGACTTCTCCTTCTCTGGTACTTGCTGAGGTCGTTTCACTAACTTTTAAAATATTTATAAGGCAGTAAATCCCCGGAGATGTTCTCCTCCTGGAAGCTGTCACAGATTCCTCCGTTTCAGCAAACTGTGACGATGCAGATGCAAAACGTTCCTAAATTCTTACACGCGCTGCGCGTCAAACTTTCACGAATTCCTTTAGTGAATTCAATATGAAATACATCTCATAAGTGCGCTCAAATAAGTGCACGAGGCAACAAATAAGTGCTCATAGCACCCTGCAAACGTCGATTCTGCGTGCTGGTCATTTTTGCGATAAATCGCGAATTCTAGGAAAGGCTCGCATACGAATTATTCACTAGACGCTTCGGTTTGGTTAAGTGAAATAAACGGTATACACACTGACCATATCCCTCTCTTCTATTTTCCAGAAATATGTAGACGTAGTCGTTGGTGTTCATACCAGCGTTCAGAACACCTCTCATGAACTCACGTCGTTGACCGTCCGTTTCAAGACAAGCCGCGACGACTGTAAGAAAGATGATGTTACTGAAAGACCTAGTTAATCTTACCTCAACGGCGCCGGCTCAGGTAAGTACTGTGTGTAAAATCTTGACAGCTGAAATGAAAATACCGCTGAAACACTTCATAATGTCCAGACTTCTCAAAGCTTGGACAAAGCAGTGTTTTGTGGACACTTGCGAAAACAGCATCAAAAAGCCAACAAAAAGCCATAGATGCAATCGCTTGTACCGAATGCAGCTGCTGAAAACCAATGGAGTACCTTCAAACAGTTTGTAAACTTGCGCCAGTGCACCAAAAATCTTTGCATGAGAATGCTGTAACATTTGATGCTAGTCTTATTAGTCGCAGTGCTCAATTCCCCGTGTTGAGTGGACGTATAGGAGCACTGCATTCATGAACAGGACGCACAGGTTCCTGCACATGCACAACAGACGCACGTGCAGCAGACCAGCATAGATCCATCCATAAAGCCACGGTAAACATACAAAAACGAGCACACATGTATGCGAGCGCAAGCACGTATGCACGCAGATGTTCATGCATGCATGCACACATAGTTACACGAAAGCATCAGAGCAAACAAAAGCATACCTGTAAAAGTGTACACATGCACATAGACAGACGCAACTGCAACTGCGATCATATGCGCCAACGTGCAAGCACACTCTCTGCATAACCCTTTCCGAGGAATTTGGTAGAAACTAGTGACAGACTGAATGAAACTCACTGCGAGCACGCGTTTTGATTGCCGCCAATGCATTCTTCATTGTGACGTTGTTAACCTCTGACAGCTGGCGCTTAAATGTTATCGTGATACTTGCATCGCTGTCGGTAACGCTCTGCAAAAGTTACTGCTACCTTATCGAGTAAGCATTAAAATATAGTAAGTGTGATTAAACTCTCTTGTAGATAATGAAGATGCAGCGTTTACTTTTTCACTCTGCTCCTATGCAAGATGGATGAAACTACAACTACTGATAGCGCGCATTCTAAACTGGTACGTTTGCAGGGATGTGCTGTATATGGGCGAGCATGAAATGAAACTTCTATTTCTAAATTCCTCCGTTGCTTCGTAAAAGAGAGTGAACACCGAAAGCGATCTTCCTAGTAATCTAACTATTGAGGTTACGAACTCCTTCAAGTTCTAGAAGGTTTCCGGCCATCGCAGCAGATCAGTTTCACATCAGTCGATGTAAATGTGGGTGCAATCAAATCTTGCGATGCAACACGGTAAAAAATGTGGGAGAGAATCTAGCAAAGGAAAAGTTTTTGGACCTTTAATGTGAAGTGAAGCGGCACATGTATCCCGCAGTACGTTCAGGCGTTATCTATTCGACGAGGTCAGTTGTTCACAAAGCTGATTATGTTGAATTTTGTATGTGCCCCATAAATATATAACCATCCGACTGCTCGGGGGCCGTTTGAGAAGAAAACAGATGAGAAACGTGTCAATGTATATTCATGACCTTAGTTTTTGCAGTTCTACTCTTGGGAACGATCGTTTGTGGCTGCATTGAAATAGCTCCGTAGAGCAATAATTTTACTTCACCAGACCACTAAACAAAAATATGAAACCTCCGAAACTTCATTGTTCTTCAGTAAATTGGTCAGGACGAAATTCCTCTTTGCCTTTTCCGAAACGAGTTTGTGATCATAAGAAGGAAGCAAACAAACACGCAGATCAAATAATCGAATAGCTTCAAAACGCAAAGAAGAAAATCAAAATTAAACAAGACATCTCCATAAGAAATTAAGGGACAAAGGAAACAAATTAAACTGCCGTGATGATTCCTAAGGTCAAAATGAGCCAGAAAGAAAATGAGGTTTCATAACCATCCCTGATACTAAGAAGTTCTTCATAAAGATGCCGTGAGGGACCCATTACAGTATAAACAATGCGTGCGGAAGAAATTGGGCTAAGTATCTCGCTGACCTAGCACTGAAATCATTTCGGCCCTAACAGCGATTCCGCCACAGCAGGTCACATAACTCTTCCTCCAAAACATTCCGACGAATAAGTGAAGGTTGAGAAGCTCAGAGGACCAGGTCGCCTGACCCGGAATAAACATGCAGCAACAAATGATGTGGAAGAAAACGTCTGACAAGAGCTGTCTAGACGCATATATCAGGCACACTTGGCCAGACCTGAAACGACCACATAAACTGCTGCGTGCAATTGTTTATCGTGAAATAAGGTAAACAGAATACTAAATCGTGTTGCTGCCTTGAGGATTTTTCATAGCTATGCGCTTCAAAGTCCCATCGGAAGCTTGGCAAGCACTTCGAAAATTTGGAGTGTATGGATACCAGCAGTTCGTCAAAGCCTTGTCATTCAACAAACAAACATGATCTATATGGCCTACTGAATGTGTAGTGAAGGAAGTTGGTGATGATTAAACGTCTCACCTCGATGTCCTGCTGAACGTATAAGCACCTGGGTGATTTGCTGCTTCTGGTGGTGGAATATAAAAAGGCGAACTCTTTCCACTGGTAATTACGCATCACCGTCATAAATGCTAGCGCCAACCTGCAAAACCATTCCATTGAAAGCTTACGAAATGGGATATTGAAGATGCGATTCTAGATTTAACACCACAACAGCATGCTCTCTGTACTAATCCGTAAGCTACTGCGATCTGAGTGAAAATTTCATAGCTATGATCATATCTATAAACACAGAACATATTACATCTATGCTTGCATTCAGATATAATCCAAATTAACTGAATTCCTCGTCATATATTAGCGACTAACCACTTTACTAGAACATACAATTAATTTTACTTCACAAACTCAATCTCGCAAGGGATCATCTTTATATATGCAAAGAGTCATGCTGCGCTGTGCCAATCACAAGAATCTGCTTTCAATAATTCAACATAGCTCAAGAGAAGCCTCTTAAATCGGCATCAATCGAAGCATTTCAAGATTCGAAATTGCTTTTGGTGAAGATTTGCACAGATTACCGTATTAAGGATCTGTTCCTTAGCGTTTTCGCATTTTGCACATGATGGTTTCATAGTGAAAAATTCTAATAACTGCTTCGATTATTTAATGCCAAACACTCACGGTATACTCGACTGAATAGTGATCACAGCTGTGGGATATTTAGCGGTATTCATCATCTCGTTGGGCATGATTGTTCCCCACACGTAGAGTGGAAAATCATAGAAGCGTACCACCGATCCAGCGAGCAATGCAGCTGTAAGTTTTGCTTGTTTAGCAATAGAGTTTGTCTCTTTGCACATCCGTTTCTTGCATTATCTCACAATAGACTTCACCACTCCACTGAACTATTGGATCAGACAGTTTCTTGTCGGAAACATACGACATCAACCTATAATAATACGTGGTTTCTTTTATCATAGATTTACGTTCTTCCATTTCTTTGTTATTCAAGCTACGCTTAAATTGTGCTATAGTTTAACCTGATTTGCATTTTGTTTTCTCTTCTAGCTAGGGAAACATCGACTTCTATCTTCTTAACTTTCTTTTAATGATTCGGTGCGGCACAACGTACGACCGCTCATTTGAGAAGTAATAACGAAAAAAGAACAATGAGAGCAAGAAATCTGCTGCTGACATTTCAGCAATAGCAACCTAGGCAACGAGATTCAGCGCACCACAGCTGCGAGCCCTGAGATCCAGGTGAGTCAGTCAGCTTCCGAAAAATAGCGCAGCAAATGTCAAGGTGATATTTTCAGGGCGCATATTCTGACCACCTACGACCTACAGCTTGAAACTGTACAGCATATTGACTGTGATGCGTTACTCACCATGATGAGACACTGCTGATCACATCTGTCAGAGGAAGAGAAAGGGACGAAAAGGTAAGAGAGAGATGGGAGGGTGCAACACTGTCACAAGAAGAACTGAGTCAAATCTCAGCCTGCAATATCTCGTCGATCTCATGTTCAAGATATTCAGACCTCTTGAACAATCTCTCGCTTATATGTGCCGAAGTAAACTTTGCTCGACATGGTGCCAGTGAAACATTTTTGGACATTTTGTGGTAATTACATTAAAAAAAAATAAACTAGCATAACCACATAAAAGAATATTTGGATCACTGGTGAGTAATGATTACTTCTCCATAACTTCTTCGTTCAGTACAATGGTACAAATTAAGCAGAACGCAGTCTGCAATTATGCCTTCAAATTCCCCCCTCATCTTTCCTGCATTAGCCCATCAGTTCGTTGTTATTAATAAAATCTTTTATTCATGCGATCCGAAATCCATAGAAACTAGCAGAAAGTACGGAATCTTTCACAGACCCTGCTGCCCACCCACTTCTATAGTTATCGGTCATCGCTTACGGCAACTGTGGGGTTATGTTCCGTCTGCAGCTCTTCAAATTGAAATGACACAGAATTCCGTCTCAGTTAATGGATTGCAAAATGTATGCTCGTGGATGTTGCAGGAAAATACAAAGCTTCAACTGGTAAGTTTTGATTGAGCTGACCTATCAAAACTTTTATTACAAGTAATGCTCATTATTTAGGCACACCTGTCAATAGACATCAATTTCGCGCTTCTCTGCTTGCTTGCGAATGAAACAATGTAAGAGAGGTGCAGGTGGTGTGAAAGTAACGTGCACAATTCGAGGAAGCGATTTCCAAATTACGCCTTCATATAGCGAACGAACTTGATGAAGAAGGTGTGATCCAGGCAAATCAAATCTGTTACGCTAATGTTTCAATTATGGTAACGTCCCATTTTTATTTCAGGGTTTTCGCAATTATTCTTGTGTTTGTTTTTCATGACGGGCGCTGTCTCCTGCCCGTACACTTAGTTCTTTTATTAACTTACTACCTGTACACTAACACATCGAAGATCACTCATATGTTTATGTTTCACTGCTGCAAAGGTGCTTTGTCTTCAGTCGAGTGGCACCTTGGGGAGAGAATTGAAGTGACTGCAGCACTCTTTCCTGCACAAATGGTGTCAGTGCTCTTTTTTGCCAGTTGATAAGTGTCGTAGCCGACATATATTAGTACTCCAACGATAGACGCCATGCTCGATGCTTGCAGTCGGATCGCAGCGAGGATCGTCAATGGACAAGTTAGGAGGCGTCTGGCCAGATACGCGTTTCCTCGCCAAGTGCCGCTATATCGTTTCCACTTATCTTCATTATCAGCAGTGTCAACTTTAATAAAGTTTTTCTTCTTTTTCGATTGTTTAGTTGACATCCTTTGCAACTGCAGTAATATCCAAGATAACGACAGAAACTATTTACAACAATATGAGTGGGCGATCATGAAAGCTCAAAAAATGAAACGATCCATGATAGTTGAGGAAACTTACAGGCTGGACACGCGGGACCAAGAATTACGTCGACGTCGTCGTAAATAATCAGCCGCGTACTGTATCCACTTGTGAGGTAAGGCTCACATTCGTCGAAATACCAGGTGAATCTGGACAATAACAGTGCATCAAAACTAACCTAACCTGTGCTTTTCCTTAGCCGTGTTATGAGTACTAGGTGATTATATCGCTTCATTACCAAATATCAGCCGTTATTTTGGTACTAACTTGACAAATTTGCTGCTTCAATTTCAGTGGCGATTAAGTCGAAACAGCTGGATACACATAGAGGCAGAGATGCACTGGCTATTATAATGTATATTCGACAAACAAATTTGCAGAAGCGGGCAGTAACCGGTACTGCGAAAACTGACAAGAAGGTTGAAGAAAAACTGCAGGAGCCTTTTGAAGTTCACGTTAATTATATTTGGGCCTTTATTTAAGTTTACCGCAATTTTATTTAGCCTACAACTTCAGCTGTATTCCATTATGACTCTAAGACTTCCAAGTGGACGATAAATTTGTTCCAAAAACTCCACGCAGTTAACATGGAAATAAGAACTGAATTAACATGCACCTGCATTTCTCACTGAACGAAGTATTACGTCGCATTTTCATCAACATATACTATTTGCTATGTTTATCATTTTAGTTACTATGAGATGTGGTGACAAACGATTCTCAGTCCCACTCATAGAGGTGGGTAGGAAAGATAAACTAAGAGAAACGGAACGAGCCGACGGGCCAGTGCTCATTTCAACACTTAAAATTAACCTTCGAATTCATCTACACATCATTATCTCACCGGTCCTTTCGCAACCTTAATTTATTTTCATTCATTCTATGCCTATATTCGTGAAGTTGTAGATACCCATCTGAAGATGGGCCACGTACAACTCGGATGTTCACATCAACGAATAAGAGCGGAAATGTGATCACTTGTGATGTCTTCAGAGAAATTATCTGCCTTCATGTGATACTCCTCATTGCTTGCTTAAATGCACCTTTCCAGCCATTTTTCCCACTTTAGTTCATTCAAATGTGCCGCCTATGGGTTGCATATTTTATACTTCCGCTCTGAAAAATTAATTTCATCGTTCCAATTTTATATCCTCTTTTAATTTTGTTAATTTCACTCTCCATATTGTTATTTTCTTTTCAACCACCAATTCTTTATGATTTTTTTATTGTTCTGATGATATTTCAGCAGTAACAGATTGTGTCTGTTTTGGGCAAAACTTTGAACAATAAACGAATGATTTCAAACTGCGAAAATTTCTAATCGTACGGACAGAAATAAAGTAAGGCCATATTGGATTCCTCTCAGAGAATCCTTACTTTCCAGTATTTGCGCTCATATAAAAGTCAAGAGATGGTGAGATGTCATTCTTTTTTTCTGCAGAGTTCTCTTTTCTGCTTTAAATAATGCCAAGAATGTGGCGGTAGGAATGTGACTTTTCCGATCGAGCGTCGTGGTGGATAAATAACTGCCTTGAAAAAAGCAAAAAAATTTCCGCATTGCAATCCTAGAATAATTTTCGAATTCGCAGGTAATCATGAATCGCCACTTCTCTCCGTAATCTCGATGCTTGCATAAGAATTGCTTATATCAATTCTTTCTCTCTCGTTCTCCCTCGCCTCACTCTACCCAAATTTTACTCAAAGAAGCGTATTTTTTTAAACAAAGGCAGCAGTTAGTGACACAGAAGTGAACATACGTAACGTTTATGTTGGGAAGCAAGCCTTCATCCTCCACTCGATCCATCGCGATCGTAACCGCCGATGCCGATCTTTGATATCCGACCAGTGCAGAAATATCTGGCGAATCCTTTGTCATTAGCAATCCAACGACCACTTTTCGCTTCTCTCCCTATTAACATTAACATATCAATTGAAATACGGATTTGAATAGTAATTTCATTTCTTGAATATATTAAAAGGATCAATCTTCTGCTTTCTTTATGATTAAAAGCGTGTAGGACCAGAATGCGCTTAGTACATCCTGGTGAGAACGATTATAACCATCCTTGCATTCGTGTCCTCAACAAGGATCATCGGAGGATTAAGCATCGGAATGCCGCGCCTGCCAAGTGGCGGCAGCTTCCAATGCCCGTGACTCGACATATACGAGGGAAGCAGTCGAGGATGAGATGGCCCAAGAAGTGGATCCTGCGTTCGGACGGGTAGCCATCTAGCCTTCTTTGGACGATGTTAACTCGAGAGTTCCACATTCGGTGGGCAAACCCGCGGGCCACTCAACGCTCTCACAAAGGAAAACGAGGGAATGCTTTCTGGAAAATGCCTGTTGAAAGAGTACGAGACATTTTTATAGAGACAGTCATGCTTTTAGATGAGCAGGTAAGAACGGTAGTAAAGTTAAGCTGAAACTGCGTCTTATTATTGTAGTTGATTGCGAGTAATGCCCATCTTTACAAATGCTTTGATCACCGCTGAATTTCAACAGTTCTCAACCCCGCAGATACCTTATGCAAATGGAACTGCACGAAAGCCATCCATATGTGAATAATAAGCATGTTGAGGTAAGATTTCATCGGCGGCGAAATAGGCACTAATTCTTCGGCTGATGACCTGAAACTAGATGGACTGAAAAACATTTCTACCAGAATACGGAGCACAGCGCTTAGTAGATAGCCGACTGAAAAGGCTTTTGCGCCTATTTTCGGCCAGTAATGTTATAATAGCGTTCATTTCAGATAATATGACACAGCAACATGATGAGGTCATACATGTGGTGGTCCCTCACTGGGTGATTTCTTGTGATAATTTTTTGGAAGATATGATATCCTTATATTTGTGAAAATTTGTATTTACAAGATGCTGCGAGGTGGCAGTATTGACTGTGCAAATTTACATAAGCAAAGTACGCTATGATGTGCGCTTGCCTCTATGCCTCATAGTTTCAACTCGAAAGTGCATGAGGCAATGGTCAGTGCTGTGGCCCACCTATGAATTTCTAGAACACTTACCAACTAAAGGCGTAGTAAGGCAAATGTTTTACGATAGGATAATTCACATTTTACAATAGTCGCGTGGCAAAGATATCGAAATGCGTGCCAAATGAGCTGCCATAACATGCCTTTCAGGATCACATTCTCAAACAGCATGAGAATCTAACATGCACAATTTTGCGCTCATCTTCTTTTGATCTCACTGCGGATGTTTTTGAAAAAGCTTCTTCCAATGTGCTTTTCGAATATGTTTTGGTTCATCAAATGCCTTGCAACGACAAACTGGGGAAGGACAACCGTTCAGCTCGGGAATTGCTAAGGCAGGAGTCCCAAAATGTGCTGAAAATTCTGAGTGTATTCTATACTTCGTGCGATTTTTTATCGATCTCCGCCCAATTCACATCACGAGAAAAGTTCGACCTCGATTAATTGACTTTTGAGAATGAAGAAGTTACTAGTCCGAGTTGTAAACTTCATTGTTATACCTCTCCACCCACTTTCTCAAATTTAACTCATTCTCAAATCCTCCCAAATTAGAGAACTTCGTAAATGTTCAAATTCTCGAGATGAACTTGAAGGTTTTGAAGTATTTGCTGCAAGCACCTTTTGATGACAGCACTATTGAATTGTTGCTTTGCATTTTTATGAAGTAGGAAACGTGAGGAGACAGTGTAACAGATCTGCAACTTGCTTTCTGATGCGAGTGGAGTGATCTGGCCTGAAACAATTCCGATATCAAGCAGGATTGCTTCAAGCCTTCTAAAACTGCTTGAAGAACAGTTAGAATTTCAAGCTATCATGGTCTTATCACTTGCTTTATTACTTACTGAGATGGATTAGGCAACAAGCAAAAAACATTTATACTTAAATGGCCGCTGCAAATGGAAGACTTTGGGCAGAGGCAAGCAAACAACGTGAGATTTACTTAATTACGCTGAGAACAATAACGTGAAATTTCTTATCTACTATAAGCAAACATGAATAAAGAATTGCCTTGGATGTACAGAAATAAAAAGCCAATTAGCTGAATACTAACAAATTTTTCTATTTCACTGATGAAGATTTCAACGAAAATGGCGGCGCATTTAAACGATATTGTGATAAACAAGCGAACTTCATTAAGAAATGAGAGCATACCAACTAACGAACGCAAAGCATCGGCTCTAATTATTTTGTAGGTGTTCTTAAATCCGATGGGCATGATTTGGCTTCCTTCACCCTATAACGCTTTCAGATTTTCATCGTCATTGCAGGTTCTACGTAAGCGCACATTCTCCACATTCTTATAATTCTATAAAGCAACACTGAATGCAAAATATTCTTATGGCTTGTTGCTTTTGATGTTACGTGAATCGCATCATACGGCTTCCTCATCTTCAAAAAGAAGCCATTCGGAGTATTTGAACGCAAGTTTTAAGAAAATAATTAACGCTTTGGACAGCATTCTTGTGCAGCTTCTTAAGCCTGCATTTTTAAGGCTCCGAAAATGGGTTCAAATCATCGTCCAAGCTGTAATTTTCCCTTGACTCTTACAAACGTGGAACTCGATCCCTAGGACTTCCAAGAAAGTGACTCGGTTCTTCGGATACCTTTGACTGCTGTAATTTCATAGGCTCGTTTTTGTTCATCGATGCAATTGGCAATCGTTTTCCTATCTGCCTCGATCCTGTGCTGGTCCCATCCAAGTGCTTCCAAATAAGTGCACAAGCAAGTACCTCCATCTCAGTGGCGGTATTCTAACCTTTCTCCTGACATTTCATGGATGCAATTCAACAATGCGCCTCATCCATCGGTTGACATCTACTCTTGCCACATGGACATTCCAAAAACGTCTTTTGCCGTATACCATGTCATAGATGTCTTTCACGGGAGAATGGGATCACACGTCTTCATCTGAGGCCTACCGCAACTTCCTAATGCCTGCCATGTGTCGTTCAATGGTTCTTTGAGCGCTGCTAGCTTCCGCTCTTCTTTAAGTACTGTGTTCATATAACAGTACAGGGATAATCAGCTGGCAATTAGCTCTACTTTCATAGACGGTAAGCTTTCCTTATCTGCGAAAATCTGCGGAGCTTCGAGAAGGCTATCCACTTCGCTCTCCTCCTTCTTCTCAACTCCTAATCCAAATTTTTGCTCATTTGTTTCACTTGCCCAATGTATACACTTCCATCTGCGCGCTCGATTTTCTGTTTTCGAGCTTCATATCAAACTAGCGGCAGTATTTATTCTTCATCCACTGCGTCTTGCTGCTGTGGATTTTAAGTAAAATTGCCTTTGCATTGTTATTGCGGTCATTTACCCAATAACAGCCCGTTTATGGGTTCTGTGCAATGATCACCATAATGTCTGCAAATAAGAACATCTGAAGTGCTTCTCCGTCTATACAAAAACCGTCTGGAAAACTTTCAAGGCGTACAGAGGGATTTCAGGGAGCAAATGTCTCTTTGCTTCACGCCTCTACCTACTGTTATTCTAGCTGGCTCATTAAAGGCTGTGATTTCGTGTGAGAGCGCCTTGGTAAGGTCCATCAAAAATCATCTTCACGTCATATGTTCAAACAGTTTGTTATGCTCAAACCAACGGGGTTTTTTAAATAAAACAACCTCTAGAAGTGCACGTAACGAATATTGCAGAGCGGCGGAAGCAATTAAACGGCGATGAGATATCCCTACAAGAAACTGTCGAGATCATCGGATATTTCCTCAAGAAACAGGGTTTCCAAGTTCAACAAATAAAAATAATAACGAGACAAAACCATATCAGTGGCACCCACTGCTAATCAATGCATGCACTTGTGGTCTTAGTTTCTTTTTTTTGTCAATGAATGAATAAACGAACAACCGTTACGTCAAAAGCTTAGAGAGGTGTATGCCGCGTAGTTGAGCTCAGCAAGGTAAATTTCCGCATTCATAGAAAATAAGTTGAAGAATGTGAGCAAATGTTGCTTAAGAGAGAGCAACATTAACTGTAATACTAAAAATCTGATTAGCTGTAAAATGCTCACAACTTGCTCGAATAGTGAGATTTGTATTTACTTTGGGCAAGAATTCCGTCAACACAAAAGAGGAGGTTCGTTGGTAGTGCTCATTGCAAAATGCAACGAGAAACTGATGATGTTGCAACGCGGATGTAGTATGGGTCCCGATTTTTCATGTGCTTCAAAGGTTTATTCCACTGCAATAAACGAGCAAGAGTATGCTATCTCATCGCTTCATTTCTACGCTCCTTTTCAATGAAATAAATTGACTAAAAGCTTCTTACCTAAGTTAGCCAGCTAGCAGTGCGAATAAAAGAAATGAACGATGAGCGTACTTGAGATTGACGCAAATCCATTACGCCTTAATAATAGCTGACTGCTAACGAATCGCCGTATTCCTACGATAAACATCAATACTCTTGTGCAGTGCATAAAAATAGTGACATGCTGTTTCATCATCAATTTTCACATACTCAGTGCATTTCAGTTACTTCTATCAAATTAAACAAATGGTCTCGACGATTCTTCTTATGCGAAAAAAAATATCAGGCAAAGGAGAACAGGATGGAATAATCCTTCGCAAAAGTGACAGGTGGAAAAAAGAGGGTATGTAAATCACGTGTTTATCATTATCTATTCGTCATGTACTCTTGTTTATCTTTATGTATTTTTGCATTTCTTGATTCATTTTCAACAACTATACGATTGATTTACTGGTTTATTGATTGGCCGATTGAGTTGCACATATTTTATAAGACATGGTCTTTTGCTTAAGTGCCGCTTTTTCAAAGAGAACTTTTCCTTGCTTTTTTGTGCAAACACATCTGCGTGAAGATATTTTACCCGAAAATTAGACTAAATTTTAAAAAAGCAGGAAAAATCAGATCACAAAAAGAAATATTTTCCATTTTGCTGCTTCATTTATGAGCATTGTTTTGTCTTGTCGATTCTGTTTTTAATCGCTTCCCAGTGGCTGCTCTAAATAAATAAACCAACAAGAACGATTCATCCACCTTTTAAAGAGATGCTCGTATGCCCGAAATATGTTTACTCGTTTATTTATCCAAGTGAGCATTTAGTTTTTCAATACAACAGGCGCATAGGCGCACTGTTGGATGCCTTTCTTGATCACGCTATTCTTCTACCCATACTATTGAGGCAGGTGCGTTGAACAAAAGAATTCAAACTTCCAGTCTATGGATAAATTGCAACGGATCTAGGGACGGACGACACTGAAACGAGTATGATGACGTTCGACGAAGTTCCGTCTCCTTAACCATAGCTTCCAAGTGGCAGGTCAAATAAAATGCCTCATGGCGGTTAGTGTGCCGTAGCGCCACAAATTATTATTTTTCCGGTTGCACAAAGACAAGTGATGTAGTCATGAAAGTTGCTGAAGAGCGAGGATAGCTGCGGAAAGCAAAATTCTATGTCCCTACGGCAATCTAAGCACAACACTGTGGAATTATTTCATTCATTTCTCCAACTCAGCTTTCCTATCAACTCAGGCTCTTCTGCCTGAAACTAACTGATCACTGCTAAAGCTTCCAATGAAGTATTTTCAGAAATTTGTTATTATCTCCTGGAATGAACAGCAGTGCTTAGGCAAATACCGCAGTGAGCTTTTGTTGGACGGCTGCGGATTTTTAAAAATATCTAAACGTACGTTTTCCAGCAAAATGACGGACAGCCATATGCTGAGAGAAAAGCAAATTGCAGAATATGAGGGACTGAACAATGATAGGTACATCGGGCTGCTCTAATTTCTCTTTTAGCCTATTCCAGCAGGAATGTGCAAATTCTTTTGAATTCCTTCTAAACAAATTTCTCATATTTATGCGAAAAAGAGAAAACATATTTAAATGCATTCCTGCTGGAACATTACAACTGCAATATTACAATGCAATATTTCTTCGTTACATCGAATTGAGCTTTCTGCAATGATTGATTCCCCTATTTCAATTGTTACGCTTACAAAACAAAACAACTTGAGACATTACTCTTCTGTCAAATGGTTAAATGTATCACAGCAATGAATCTTAGAAGGCTCTAAAGGCGTTTTCTATAGTACGTCCAGAATCGCATAGCTCTGAATCGAAAATAGCAGTCATCTCTATGAAACCGACATTTTGCTAACAACTTCATCCCTCGATGTTGGCATTATTCTTGCAATGACAATAACCTTCGCTTGTGTCTTCGTTTGATGTATAGGTGCTGACGAGACTAGACTGCTTTTTTTTTGAGGGCGGAGGGGGGGGGGGGGGGGGAGGACGAGCGGAGAGGAGAGGGCTTTAGCGTACTACCTCTTGCAAGACGCAATGAGACAATATCGCGTCTATGCAAACGTTCGAGTATGTGTGCCTGCCTATCCGCTAGTTTCAAGTTGGCAGTCGATGAAGTTCTTGCACTTTCATTCGTCGACGTGGGGAAGCTATTGGTAACCAAATGTGGCAAAGTTTCATATCACACAAACGTTTTTAAGCTTTTCATCGTTTTTTCGCGGTCGTTTCGTGGTCCTGAGGGCAACCAGGTTGTTGTTTTATCTTATTCCTTCGAGGATGGGTGATGCCTCAATAAGAAACACCCGATAAAAAAAGGTGTGTCTTCAAAGCGTGCGCAATGAACTTGCGAATGAATAGTGATGCGAATGAATAGTGACACAAATTCAGAACAGGTCGGAGTTTCTTTCAAGAATGCACCACTCTGCGGCGTATGTGGCGTGAGCGTATGTGGTCACATGGCCAGCCAACGTTGTTGTTCTTCCAATTCTATCAAACTCATCTACTTGCACGTCGTCTTTCCATTTCGTGCCTCATTATGTGATTAATGTGAACGCCGAATTCCGTTGGTTACCCACTAACATCTTGTTATGTACACAATTCCTTAGACGCCGTTCACCTACTTTGGTGGGGACTTATTTGAAGCTTTATAAGTTCAGTTATGTCCGGTGCTTTGCTCGGTTAAGGAGCGCATCTTATATCATCTATGCGGTTGGTTAACAATCACCTGCTGACAAAACATTGTGGCGTATGCACTTATTGGTAGGTTAGACAACGTTCGGTACTTGTCATTGCACTCTACTAAACACGAATAATTCGCTTCACAATAGTTCAACATGAACATTGTTTCTACCTTTCTGAGTTGGCCTTAGTGCCATGGCAATGTCCGCCGTAATCGAAGTACCGCCCAAAGGTAATACTGGTTATAATCATCATAGAGACGCCACTGTAAGGACCATATGTGAGTGAAGCAAAGGAGACATAAAATCTTCGCGTTCATGATCGCCACGAGGGGAGAGTAACGACGGGAGAAAGTTCCAGCTTAACTGGCTGCCACAACCCTTTTTTCCATGTACCATATTACAAAGATACACGTATTGCATGCTCCCAAAAGATGAAAACCTCTGTAGAGCAACAAATGGCTGCGTGGCTACCGGAAAAAGGAGGAATGGAACGGCTTCACTAAAGAATTTCTGTAGCCGAAGATGTGCTCTGCGAAATTGCTATTAAAAGTGCACCTTTTAGTCTAATAGTCGCATATCGCACTTTTCAGCACGCACAACATTTTGTATTGAGCGTCTTCAGCGTCAGGTAATCTGTTTCAGTTGTGAATTAATATGAAAGAAATTAGACAGTAACTTTTTTTTCACAGAGTAAAACAGCTCTTTGCGATTGTTTCCATACAGACAGAAACAGTTCAACGTTCTCTAGCGTTTGAACGTAACTGCATGGCGTCGAATGTGATGAGAGCGCAAAGGCAAAGGTCATATGAGGCCCATACGTATGGATTGCGAACTCGGAGGTATGCGTCGCCCTACTGCGCCTGCAGCGAACTCCTGGAACAGTGAAAAAGTTGCTGGTCTTATTCCACGACCCTAGTTTACTAAAGAGCTGCGAGAGCGTCCTGGCAAGGCAGACCCATAGGCCAACGGGAAACATGATCATCACAAGCTTTAACGTCCCATCATGCTGTTTCGTCTTATCCCTCTTTATTATTTCTTCTTTTTCAACTTAACTAGTTAATCATCACCCTACTTGTTGCGGTATTAGATCAGTTTTTCCTGTGAATTTTTCGCAATCAAACGACGAAAACGTTTGACGCATTATTCTGAGGAAAGCGATACTAGTATTTAGACCTGGCAGACAAATACATTATTGCGTGTTTTCGCAAATTTCTGCAGCAGCGCATGATGGCGTCATTGTGTCTGCGAGGTTTTTATGTTAAAATGCCCGTGTGCGTCGTAGTATCCGACGCATGCCACATAGCCCCCGGCGGTAAAATTTCATGTGTGGTCCCTTCATAGGATACTCTTCTACACCAAATTTATAAAGTCCGTGATGGTACTGATTGGTTATCAATACTTATAGATGCCACAGATTTTGATGTGCTATGGCTAAGTGCGACTCGAGAATAGTTTTTCCGGTGCGGTGGTACCGCCATATATGCGCGAATGTAGTATGTGTGTCTCTCTCTGGCATTTTTGACGTTGAGAACAGGAAAATTGGGGCAGTGAAGTTTGCTCGGCTCAGTATACATTATCAAATAGCCTCATATATTTGTACCGAAATTGATCCATCAAGTTTCGATCGGGTGCGCGGGATCACAATCCAACTCCTCGAACATGCTATCCTTCTTACTTTTGGCCAACGATGCATGAACATATAAGTTTCGTAGAAAACTGTTCAGCATTATCGCACTTGCTTTGCATATTTCATTGACCACTCATCTTTGGAACAAAATCGAAGTCGTATTCCTCTCACCTTTTTGGCACACTTCGACGGTTATTTTTATCAATTTCGCATATTCGAAACAATTATGGTGAGTTGGGAGTTCCTTCTCAGTTAACAAGTTTACATGTGATCTGCTCAGTTATTATGGCGCAGAAGTTACCAGAACTGCGAAGTGCTCGTAGTAATGGATGTTTTCAATGTGGATGATTTGTCTCATTCCGCTCATTCATAAATTCGTCCATCTTTGCAGAAGACGAAGAGTGATATTTTTCTCGCTTGAAGGTATGAGCCATCGTATGCGGGAGACGTTATTTCTGAAAATTGGTCATTTAATCCAATTCAATCCCCGCAGCATCAATCAATTTTTCTTTCAGAATTCGTTTCTATGCAAGAGAAATTATATACAATAGTCACTTATTGCAGCTGAAAGATCTTCGAAAAGATGAAAGCAATAATTGCTCGAATACCTATCTAAGCAGCACGCATAAATTCATTTCAAAGGAAGTTGTTCAAGGTCTTCTCACGCACCACTCTTCATGACTGTTCACATTTGTAGCAGTTCTACACTATCGTTTCTTTCTCTTCTCTTATTCTTTCGTACCTTTATATGCACGTGTTCACAATTCCCTTCCTTCGGTGGATTTCATGAAATCTTTTACTCGGTCAACACGCGAAGCCATTCACGAAGACCATTCTTTTATTCTGGGATCTCTTGGTGTTCGAGTATGCAATCTGCTTCTTGTCAACATCTTTAAGGCACCCATCTACTTGTCTAGCTTTCAAATTTCGGTTGAGCCCTTTCGGTCTTAAACTACCGCTGCTCTTACATTGCTTGAAGTTGTTCGTCCGTATTCGTCCGTAAGTGTTGTCTTGCCAACGTTTTGCTTTTCCTCGCCGTTTACGCTTACATAATTTACTTTATATTTTCTCACGTCGAGGCACTGAATTATAATGAAATAAAAAATAACCTTATTGAGTGATTTTTAGGATAGACGCAATGTTTACATACTGTAACTCGGCATGGCAAATGGCAGTAATTTTTGTTGTGTATTTTTCGGTGTGTCACTGTCTTTTTACCATTGATTTTGCTTCATACGTGAAAAAAAGTTTTGGAGAAGCAACACTATCGCTACTCGAGCGAAGTGACATCGATGACAACGATAGTGCAAGCTTCGGCGGGAAACAATACCCAAAAGAAGAGCTTTTTCATCGCGTAAGTCACGTCCATTTCTTGATACGAACATACTCAAGAGCTAATTAGCAAAACAGAGTTTACTGAACACAAATATTGTGGCATTTAACTTCTCTTCATCATCCACTGAGCGCTCTAATGTTTTCTTATCGGCGAAATGTCACAACTTTCATCATTTAGAGTGTAATTTTCACGCATGGAGGTTTCCCTCAGAACTGCTGAAAACCAGTCGCTCTCGTGAGATGTCGCATCATTGCATACTTCTTTGCTGATGAATTAAGGGACCAAAGATGTCAGAAAATGTCGAAGTGAATAGAAAAAAGAATACAATTTCATCAGTGAGAGCTGATGAAGAGAACGTGCTCAGAGAATTCAATTCATACTCTATGCCGAAACAAACAATTATGGTTACCGTTGCAGAGAGCCACTTATAGAACATACTATAATTTCTTGCAAGCTTATTTCTACCTGTTCATGCGATACCATTGTATGGCTTATTGCGATACCATAGAGGCTTACTGCCAAATGGGATGATCTGCTCTTTGGCAATAAGCAACTTCTGCACATGGAAACCGGAACTGAAGGTGTTTAGGATTTTGTTCCCACGTTAACAAGTTCATCTGTTTTTTTTTAAAAAAAAAGCGCTGTAGTGAGTTCTTGAAAGTGCACTGTTGCCACCTTTGCAGTCCTCTGGAGTCAGGCCACAGCTTCCATCAATTGGAAAAAAATGAACTGGCTTCATGCCAAGATAAGGGACGTTCAATTTCCAGCGGTTCATTTTCCCAATCGCGCTATGCTTTAGTTTTACGTGAATGAAGATTCAGGACGAAACGAAGCAGACCCAATATATATATATATATATATATATATATATATATATATATATATATATATATATATATATATATATATATATATATATATATATATATATATATGATTACCTGAAGTCGGCACGGCAGTATCCACCTCCATTCGCTCCTATTCTACGTCTTCTGCTTCCAGCGTTGACCATACGGCCATACTAGTGGTTCATTCCACCTCACGGCCTTCTTGGAACCTGTGCAATTTGAAAAACATATTCCAGTTTACCCTTCCGCGCGGACGCTTTCGGTCGCATGAGGTGCAGTCTGTAGGACGACAGGTCTAGCAGTTGCCAGATTTTTTTCAACACGGCTCACCCACCTTCTTTTTGCTGCATAAATTTCGGATACCACATCATTTACTCTAGTTTTGCGTTGCAGTTCTCCGTTGCTTCAACGGTCTATCCCGACGGCGCCACACATCCTTCGTTCCGTTGCTCCCTCTGCCACTGCGAATTTTTCTTCATCACGCTTCATTGTGGGCCATGTTTCGTAATCATATACCATTCCTGAAAGCACAATCGTCCTAAAGATGTTATCTCTGACATTCATCGGCAATATTTGGTATGTTAGCACAAAGCGAACGCTATCGAAAGCGTTCCAGCCGGTTCTTCGTCTTCATTATGAGCTCGCAGTCCAGGATATTATTATTATTATTCGACTCTAGCCGACGTTTTAGATAGGTGCAGTCCGTCACTTCCTCAACTTCGGCGTCATCCACTCGTAATACGCCTTTTGCGCACTAGCTGTTCCTTATCCACTTTGTCTTGGAGACATTCAGTTCGAGGCCGATTTCCGTGGGGGGGGGGGGGGGGGGGAGTAGCTGAAGATCGCGTTGGAGTTTTTGAGAATTTGTGGCAATGAGGATTTCCAAGGAAACATTCATCACTGGACAGATGATAGTTTAGCAATTCGCCATAGCCGTAATCCTGCCATGACGCTTCGTTTTTATAAACACTCCCAGTGTCATCGCTAAATTCATCGGGGAAATAATTTCCCCTTCAGGACTCCTCTACTGATCTTCACGTAACGTGCATCGTTGAGGAGTACATAGGATCTGAGGGGTATGTGGACCATACTGGGAGATTTTGCAGTATGTAAGACCTTAGGGAGCACAACGCTTCGCTGTCATAGCCATTCCTGTCTCTCCCCCCCCCCCCGGAGCCTATAACCTGTCCCGCACCGCGAAAAGGTGGTGGAGAGTGTCTTGCGGTATAGATTATATTCTTGCGGTACACATTATATATATAATGCATACCGCAAGAATAGAAAAATATCTAGATGTATAAATTCTTAAAATTGCGGGCGGAAAATGCTTTCATTTATGAAGTTCTCCCTTCTTTCACTGAAATGAGAGAGCCTCGATCTTCAGCCGGTTATTTTCGTGCATGGTATTGTGGGGAAAGCAGGTGATTTCTATGATCATCGAAGTTATTTTATCGAACATGGATACTCAAGCAGCGAGGTGTACGCTACAACTTATGGATCCCCATCAGTGGTGGACGTGTGGAACACGAGTCTATCGTGCACTTTCTTCAGGCAGGTAATTTCTACTTGCAACGCAATGAGTCCTTGCTCTGGGAAGGATGACTGCACTGTGCAGTTTCATGTTGACTTACTTGTGGACGGAACATCAAGCTCAGTTGAACAACATATTGACTGTCTTAGATAGCGCCCGTTCACATAAGGTAGCCTTCTTGACTGCAAACTGAGAGAAAGAAGGAATGATTATGGGGATTTTCAAGAGTGAGATGGAAAATGGTACGACGAAGGGGTGAGAGCAGCTGGACTTCCTCTGTCTAGAGTAAAGGCAGGAACTTTGAAACTCCCATGTGACCAATGTTGAAAATCAACTTATACCAGGACACTGCATTATTAAAGTCCTTTTTTGCCGTCCAGCTACCCTCACATCTAGCCTGAAATCCCAGTGTTTTGTTTCAGTCATTGCAGCAGACTGATGCACTTTCTCCCATTTTCTTCTATAAATAGAAATCCCGGCAGACGGAAATAGCCTTACTGTTATTCAGATATGAAATATTGAAAATTGAGATTGTGCAGGTTGCTGATGAATGGGAGGGCGCGATAATGAGACCGGAAGTGACACCTAGAGCTTCTTATGTGCAGATTTTTGAAATAACATAGTACTGAATATGTAGAACGCGCATCCTTATGAGTTGAGAACGAACAGCAGTCAACTTAACCATCATGTTCCATACGCAATATGAAGTACACTGTTCAGGCCTAATTTGAAGCAGCAAATGACAGAGTCAGAGTGAGGAAGTGACATATCACCGGGTCAATAATCTGCGACTTAACAAAAATTACTTCTGGAAGACAAGGCTATAAAATAAACGATATTGAATTGACTGATAGAGTGCAAGGACGAATTAGAAGACTAATATTTAGCACTCTCAGCGCTTTCTGTTCAATCTGGTTCTGTTTTTCCCGCAACATCAGGGCTGTGCGAACTTCCAATTTTGTCACCTGAGGCGTAGAACTCAGGTTTAGCTTAGCGTGGGGTGAGTATATGGTCGCGGAATTTAGAAAGCATGAAGCGGAGAACGGAGAGGCCCATATTCACACATAGGTTGTATTCAAAGGTTTTATTCCTTCTTTATAATAATATTCTTAACATCTCTATTTCACTGTCTCACTCGCTTGGAGACATGGAATCACGCTTGTGGAAAAAATTTCACAAACAGAACGGACACAATTTCAGTTGCACGACCTCATAGCTGCAGTCGCAAGGTACACGGAAAGTACTGTCGATGTTATTGGATATTCTGGTGGGGCACTTATCGCCAGAAAGGCTATTCTCGGGGGGATCTGTCCAGACAACGGCGATAACATTGGCTCAAACCTCACTTTACAGGTTTGTTGGCTGTTCACGTGCCACAAATAGGACCGATTTTCCGCTGAATCAATTCAATTTCATCTAGTATGCATCGGAGGGAATAGTTGGGAGTAAAAGACGCTAAAAACGTCCACTGAGGACAACCCTATATGCTAAGCAGATAAACGACAGACATATTAATTGACGAATTCTTATGCTGCATTTTGAAAATAGTACAGCGTATATTGTTCCTAGTCTGTGAAAAAAAAAAAATCATTTCCTTCTCAGCAACCCATGCCAAAACGCATAGTCCGCTTGAGCCCTCCTCTGCTGCCTTCTTTTATCTCTTTAAGATGTGACTAAAATCATGACTAAATGAAGGAAGCTTGCGTATTCAACAAACTTTTTGATTGCGTTTAAAAGAAATTATGCGGGCTTCATCCGCAGTTAACGTAAGAATCTGCGTGATCTGAGATGTAAACTCGGTAGGATAATACGGTTGTCAAGTACCTCTATCCGCTTTTCACCGCTTCTCATGTCGCCTCTCCCTTAGTGCATTCTCATTTTCGGTCCTTAGTAGGTGATAAATTTAAGCTGTTTTCCAGACAGAAAAGGAAATGGAACATAATCTGACAACAATTAAGTGCAACTGTTTACATTGTGACACCCTCTCTTTTGTCCCCCCCCCTCCTCTACCCCGAAATTAGACAATCGCGAGCACGGACAACGAATATTCATATTCTCCGTTGTTTTGCTCCAATTATAAGAATACATTACGAAGAAGTGATTTCTGTGCCCATGTGCCTGAGTGTTTGTCTGGCCGTTGATTTCAACTTGACAGCCATTGTGGCTAAGGAAAAGAATCTTGACAGCTGTGATAACCATAGCTTTACCACTTCTGCACATTCCACCCGCTGGTTTACCAAACTCCAAGGCGACTATCGACATCCAAAAATGTTGAAAAATTCGCATACATTTTGCGTCAGTTATCACAAAGAAGAGGTGGTGTTTAGTGGAGCATCTGCACGGTGGATTGGATCAGCTGGAATATGAGGGCATTGTTCCACACAATTTGCGGATCAGAAATAAGTCCTGAAATTGGCTCATGTGGCGAAAAGAATGCAAAGCGCGTATCCGAATCAACTCTTGTAGTGCTCTTCTCCAATTGTTCTAAGATAGCTAGGAAGCGTCAAAACGGCTGGACATAATTTGATGATCGGCTACAAGCAGAATTTAAGAAACGGGGATGCATGTCAGTGAAAGTAATATGATATACAGTTATAAATTTACAGTCAGCAGACCAATAACTCTCAAGAATGCATCGAACAGTTAACATGATTCTTGCATTAAACAATCGTTACCTGTCAAAGATCGGACAGGCTGAGGCTGACCGACTGAGAATGAATACAGAACCTTCGGATGCGTCTGAAACTAGAATAACTCTTTTGAAAACGTTATATCAAACTGGATCCTAATATATGATGATATCAAAAATATGCCTTTCAAAATTCATTGCTTTATTTTCATTGGCTCCCAAATTAAAACTATCGGATGCACAAACAGGTAGACATACGAGCACAGATCTATTGTCGCTATAGCGCGCTTGCAGAGGATAATTTGGAAGTGCGCACATAGGTGACACTGCTAAGCCGCACGAGTATCTGGCTTGTGCTTTGAATTCAAACGGATGAATGTGCACGTAAAGTGAAGAGGTAAAAGAAACTGATTGATCGATAGTGTGGTCAACGATTAACCTTGGTAAGTGGCCGGGCAAATCAAAGCACATCGGTACTTCCCGCGGATCAAAGACTTCCAAGAAATTAGTAAGGCAACAATTGATTGACAAAGTGATGTAGAAGGGTGTGTAAAATCATGTTCTGAGCGACGCAGCAGAGTTCACAGCAATTCAGCGATCGGATTCGTCACTATCGCTTTGTGAGCAGCTGCTATCCTCATAACAAATCAACGGCTGCAAACTGTTGTAATACTCGTTACCATTTTGGTTTCCATGAAGTACACGTCTTCCAAACGTCTTTCTCCAACAATTTCTAAAGCACTGCTCCCAACACACCTATTCGCCCTCCCCCCCCCCCCCTTCCGTCTCCTTCTGTTACCATTTTCACTTGGAAAATCTCCAAATGAGCTCGGTATGCAATTCCACATCCGTCGATTATAAAAACAATATTCCAGGTGGCCACCTTCATCAGCGTCGGAGGTGCAAACCACGGCATCGAGAAGTGCCCTTCGGATAGAAAGTTATGCAATCCGTTCAGCTCGTTGAACTGCCGTTCGAAGTTAGTGGTCAGTTGTTTGCAGTACTGTAAAACCGGACTGAATTAACAATCAACCTCGTGGAAGTTAGCGCGCAGCTACCGATTGTAATGTACAACTTCGAAAAAAACTCGTAGATTATTACGACTGTGGCGCTTCGAACATGCAGCTGACGGATCCGGAAGCTTTTTCCAGCGCTCATCACCTATTACAGCGAATTACCGACTGGCCTGTGCTGTATTGTATTTCCTCCTGCAATTTGGATATTAGATTACCTCGAAGAGATGCTGATTTTGGTGGTAATAAACACCGGAAGAAGACGTAAAGCATTTTAATTTTCAATATAGTAATTCGAAATTTTTGAGGAAACACATTATTGCGCAATCGGTGATGTCGATGAATGCAATCTCTTATACGTGCGCATATCATCAGTTCCCCTAGAAATTTCTGGAATCCATAGGAGGTTTAAAATCCATAGAATGTTCACGGCGTGTGACGCTCTTCAATCACAAGAGTTTTATCAGAAACGATCGCAAACACCCGCACAGAGGACGGTGATATTTCATATCCCACCTCCATTCTCTAAATAGACAATGAAGGGAACTATTCTGTAACTAGCCTTTCACAATGTCAACGCGCACCACATTCAACTTCGTACTTCGTTTGACACTGTGGCATTTACAGAGAACCACCAACCGAAGAAATTTTTGAGTGAGATTCATGGGGATAACAGAGCAGGGGACGAGCTACTAGGTAAACATTAGTGTACCTCAAAAATTTTCCGTTCAGAGGGGCAATTCTTTGGCCATGGACACATCGGACGCGTCTTTAGTTATCATGACCGAAAAACAAATAGATACAAGCACGAACACTGCAGAAAATTTACAGAGAACAATATGTAAAAGGTAGAGCTCAGCTTGCGAAGTATGGAAAGAGAAAATGGAAGGGAAGAGATTTTAATCAGCGCATAAACAACCTGCTAACTTCCTCACCCCATCGCCTTTCACAAGCTGCACTCTTTTATCTTTAGTGTATTCTTTTCGTAAAAGAGCAATCGTGAAAATAACGGTTCCAAATTTGTATACGTAGGGGTTGCATGTGCGCGCATCTGTTTGCTCTTCCGGTTAAGGCGACTCGTAGACCACAGAAGTTCTAGCAGTGAGTTATAAAGATACAGTCCATACCATGCGTTCACCTCCTATCCTCATTTACATTGTAATCCACAGTGCTTTATACAACCTCGTATAGATACTTAATGTGAGACAAGTCTAAATTTTTTACTGCGAATAGCCGAGCATCGCCCGAGAATGGCGTTTCGATGTTCTTATGTTTCAGCAGGAGCTGAATGCTCAGAAGCGTAGATTCGAGGGCAACAAGACATTTGCGATCTACAGCGTCGATGACCATAACGTCGGACGAAACTGCTGTGGCATCGAATGTGCAAATTTGGAGCACGCCTCGGACTCATTTGTACTACATCAAGTTGCTCATTCCGCACTTTTTACAAGGACCCTTCACCAACAATTTCAACTTGTCTCATCGTCCAGATCAGAAGTGAAGAATGAAAGAATGTCACGTTTACATAAAGCTGCGAACAGCTCATCAAGTGAGAGTTTGGATGAAGCAGCGACTGCTAGTTCACGACTGAATACAACGTCCCATACGGCGCCCAAAAACTATAAAACTATGGAGAAAAATGAATTCGACCCGAGCCTGGTGTTATTTTTTGTGTTTATAGCACTCGCGTTCTTCTTGTTCAAATTTCTTAGTCGATGTTTATGTGATAGGAAGTAACGAAACGCATTTTAAAAGTGTCGCTGTTGCCACGCTGATCGATAACTGCAATATGGATGACCGCTCATTGACAGGTGCAGGCGGTGGCGCGCGTGCTTCGACAATTCAACCATGGAACATTGTCGTTGGGGACGCTTGCACCATTTAATTTGTTCTTGCTGATGCTTGCTAATAGGGTGTTTGAATCATAGATATCGCATCGTGGCTGGGAAAATCCCGCCATGGAGGTGTAATCTTCCGGTGCAGTATCGCTAACGTACTGATGATGTACGTAAGAGAAGCAATCGCATTATAATCCATGCAAGAGAGTGTAAATTTTTCCCACAATAGACTCAGAAAACAGAAGCACTGGCTCATGGGTCCCATCGCTCCTCCCTCATTTTGGAAGCAGTATGTCTCTGTGAATGAGACCCAACACACCCGTTCCTCTGTTGTTTTCTCACCTTAAAATTGATCAGGAGAGAGGTAGGGGGAGCGTACTGTAATTCAGAACTATTGTTATTCTGCTAATTGGAACCCGAAGAACTCCGGAGGGGTCCAAAATATTGAGACATACGTAGACGGGCAAGTGCTGTAGTCTTAATTAACAATATGCGTCGATTCTTCTACTTCTTAGGACTGCTCCATCTGGAAGTTATCAACAAATATCCCAAAGCTTTTCTCCACACAAGAAGCACTTTCTTTCAGCAAAGACGCATCACTCCACAATCGCTATCTCTAAGCTCATTTATAGACCAGCTACGTGATCTAGGAAATAAATGTGACAGGAATTTGCGACGGGCATCCTTTTCATGATCATTTGCCTTCGTTAACTGCAACAGCGATATGTTGAGGTATAGAATTCGAATGAAATATAGAAAGAATAAACCACAACGAATGAAGCAACTATTTCAAGTTTAAAAAAAAACGCTTTTAACGGATGAGGTTTGCTTAAAAAATTCGTGAACACGAACGTCATAGAGAAAAGAAAGAACACGTTGAAGACGTTCGTAGCATTCACATCGATATCAACAACACTTTCTTCGATAATTACTTAACATAAAAGTTCAATACGAAAAGTAAATAATAATGGAAGCAAACTAGATGTGTAATATAAGATAAATTCTTTATGCGACCGAAGATATTTGCGCAATATGACCCCATTTGCACCCATAATGACCGAAAAGATTTGATGCCTCGAACAACATGAGTGGTCCCTAGGCATCTAAAGGAAAAGAAAGAAAAAATAATCCATCAATAAGCCTCACTTCATGTAGTAGCAGCTTTTTAGGTTCCTGCTCTCACTAGTGTCTACATTTCGAAAATTAAATAGCCATTGTTGTCCACCCCTCTGCTTCAACAGAACCAAGAATGTTTGCTGTTGCAACGATGTGCACACTCGTTAATAACAAACGCTAGTTAGCAGTTTGGAGTCATATCGCAAAAAACATCACGACTCGAACCGACTAGCTGCGTATCTGTGACACTATTGACACCGAAATGATTAAGCAATTGAGCTGCTCTTGTATGCGGAAGCGAATCGTTTGTTGCGTCCGAATGAATAGTACTAAGCTCGACGTCTGCGTACTTGAGGAGCTCATGCGCAATTTGTAACTCATCACGAAGCTGCATAGCTGTTTCCAATAAGCGCAAATTGCTCATCTTCCAATGAAGGCATTGTTGCTGTAGTTCACCGTTTATTGATAGCACACGAGCGCTTTTCATTCGCTCATTGTCACAGTCAGCTTTCAGTCGTTTTACCTGAGATTAATATCAATTATAGCGGTAATACTGATGAAACCAAGAAGAATGCATGAAGAGGAAAGTTGCGGTGATTGGGAAAAAGGAAATCCTGTTAGATTTTTGTCGAGAAGAATGAACCACATCCGCCTTGAAAGGGTCATGATCCATTTACTGGGACGTGAAAAGTCATCAAATCATTCAAAACACTTATACAGCTTATTGTTACAGTTAAGAGAAATAAAGGATAACAGTGCACATGGTAATGTTTTATGCGTTCATATATGCGCCGGTGAAATTATTCTCAAAAGGCCAGCAGCGAGGCTCGACGCAATTTCATTCTCACATCTGATTGCAACTCATGAGGTCGGCTTAGTGACGCAACCAAGTCCATCTGCTGAAGCAAATTTCAGATGACTGTTCGCTCGCCACTTTTGAAGGAGGACTAAAAATTTATGAGAATCGACCTTCTTTCTCATGAAGACTGCAAGAGGAAAATCACAGAGCTCGATGAAGGTCACAAATTCATAAACTGTTTTATTGAAGCAAATCATGTTTTTCTCATATCTCAGTCACATTTCGAGCGCGCTTTAAGCAAATAAAACAGGTTAGCAAATAAAATTTACACAAATGGCTAAATTAGTTAAAGGAACCTGCAGGAAAATCGGAATGCTGGACTACACCGCTCAATCATTTTCTAGTTGTGTCAACACTGCAAAGTCATTTTTTATAATTTAAGACAAGCGGTATCCTTTCAAGTTGCTTCTTCGACAACTGAAGTCTAAACCTGACTCTTTTTTAACCGCGGAACCCATGTTTATTCTAACAGTGGAAGAAATAATGTGAGGGCAACAATGGGAACGAGAATAACGCAAGAAATGGCGAAACCCATAAATTGCTCTCTACAACTGGCGGAGAAAATCACCGCTTCACGCAAAATAAAGGGTCCGCAATTTTTCAGTTTCAGTTACTGAGGAGAACTGCGAAATTAGGAAAGTGCTATTTTATACGCGAAAGAGTAACCTTTGTAACAGAGAATTCCCGGGAGACAATTTTTACCCAGACTTTAAAACTTTTTGCCTACTGACCGAAAACCTTGCTCAGGCTTCCAAAAGACCGCGTGCAAGCATCCGTCGTCCTGCAAACATTCCAGCAGGATATCCCAGTCACTGAGTCATTTACGCAGAGTCATACTCGGTAGCAGCACAACAATGTCAGAAAACGCGTCATACTGATGATTGGATGGAACTTCATGACAGCGAACAGGAATGGCAAGCGAGCAGAAAATTAGACCACTGGAAATGTTTGGTCATTAGCTGCCACTAATCTTTCTACTGCGCAGATATGGAAGTTCAGGTATGTTGATGAAAGGCAAAATACAGCGTCTGAAGCAACTCCGATTTCGAACCAGCAAATTCTCACGTCCATCTGAATCAGTCTTGTTACTTCTTTTACAGCTTAACCATTTCTGGCTCACAGTGCGAACAGAATCAAATACGCAGTTCATCTTCCTTCTATTATATCGGTAGTTAGGTGTACGCTGCCCGAGATGAGCTGTCGTTGATGTAACATTTCTCCTCCAAACCACCCTGCCGCAACCCCCTCTCCCCTTTGAAACCATTTTGGATCCACCACTAATTACAGCAACGGAATGCTACTAATAAAAGTTGCCATGACTCAGTGGCAGTGTAATGCTAGATTTGATTCTAGCGTCCTCTGACACAGCAATAAATTGCCATATTCCATGAGACTGACTGTTGTAACGTCGTGGATAGAGCTTTGCCATTTTGTTGCAGCTTCACACAAGGAAATGAAGAGGTATACCTGCGAAGTGAGCTGGGTTCGTTCCTCGAGCAGTTCGTCCGATTGCAGTTTACGTTTACTCAGCTCTGCTCGCGCTGCACTACAGTTTTCTTCAGCGAATTTCAACAGCTGCTCAGTGTTAAGCCTCAAACAAAACCATAAAACCTTCTCGAGCGACCTCGCACACATTTTTACATGTTCCCTCAGTATTTCACAAAACTTGCTTCTCTCCAGTAATGCTTCTTATTCCCGGAAACACCTGATAAGCTTCTTATGGCGAAGTTTTCATATATTACTGTCTGGTAAATTCCTCTCGGTTATCTGTACTTTCCTGGGAATAACCCAATGGCTGTTCGCGGCATTCCTTGTCGCTGATCTTTTAGCACCCTAGGCGACTGTGCCGCTCCGTTCAAATCAGAGCAAAAATCTGCAAAT
The DNA here is from genome assembly GCA_013433145.1 of Ascaris suum. Lineage (NCBI taxonomy): Eukaryota > Metazoa > Nematoda > Chromadorea > Rhabditida > Ascarididae > Ascaris > Ascaris suum. The sequence continues at coordinate 8,865,051 of CM024174.1, forward strand.
GCCTGCTTCTTAACATTGGAAACAGCCATTTCTATAATCACCTCTATGTATGGATCTTTGTTCGGCTACCGCATATAGAAATGAGGAGCTTCTTTCAATTTTGACCTAGTCAGTTTTACAGAGATGCTGAGAAATGTTACTTTTTTGTTCTCGAAATATCGCTGCTCCGCTAGTTTTTATTTCCGATCCCAATCAGGACTTTCACTAGGAAACTTGACCTTTATCGTTGGGGATATGGTTCGTTGATAAAAATGCTCTCACCTGCGTCGCCTTTCGGTTAGAAGTTCCCTATTGGTGCGAGCAAGTTTTTCGTTTAGTTCACGTATACGAGCACTAGTGCTGCACGTCACTTCGGACGACACCAGCTTCTAAAGTCCGCCTCATCATTTCGCGTTTCTCCCGCGCGGCTATTCTGAAATTAGCAGCGCTGTGTCATCTGCAATACTAATTTTCCGTCGAGGACAGTTGCGCCGAAACGCGTATTGAACCACGTTCGTCGTACTGTATGCCATAACAAGCCAGTGGTAAAAATTGTGGACAGCATCGGGCGATGGCACGACACATGCTCCGCTACGTTAAAAAAAATTGAATATCTCATCGAGCAGAAATTAGTACCGTCGACAAAAGCGCCACTGAACAAAACCACCTTCCGCAAGTTAGACATAAGTTGTTGAAAAGTGGTTCCAACGCAGCGTCCCAGGTACTTAGTATATAGCACCAATCAATCACTACTGAACAACCGCCGAATGCACCAACAATAAAGATCATATCGTTGCATAATATGACAATGATGAACTCACCGTTCCGGGCGACGCCCTTGTGGCCGACGCGTGGATGCGGCTATAGAATTTACTGACCGTTTGGAGCATTCGAGGCTTATTGGCAGCCGTTATAGCAGCCGACGAAGGATGTGATCGCTGTTCAAAACTCACGGAACCAACCCACCATCCGGTAGCTTGAGATCAGCCACTAATGGCTTGAAACTGTAAATCAGATGGATGCGTCGCAGAGTTTTGCGGCGAAAATGATATGCAAATTTCGTAATTGCCTATGCTCATGCGTGCGTGCAAAAAAAGCAAACTCAGCTGAATCCGAGGCCTGGTGGCGATTCCAAAATCGTCCGCGCAACGAGACGTGGACGTGGCACAGAACAAGCTGGAGGGAAAAACATTGCCTCAATGAGAAATTCGGCATGTCCCGTTAGCCAACTGGTAAAGTTTTAAGAGATATTCGCCCAGTGATACTTGCGAATACCTGCTTCTTATTAATCGCCTGGCATTTAATTGTACTGTACAGCCGCCTTGATTTATTATCATTCTTTTTACATCATGTAGAGCATTATTACTGCGGAATTAGTCTCAGCTCTGCTAGGAAGCAGCAACGTGTTCCAAAACTGCAACCTGTATTCTCTGCGCTTTGCAGGATAGATATGCTGATCAACGTTGAAAGACCTTCATCACTTACTCTCACTTACTCTTCATCCGTTTTGCAATGTTATGCACTTGTGCAGTTTTCTTTTTATTTTCTGATGTCATAGGGCTATATGATGTCCAAAAGTGATCAGTATTATTGCTTTCCGCAACTCTTACGTGATCCAAACCATCCTAATTTTCTCCACATGGTTGGAAATCGTTTACCTGGATTCACTACGACATCGTTTGCTCAAAGTTTTTTCTTGTTCCTTCTTATGAAATTGTGCCCACTTTTTCCAGCATTCCGTTCGCAGAAACAAATCAGTCTTCTCCCTCTTCACAGTCGATTTGGGCATCAGTTGCAACTCGCGAAAAAAGTGTCGCTCCACAAACAATTTTCCGCATACTTCACCGTTTGGTGTTTTGCAAACCTCGAATCTGTTCCGTGCTGATACTATTAATGTACTCATTCCTTCATCTTTCAGACTGCGCTTGAGTCATAATGTTCAATGTAATGCGTCTGTATTTAATATCTCTTTATCTGGACGTTTTGCTTTTTCTCTTTTTGTTTTTCCTCCCGTTGCATATCCCTTTGTTCACCTTTGTTTTTCATTATATTCACATAGCTTTCGCGTTTTCTCCTAGTTCGGGATGTTGGAATTCAGGAAAAAAACAATGGGAGAGAGGGAGGGACAAAGTGACGGCCGCATAAAAGCCGCGAATAGTGTCTGAAGCTCTGAAACGAAACACCAACCAACAATTCCTTAGGTGATGGAGCATGAATAAACAGTTATAAAGTTTGTCTACTTCTAATTTTGAATTCACTGCTATTTCCTTCCTGCTTTGATTTCATTTGTCACTCATCTAGAAGTTGCTCTGCGGAGGATCCTTATAGAGGTGTCTTAGCAGCCTGCAAAAGCCGTCTAAGAAGGTCTGAGAGACTTTGCTTCTCACCATGTTGAGGAACGAGAGTTTTCTAGAAATCCAAGGCAAATAAGGGGTCTTTGCAAAGTGAAATAACGGTAGTAGTGAAGGAGATCTATTGTCCACGTTGTTATCCGCTCTCTGCAGCTTCTTTGCTTCAAAGATTACCAGGAGGTTTTCATCCGCGAATAGGATTTGCATACAGTATCCACAAACATTGTTTTGGTAGCACTGAGCATATATGCTAATTCGAGGTGCACTTGTTTTCTGTTGCGAGGTGCAGCAGTTTCTTCTCCAAGTCATTTTTTTCACTGAGCAGTCTGAGAGTTGTGGAGCTAGTTTTGAGGCTTCTTGAATCTGTAAAAGCTACCTGCTTGCAGGGGGTTGTTCTTACGTTTTCTTCTCTGAAACTTTTTTCGTCAGTGCTTATGTTTTTGATTAGTACACTTCACTACTCTTTCTACTCTAGTTCTGCTGCAGTGACAAAGTTCGTATCCAGAAAAAAGTCGGACTTAAGGAGTCTACTCGAGGCTTTCGGCTTTTGTAGCATCGGAGATGTCGTTTTTTCCAAACCTCTCTGTTCTCCATGCTTTCACAACAATAACTTTCAGGAGATGCAAGAGGCACGTGCTTATTTGTTAATGCTTCTCTGCGCGACCCCAATTCGATGCAAGTTCATGGGACATTTCGAGCAATTCGTAGTGCAGAAACACGGTAAAGAAGCATTAAAATTCCTAAGAGGAGAGGATGATTCCAATTTGGTAACTGTGGAAGGTGCAGCGGGTCCCGAGAACTTTATATCTCGTCTGGTAAATGTTAAGATTCTGATTATGCATGCTATGCGCCAGTCTGCACGATCTTCCGTTTATTAAATTATAGGCGCGAATAATTTCTGTGAGTTCATACCTCTGTTTCTTTACGGTCATCAAGTAGAGGCGATTCTTGTGCACAGTCATTTGCATATACCCACTTGTAAGCAAACGCAACTTCACCTATGTGTCTCTGTGCTTAAGAAGTTTTCTTGTTAAATTGTCATTCATACTATGCTACAGGCTAGAAGGATGAGCGTGGATTTTTTCTAAACGCCCAAAGATTTCCATAAAACGGCCGCTGTCATCATTTGTTTATTGTCCTTCGGTTGAGGAAAATAGCCGCCAGCACTCACACGGTGATCAATGATATTCAAACGCCACCTTACGGCTTCCGACCTCCTCAAAACGGATACCATCATCGACTTTGCAATAATCGCTTTTGCAAATCTTTCCTCAAGCTTCTAGCTGAATGCCATGGATTAATCATAATTTATGATTTTGAAAAGCATCGATTCACTAAAAATTTCTTGATTATCTTTGACCCTTGTTATTAGAGAAATCACATTGAGAGGATCTAGTGAATTGCAACGATGAAAACATTGAAGAATAACCCCATTCTTCGTGGAATTTCCACCTCTCTTCGTTGGCTTGATCGTGCGAGTGGAATGCTACAAGTGAAGTGAAGTGCTATAAGTGCAAATTTCTGTGTGGCATCGGTGATTTTTTAGAACAGTTTTCCGCCTTTCTCTTGCGGTCGCGAACGACATGTACAGATCGTCGCATCGAAATTTCCGAACGCAGCTGTTGTATTTGAAATCAGTCAGTCCTGCGTCGGCTCACTTCCACAACGTTCGGAAAGTTTGCAGTTCGTCGCAATCGTCTTGAAGTGCTCGCTGCATGTTTTACATTTGTCAAGGGCTTTTCCGGAACGTGTTGTTGGCCAAAGCCTACGGCGCAGGTGATCTACGTCCACATAGTCAAAATTTTGAGCAACTCTGCAACGTCTAAAGGGTTACTCAAACCCATTATATGAAAAAGCGTTTAACGATGTTACATGATCATAAAAAATGCATTATAATTCAACTCACATAACGATGAATGCAACTCCAATCTCAGGCCATTTTTTGCGAACATCCGGCGCTATTTTATGGCTAACGAAAATGTGGTACTTAAAGTTGTCTTGTGGAAGCATTGCGATGTCTAATGATGCTGCTCGATGACGAATTTTTGCTCCTTCTGCATTTCAAATCTCTCGAGTTTTCGAATCTGGATTTGCAATTGTCCCATCTGTGACTACTCATGTACTATCATTTTAACCGGAGAACAGTGGAGCTGCAAGTGCTAATTTAATTAGTGTAATGTAGGCCACTGGATTACTTTCGACATAAATTTTCAGAGTGGTTCCCCGGTTTCATATAAATATATGGGCAATTTATGGCCAAAAATTTGCATAGCCCTTGTACCGATTGCGTTGGACGTTAATGCTGTTCAGTAAAAACCCATCTCTTGTTGAAGTTTTCTGTGTGCGATTTGACCTCTCAGTGTAAAATAAGGAACTCCTTACTTTGTGGATTATCATTGTTCGGAGAGATATGAATCTGGTTGGCCAGATTAGCGCAACGCAAAAGCGCATATCGTTCCGGTTTCTCCGGCATGGCCCTCCTCTTGTTTTAAAAGCAATTGAGTCCTCGACGAACACATGGCTGAAGGAACGAAGCCACTAGAGAGGCACACGCATACACGAGCATAAATACGTAGTCTTTTACTGGTGGAGCATTGTGCAAAAGTGAGCTGTTTAGTTGAATGTATTTATTAGCTTACTTTGGTAATTTGCATTTTTGCGCGATGCAGTCGTGAAAGAGCAAAGAAGGGCTGCGGGAGGCAGTGGAGAGATCTATATTGTTCGGTTGCAATTCTCTTGATACTCTGATCCAGATTTCTTCCGTGCCAAAGCACCGAAGAAATTTGGATCACAGTATTTGGACTGCTTGGGTGCTTCGAGGTTTTTGCCGATCGGTTGTTATGGATTATTCAGCGTACGTTCACGACTATTTCACGAGTGTGTCTCGCGCATCAACTGGTTGTCAGGGACCTCAGTAGCATCGCAGCTTCTTTATTATTGCGTTTATTCGTCTTGAAAATTTGGCTTCTTTTCCTTTTCACTCCCCGAAGCGCACAGAAGTCGTCTTAGCTATTGCTGTTTTTCGCCTGCATCATTTGCACGACGTGCGATCCTCCATATGCGCCATCGAAACAATGAGCATCATCGATCTACACCAACTAGAGACACTTTTTGCACATACGGAATTCCACTTTCCCTTGCTTTTTCTTCTGGTTCAAAGTACCCAGATGTTGTCTGCGAAACTCACAAAAACCGTGTTATACTCGCATCCATCAATATCCTCGCGGTTGCTAATGAAAAGAAGAAAGCTAAAAACACAAGGAGAATTGATTTTCAGGCCTTGATTTTCGTGAAAGATGTAAAAGATTCAAGGCAAAGTTTACGCCTAGAATATCTTCATCGTTACGGTTACAACCGCTTATGGTTATTTGCGACAACACCTGGCATTGGTATAGGTATCCCGTCGCAATGAATGCAGATGTTATGCGAATATTTCAAACAGGTGAGACGATATTCTTTTCAAGATATCGTCGAATACTTATGCTCTCGCGTGCAGCACATGTAACACCATTACATAGTGCATTCATCATACAAACGCTCATCTTGCTTACGAATTTCGCCACCTAATTTCGCATCATCATTATTCAGTCGATTAGTCATAGTGTCAGTTCACTGGGAACAGTTTCACGATAATGACGCTTTGTTTTGCAAACAACTCACTTTGTTGCTCTTTACCTGAGCAGTGCATAAAGTTGTTTCTAAGCAAAAATTTTCCGGACGAGGCCAGACTAATTGAACTTTTTTATGTTTTAGAGGAGAACCCACTACTTCATCACCTTTCCACACATGCAGGCAAACAGAAATTATTGTATGAAATGCGCTCTCACTGCCTATACCGTGAACATTTGTTTTCTTTTAAATTTCTTGCTTGAGATCTGTTGCACCGTCTTATTTAGCGTTCTTCATAGCTCAGCTTGTTGATACATGTTCATCGTTATGTTTGAGGAATCCTGAACGAAGCTACGGGGTAAAGGTAGGGGAAAGACGTATTGGGGGAGGAAAAGTAAAGAAAAATTTCCATTCCTAAAAAATTGTTTAGAGCGCCTTCCATTAAAAAGTCCTGAAAAATACGCTTATTAGATTCACGCAGGAAAGCGACGTTGCAAAAGCACCTCAAATCTAAAACTGTGCGCTGCGATGTTGAGGTGAGATCTGATAGTCTCCCATCAAAGCACCGAAGATCAAAAACGCTACAACATTTGAGCATTAAAAGTTGTTTTGTTTCGAAAAGCACAAAATCACCTTCTTCCGATTCATTTCAGCTGTGTTTATGAAAGAACAGTGAATACGAAATCAAGGTTTTAAAGGTACGATCACTGGTGGAATTGCTGTATGAATATTCTCGGAGACAAGTGGACGTTATATCCGTTGCAATAGGCACAGTGGTTGCCAGAAAAGCAATTCTTGGCGGCAGCTGCTACGACAAGGACGAAAACCTTGGCAAAGCAATCACACATAAGTTTTTTGTTCACCTCCATCTTCGGCTTTTAACTTCAGCCAATGGCTTTTTCGCTGAACGACTATTCGAGCATTGCGTTATCCATAACGGGGTTGGCATATTGTGAACGTTCTTACTGGGACAGTCGAAGTGTATATCGTCTTTTCACTCCAGTTAATAGCTGCGGACATGACTTGATGCGTATCTGTTTTATTTTATCGCTTTTCGGCTGCGAGCGTGTGGAATTGATGCCTCATGGACACTTTTTCAAAGGTGGCAATTAGCAAGCGTCTTACTAGTGGTCAATGTAACCAAGTGTCGTTGTTGCATTCACATCTACTCAAAAGTTTAAAAAGTAGCAAAATTCTATTGCAAGTAATGAAAATGTTTTTATGTGAATACGTTTATTGCCGTTGGTGGAGTCTGCTATGGGCATGGATTGTGCAACCATGGAAAAGCGGATTGCTCCGGACCGAGTTCATTGAATTGCTACTCCACTCTTCTTGTAACTAGTATCATTGCTTTCTTTTCCTTCTGTTTATCCAATATCACATTCTTCAGCAAGTGATTTCTTCCTGCTTTCGCAGCAAGTTATTCTAGTTTAGCGCTTTGCTAGATTTATCGACGACTTCTAAAAATAGAACTTTTAAATGAGAATGCTTTCGAACTAATAGTCCGTTCCGGAATGCCGACAGACACTTATATACTGAATCGAAAAGCAGTACGTGCCACCTTCTCCGCCCTGCTGTCTCATTTTCACGCAAAAGTCGTACCACTTCTTTGTCTTGCCGCTTCTAACATCAAAGTGTATTCCTCTCTTCGTCCATCGCCGGTATTTATGTCTGTTCCTTCAGGATGCTGCTGGATGACCAAATGATTATCAGTCCCTATCTCTCGAGGTCACCCACTGAAATCTTGACCCTCTCAATTTATACACGGTATCTCCGTCTACAAAAATATTGAGAAATATTTATTTCACCTCTTAACTACAAAATAAGTAGGTGGCGCAGTTTATTGCATGCGAACGCATGGCGAGCAGATCTATAAAGTTTTTCGTTGCCTCGATCTATAAGATTACTCACAGCTGTATATTTTGTTAGAATTGTATATTCATAGATGAAAATTTTGACACCATACAGCGCTATATTGCTAATGAATGAGTGCAGTTATGACGATAAATTATTCCGTTCTTAGAAAGAACTCAATAGTCAGCCGTCAAGTTCGAAGGCAGTCGTTCGTATTCACTGTACAGCTATAGCGATGAGGAGATCGGCACAAACTGTTGTGGACATCAATGTGGTCATCTTCGACATGCTAACGATATATTTGTCTACAGTACATTCAGCCATGAAAGACTTCTCATCACAACACATGGAACTGGTCATCGGTAATGCCACTGCCAATGACTCAGAGCTCTTCGTCGGCATTTCCTCGAAGAACATATCATCTAGTAATGTGATCGCCTATCATTTCGACTTTCTCACTGTTGCTTTTATTATTTTCTATCAATACGCTTTTCTTGCCTGGGAAATTGTTTTTGAAGATGGCCGTAATTGTGCGAAATTTCCCTTTGCATTCATCTAAAATTCATTTCCCTTTGCGTAATTTGTTCCTTGATATTAACCGCATCGGTACGAATAACTTGTTTTTCGTTGAGGCACGTGGTTAGGGATAAACCACTCTGATCACTGCAAATGTCCAGTAGTATGACGTTGTCGGTTCCTAATTATTCGTTATTCTCCATTTGCAGCATTTGATGCATCGTTGTTTTAATAAAGTGCAAAATATTTACGCCCCGTTTTGTCGAATAACACCATTTTCGTTTTTATTTCTACTTTCCAAGAATAATTTTTTGCCTGTTTGTTTTTGAGTGAATACATTAAAGAACACATAAAGGATGCTGCTAGACTTCAACGATTATTAAGACAACTTTGAATGAAACGGCTTGGGGATGGTAGTGCTGAACCGCTTCGACGTATTATGCTTACTGTTTCAATACATTTCATAGTTTTCGCAGGATTTTGTCAAAAAACCATCATTATGGGAATGTCGTCCCTGAGCTCGGATGCGCTTCAACCTTGCTTTGATTCTGTTATATAAAACTCTGATGAATTTTCGTTTAAGAAGTTGCAGGAATTCAGATAAAAACGAGTCCGAGAAAATGATGGAGATGGTGGTGCGATATGCGTCTCATTTTTCGAAAAGGCATGAATTTTGGCTTGTATGCGCATGACATTTTTCGCAGTTCACTGACATCCCTTCCATCTTTCGTTCCTCGCGCTGAAGCACCGGTCAGGGAGGTCTCGGCGTAAGGATTCCTTTTGATTTCCAATCTCTCAGTCTTGCGAGAGGTTTTCCGAAATGAGACCCTCGTCCACGGAGATCCTTGGAATTCCTTGTCTCTATGGGGATCTTAGGGATCCGCCTTGCTGCTGAAAAAGATTTTTCATGGGATCACAGGGACGTGTGAAGAAACTGCGCGAAGTATATTCGAGCAACATATGTTGAAGGGGAAGGTGATGCAGAATTGCTGCCGTAGAAGAACAAATTTGTTGCTAAAGGAGACATCGTAATATAGTGCACATAGTAACACCACATAGCGAAAACCGTGGCGGATTGGAGCTGGACTGGTTCCGCACCCGGCCATGCGCATTTGAACATAGCAACATGTTCTGATAGGATTTCCAAAAAAATGCTGAGATTGAGAGAACAACAAGTCCTTTCAGTGCAGTGCATTTTTTAGACTGTGTCACTTCAGCGGAAAGATACTGGTTAGCAGAAAGTTGTCGAATGAACGCCTGTCTTTGAGGACAACGGCAATGCAAAAATGCATCAGTAACATTCTCATATCGCAATGCCGTTCACTGGGAAAGTGGTCGTGTGTACAAGTAACGACCAGCATACTTTCAATTTCAGCAGTTTCAAGCAACAGGAGAAATAACGTTTGATCGGTATTTGATTAGTATTATCAACTGACTATCATTATAAACTGCTATCGTATATTTGCTCTCTCTGAAGCTTCGTAAACGATATTGTGTCGTAGTTCATCACCTCGCAATCTTCTTCACCTATATCGTAGGATAATAGAAGTTTCATATATTAGGCAGTTATGTACTAAGGAGAATTCTCTGTGAATTATCATACATTATACTTTACCGTTAGAAAAATTCCTTAAAGTGTCCTCAAAGATAAAGAAATAAACAGGATGTCCTATTACCCGATGGATCCGTATGCTGTGCCATTCCTCACTGCGATCGTTGATTGGAAAAGACCGAAGTATGAATCATCAGATCATTGAAGCAACTTGGGAAAGGAAAGGTCTTTCGAAAGGCTGTGATGAGGAACTCGGTGCCTTGAAATATTTCGACTCGCTGCATTCGATAAAATTCTTGAGAAGAATGAATGAGGATGAGGAAGATCTCCGAGGCTTGTCCGTTCATTGGACAGTGTTGCTGTTTTCACATACGAAATGCTAGTTCCAAGATGGCTGGTGCTGCAGGTTTGCTCTCCTCTTAGTTGTTTAGTCGTTGGGTCGAGTACCGTTTATCTTGCTCAGCTTCTCGTGACATTCGGGAGTACTGCATAAGTACTACGGGTGCAAGGAAGAGTGTGAAGGATTTTAATGCAATATATCAAGCCGCCTCGCTACTGTGCCGTGCTTTCCGCTCGGTGCCTTGGATTCTTTTTTTTTCCCGCCTTTATCATTTTTCTGGCTGAAAAGAAAGCCGCACTAGCACACTGCATGCCTCCATACTTCCGTCTCCTCATCGCTGCAGGTTGCTTGATGGAGCACAGTAAAACAGTAGGACAATCCAGCATATTATCATTCCCAAAGCTGATGCTTTTTACTTGTATTCAGTGTTCATAAATTCGACGGCACCCACGTCGAACCAAATATGCCGCCGAGTCTGGCGCTAATACTCTCCCTGTCTTTTAGCAACAGCTGCTATATCAAACGAATTCTTTCAAATGCAGTGCTGCGCCAAAATTGCTGCTTTCTACAGATTGGCAACCGTTCGTAATTTTTATGTGGACACGACGCAACGCAAGAACATGAACAAGTCCTGCAATAAATTTTAGCGTTTTACAGCCTCGAGCCCACCGAGGGCACTCAGTCATTATGGGTGTTGCGAGGGCTGGATGCGGTAGAATGGAGCCCTTCCACGACTCCCTCTAGGCATTCGCATACGTAAATATCACTTCGCTGTCTTTTGGTTGGAGCATACGACTCGTCACATTGTATGGCGGGGCGGGGAGAACCTCCTCCTGCAGTCGAGGAGGGTGAAAGAAGTTCAACATGCGGGCCAAAAAACTATGACAGTCATAGTTTGCACAAGAAACTAAAATGTAAGATGATCGGTTGAACCAATTTCGTTGCATTCGATAATTATTATTATTAATTTCTCTCACTTATATGTAATATATCTTTAAAGTTAGCTTTCTGATACAGGCGGACAGTGATACAGATAAGAACTTTCAATGACCCATTTCCACATACAGTCACAGAAAGTGCCACGAAACGTCGAAATGTGAAATAGTCTTAGGGATCGCATACGCTCCGATGGAACGGCACACCACATAGCACATTTATCGCTGATATATGGGCTTTGCAACTGATGCCTGATAGCATATGAATAATAAAAAGAACCACTCGGCCGACTAAAGACAAGGTGAACTGACCCACTGCTGAAATCTTCTGCGGTAATAACCTTGATCGCTGCTTAACGAAGGAAGACGGATGCGTGGGCGTGAAATATTTTGGCGCGAGCAAGTCGGACAAAGAAAAGAACAGGTTCTAACAAAAAGGGGATCCCAAAGGCAGGTGTAATAATTGTTTGCGGATTTTTAATATGCACCTCATTCACTTGAAGCATTTGAAAAAAACCACATGAGTGCCCCTATCTATAGTCCCTGCATGCAGCCAAAAATCCGTTGACAATGGAAAAGTTTAATCAGTGATGGCATGGATTAGTGAGTTTAACGCAACTCGGTGACAGACTACAAGAATATACTCATTTATTTAATGCATATGTGAGTCGTTTACATCAGCAGGCTACACAGTATTCTTCTACGCAATAATTTTGGAGTCGTTCTCGTCGTCATTCAGTAAAAATCGGAAGAAAAGTTGCTCGTGTTTTAGATACGCATCTGCTAGCAAAAGGCGTTTTGAAGCTACTTCGATGCTTTGTCGACTTGATCAGAAGTTCTATCCTTGGAAGTTCCAACTTCGCCACCTGATCCATTCTTTAATCTTTCTCTCGACGACCTTCTACCTAAACACTTGCTTATTTCATGAAAAGAACGCGATAAAATTAATTGTCAATTTTATTTTCCATCCCTTTATTTTTATGCCGAAGGTGATCGTAATTGGAAATAACGCACCTGCAGTACCCACACAGAGAGGCAGTTGGTGTGCTTTCCGTGCCGACGATGAAACGTTTCAGTTATTGAGTATTAATTTAGAAAACATTAAACTGTCTAGCCAAAACTACCGTAAACATCAGCTTCTTCATAAGTGAGTCCGCACTTAGTTTTCCCTCCTTATATTAAGCTGAACGACGATGTGACCGAAACTGGTGCTCTCTTACGATCTGAATGGAAAGTGCAACCCACTTCTTCTACTCTTGCTCGTCGATCTTTTCTTCACTGTTTTCGACTTTTGTCTCTCTTCCTTTTTCTTCTTTTCCTCGCGGTTGTCCTCCTTATTAGCTGATCGCGATGCTCTCTCTGCATTAAGCACATTTTAGCAAGCGTGCTTTGGTTTGAAATCAATGCGAGCTGACACATTTTGCGAATGAAATGTCATTGATTTCTGGCACAAAAGTACTCGTCACTTCAGCTGTTTTGAGTCTACGCTAAGTTCTTGAATCTTTCACAGGGTCGTCGGACCACAGTTTGGTGAGGTTACTCGTTAAAAAGCCGCGTGTGATACTGACAACCCACTGGAGGAGCAGGAACTCTGAGCAACATAGGTGTAAAAGACCGCTAGTGTGCCGAGCTGTTGTAGAGGAATAAACCAGCTGTAGTTCATTTTTAATCAAATAATGATTCCGTTACGGACATTTGGAATAAATTGAGATCTAGAGATCCAGTCGCACGTTTACTATCTACTCTGGATATCAGAAAATGTCTGGTCTCCTTATCCCTGCAATGCGAAATTATTTGCTGCAACCCATCGCATCAAATGCTGCTCCCCGGGCATTCGCTCATGAAGGAGTGATGTCTGAGATGCCTTGGAAATGCTTTAACTTCTGTCCTTACATAAACCTCATGTTTCAGGCGAGTGCAAAAAAAACCCTAACTACTGCTGCCTTTGTCCGATTCTTTCAGCAACTCCCTCCTCGACCTCTGGCGCTTCTTTTTGTCTTTCTTTCGTTCCGATCTCCTTGATCTGTTATTTTCGCCCTTTTTCCCACCATTTGGGGCGTCAGAGCGGCTAGAAGCTTGTCTAAAAAAGTCACCATATTGTAAATGCAAATCTCGCATCACATAGAGCCATTTACTGTTAGGCCGCTTGATAAATATATCTTACTTTCCTTTGATAATTATGTCGTCCTTTTGTTTCATAAACTAGGGAAGTCGAGAGATTGAAAACGCGTGGGACGCTTCTGCTCCTAACTCTCATTAGTCCGACGTTTTTGATGTACCCAAATGACGTGAAGCTTATTCACTTAGACACATATGAATCTCTCGAAAGAATCTGATTGTGTAAATCGCTTCTTCTTCTACATTTGATGACTGTGCTCGGTGAGGAGATGCAACATTTGCGATCATTCATTTTGAAAGGCCGTGAAAAGGGTTTTACAGCTAGCTATTGGTGCCCGCAAAATTGAAAAACAAATACTTTCACGGCGGGAACGAAAAGAGAATGCACTGCAGAGAACTTAGACATTTTGACACTCATAGACAGGATGCATTGCTGAATTGTTTCTGGCTGGTCCCCTCTGGTCACAGTTGAACTAATAAAATTCCCATTTGTTTAAATATTAGACAAGCATCCAAAAGTGGACTCATGAATTTCAATTTTTTCAAGTAGAGCTATTCTCTGAATGCCTCCAGCTGAGGTAACGAATTTCAATAACCGCTTCAAACCTCCTTCAAGCTGTTGTGCGGTGAACCGCCACATATCACACAGTTCTAATATGAAATGTGTGGAAAAGATTTGCTCTAGATAGTAGATCCGCTCGAATGCAAAGGACTGGCTGCATCATTTGAGGCGAACACACCGTAAGATGAAACAATCTGTGCTCCTATTCTATCAAACATAAACGCACCACAAACCTCTTACGCTTTTAGTTGCTCTTGCTTCACGATATTTATCTGTGTTCGTGACGGCATGTGCAGAGGCAAAAAGAAATATGCAAAAGTCTTTACGTGAGTGACAGTTCAATTCAGCCAGCTGTACAGCAGGTGGAGAGCAGTTTTAGCGGAAGCCGGAAGAAAAGCCGTTTTGTTTTTTGTGTGAAAGCAATCCATCGAAAAAAAAGACTTTTTGAGTGCAAGAATTGATTGCCACGACTTCGAAGCTTTTGCGCTTTGTGATGTGATACATGTTTATTTGTTAATTAGCGCAGTATCTAATGATTAGTTTAGAAAGAAACTAAAATTAGGAGGTGAAGCGAATTGAAACCGCAAAAACGATGCAAAGAGAACAATATAAAATTGACGTGGTAGCAACAGTTGTAGGATACGCATGTCATGCTGAATGCACTGCACCTCCTCTCCGGTTACTGAAATCGTATATGGAGTGGACATCATTTTACACGTTGCAATTGTTCGAATAAGTACAGTGTTCAGATAACCTTCTAATGGAGGAGCTTCCACGCGGTATTTGCACCGTCGTATAAACGACGGGCGCTGGGGATCGAATGACCACTCCAGGTTGAGCGTTGTGTTGAATGAACATTGGTACTCCACTAGATGGGAAGGCAGATGCATCAATGGGTGGCGTAGAAACTGCTATTTGGGCCATCTCTGCATTCCGTGAAGCCGACGACTGCAATTATTATACTATTGCATTCGAATTTAATGTCAGTACCAATGTTCAAACTCCACTGCCGATTCTTCGAACATTTTGCTGCAACTCCACTCCTAACTGAAGCTTTCCCTTGTCCATTAAGTACATTCAAGGATTCATTAAGCACATTCAAGGATCACTAAGCATCTGACTGATGTATGCCAATCAGAAATCACTTTCCTCTTCACTCATTCACTCTTTGTCTTCAAATCAACTTCCTTTTCCAGGATGGAAGTTGATTTAAAGAGGGTGTGCTGTTTCGACAGTTATTTAGATTAGGGGACATGAAGCCTATGATGCCTAGTAGAAACTTCTGCTAATAAAGCAGTTGTAACACGTAACAAACTTGGCAAACCTTGCTCGACCCTGTGTTTTTCTCAGCTCTTTGCAATATCGCAATGATATTCTCAACAATCTGCAATTGTGCATCAAACAGCTTGCTCTCTCATTCTCCTGGTTCAGCACAGTTTCCGATAGGTGAGGTAGGTCTTGATATGGTACACATCATCATGAGACAAGGAGACAATATACAAATATATTTCGTTCATTAAACAAGATTTAATTTAGTTAAAATTTGGCAAGGACCACAAGGCTGACGCATACGAGAGGAATCTTGGCAACACGTTGCTTTGCAATGCAAAACAAATGAAAGCGCATCGGAAGGAGGACTCAACCCTACAATGAATACACAGATCTCAACATCATAATCGAGTTAATAGCCATGTGAAGAAACTCAGCATATAATATATGTAACTGCCTTATAAAACAGAAACTTGATTTTCATCATGCTTCTTACGATACGCAACAGCTTCCACCGATTTTTGCAAACATTTCACGCAAAAATGATCTTTTTTCGGGGAAAATCAGTTACACCAGAGAAAGCTCGAAAGTCAACTCAGAGAGAGAAAGAGCTCATGGCAATTTTTTATCAGCAGTTTTCGTCACAAATTTCCCAAAACAATCGAGAACTTGGACTCTCTTCAAAGAATTTATAAGTTGCAGCTTGCGGTTATTCTTGACGAGTGGACCTATAAAACAGGGCGGCATCATATCCAGGATACATGCAGCACTCTTTTATGAATAACTAACCGACGATTACAAAATATTTATTAAAATTATTTCACTGCGCTTCTAATATTTACAAACCTCTCGATCCAGGTGAACTTTCTTGTGCCTCCTTTTGCTTTTTCTTTTGCTTCTTCTCGAGCGCCGTGATTTTGATCTTTTCTAAAATCACATCACATAACATGCGGTGACAATAATAAAAGTACATGCTTCATGTACCTTTCGTTGCTCGAAAATAGTCTCCGCTAGTCAGTTGCATATTGCAACATCGTTAAGCAGAACACAATTTTTGTGCAGTCTTGTGCAGCATTGTTAGCAAATGCGCACATTTAGGAGAAAAAAGAGAAACGTTTTCTCTGCAGTGAACCTCTCAAATTTTTGATAAAGATTTCCGAGTGGGGTTAGGGCTTCGCAGAGGCTTTTACTCTTTAATTCCAAGAAATACAAATCCAGTTTGTTCATTTGTAATTAATTATTCATGTTACTTCCGTTATCTTCAAAATGCTTCTTATTATTAAACGTCTTGTCGGTCTCTTGATAGAATTGAGCGTTTTTCTACGTAAGTCTGATCACTGACATAGGCGCTCCCCTCGCAAAACGCCAAGGGCTTTTGGATCGCAAACAACCCTCATGAGAATGAAAGGTCTCCCGCCTGCATAAGAGAGATTCCTTCCACCACGAAGGCGATAGAACCCCTCCT
Organism: Ascaris suum; assembly: GCA_013433145.1. Lineage (NCBI taxonomy): Eukaryota > Metazoa > Nematoda > Chromadorea > Rhabditida > Ascarididae > Ascaris > Ascaris suum. Next base: position 8,881,601 of record CM024174.1, read on the forward strand.
AGGCTGCCTTGTTTGCACATTTTCTATGTATGCACCATCACGCTCGATGCGTGGTGCGTCGTTTCTATAGGTAATGACCTTTCGAAGCAGCTGCTTTGCAATCTCGTTCATGTACAACCATTCAACTTCTACCCTTCCTTTCACCCAGGTATAGACGAGTCTGAGCATTTATCTCGGAATTTCAAATTCTTACGCAAGTATTTCCACCTGCCGGTGGTTAGCTATCCAAACACAATCTTTCACTTGTGAGAACCGAAAATTTCAAAACATTATACTCGTGAACCAAGAGTGATACGAAGAAACGAAAGTATATTTGAGCGTTTCACTACAAGTCGGATATAAAATGCCTCTGCATGTGTCAAGATTTAGAAGGAAACCATTGAAATTTTCGCGTCTTCCTGCCTGCTGAAATGCATGTGAAGGACTCCAACCATGTTCGCCGCAGAAAAAATCTTAATCTCTCCGAACAGATTTCGTTATGAAAATTCACAGCGATGTTGAGAGGGATAGCAATTGAACCATGTTACGCTACACAACACTCTTATATACAACACACCTATGCGGAACATTACACACCGTTCTATTTGCAATAAAATTTAGGCTATGATATCTAATGACTTTCCAATATTTTATCACATATTGTTTTCCGTACTAAACGACCATTCCGAAATTCACACGCTTGCTCCATTTCGCTCATTTCTGGCCCCGCTTCCGCACTCCCGTCCCACGTCTTCGTCCCTTGTCGTACTTACTCACTTTTTCTGGTGACGATAAGCAAGAAGAAGCTATACGACACTACAAGACGTATAAAGCGATAACCGTTATAGGTGCGATAAGGGCTGAACTGTAATGGCTCAGAATGCGAAGAGTACATAATCTACGTACTCTTCCCATTCTGAGCAATAATCTGTGACTCCACTTCGAGAGAATCTTTGAAGTGGTTCACAAATTCAGAACGTTGTGCTAATCGACTGAACGCAAACATATCGCTGCATGCAGGAGAATCTTATGCTCAGTCGAGGTGATTGAAACTGTTGAACATATAGATGGATTTAACCCCAACGGAGAGCTAATCGTCACCAAAACGTTGCGACCGAAGCTGGGATGGCGCAATTCAGCGCTTTCCGAAAACGTTGCCCACATTCACTGCAGCAAAAAGTTCTACTGGTAGCGACAAACCTTGCATTTCCGCTCCCGATAAGACAAAAATTAGAATCTAGTTAGAACTTACTTCACTTGATTTATCCCGTTAGCCAGGGTCGAGAAGCATATAATCTCTTAAACATTGGAATGCTCGTTATCTGGACACCTTCTTAGCATGAACTTTATGATGCCAGCGGTAGCCGCACCTTCTAGCAGACTACATTTAAAAGTTGAAGTATAATGGACTTTCCATCCAAGGAGCCATAGTAAGTGGGAGCCTAAATAAAACTACCCCTCCGTTCTTTCTCGTTTTCCCTCCAAGTTTTCTCGTTAACTCCTTTGCCAAATCGCTTACAGTCGGGATCCCAGCAAGAAGAAAGCATGCTGCAACAATCACAGATGGCATTCTTCGATCCACAAAAATAACTAGAAGCGTTGTGACCTTCCTATAGGAACCTTTGCCCGAAATCTCTCGACTACTCCTTGGAAGCCGCCGATGACTGGGCTGGGTTGGTTCCTCATTAGTCGCCTGCAAGGACGTGCTTTTTGCACGATCACTAGCATATTACTTCTGGATACTGGCTGCTGAAGTAAGCTCAGATGTGGGAGTCATTTTCCCATACCTTCCCCAATCCTTAAATGTTCTCTATTCACTTGTTTTTGCTTTTCTTGTGCTAATAATATACAACGATCCTTCCAAATTTTTTGCCAAACAAATTTCGTACTATATTCGTTTAAAATTGTAGTTCTGCGATTAACTGCGTATTAATAATCCTCTTTATACTCTTTATATTTACTTCACGATAGTGCTAGAATTGTGCTAAACGCTTTCGAATTCAAAAAATAAGCGTCTCTAGATGTGTCAACGTGAAGCTTTGGTTATTTCGTTTAGTTCCATAGTGCTTTCTTTCACTATCCGTTCGCTTTCGTTGACGATCTCATTGCGGTCTTTTTTAAACCACAGCTCATCCGAAGTCTATTTCGGCCAAATTGCGACGTTTTCGTTACGTGTCAGCATAGAATTTGGTCAATGAAGATTTTCGGAGTATTTAATCAAAGCGTATGGAATACTGAGCGCGGTTTGAATAATTTCCAAAGGGTGCTGAATGTTTCCAAAAGAAGTGAGCGTAAGTAGTCGTTGAGGCAAACAAAAGTTAACGATGATGCGTTCCAACAAGAAGCAGTTCTATCTTCTATATCATAATCGAAATGTGATCATTAAGGCTATTCTCAACGAGTATTGAAAGAAAACTATGCAAGATGTTGTTGCTTACCTCCTGATTCGCTTCATCAGATAATTTTTCGGCCCACGCCTTAAGTCTTTCCGCGCATTCACGCTGAAAACTAATTTAGTATTCAATCACTAAGCTCAGTTGCTATGGATTCTCCTCGTTTGTCACATAATAATAACGGAGGTTGGTATGTGGAATTCTATGGATTCTCCTTAGTTTACTCCGACGGTAATCATACACTGGTATGTGAAATTGGCCATAGCCTCGTCGTACGCTCGCTCACTTCGTAGCCGGAAAATATAGTTACTCTGATGGGTGTTTGGTTACTTATGAGATTCGAAAGTTCAGCACCTAATCAAGCGTATTTTCATTTGCGTCTCAAAATTCACCCCAGTCGGTAGCTCGTTGCTAGAGTTTATAAAAATTCTAAGGCAATTTATTTTGTGATATGGTGAAAAGTAATTCAGAGAGATAAGACCTTTGCTGTTGACTTAGTGGTTTATTTCATATAATTGAGCGCTCGAGAAACTTTTTTTTACAAACGACAGCCACAGTTTCAGGCCATTTCATGCAACACCACTTTATGATAGGCTTTTCCACCAGACTGCTACACTCTGTGAAGGAAGTTGCTAAGCTGGTTTCATCTTACCACTGTTTCCAGAAAATTCAAACGAAGATGCTTGTTCCTACGCTCGTTACATGCGCTTAAAACTGACGTGCGCTCGGAGAATTTTGCATGAGAGCGCTTTAGCATTTTGGTTTATTTAAGAGGGCATTGATAATTCACTGAGAGTGCAATCATTACTGTCCGAACACTTGATGTTGCCTGTAAAGTGCATTTGTATATTTTTCTCTTGATCAACGTAAATGGTATCCCTGACACCATCATTGATGGTGACTGCAAAGGAGCATGTTTTTTTAGATAGCAACATAACGTGACAGCTGGTGCAACATTTTCTGTATAGTTCACAAATGGTGATTTCCTCAAGGTGAACTGCAACTGAATATTAGCAAATTGTGGAGTGTGGTTTTGAAAAGTAGAAGAAAACCTCGACGCGATAGTTCAAACGTGAAAACAAGAGACGAAATGCTTCACTGGAGGTTGTTCCACTTTTCTAAGCTAAGCGGAATGCAAATGGATCTTGGAGTGCATTGGGAGACAACGACGTGGCAGCCGGTTTCCTCTGCACTGTCCGGGTTAGGATGTGGACTGCGTAAGCAACCGCTTCTCTGTGACTGCTATGAAAAATACATATGATTGGGAGCACAACGATCCAGGCTCATTCTGGCTGCTCTATTACCGTTTGATATGATCCTGCTTGATCCCCCATTTCGATGATTCTTACGGATTTCATAAGACGAAAAGAATGGTCTCCTGGATCTAGTTCGCGACACATTCATATGTTCATTTGGCTATTGTCTCGTTTCCGTAAGCACTGCGCGTCATTTTTTTTCCTGAGAGCTACTAGTTTCGTGATCCAACTGCAGTCCGAACCTTTCTTGAAAAATCAGCAGTTCACTTTCATAAGAATAGCGATTTCAGTGAAAACCTTTCAAAATAAAAAAATTCATTCTCTCTAACCGGATGTCCAGTTGTCCACTAGGAGAAGAAAATGCAAAAATGGTTACCTTATCACAGAAGTACAAGTACCCTCCAATCGCGCATGCAATCGCGAGACCAGTACCAACGACCATCCTGCAAGTAACGAGTTACTCAGATAACGTTTTCTAGAAGTTTTATCGGATTTTTCGCGATAATTTTTTGCATACCCTCACGCCCTACATTGCGTTCTCATGCAAAATGTTGCACCGTAAAGAAGTTCCGACTTTACAGATTCAAACGGATGCACTGTCATGAGCATTTTGCAATGAAATCCTTTTAACCTGAACCGGTTGAATTTAGCATTACGATCAGCTGTTGTATGAACTACCTACCAGTCGTTCAGTCATACTGAATTTCTCCCTTTCGTTTCAATCGTAAAAACGTTTTGTCAGTTGCAGAAGTTTGAAAGTCTAAGTATCTTATAACAGCAAGCATATGGAAAGTGGATTAAATGTACCTGGAGTTTTTCAGCAAAATTTCGTTGTCACACCGTATTCACAAAGGACTTCAAAAGTGCGAACTCATTTAACTTATGCTATGCAAAGCTTGGTTTGGTAAAGTTGTGTAATTTACATAGTTGGAGCCCTGATATGAAAGTGCTTGTGTTCACGCTCACATTACATAAGGGCTCCAATGAAGTGAAATAGAATGAATGCAATCTAAACAAAACCAGTATCACAAAAAGTAACATTCCTCGCTTTTGCTGGCTCCGTTGCCACCACTGCAGGAGTCTTTTTGGCCTTGTACCTTCCCAAAATCGATGTATTTTATTCCACGATCAAACTGAACCAATTCTTTCTGCTTTTAAATGCATTCATAACCGGCTATTTCCTGCATGTTTGAGCAGAGCATGTGTAGTCACAAGGAGCCATAACAAGGGGTCACCTAGGCCTATATGGTAGTATCCCAGCATTGAAACTCGCAAAATGGTCTCATTTGTCGTATTCATATATTTAATGCTTTTTCTTCCGACTGGAACTGAAAGCGTATTGGTTACATTTCCTGCCCTGAGCAAGAAACTTCACCGCAGCAGACATTCTGAGGATCTGCTTGTGGCCTCTTCACTTCATAGCACGCAACCATGCTGGATGCTCGCATTAATAAGCTCCTACTTTATTCCGAGGCAATTCACGTGCACTGTCTCCTACGGCTCACTCCCCCGACAGTCTGCCACCACCTTGCACTCACAGTTCAAGACGACCGCTGTGACAAGAAAAAAAACTTCCTGCGACTTTTGAAATATGTAAGCAAGGTTAATTGCACATGAATTCTCTATGTTCTCATTTTCACCGTTTTCAAGGCGCATAAACTCTTTTTTTTACTCCTAAAGAGAGAACGAAAGCAGAGCTACGTTGAATCGTTTATGCTGCATTCATGCAAGAAAAATTGCCTTAGCAAACACGGACCTACTGACGAGCATATGGTTCATGTGTTTTCACAGGTATTTGGTCCTATCCAGCTCGTGCACAGCTCGTTATATCTAAGTTTGAAAATTTTCATGAATTTTATCAACACGTAGTTATACTCGCACACATCCTTATGCCTGTGCCATGATAATGGATACCAAGAATTGCAACTCTCAGGTAATAAATATTTGCATGCTTTCGAAAGTTGTGTAGAAAAGAAAAGAGTAGAGGAGGATTCGGCATCAAGCATCGCGTGAATATTGGCGAAGATTTTTGAACAAGTCAACGAAGAGGTTGTGTGAGAGACGGATTTGCGTTCCGTAACAGTTGCTAAACTCTACCGGCTGTACTGCAGCTTAGACGGAATGAAAAGTCTCTCTTATCCACATCCGGATTGAATAATACAAGTTTTGGTCCCGTCGGCAAATATTTATTTGTTCAGTGATAGAATGCAAGCGTCCTTGATCATATGCAGATCACATGCCCAGAACCATCGTTACTGCCTATTTAGGTCTTGGGGAAATTTCTTTCGAAGTGCTGCTTGAGGTGCAACCACTGCTCATGCCCACAACTCCTGAAACTGTATGTCGCATCGTTTATTCAGTCGTTTATTTACATCGCAAGAGATCTGGCAGGCATCGATGCCTGCATTCCGAATATCAACATCCTCTCATTTTGTCTATAACGAATAATTGTCTATTTTGCTTGAGTGATAGTGTCCGATTAGTCGCAATTTTTCTTGTTCTCTGCCAGGATGGTATTTTTGAATGAGGTTCCATCACAGCGTCATTGCAACGTGCATAATGAAAGCCACGCTCTTAAAATTTTCTTTTTCCACGGTATTTTCGGTAACACATCGAAACAACAAAAAAATCATACTGAATCATCACAGGAGCATGCACTGCACTGTGAAATTTAATCTCGCCTGTCAGTTTTTTATTCTTCATCGACATTCATGACTAACGGCTGTGATTGTACGCTAAAAATGAATGAAGGCTCTATAAATATGGGCGATCAGCGTGGCGACACGATCATGTTTTTCATTAGATATTTCCCCATCGTCCAATATTTGAACTCCCATATAGTCCACGAAAATGTTTAAATTACATAAATGTGCAATTTTCTACTCCAGCAACCATCTGAGGAAAACGATAAATCTAGGCAGTTCATATTAGAAAATTGCTCATATCAAAAGGCGTTCTGTCAGAAAATAATCACAAGCACGAACTTGCTGTGGTGCAACTGTTACTTGTGAGTGGTGTTGAAATATAATGAACGGCTAATGCGATACCGTAATTGTCACGTTGCTACGTTCCAGGAGAAGGTTTTTCATGACTTCTACAGTCCGTTGCAGATGATTTCCTACTGAACTGATTTCTTTTTGTGCTCAACCTTTGACACTCTTCCATCGATTATCGGTACAGAAAAGTGTATCAGTGGTGTATACGAACAGCGCTGCACCAATTTTTTTTCAGCTTATGTGTCCTATCTGGTATATATTGGGTTGTTGCTTTGGAGCGAGAGGGCAAAATGTCAGATAGGCTTATGCTCAAGCAGAAGAAAGCACTGACATCTCTTTCTAACTGGAGAAGAAGCAAATATATTGAGGGTTTCCCTCATTGGAGCTTCTAAAGACAGTAATAGGACAGAGCAAGTCGCGTTAGCTTTTCTAATTTATCTCTCCGATAGGTAGAGCGCTCGGTGCCATGGCGATATTATCACATTTTGCACGGTTTTTGGTGCAGTGCCATCCTGCGACCACACATAACATCCTTCATTTCAGCCTTTTCCATTACCGTTGTGCGATACCAGTAATAAGGAAATGTCAGCAATGAGGCAACTTCTGCTCGTGCTCGTATTGCTTTGCGTCGTCAGCTCAATCGCCGCTGTGAGTGAAGTTCACACTTTGCTTTTTATAGCACTACAGTCGAAAGATCGTTGAACCTAGCTTCAACAATTCATCTTTCACGCACTCGAAAGCGATGATACAAATATGCGCCAAATAAGTTGCGTAGTCAGGACAAAAGAGAAAATACAAGATTCAGTGGAGTAAAAAACCTCACCACAAATAAAATGGATAAAAGCGTTTCGATTCGTTGCGAGATCTCTTTCGTCGAATGCGAACATTGCGCTTCCTTCCATTTCATACGCATTTCTTACTTGAAGACTCATATTGCTACGCAGCAGGTTTCCATCTTGTGCCATTTGTCACAGCAACAAAATTAAGGAGTAGTAATCAATATGCTGAAACAATTTTCGCACTTTCACAGAAAGGAGGAACAAAATAAACGAATAAGTTGAGTAAATTTCAGATCAGTTTTGAAAGAGTCGACCCAAAGTGCACTATCTTGTGTATCAATTATTGGTCCACCACTCTCACGATAGGAAACGCGAAATGGCCATCCGGTTGCGAGTGCTCGAAATTCGCAATTTAGCATCTTCATAAGCCTCCAAATGTTCACATAATTCTTTCAGTATATACCTTTACAACGTGCGCAAGTTGTTTATGTTTTGCGCCATAACCAATTGCCTTGCCACTGTTGTAGAGTCATGAAAGGGGCGTCTAGAGTTTTTTTGGCACAACGTGTTTCGGCAAAACTCGTTCACAACTGTATGTCCTCTCATGATATCGCAACTGAGTGATCCTTCTCGCTGAGGTTTCTTGTATTCAGGACCGCGTATCCTGCGGCACCCTCCTCGCTTGCTGCCATCTTTGTTTCCTAGACGCATCAAATTGCTTTAATACGGAATATGCAACACATTTATATGCGAAATAAACATTTATGACGCCTACTCTCTCGTACTGCTCTCCAATGGCGTAATCGCACAAACTGTGCAACAGAGTACTTCGGTTCACAATTCAAATATCAAGCAGTTTAATCGTCTATTCTATTATGTCATATGTTCATCGACAAGCGACAAAGCGACCTCACCACCAAAGCTACCAGACGGCCCTTTAGTATTCGCTGCTGATTCCAGCCCTGACACCACAGCGTCGCAAGCTGATTTCATCTCCACATTTCAAGATCAGCCTTAATCACTGTCTTGCAATTACCTCACGGCAAAAACTGGTGTTACCTGCATAACAGCAGTCCCCTATGTAAGCATCACACAGATAAGAAAAACTGTATCAATGTTTGTAACGATTATGGTGCCAACTTTGGCCTTTGATAGTGAAACCTTAATTCTTTGCTCACAAGAAAACACTTAGGAATTAGCCGGTGTGCCCTTGATCTCGAAGATCAAAGTAGTGACTGTGACTGTGAAACGAAGTAGTGACACTTTGTTTCCTCCGCAGTCCATTCTACATCCTCTTATTCCATATTTCACAATAACTTATATACTCGTATTCCATACTCTACATTTCTGCATCTACTGGCGTCCAGAAGAATATCAAATTTTCACCATTCGAATAAACCATACTTCTTCGATGTTATGCAGAAGATGACAACCTCCTTAATCATGGAAAAGATCTCGCTGACCATCGTTTTCGACGGAACTTTTTCGATTCAATTTCTCAGGTCATGTGCATAAATATCTATCGAAACCGGATCACAAAATAACGAAGTGAGAAGATGAGCTATATATTGCCCAAATTTCAATGTTCTCGATAAATCGGCTTATATTTTGTTTCTGCATTCAAAGATATACTGAAGTTGACTACATATAGGTGGGGGAGTGAAATTTTCCAAACAGTTAGCTAGTGCAGAAGTGGTCTCTTGTCATCTGTTCTCCGTATGCGGTAATTTGTTTTGTGCTGATTGACTGAAATGAACATTATGGATAAAGGTCGCGACAGAGGGACTTCGTGCCAGTGTGGGTAACGAATTGTAACGAAGTTTCAGGCACGCCAGGAGGAAAACCACACAAACGAAATGGAAAATCTCTCGCATTTATAAACGGAATTCACACTCTTGTTTCGATAATGCTGTAGACTATTTTGATGATCGCATATAATGTGGGTCATGCTGCAACTTGCAGAATCAAAAAGGGCCCCACTATACTCGATGAATCTAGCAAGGTAGCGCTATCCCAACAGTGTGGAAATTAACACCGTTTTCGGTGAATAATCTATCATTCCTATGCTCTCCGCAATCATCGCCACAGTTTCTTCGAATTTCCGGAAAACATTATGGAGAGTTTCCATGAGATGCATCTTCCATTCTCACAGCAATAAGCCGGTCGGTTATTCAGCCGCATCCTAACAAATCTGAAAGTTGTCGCCGTATATATTCCGAACAACAAGCCTGCTGTATTTCATCTTTTGCCTGTAGTTTATTTGGTGCTGCCAGCCGATGGGTTATAATTTTTTCTTATTCCCAGCTAGGCTAGCATTGAAATGAAGAAATGGTTTGTTAAAGTGTTGTAGGGCGCCCAATGAAGGTAACGTGCCCTCAGTTACCTTTTTGTAATATGGCGCATTTGTTCGATAGCAAATATGATTAAAAAGAAGTCGCAGTGAATCATAGTTAAATTCCACTCCATTTGCGAATATTTCACTTCCTATAAAATGTTGTGACTGGTGACGATGAATGGGAGCTAAAAAGAGAGAACCGCCTGTAAATATGAGGAGATTTTGGCAACAGCATTATGCGTTTCATTCCTTATTTCCGCATTCTCCAGTAAGTGCACTCCGCTATAGCATTTAGATTATCTGAATGCCTTACTTTCAATTTCAGCAAACCATCTGCAAGGAACTTCACTAGCATTGCAATTGACGACATAACCTTCCTCACGTTAGAAAAGACCCCTTCAATCCTTAAACAAACGCGTAATTGATGCATTACCAACACTAGCTACGAACAGCGATGAACCGTAGCGGTGCACTAAGATTTCATAGTAGTCATTGCCATGTGACCAATTGATCAAATTTGCTGTCATAATGAGACAGCCCTCTTCGATGCAATTTTATATGCGCTGCCATTATGCGATCGCATATAACATCCTCTATTTTGCTCTTCGGGGATAAAATCGAGGAAGAAATGTTACTGATGAGGCAATTTTGCTCGTGCTCGTATTTCTTTGCGTCATCAGTTCGGTCATCGCTGCAAGTGTTCATTTTTTCCTTTGTATAACAAGAACTCCAACGACCGCTGAATCTAACTTCAGCATTTCATCGTCCCTGCGATCAAAACCGACGATGCATACATACCCAATATATTGCAAGGTCGAGAAGAAGTAACAAAAATTACGTAAGCCTCTGCAAAAAAGGCCAAGCTGGTAGTAACTTAGTTGAAAACGGTGGAGTTCATTTCGAAACCCAGGTTTCCTCTTTCATCTGCCGTGAAATATTGCTCCTCATTATGTTATTATATCACTTTTAAGAGCCTACTTCTGTGTATTGCATTTTCAGGTTGGACTATATGGAGGATGGATGCAGGAGGACCTAAAAAGACGTTGAGATAAGTGAAAGAAATTTCACATTGATTTCAAAAAGGCAGACGCTAAGTGCACTGCTCTGCGAACTGGATATTGGCTCTGGAGTGGACATGCGATTTGGCCATCCGGTTGCGAAATGCTCAAATTCGCAACGTCGAACGTCCCTAAACTTACAAGTGCCTCCTATAATCGAGTTGTTTGCTGTGCATGCAAATTATTTTTGTTGTTTGCTAAGGTGAATTGGCTCTCGTGAGGTCACGAATGTGCCATAATGACGAGCCACTTTGCTTTGTTGTATAATATCAGAGCAATTAGAAGGTGCATGTAATTTTTTTTTTTAATTTAGTGGATTTGCGGCAGCAGTGGCGTGCAACTTGCGTTTGATATATTCTCTTGTGTTGATGTGTGTTTTCACTATTTCTAGTGTGTCATAAATGCAAAGTCTTTCTGTAATTGCACTGTAAATTTTGTTAACGGCTTGATCCCATTCAAAAACTTATATCTTGCTTGTCTCCACTTGGAGCTTCTATCGTTGTGGCAAGATATTGCATATAATCACCTAAAGTATAAATGTGGAGATGAAATGGAAAACTGTGAAAAGTAAACACTCATGATGCCTACAGTTTGGGGCAATATTACATCAGCGGTTTAATCCAATGATTCAGCACTGCACATCAGCGCCACATTCACTTCGAAATCCAAACATTCCTCAACCTACTGGCTTGCGTCCTTATTTTTGTACTTTAGTGGATGTCTTCAGTAGCAGCATTATAAGGCGCAAGCGAACCGGCTTCCTCACCGATGCAATCATATCGCGTTACACTGCTTACTGCTGAAGATTCGTCGTTTGGTTTTCACTGATTTGAGTCAGTGTCATCATCGAGGACGAAGGCAGAATACCGGCTGATTCTATGTCAGTGCTCGCTAATGTCGTGTTCAAGCTGCTGGTCCACAGACCACCCGGTCTGTTCGGAACCGTCGCTCTATTCATTGGCCACCTGTCCGTGATCGAAACTGTCCTTCCAGGCCTTCATATGATTACACTTCACTCATTGACGCCTGCGCAGAATACTTTATCTGCTCCAACAAGCAGCTTCGTTATTTTGCTGGCATTTCGCTGGCTGTCGCTCATACAGATATGGAGATAGAGTGCGATGATTCGTGAGTACTGTGCTTGCTGAGGAGGAAAGCCATGACGCTTCTTCCTACTTAGAACCGTTAGCAGCTGAATTCGCCATTAGTGGTGCTTCCGGCAGTCCTCTCTTTTAATGGCGCTTCTGGTCCACGAGGCACTTCAATATCGTGAATGATCTTTGTCTTCTCGCGAACATTCGCGACACGCCGATATTGCCGTCTCGTACAATGTTTCTGCCAATATAACAGAAAGTCACTTCTAATATTTCACTGTCTGAAGCGCGAGTCGAAGATATATGGGATAGTTGTTGTGTAGCAGAGCGAAGAAAATGCAAAGTTTGATGTCCAGTCTTTTCGGCAATCGTTTCCAGATAGTTCTGGAAATGGCTGTTGGCGCAAATGCATGAAAACTAGTTTTTTACTAGTTCGCCCACTGCTTCTTTGTAACAGCTTAGTGAATTTTAAACAATTTGGCTTGGGGAAAGAGGATTTATTAGGTCCAATGAAAAGAGGAATCGCCAGTATTAGGCAGGTCAATGACTACATTGAATAGAAAGAGGCTCAAATGGTACTTTTCATCCCTAAACAATTCAATTACTTTTCTGTCTTTTTAGCAGAAGCCCTTACATCTATATGTAATGTTGCGAGTGTTCAAAACAAGATTATTGAAGCTCCTTGAAATCATTCCAAAAATCCCTATGATATCACTATGATCACTCTCACATGTATCAAGCAAAATCTGCAGTGTGGGCGAAATGTGCAATGCTTTTGCAATATTGAGCGTTGCAAGTGCAAGTGAGAGAAATTTAAGTAATCCGCTAAAGCACAATCACATCGACTGGTTTCATTCTAACGAAAGCAATGGCGACAATCATCTGCATCTCTAACTATACCAGGAAATTATTTTTTGAGAGCATATCGGCGAACATATGACAAAACTCGCCTCAGCAGGGTTTTTTTCATCCTATGCCCATAATTATCTCCTATACGCATAACCCCACTCATCCATCTCCCATCCTTTGTTTCTCCATTGTAATAGCATATTGTTTTACAAAAATCCTTGGCCACGTCTTGCAATTTGTGTTCCCCGATAATGCACTACCTCTTGAAGCCAAATGCATGCTTAAATTTAGAAGCTGGCGATCGACAGTTCCGAAAACCAAATTTTATGAGCAGACCCTTCAGGCATTGCTTTTCGCTGCAGCAGACTTTCGAGGACATGCGAGAAGGTATACAACTGCAGAGCAATTGTACCAAATTCATATTGGTGGTTCCAGTTTTCGGAATGCAAGATTTGGTGTTCCTCTGTGGCTAGCAAGAGTGTTCGCTTGGGAGTGGTTTCGCCTTCAAGGAATAGATGGCTTTCGTTTCTTTTTTTATCGAGGTGCATGATGAAGCCAACATGCTATGGTTTTATGAAGTGCGCATTTGTTCGCCTGTACATCTAGCACTTCTACCGCCGAACAGTGAAAGCTACTGTGGTTAGAGTGAGAGAGAGAGTGGGAGAGAGAGAGAGACCTCACCCCACTGACACTCCTCAAAAACAAAAATGCCTTGTTACCAGTTCCAGCCGTTGCAAAACGTCGCATGTCACCTAGAACAAGATCGTAGAAATTCTGTTCCCGTCACCGAGAAAATTCTGTTCCATTCGTATGTTGCTATGGGAGAGGGTTTGCAACGACAGCACAGCGCCGCTTCATAGTGCACTCATCGCGACAACGACCCTGCATAGGATCGTCCACTTTAATATAGGAAGTTTGCCCAAGCAACTCTCTCACGTGGCCTGTGCAAGGGCATAAATTACAGATTTTGGAACACGGGGGTACGTCCCTCTCCTGAAACCCGCCGCCAGTTGTGAGGGACTTCCTAAAACGCGGCCACGCGGTGGTTTTCTGAAACCACGCAACCGCTGGAGTCTTTGGGGTTCTTCATGAGGGATTTTAAGAGAGCTATTCTTGCCTTCGCGAACTGAAAAAGTCTTATTCGTATAGTCGCATGAACAGTAGGGAACAGTGTGAAGTAATGTGTTTGAACAATGTTGGTTAAAGTGAAACGTGTTATTGAAGAATGAACAATTCATTACTAAAGAGGAACATGATGGCCGTAATCACAAAACCTTCAGCAGATTCAAGAGGAAGAATGAGAGTTGAAGTATGTGATTCATCTATACTGTTGTACATGATTCTTAAACCCATCCATGAGGTGGTGTGTTCTATCCACCCCAGGACTTCCCCATTACACACCATTACAATCTAGTCGTCGTTTCGAGAAGGCCGTATGCGCATCATATCTTCACGTACGTCGCCTTCCTGCTCCTCTTTGAAGAATTGGTGAATAATTTCAAGTGGTCTGAGAAATAATCAGCTGTCTAGCGGGAACTGAGCTTTCGAAACAATTAAAAATTCTGGTGGATGTAAAAAATATGGGGAGTTGGGAGAACGCTGATTAAAAAAATGGATATCTTGACAGATTCATGTCATGGAAATTACGTGACGCGATGCGATGCCGTTTAGGGATATGGTAGACTGCACTCTTCTCTCTGAGCAGAATTCAACGCTGGTCCCACGCGCTGAAGTGACTTATCCATTAAGGAGCTTTCGAAATCAAAAGCGTCAAATTTCCAGCGTCTTTGACGCGCCTTTCACCACTGGACACCGCTTTTGCAGCGCCATCCCTCAAAATTCAGCTTTGAGTTTATAAATTTGTCTTAAAGCATTTGTCTCAAAGAACTCAGACAAAATCACTTGTTGCAGATGGATGGCTCTGAATAAATTCATCCAGAAATCAGTCGCTCGCACCTTAAATAAGGGTTAGTGACTCGCGAATCTTAAATGATAGTGGGCGGCGTATTTTTATGAACCACCTGGCTGAGCATGCTCAAGCGCGACTAGGTGCACTCCAGATGAGCCGCTCAGAAAACAGCCGAAAAAATTAGGCAAATTTACGTACGTGGATCAGTGCCACATAAGAGAGTACAAATGAGGGTGCCATCCACAGCGGTTGAAACAAACGGAGCCCGCATTAGCCTCATAGGCAAAACGTACGCTGCCGCCTACTGAACGTAGTTCTCAAGCAAATGTTTGTTTTCCTTCATTATGGTTCCAAGCTTATGTTTCGCTTCATATCCAATTGGCAGAGCACTTTCCTACATGCGTTACGGGCACTGAACAACATTAGCGCAATGCAATTCAATGATACATTGCAGGAACTTGGTTTCTGCACAGTGTATATGATGGCAGCTTAGTTGCTGACAATGCAAATCAAGCTATTATATTAAAGGACAGTAGCATGGCATGAATTAGCATCGCTAACAGATGCCCCATTCAACATCCAAATATACGGACAAATTTAAATGCATTTATTGGCGAACTAGACTGATCCGGATCAATTATTGAGGTTCTAGAATCTCAGAAATTAGGTAATTTTAATCGTATCAGCCATGGCTCAACTACGACCCAAAGAAGATTAGGTTCAGAAGCCTCCCATATATCGCGTTTGGGTTGAGAGGTGCTGCTGATCGGTGCAATTTGAAGAACTGAAGATGATGAGTCTATAAATCGTTTCTACGGAAGCAGGTTTTTGTACGAAGTCGTAGTCAAATTGCCTAAATCGTCGCCACAATACGTCGTGAGCACATTGTCTTATATATTCTATGCAACAAATGATCTGTGATTGTGATTTTAAGATAATTGCTTTCGAAAAAGTCTTTTAAAAAAGAAGCGATGAGGGGACCTGTAGGGTAAGGCAAAAGCAGGCAGCGAATGAGGAAAGACGGGGCCTAAGATAGGATGAATTACTTTTCAAAATTGATGAAGGATATAATTACAATAGCTTTCAAGCACTCTTTCCACAAAGCAGTAGCTAGAAAGGATATGCTGCAGTAGAGAGTTGAAGGAGCAAAAAACCAGCAGGACGTACTATTCTATACAACTCTGCACAGAATTCCCTATTTGTTATCGAATGTCACTTCAGGGAAAGTTTTCATGGCTTATAAGATGTTTTCCGTCATTTACGCAACAGGCAAAGATCATATCAAGACGAATAGGATTGCCATGATTGCGATTTTCCATCGAACTGAGGAGACGCCGAGTGCTCCGATCTTGACGACGATTCTTGCCCTTCATATCTTCTTTGCTTCTGTAACGGCAACAAAAATTTTAGCGAATGAATTGCAGCAAAAAGTGTGTTCGTTGCTGCCTTTAGAGCAGTCCACGGGAAATAAAAGCATGGTATGGGATATACCTTACTTGCGAGCAGTCCCTTGCAAAAACATCAACGAATTGAACACGACCCGGGAACATGTAGAGTGGAATCAGCACGCGGCGACATTTGCATATGCGACATAACGCCTCGCCAAATATCAATGTTTGCATCAATACTCGCACCGCAGACGTTTGTACCAAGGGATATTTTCGCTGGCGACATTCATATTCTCTTCATTTTGTCCTCGGAAGTTGCAGCTCAGCTTTTCTGAGAATTTCGTTGACATTTCGGTTTTTTTTCATTCTCGCTTTCTTCTAACAATAGTGCACGGAGTGGAAATGAATTCCTCCAAATAATATGACTCGTAATTGCATACACAAAGCGCACTATTACAACGACCTCCTTATGCACAGGTGTGAATCGACTTTGATCTGTAGATTCAACTCTGAATCCAGGGCAGCTTGAAGGGTAAATAATATGGCTATTTGATCACGTGAAAAAATTTGCTTGCGCTCTACGTTGGTTGCTTTCTCGTTCGCTGCAGCAGAAGCCACCTCAAATCAAAGTCCATTCCCCAAAGTGGTTGATGTTCAGTCAACAATTTCTTGCACATCAGAGTGTTATCAAGCAATGTTCGTTCTAACAACAGTTTTTGTGCATAATCTGGAACCTCCCTGAAACCATTTCATAACAATAAAGCAAGATTCTTCCAGTTGACAGCTTGCGATCAAAGCATCTGTTTAACCGAAGAGGTTAATCTCATTTTGTATCACAATATTCCGGAAGGTCGGTAGGAGCAACTATGCAATATCACCACTTATTCTAGATTTATGGCTTAAACTTAATTCATAAGCCTTTCTGTGTCTCTATCTGCTGGGAGTAGAGACCAGCTTCCTTAAAATGCATACTTTAGTAATTCATGTGTTTTTAAATTGCAAGAATAATCTTGCAGTAGTACCTCCTGGTTCCGAAATAGTGCCTGAAGATGGAAAATTGGGTTTCTGCAACCCGATAATCAGCAGCAGATTCTAGCTTTTTTCGACACTGCGCTTTACGATTACATATGAAACCTTGCGGCCAGCGAATACCGATTGCCTTCGCAATTTTTGACGAAATCTATAGCGATACACGCCTTGCCAATCCCACAACGAAACGGTCAATAGGTGATTGCGAATGAATTTATTCCTCAATTTCAACACTTTTATATATCTTTGCGTTTTGATGACATTGAGCAGTTGCCCAGTAAGAGTTTCCGAGAAAATCAATGAGTACCTTGCGTGTGCAGCAGAATTCGCAGCAATCCCGGCTGCTGCAGCAGATGCACTGAAGGCATTTACAGCAGATGCACGGCACACAGCATATAATCAACCACAGAAAAAGTAGAACTAGGAGCAACGATCTGAAAACCAATCCCAGTAAGGGCTACTCCTTGGTGGCAACTTCTTTGTTTATCAATACAAGGCAATCAAAACCATCGAGTGCTATTGCTCAATAAGTCACAAGCGATCGAGCTGATGAACTGCAATTGAATATGCAGGATTTTAGCGAAGAGCTATTCGTGCACGTGCTAAGGCGCAATGCAATCAGTATCTCTCTTTGATTAAAAAACCTAATCAACAACCGAATAAATCAATTGCTAAGCAGATACCTGCGACGAAATCTTGTTGAATGTGGGAATAATCAGGTGTAAGAGCAGATGTTCACAAACAGCAGATGGAACAGTTGGCGCACAGGTGTATTCAGTGTTGCCACACACACAGACAGAAACAGGTTCGCATACACATATGAAAACACACGCATATAAGCGTGCACATATGCATACAGACAAGCACATGGCAGTTATTAAGGCTCAAATACAAAAGTAGGTATGCGATGCTTTACGAATAAGTGTGCAATGACTTCTATAATCTAGGCGCTTAATTAGTCAAGACGGAAGTTTTGGTTTTGCCTGTAGTTCGCTCTCCAGCAGCTAATGAAACGGGACTAAAAACTGTCACCTGCTGCAGCAGTGATCGTCCTCAGGAATGAGTTTTATTCCTGCTGATAAGCTTCATTTGAGCAAATTTCTGTGAGTTTAAAGGCCTGTTTTACGTGATAATCGTAGCAGTTCGATCATCTCAGTGTCGCTGCAGAAGTGTTTATGGTCTAGAAATTTCTTTAGCATCTGTACGAGGAGGAACCACTGTATATACCAGTGTTAGCAGTGTTGAGCAGTCAGGTCGTATGTTGTATAAAAAATGCTTTCCTACAGATCGCTTTGACAACAATCATCGTCGCACTTTAATTTCCATAAGCTACAGCCAATTCCGACGTTAGTATTCCTGCTCCCACCTAAAAGCGCCACGGACATTAAGCGAACTCACATAATCCAAGCTTCGACATCCACAACAGCTCGCATTACGTTCGGCTGTCGCTTCTGTAGGACGTCGTGCACATCTTTTTTGAATTGCATTAAATATCCACTCACTCTGTACAGAACTTCCTGGTCGTAAGAGGTTTCAGACATGGATGCTGACATAGCTTGCTGCCTTTCTATGTTTGCCTTAAGTAAATGTCCTGGATAAGACTCCTCAGAGCTGGATTGAACAACATTAGGCTGAACAGTTCACTGGATAAGACAACCTCCTCTTAGCTGAAATGGACTGAACAGCATTAGGCTGCTCAAAAAGTGTGGCGGATTTGTCATGTCTTTAAGTTTGTTAAGCCTTTCACACTCTTGGAAACCTCAAGGTGAATAGGGGGATTATAGCAAGGCTGCGTTTACAGGTACATATATATGCGCATCAACATGTTGTGCTGCTAGCCTCGTGGTTTCAACTGTGGAATCGGTGAAGGTAATCATGGAATCCGCTGAATGCATTCTGCACTGTCCGACAGCCCGATATGAAGCTCCAAGTTGTTTCATCAAGTTAAGACACTGATATGCTATTAAGTATATTTCACTGTGTCAGCAGTTTATGAAGACGGCTGACGTCACTAGTGGAAGTAACATCACCAATTACTTGGCGATTCGCACTTCTTCCTTAATAAGTCATCATATGTTACAATACTTTTAAGGTGATTTGCGTCTACATGATGAACTGGGAGCTTTATTCAGTTTTTCGGCTCTCATAATATGAACGCACAATCCTGGAATCATAAGGTGATGCAAATCTGCAGCAGAAACTCCGCTAATCGAAAATGTCAGCAATGCATGTAAACATATCCTGAGAATCTTACACATCCATGAGTATTGTTTATTTTAAAGCTTTCCAATTTTGTGCGCTAGACAACCTCATCCAGGCGACATCCAGCCTTCATTACCGTCCACTACTTTACCAAATCCTGAAAGCAGTCTCCCAAAACGATTTTCTTCTCACAAGTCACTTCTGATGTCAGCCGTCAATCTTCAAGCCTAGGCTGTCATTCATTTCTCCACACATCTAACCATAAACCGTTGCATTTTCTGTTATTTCTTTTAAATGTTGCTTTGTTTAAAACAACGCACATTGTTCCGTGATTCAGATCACCAATTGAGCGCAACTAACGTTTTCGATTGGTAACGCTGTGGAGGCTTGCAAAACCAGTATAACCAACGTCATTCCACACAACGTTGATCCGCCGTGAGTAAAATCTAAAATAGCGTTGGCTGTCGCTCATAAATTTGTGAAGTACCACTCGCGCATTCTCGGTAAGTTTGAAAACAAACCAAGAGGAGGCTGAGGGCAAATCGAGGTACATGGTTTTTCAATTTTCCTGCTTTGGTACTTTCTGTCACTTCGGGTCCTGATTTGGCAATTTGTCGTTTTTAGACAGCGCATCCCAGGATTCCGCTGCCCTTATCTTCCTACTTTCTCACACTTTGGCACCCAGGATTCCGGTTCAGCTCACGCCCAATATTTTTACACTATTCTTGCTGTTCCTTATTCTGAGCACTTGCTCTTAACCCAGTTTGGAAGAATGAATGGGTTAGTCTTTTTTTGAGATTAAATCGGGCACAACCAGAGTTCCTTGTCTTGGTGGTGCCCCTCGCAGTTCTGCAAAAGAATCTGTACTTTTGCTTAACTTCTTAGGAAACTTGCTATAATATCCGTTTTATATGCCTGAGAGAATATTCTATGATGATGTAGATGAGAATACACCTAAGTAAGATTTAATTAGGTGTAAGTCTCGCTGTTAAACCTCATATGGTTGCCAATGGACTAGACTGATGCGATAAACGCGAAGCAATTTCGACACCCGTGCGCGCTCCCACATATTCAGCTTCCTGGGACCTAATGCTGTGATAAGTGCTGTTAACATACAACAAATGGGTCCTGTGCATAGCACGTTTCACAGTTCAGTGGAACTGGCTGAGAAGGTCTGTGATGGTATATCACAAAGGAGTTAAACAATGGGGGAAACTGACCCACGTGTGCCGTATAGAATGTATAGAAGTGAATTGGACTTTAGGGCCATGCGTTCGGTAAAACGTTTCGGAATTCCTTTCTAGCGATGACCTTCTTCTAATCAAGACATAGTAATTGTGCCTGTTTTATTCTTCCCTATACCTCCTCCTCCGTACTCGCTGCTTCCGGCTACATCATACTCATATTAATTTCCCAAACATCACTCACTGCTCCATCACAGCCTGAAGTGCTCCTTCAGCGAATGTACCAATGTACTATCATATTGTACTGTTTGCACAAACCCTTTTAGAATATACCGCTCCACACATGTTTCCCGTGTCACCGTTTTTTTTTGGAATCCACACCCCCCCCCCTTAATGCTCCCTCCTCCCTCAGAACTTAACGGGTCCGACTCTGCTTTCATATGTGACGAATCCGGTGAGTATTAATGTATTGCTTCATACCTACTAGTTCCTCTCGGCAAGCATTGCTACGTAGGTATTGTATATTTTTCTCGATTCCCATTTTTCGGCACTTACAACCTCGGGCTCTTTATCGGTATTAACTTTCTCATATTAACTTTCTCATTCATGTACTCATAACGGTAGTTTTTTTTTTGAGGTGTCTTGTTTTTGGCAAATGCTCGGTTTCTACCAATACCTCATGTTGTACCATTAATATTCTTGCTTGTTAGATGCGACATTCCCCTCACGGGTTTAGCCATATTTGAATAGAATATCCATTGGAAACCATCTCTAAATTTCAATTTGTGTAAGAGATGGTGTCAACTTTTAAAATAACTGCAACGTCCCAACGCCTTAACAGATTGCAGCAAAAATTCGCCTTCTGAATTAACCACCGATTGCCATAAAACAGCATTCTATTTAGTGCTCATTGTCTATTCGGAGAAGTTGCACATTGTAAACTTCCCACCACTCTTAGTGGGAAAATTCGCCTTTCAAATTTTTCAGTGTTTCTTCATGCGAAACTGGATCGTTGAATTCTTTTAAAGCTTTTTTCCAACACTGCCATAGAAAACGTTTAGAACAGTGGTCAAATTTGTCGTTAAATTCATCACTGCAGAACTTCTACAGAAACTCTTATGGGGATGACCTTCATATCTCTGAGCTGCGAGGCCTCTGCGTAATTATGCGTCTTCAAACCACAAGCCGAAAGTTACGCCAATGCGCCTTGCTGATACTTTATGGGTGACAGAGTGCTGAAAGTCTGGATCAGCATAGCTTTCAGCATAGTGACGCCGCAACTGAGGACATCTAACCCCTATGCAGCGAAAGCGAACTCACCGCACATCATACTTGAGCGATAAGAAATGTTAGCCACGTCCACATTTGATGTCCTAGATATTGCAATTCTATTTGAATTTAATACACTCTTCCCAAATTTCAGATAATGTAAAATTTCGATGGTCGGTCTGCGTGAATGGAGGAGGTGGCTTTAACTTGCGGATGAGAGTCTGAGTAACGGTGGGTGGTTGGATAGGATGGGATGTGCGACGGCAACTCGTTTATCTTGTGACATAGCTGATGCCAATGCTTGTTGCCAATTCGCGTTAGGGCCTCTGAGTATCCGGGCCATTCGATTTTTTATATTCGCTCTTAGATTACATAATGTGCGACCCATTATGCATTGTGGCGATGCAAAGCCGCATAATGACGATGTCATGTTTGCTTCTGTGCGCGAGTGTATGTGTCGTGTTTCGATTTTACCTCGTGATTTCGATTCATCGAGTACTGAAACCTGAGTTGATTAGGTGGGTTTGAATTACAACAATAGGGCATCCCTCAATGGCATATTTCACAGTGATCCGCCAATTCCAGGTTAATGATTGTTGCTAAAAAGCGCCAAGAAATCTGCACGCATTTCACTGGGAAAACAGATCTTCAAGGAAGAACAGAGGCAAGGAAAGACGAATCCTGTGCCCCACATCAGATCAGCTAAAAAATTCGTTGCTACGTTTATAGACCTGCCATTAGTGAAAATTTTGTTGTTTTCTATCAACTTGCTATGTTTCCTCACTCATGAGCATTGAAAGTTTCATTTACCAGCGCAACTAGACCCCATCTCAAGCTGTCGTGAATAACGAATTGGTTTTGCAAATTCTGACCTCAAGCTCAAAATGTCGTTAACTTGTGAGGTCATTACGCATTATCATGCACTTTCCCACAATCACGACTGCTGCTGTGAACGTTGCCCTAATTGGCTGAAATGCAACAGCCCACATTGCACCTGCGTCATCGCCTGATTCACTTGTTCTGTAATGTTTCGAAGCAGAACTCCCTCGTGAATCATCACAAGAAAATTCCTTTGTAACAATGAAGTTACCTTTTTGTATGTGTTACACTTTTGATGAGGCATATTGGCTCCGCAAACCGTTCTATACACGAACAATACAGCACACCAAAAATTGCCATATTATATCATATGTAAGGCAATTTGGGGCAGAGCGAACAAGGGGCAATTCGTTTTTTTACGTCCTTTCAGTAGTTCTCTACATAACTTGAAGAGCAGCAGACTTTTGAATATCCTGATTTTCTACCTCCCCAACCATAAAGGACACTCTATAGTGCCCGCTTATACACTCTAGCAAATGCTTGTTGGTGATATTTTTTTCGACTTTACGGTGCGAAAGGCAAAGCCACCAGAAATTCTTTCGAACATTTTAATCAGGCTATCAGCCGTTGCATAAACCGAATTCTTTCCCTTGTTCCAATAGCCTTTGTCACATGAAAGGATACCAAGTTTGTATGGGTTAATATCTTTGACAATCACTGATATCTTTCCAGACTAAAATTATAGCTGTTTTGAGAATAGTCAGTGTCTCAGTAGCCGCTTCCTTTTACCGCTTCCAATGTGACACGACCATGATAACAAGGAGGGTTATTGCACGAGCCTCCCTGATTCGCTGCTGCGCTGTTTACATGGATGCCGCAGTTATCACATCGTTTGTACTTCGAATTCTGACGCATTGTCTTTCTGCAGTCACATCTATAAAGTGCTTAACTTCAACATCGCCGGTTATCACTGACCGATAGAATTCAAGATGGAATGTCAACGATGATGCAATTTGTTCTCATGCTCGTGTTCCTTGTGTCATCAGCTAGATCTCCACTATAAGCGAAGTGTACCGACCACTTTTTGCTTTGTATAGCAAGAACTCCAAGGACCGTTGAACCAATTTCCGGCATTTCACTCTCTTCGCATCGAAAAATGATGATGCACATACGTCCGAAGACTCAAGTTGGGATCTTTTTAATGCACGATTTCTTGCCAGAGATGGCTTGACCAAAAAAATCTAAGAAGTAATGGGCTTCTTTTCTAAGTTTTGACTTCCTGCTTCGTTCAACGCAGAATGCTACCGTGAAACTTATGTGTACCATATGGTACGTGTGTTTCTGCTTACTTGCAAAATTCATACTTCTGTTTATTTATTATGTTCATAGCTTCATCTGGATGGACTATATGTTTACAAGGGATTTTGTGATAAATATTTTCGTACAATTTTGGAAGTTTGTCGTAGTTTTACAGTGAAGATCAATAAGGTAAATGGATAATTTGATTAAATTTCAGATTAAATTTGAAAATATGGACGTAAGATGCACTATCGAGTGTGCCGGATATAGGTTGGCTAGCTCCGTCAGGAATGGTAACTTGAGACACTCATGTGGCTGCGAGTGCTCAGAATTCGCAGCTTAGAGCTCACAAAGGCTCTCAAATGTTCGAATCCTTCTCTCAACAAAATCATCTATTGTGCGTATTAGTTCGTGATGCTCCGTGTTATGTTCGAACGGATTTGTTGTTTTCTTCGCCATGCCTCTCATGGCGAAAAAGGCTGTTTGGGGAGAACGAAAATAAGCGAAACGACCGAAGAAACTGCACAGAATGAACAAGACAACTATTAAGCACACACTTATATATGGCGGTGAAATACATAACGGTGTAAAAATCCAATGCAAGCTTCTCGCATTAGAGACACTTGTTCAACAGGGATGCAAATGGAAGCTTTTCACATTTGAACATCCGTTCAATAGAGATAGAAAGTGCAAGCTTTTCACACTTCGAGATCTCTTCACTCGGCGTCCTTTCCTTTGAACATTCATCGATTGTAGCCATACACCCTTCCACTCATTTGTTGAAGCCATACACCCGTCCATTCATCGGTAGCTTCCAATCAATTCTTTCATCGCTCACTTGCCCTTCAATCGTTCGCTGCACGTCACCTCCTTCGGCTGAATAGCTTCTTTCCTCGCTTTCGCGACAGTTGTTGTCGTTGTTCTGCCTTTGCTATGTCAAATGGCAGCCAATAAAAGGCTCTCTGAGTTTGTCTGAAACAATATGTTTTGGAAACTAGTTTCATGCGCTCTCATTTATCTCCTCCTTCACTCACAAGTATTTCTATCGCACAAACATAAAATGTTATTCCGAAACATTTAAGTGTTCTTATACAATGAAGATTTGTTGTATTCTGTAGACATAGAAACGATTACAAGCCACTTCTACGAGTACAGTTTTATATATGCACATCAGCATTGCATGATCATTCCCGCTGAAAACCATATACCATGTGACACTTGAAATATTTCTTCATTTCTAAGCCCATATTCTAACATGGTGTACGTAAGCACTTCAGTTGTAAACCTGAAGGCCCAATACAAAACTATGATAAATAAACGTTCATAACGTTTACTCTTTTTTCACTGCGTCAATAACAGTTTGATAGGAGGAGCCTAGAGCTATTCTGCAGCAGAACAGTCTATCTGTTTTGATCACAATGAATGGGGAAAACCTATGACTTCCTACGAACTGCAGTGGAAACCATCGCGCAACTTTTATTTTTACAACGCATTCAAAACAGCGTCTCATGCCTCCTAGGCAGACATTTGCGATCGCCAATAGCTTCACTCGTTGAATCCACAAATGCATTGTTTTCCCTTACCTCGAATTCACATCATGATTCTATTGATTTGGGGTCGCTGCAATATCGAATAAGGCCCTGATAGATATCGTTTTGGCTTCTAATGTTTTTGCGTTCGCCATTTGCCTGAAAGATTCACTTCGGGAAAATTACTCAGCCAGTGTTCATCTGCGTTAACTACTAGCACGATTATTTAGTGGCCGCGAGGCATCATCACATTCCCACTATGTAAACAGCACTGCTGATTCCCTTCGGCTGCCTCGTTCAATCAACCAGCTGGCAGCAAGCGAATTACCGACACTTATTCAATGATTCGGCTAATAAAATACATTCGAATGCTGAATTCGCGATATTCACCATCGCGATAAGAGGCTTCTCTAAATGATTGAAATTTGATGCGTTGGACCCAAATTTAGCGCTCTAAAGAAATAAACGCGGTTTTCTGGTAGAATTAAATGAAACCACTCAGCTGCTGTTTCCTGGAAATAAAACTTCACAAATCCCAACAAAACATTTAATTAATTTGATTTACACCTCAACAGTAACTTCACTGATAAAACGCCGCCTTTTGCTTAAATGCACAGAGACCATTTGTGGAACGCAGTGAAAATAGCTCCTTTTAATTCCCTCTTGGAAAAGTGCGAGTGAAAGAGAAGCCAGAAAGCACCAACTCGAACGAAAAGGGCATTTGCTGAAGCTTAGAGATCAGTGCATTAGTGTGGGCAGAATAATAGATGAAGAAATTAGATCTAACTTCTATAGGCACTTGCACTGAATACTATTTCATTCAAAGTGAGATTGAGTGAACGACTACAGGAAGTGAGGGACTATGGTCACAGCCCAGCCTTGATCACTGAAACACGTCAGTCGACGAAACGCCGGTTTGAAATTAGAGTGAATCATGGTGCCCAATCAGCTTCCTGCCTCCCCCCCCCCCCCATTCCCTGAAAAAAAAAAAGCAATTCGGCTCAGTAAAAAGGATGGCATTGCACCATTTTTGAGCCACGGCCGTGTTTCAGTCATAAGCCGAGGCAGCAGTCACACTTTATCCAACCTGTGAAAGTATTTAGATAGAGGCGAACAAATTCCACGAAAGAAGGAAGTGACTGAAAGGGAAAGGGAACTGAGAGGGAGAAAGAAATGGAAGCTAGCACACAAATTAATTTTGCCTAATTTATAGCAAAATAAATAACTGTTGAAATCTAAACAAATATATTCAAAAAATTTTCACTTTGTTAGCACCTAACACTTTTAACTGCAAGCAACAATGATATAATTAATCATATATAATCTACTGTGAATTTAACATCGGAAATCACTCTACGCAATTATATCGGAGATATTTACTTTGTGCGGTCGTCTTTATTACAGCATCAGAATAGAAAAAAAATCAGCCATAGAAAAAGATTTTTATTCACAGAAGACATATTTCTCGTAAGCGAATAGACGAAATGAATGGAATAATTAGTGCAGAGGTACTCCAATCACTTATAACGGATCAACACTGGAAATTAGAAATCACCAAAAGAAAGTCAATCAACGAATTATTTCCTAAAGTGACTTCAGATCAACGAGTTTCCTCACCTCAATAAAGAACAATCCCCTTCCCTGTTATGTTATTCGACTTTCAATAGCCACTCGACAATTATCCCCTCACAACATTTCATGGAATGGATCTGCATGCATTAATCGAGAATCGGTTGCTATGTACTGATATTATGCGTTGCAAAATTTGAGGAACAAAAGTGCCTCCTCGTTCTCTTTTCCACGAAAATCCCTCAAAGGCATCCAGGAATTTTCTAAATCTTTCAGATATTCTCTCGAAATTTCATAAGAAAAATGTTACTCATGTATTCGAATACAGTTAAAATGAGCGGACTCCAACATATTTGACCAGAGCACGCTCTGTTGCATGAAAAACCTTGCATGAGATTTCCCTGAATTTTACTAAGTGGCAAGCGAATCGATGGTCTTATAGTATATCAAAATGAAGATCAAAATGAAGACTGAAGAGAGTCGGAGTGCCCCCAATGGTACTTAACAATGGAAGAAAATATTTCAAAAATTTTCCAGGTTTCTTTTCTTGGGTTTTGCCCACCAAAAGCCCAGCCTAGGCACTGGGCCATATCATCTTATGAAAGAAGAATCTCCTCTAAACTCGAAGACCGAAAAAAGTCAGAGTGCCTGCAGCAGCACTTAACTATGGATGAGAAATATTTGAGAAATCTTCCAGGTTCCCACTCCCGGGTTTTGCACACCAACAAAGTTTGCAAGGGCACTGGGCCATGTCATCTGATGGAAAAAATTCCCCCAAGAAAGCTAGAGTGTCTATAATCCCAGAGTCAATTAGTGATTTTCTGTATACCTTTACATGTATATAGGCTCGCGCCGTCGGTGCTCGTAAAAACAGCAGGCGAAGTAACAGACAACAGAAGTGAGGATAAACCTCTGCTGCCTATCTCGACTTTATTTCAGCACTCTGCTAGGCACTGGTGATATCACACAGCCACACAACTCCTTCTAGGCTGTGTCACACAGGTTCGGCCTCCCTTTATACCGTACATGAACCGGAAGGGGGCTTCGCCCCTTCCGTACGATACACAAAGAGAGACACACACACCATAAACCTACACCACACCCACGCATCATCACACAGCACCCAACCCCTCCCTCCTCCACGCATACACACCACACACACATACACGCACCCCCCACCCCCCCCCCCCACACACACACACACACCGTACGCCATACATAAACGTCACACCGAATCGAAAAGGTTGATCCCTCCCCCTCTATACCGCACACAAGTAGAAACACGCGCCCCAAACCGGACCGAGCCATCACTCTTGCCACTATGCTTCACCTCAATGCAGTGCATAACGCTCTGCGCCACTCGAAGCCCGCAGAGTGCAACGACTTTCAGCATCTAAATATTTCCGTGGGAAAACTTATATACTTCTCTTACACCACATCTTGCAGCCCTCTCGACAAGTAACGGCATTAGTTGGATATAGCTCGTCTTGTACTCCTATTTCATACAACATACACTTGTGCAACTCCAATCACTGAGATTTGCCAAGCATGGAAACTCTTAAGTATGAAAAATGCCATATACACATTTTCCACCCATTACCCTACACCTATCCCACCAAAAAGAATAGGCATGGAAAGCAGAAAATTCCCAAAATTTTTATGAAGAAATTGCACTCCTCCATCGAATCCTTGGCAGATAACGTTGACGAAAGGGTAAAATGTCTTACGATCTGGGGTAAAATTGAAGAAAAGATAAAATTAGATTTTTACATATTAAGCTCTCGATAAGCACAATTTTGAAAAAGCAGAAGGTCTATGATGCTGTGACCCCTCCTACACATATACGCAAATGTTCGAAGACCCGGAGATCGGAGTAGCAGATGCGAGCATATGATGTCATTTCCGGTATTTATGTCAGAGACCCTCCGTGTGAAGCTATTTTAGATGCGGAAAACAGCAACATTCGTGAAAAAACGTCACACTTCAGTTTTTCGCTCTTAGAGGACCTAATCAAGTTCTCAGCAATGTGACATTGTTTCACCGAAGATGCCATCTGACGACGCCTGACATGACTACGAATTTAACACCCGTAATATCAACCACTCTTGCGAAAGATAGAAAGAAACCGAGTGAGGAATTCGTCCACAGGTTGTAAAGAAAGAGAATCATTTGGTTCATCCACAAACGGTGCTCGGTATTCACTTGTTGCAGCGTTAAGCCGTTTTTACGTTAATGCAAACTCATGATGCATTTATCCACACCAAAAAATGTCGGGTTATTGCTTGTATAGAGCTAGAACAAGTACAGCGCAGTTGTCCGCACTTGCCCACCATCTCATATTCTAGTACCAATTAGATGATGGCGCACTGCTCAGTTTGGCTAGACGAACGGAAATTAGCAGGAAGTCATTAGTTCTTAAATGAAATTCCACATACGCTACGTTGTCAGAGCTTGGAGCTGTTATGGAGTCATTTGAAGTCTCGTAGAAAACACTGCAAAGCTTTTGGTGGTTCCACATATCCAAAATCGAAATGCATTTCAAATGCAAGTACGGTGAAAAGAATGTCGATTGTTTTTTCACTTTCCACCGAGACCTCCGTGTCAGGTCGTTTATATACCGGTCTCTTGAAGCACGAATGCACTGCACTTGTGCTGCACCCAGCTTCCTCAGATTTCATTCTACTTGCTTTATCAATTACAGTACAAGCACAATGAATTCTAGGTGTACCGATATCATCACAGCGGGTCTCTCGAATACAAATAAAAGTCCCAGGCACGACCGACATCACAGCAGAATGACACAACCATCTCTTGTGTAAATCGCTCGAATTAAAAAAAGCTTTGTATGCCTTTCTTCCATGGCCACTGCGAGAATCCCGCTCGATGTCATATATCGATCGATATGTTCGAGTGCCTGTTTAGAAAGAATTATTGGGATTTTTGCTTTTAGGCATAAACGGCATTCTTTTCCGCATATAGAAGACTACATTTGTGGGCAAAACGGGCCTAAAGCAATACTGTAGGCCAAAAGTAGGATGTGCTAATCTTGTGAAAAAATTTGCCTCAACATGCGAAACGGCATCACACCTCGTATTCCCAACTTTTAGGTAATTGTGCATCCTATCAATGGTTGCAACTGATGCTGTGCAACGTGCAACATAAAATGCTTCGAATCTAATAAAGCCGAATATGCCGTTCTTCCGTAGCCGCCATCAACGGGATGTCTAATCATCTAGCACCTTCTCAAAATCTTTCGATCAACAACAATCAGTTATCCTGCTTCTGAATGCTTGCATAGCCGATGTTCTTCTCTGCGTACAAAAGAGAAAGCCCTATCTGGAAGGGAAGAAAGCTAGTGTGTCTATCTTGTCAGAAAGGTCACCGAGATCAGCGAATCGACCTCTCTTTCCGAATTGAAGAATTTAAATCAACTCTGCGTCCTACGATGACTAAAATTGAAGGTGTAATCCTCACATCTTCTTCTCCTAATACGAAACTCTAGCACAAAATGAATTTCTGCGGACTAAGGGGGACCCCACTAGTCGATGCATCTAAACACGTAAAAAAGTTCAGGTCACCTGATTTCGATCGTATGGAAGCATATGAGGGAATATTTTCTTGCAGACATGGACATCTTCATGGGTATATCCACACACATGGTTCATGGATTGTCACGAATTCCCAGAAGGAAAGCATCAATAGGGGTAGAATGTGCGCTGAGTAATGGGTCCTTCGAGCACTTTCACAGTTCGCATCACTGACACAGATCCGCAACTGTGTTACAACCGGTGCTACACCCTTCATTCCTCTCATTCTGCAAAAAAGCCTCGGAATCTTGCACTGTGACGATAGTTATCATCCTAATATTTTGTGAGAGCATTTTGAATGACATATCGGCCATTCATCACTGAAAATAGTAGTGAGCAAATGAAACATGGAGTGCTATGTTCAAGTTTTGAAAATCGCCAAGAAACCGAATCAGAACATATAAATATTCTCATACAACTTGCATCATGAAAAAAAAATTACAATAATCACTATTTTTAGGCAACAAGTATTCAGCCACCTTTGAAAGATGTGTAAAAACGATAAAGGCAGCAAAAGGATATTTCGTGACCATTTCTAACCGGAAGAGCAAAAACGATAAGAGAGAAGGAAATGTCTATCGCAATCGACTGATTGCGTTGAGCACTGAATGATATGAAAACCTCCCACTTGTACACAAGTTTATGATTTTAGTTCTAAGAATACTATGAAAATAGTAGCACTATTAAAATAACATTGAGCATTCCGATGCACTTGGGTGAACTCACAATATATCGGCGCCATAAAACATGCAGCCTTGATGAGTCTTAGAGATGGGTAACCTAAACGTACCTGAGCGGTGCCTGCAAAAAACAAAGACCGGCTACGGAAGGAGGATCTCTAATGCCTACATCTTAATTAGGCTTCAAGGTTCTCGAAAATTTAATGGGGAGAGTTGTTTCTGATGTTCGTAGAGTTGTGAATGTCAGCCCCTTAATTATTTACATTAGCCTATATTCGGACTTAAACCGCTGTGCTGTTTCATCTATAAAGGTTTATAGCCGACTGCAATTGATTAAAACAATATTGGACTATACATTTTTCATATGCACAGCCACGTCGACGAGACAATAAAAAATGATTTGTCACAGCTCCACTGTAGAGTGCACAATCGTAGCGGTATGACGCATTTGCTCGGTAATACCGAAGTAGAGAGGAGTTACAGTGAATCATCACAGATGCATGCAGCGTTAACTTCCAAAGCATTTGCGAATATTTCACTCGTGATGAAGAAATTTTAATTAACGAATACAAAACGGAACTGGAAACGAGCGAAATGTCTATAAATATGAGGGCCGTTTTGAGAATACCAAATTCATTTTCATTCGCTCTTTCTGCACCATTCAGCAGGTGAACTGCAGTACATCCCCTCACTCCCCGATAGTTGTCCTTTTCGATAGTTATATATCAGACTGCATAGCTGCAATAATACTGTACGGGAATAGAACTACAAGAACATTTTACGTGGTCCGTTGCACGACCAGTGAGACCGATGAACTGGCTAGTGCGGGTTGATGATGTCAAATTGGGTTAAACCAGAGCAAAACAGTGCGCTCTTGTAAAAAGCCAACTTTTAGAGCGGAAGAAGTCGCATAAGGTATATCGCATCGGATTTGGCTACGCATTTTTGTAGTTGGTTCGATGTCGCATCGAAATTATAGTTTTCGATGCGCTTTTGATGCGTTGCTATTTTGCAGTCACACAGAAAGTCATTTATTACTGCTTTTCGATTGACGTTGTGGAACAGAAGTGAAGAAGGAATGTCAGCAATGCGGCCACTTGTGCTCATGCTTCTATTTCTTTGCGTCATCAGCTCGATCACCGCTGTAAGTGAAGCTTATTTTTTCTCCATATCAGGACAATCGAACGGCAGTTGAACCTAACTTCAGCATTTCATCTTTCTCATGTTCAAAAGCGATGATGTAAGCATGTCCAATAAATCCAGTAGAGATGAAAACAAGCACATGATTTTCAGCATAAAAAACAAGACCTTACCGCTAATAACTTGACAAAAAATATTCAACTTAATTCCAAAATTTCGACGCCCTCCTTTGTCCGACGTAAAATTTACCGTCACTCCTACTGTCTCATTGTGTGACATCTCGTAGGCATTCCATAATGGTTGTAAAATTCATCCTTCTATCCATCGTTTTCATAGCTTCAATTTGATGGAAAACAACAACAAAGGACTTCGCATTCGACTGTTATTGTAACTTCCTGGTTTGTAATAGTTTCTCAGAGTGGAGCGATAAGATGAAAAGATAAGCCAAGTGAATTTCAGATTAACCTTGCTAAAGTGGACCTGAAGTGCACTATCGAGTGTGCTGGATTTTGGCTGGCCACAGTCAGGAACGGAAATGCAAGATACCCGTCTGGCTGTGAGTGCTCCAAATTTGCAATTTAGTGCCCACAGAGGCTTTCAAACTCCTCTCAGTGTAAGCATCTACTCTCCGTGCAAATTCAGTATTTTTAATGCCATGATCGATCCATTTATTTATTGTCGTCGTTATTATGTCACTATTACGATAAATGACAGAAAATAAAAAGGTGTTTGCGACAGCAGCCGTACACAATCTTCGATTCGTTTTTTTTCGACGTTGGTTTTTGCTCCATAGAGAATATGTTGAAACTCTTAAGGATTCATTTGTGCGGACTTGTTCCGTCCTGCAATTGCAAATACCAGCACTTTGCTATATTTGCTTGACAACTGGTGACAGTTTGACTCTGTTCAAGAAACTGTAGCTCGCCTGTCCTCCTTTCTTACTTCCACGTTTATATTGTAATGTGGTGTACCTAATCAACTGAAGTAAAGGTTTGGAGGCGCAATATAAATTTATGACAAATTGATACTAGTGATGGTCATTCTCTTTACTTATCTAGCAGCCGTTTCGGTCGACGAGCCCTGCATTTGGAAGCAGCTTTCACTTTAAGATTCAAATAAACTTGCTTTTGCTTTCAATTATTGGCGTTCACTAAACCTGTCTGTCGGTCATTTTACGTGACATACGTAGAACGGCCTCATCGGGTTAGGTATTCTGTGGCGCTCAATTATTTAAGCTTAGTGCTCAGTTGCACGGTGCAGAATTCTCAATATCTTTGTTGAGGAAGCCGTCAAGCAACAATTCTCAAGTTTTCTTTCCTCACTTTTTTGCCGAGTTTCCCATTCCGATCAAGACCCTTGCATCGTACTTCTCTCACACAACGCCTTATTAGCTTCATATAATATTTGCTTCGGTGCCGCAACCGCTACTGCCTTCGAGAAAAATCATGCAACGATGTCATCCTTCAAAATTCTAGTGGTTTTGCCAATTCGGCTGCCGTTTGAATACCAATTTTTCCTACCTCAAAATTATGTCGGCAGTATTTTGAATATTCCGCCTGTCAGCTTCTACAAGTTATAAAGACTGGATCTCGAATGGATATGACGATACGATTTTTCTTGGTGCCTGTGAAATCGGTGTGACTGACCTAGGCTGTCCGTTGTGAGGTGCTGCAAGGGTTATCGGTGAATTAACACCGCTTGAGCTGTGAAATGTGAAGAGTTGATAAGCGTAGGTGCGACATGTGCTATATAGTGTTCATTTTTCCAAAGCACTCTGCAGAAGATCTATTTGCCAGTTTTGTCGAAATCTCCCTACTGCGTAATTCTACGTTTCATTAGCTTCACGAAGTAAGCGACTGACGATGGAATCCGAATAGCACTGGTATAAATGGTAATGGCTACGACGAAAGCTAACTTCCTGTAAGACTCTTACTCTTGATATTACTCTCTATGCACTAGTATCACGAGAAAAACCGATCAAAAAGCATCAGATTCTTTGCTCCCCGACATTTTAGCGGAGTTCCCGTCCCGATGGAATCCCTCCCTCTCAAGCAGTCCCACGATTTTTATCTTCCCTGCTTCACTGTCTAGATTCTGATCTCGATAGATCGTTTCTCAATCGGGTACACCTATCTCGATGCAAAGCGCTCTCCCGGCATCGCAAAAGTCCCTTACGCCAATGCGGCAGTGTCATTCACTGACATCACTGATATATTTAAAAAACACTTGAGTCATTTTCTTTCGAGAAATCATCTCACGAGACCGCCGCCATGCAATCGTCACTGTAATTGCGATGTTTACAACTTGCTTTCAACAGCGCAATTGAAACACGTAGAGTAAGCAATGCGGCAACGTGCAGAGATGCCGTGAGCATTGCGAAGCGACTTCGCGAGAAAAACATTCCGCCCCACTCTCCCAACAGAAATAAAACCCGCAGATCGCTTTCAAAATCTCAATGTCCAACTTCTTTGAAAGGATGTTTTTTACTCATTCATTTCAACGTCCCGGCGTGCGAAAACACAGTGTGTGAAAAATAGGAGCTACAAAGTGTGCAACTTCACTTTGAGCAAACAGTCAATCGTCATGTGAAAGTGGCAGTAGTGTGAAGATCGAAACGACTTAATCGCAGTTTGAATGACTGAGTGGGTGCATTAAAGAAATTGACAAGAAGCACATTTCTAGCTCATTCAGCAGAGCATCCTTTATGCTGCAAATCTTTTTGCAGCTCAAGCCAAGATTCATGCCAATTACGCGGAGGGGCAAGCTGGAAAACTTCTGAAGGCGGAAAGTTGGAAAGGTCGCGCAGAAGTGAACAACGAAGAAACAACTGAAACCTGAGGCTGCGATATCCCAGTAATTCCAAGTTAACCTAGTATTGTGTTTTGAGGGTTATGGGCCACTGTAAACTTTGCTCAAAGCAACTGGGGTGAAATATATTTGGATGTTCCCTTACAATGTGATGCTAAAAAGCAAATGAATAACTCACAGACAAATACAGTATTACCGAATGAATCAGCAGTAAGTAATGGAGGCTGTTCGAAAATGAGATCAATATGTTTATGGCAAAAATCGATGGGAACATAGTGTGTAATTTCCGATATCTTTTCAGCCTTGCTAGAAAACTGCAGCATCCAACGAAGCTCAAGGTCGATTACAGTATCAAGGTCACGAAGGACGACGATATGCATGTATAAAGAAGCTCACCTCTCAGCCTAAGAATAATTCAAGTCGATCTGTGGCATGTGGCTTTTCCCAAGGGAGAAATTTAACTCTCATAATTTCGACAACTCGAAGGGTGCATTTAGTTCCGTTAGTAAAATATGGAAGTCATAGGCAGGATTCAACCGTGGGCGATAAATTTTGTGGTTATCAGCAAAACGCTCAGTACCGTTCAAAATGTCATTAGAATCACCGTTGATGTAATGAAGAATAAAAGAGATTCCTTATCAGACACCATTGCAAACGGAAAGTCCGACTCTTGCATTAAGTTCCGTTAGCGAAAGAGACGGGTTATACTGGATGTAGAGAGCAGTAAATACCTCCTATTCACAGTCCAAATCTTCATCGCTATAAAAATGCTCTGAGGCACTTCAGGGAAAGTTGACAGCCTGTATTTTTCCAGTTTCAAGAGCACTTTTCGATAACCACATTTAAGTGTTTTGCATAATCAACATACACAACTTCGGTCTGAACTGTCAAAATAAGCAAAGACATCCACGACTGAATGAGTAGGAAACTCAACTGTGTCACGAGGTTTAGAAGACTGCATCGCTCAAAATAATCTTCCACAGACTCTCTGGAGGAAGATCAACTTAATTGAGCGATCTTTTTGCTAGGGTGATCCGGTGATTTCTTCAACAAGAGTGAGGCAAAAGTGCATTTCCAAGAAGAAGGGAGATTTTTCTCTCTTATTTATATCTGCTCCCTCTCAGAGGAAAAATTACATCTATGCGGTTTTTGCGGTGTGTTTTAAAAATAGTGGCAGCATATCCTCAGGTATGAGCGAAACGTTGTGAAACTATTTACGAACATTCTTGAGAAGTAAGACAGCGCTAACGTCAGCAAAATCGAAATGCAATTTGAGCGCAAAAATTTGTACAGAACCGTTCGCAGCAAACGAATACGCAATTTCATATTAACTGCCAGCCTTCACAGCGAGCATTTCTAAGTCTTTTCCGCACGTCTAAACATTGCCGTACTCTGTGAGCCGCTTTGGCTTTTCTGCGAGTGATACCGTTCGATCCACGTACAAAGAAAATATGGAGCACGCATGCCTCACTTACCATCAGCTACTTTTGCGTTTCAAGAAGAATCATTTTTGTGAGCCTTCGAGAATTTGCTTTGGGAAAACGCATTAGAGGGACGCCTTGTTCGCGCATAATGTATTTTCAAGGTGCGGTGGTTGGAAAAGGTACAACACAGGATGATCTCCTGTATCATACCTCACGCCAGTCCATCACCTCAGACGCATCGAATAAAGTTGGAGGCATTTAAACATAGAAAAGAACTGTTTGCGTTCTGTAGTGGTCGGCTTCTCACTTCACACCGATCAGGAAAGAAAATCAGTCCAGAAGCGTGCTAGAAAGCCTGTCACGATTAGAGTTTTGGAGTCCGATCATCCAATCAACCGATCTTATAAACTATAAACAAAAAACGCAGTGGGTACAGTAATTACTTCATATTTGATCAACATCAATCACACATACAAACCTTCCACAGAGATTCCATCGTTCCGCGACCTGATCGGTAAAAACGAACACGCAATCGGTGTGGAACGCATGCAAATTTTTTGACCCAAACTCTCCTAGCACTTCGGCGTTGGCGGATCACTATGAAATATGGTATTCTCATTACTGGTTTCCTTATTGAAGCTGCTGGACAAACACATATATTTCAGAATAAATTTGCAAAGGAGCACAAAAACGAATTCTTCGCTCTTCGTAGATTTATGCGAGCGGCCAGAGTGATTAAGTTATGATGAAATTATCTCGCTTGTTTATTATTTGCTGGCACCTCATCAAGTTGTGCTAAGAATGCGGTGTCAGCTCCTCTGGCATACATATTTGTTGGCTTACAATATTTGCATAATTAGGACAATCCATATATAAATACAGATATATCCCAAACGTGCAGCATCATAAATATTTGTGTGCTCTTAATCCTCCTGTGCGGCTGATCCGACGAAATGGTTGCTGGTACTAGCGTCGTCGTAGCATGCGCTGTTGGAGCCTACTTGTACTTTACTAATAAGGTGATGATTTTCGTGTTTGGCAGTGCTTGTATCGAGAGTTACGGTTTGCCGTACCTGATAGGTCAGTTGGAAGACGCAGTCTTCTGCTAAGTCAACTACTACCACTGCACTTTCAATGAGTGCTTAGGCCATATCTCTATTACATCAAACGAATCATTAACGAGAGCAATACTACATTATGCCGTCCATTAACGTTCGCCTATATCACAATGTATTTTCACCCATTAGAATATACCATATTCCATCTTGAAGTATACATATGATTCCGAAAAAAAAGAACTTTGCAGCATAATACTGGCGTTCACAATGCAGTTGAACGAAGCGTAATGAAAAAAAAACGGCGTTTACACCGCAATCCTGTGGCAAGCAAAATCTTGAGACCACGAAATTATTATCTCTCCAGTCTTCTTAAAGCTTCACTTATTTATCGCCAATTCGAAATATTTTCAGCGAGCATGTGATGAGAAACTGAACAGCTGGATTGAACAACTTTCAGAAACTCAGGCAGTAAGTTATCTGTTCAACATATTCACATTGGATCTCCATTCATTTCATGGGTTTTTATGAGGAAGTCGCTCACTTTTCATTTTTTTCCTTTGCTAGTTCCATAGATCTTACCGTTTGAGTAGTAATTTAGCATACAAATAGCTCAATAAAAAGAATTATTAAGGAAAATATATTTCGTTTTTCAGCAAATAAACTATCAAAATATTAGTTTGCAATGTCGCAAAGATACGATTGTTATCTCATCTGACGGAAAATATATTTCTAATCTTTGTTCAGTAAACAGAGTCAGCGGTTGTGATGAACTGGCAACTTCAGTTAATGATAAAACGGTGGGCGCCCAGTATTATCGAAAATTTCGGATCATGAACGACCCGTAAACATCATCCAGAGCCTTTCATAGAATATAATTAACCTCAAGCTCTGTCTATCCAGTCAATGAAGCTAAGATAGAAAAAATATTTCTTATAGGATTCAGAAGACGATGAACTCACATCGAAATCTGTTCCTCAAGAGACAACAGAATCTCAAGGCAAAGAAGTCAAGGTGATTGTGCCGACAAAGGGGGATCAAATCCGCCAACTATCAAAACCGATGAGTGAGATTACCGAAGTAAAAGAAATGGCTAGTGCTAGAAGTTTGATTTTATTTCAGTGCCCTGAAGTAATAGGGAAAATCTCTTTAGCCGCATGGTTGCTGTAGAAGAATATCTTTCAAGATGTCATCATTTGCATCGCAACTATGCAAACGCACTAATAAGTCAATGAATTTACTGCTGATTTTGCCGCGATCGCCATTGAATGACTAAAATTGATTGTTATTAATTAACTCTCTAAAGAAATGTGTGCATTAACCAGATGCATCCTATCGAAATCTTGTTGCATACATACCTCAATGCAATTTTCAGCTCATGGCAACATATCCTGTAATGAGTATTCCAAATGGAAATTCTACTATGCTAGATACGAAATCGACGATTCTGAGCAAATTGAATTCTATAAACGCATCTGAAAAGTCCGACATAGATTGGAAAAGAATTAGAGCATTGTAGAAAGATAAGCAGATTTTGGGTTTTGCTCTTATGGGTGGCCGTTGGGGTAAATATTAGGATATATAATTTTTCAGAGCAAAGACCCAGAAACAACGGATGCAAGCAAACAAAAAAGTGTACATCTTGAAAAAGAGGTTCGTTCTCATTGAAAATCGTTGCTATGGAATGACGGAGATGGCGACTGGAAAAGATTCACATAATGAAAGGGGAGGGAGAATCTTGAGAGGTCGAAAAAAACTGGAAGAGATCTAACAAGTTTTTAATATCCAAACAACATCACGCAGGCCTAAATTGGGTCATTCGTAGCCCCCTCCCCCTTCCCGACATCTTTTTTTTGCAAACAAGCAACACTTACATACTTCCGTTACAAAATCGTACTTTATGCAAAACAACTGCCAAGAATAAGTCCACTTATTTTGCTACCTAGTGCTGTGCCCAGCACGAGATTTACTCTAAAGACTTAGTGATCGAGTAATACACGAACACTGATCTGCGCCGATGTGAAAACATTGTCGCATTACTAATGGAACATTGTGAGCATGAGCGAAAATGCAACGAGTGGTCAACGGTTGAGTTAAACATGATAGGCCTGATGAAATGAACTCTCAGTGCGATCCATGTGATGCGCCCATACTTTTATATTCTAATCATAAAGGAGTTTGTTTGGGAACTTGCATGTGTTCTCTCTCCATTTTATAGAACAAGTACACCTTCCTAGGATGGATATGTGACACTAGGAGGGCATCAGTGTTATACAGTAAAGAGCATTATGGACGGATGTTGGAGTGACGTGTTGATGCGCAGTGGAGAAGCGACTGCATGAGTATTGCATGGATGAAATCTCTGAGAATAATGCCGTACCAGTTCATATCGTGCTCGAGTTAAACACTTATCAACTGAATAGTACTGCTTTTGTGTACTCGAAAGCTGAGATCAAATTATGAAATGACCTCAATAAGACTGCTTCATCGACTTAAATTTCAATTTATGGCCGCAGTTAGCGGAGTTTAGGAATGAGCCACTGAAGATGGTATCACATAAAGAAAATAACACTGGGTGCAGGCAATATTTCTCTATGCTCTTATCCCTCTTAGACACATCATTGAACAGAATCCTGTAATGTAACATTGTGTTTTAGCTTGTCGAAGAAATTATCCAGAAGCTGCGTTCAACTGAAAATGGGACCTCACAAAAGGTAAGGCTCTATTTGTATCACACCGCAAATGAATCGGCGAAATATGTGGATATGCATGGGTTACACCCATGAGAACGGTGTTATATGAAGCAAACCGTAGTGGTGAAGAGTTTCGAGCAGTAAATAAATTTTTACAACGCTCTGCTAGAATGCTTTTGAATGTCACTTTCAAGCATAATCAGCTACTTTCCGAAAAAATGCACATTCCTCTCTGTCATATGGGTAAACCTTACTTGATTTCCACAACGGTATAATTTTTGCGGACGTTTGGATTGGATTTCTTTTGCATTACTGAGATCTGTTAAGGAAGATTCGAGTTTTTTTACTCGTTGTCTGCAATTGTATGCAAATGTTTTAGTGTTGATTACTGCTGTTGGATCGAATAAGACAGTCGAGAAATGTAGTTTAACTATCACAATCCGCCTCATAAACAACGAACACCGCTGCAACACCTCTTTGCAACGGTGAAGTGGAGAAACATTTGTTTTCTCTTTTTCTAGCAACAACAAATATTCTTCTATGATAACGTTGAATGAACTGAATTATTAGTACAAAAAGGATAACGAACGTGGAAATAACCATCTCAATATCGCGCGAGATGGATTTATTTTATGCATTCGTGTGCCATTGTTTTAATCAATAGCCCAAGAGTGATACCGATAAAAACTTGAAGCAAGGACCCGTGCGTATGATAAATTAAATTCAAATCGTGTTTGCAAAATCTATGGCGGATGCTTTATGCAAATGAATTCAATGAACCCTTGCTTATTTAAGAACTACAAAGGCTTTCCATTAATCATCAGTTTTTGATTGGATGCCAATCCACCAAAGGAATTTGCAAATTCGCATAATTCTTCCGGTAGCTAGGGATATTAGCAAAACCATGGCACTTGCCATGGTTTTCAATTTCCCTTTAGGTGCAATTTTCCCTTTAGGCGATGTGGAATTTGCGAGCGTTCAGGACTGTCACAGTTCAACGGTTCATTGAATTTGCAGTATACCTCGACGCCAGCTGCACCACAAGCACAATCACAACTAGTGGCCTATCCGTATCCGTATGCTCAAAATGCACCTGTGCCGTACCGGAATGCACCGATTGTCTATCAACAATCAAATATGCCACCTGGTGTGATGATTCATCCGTCGTCACCAATCGTTTGGACTGCCGTGCAAATGACCCCCCAGCCCAACATCACCCCAAGGTCAGCCTGAATTGCTCGTAAATTACTTGCGAAAGCAGCAAGGAGACCGGTTTCCTAAGCACTGATTTCACCTGAATAAACGTGAAGTGTTTCTTGAAACAAACGTCCCGACAGAAGCCGATGCAAGCAAAGATCTTCTACCCCTTGGCAAGAGGTCATTTATGCTGGCTAGTAGTCCTAGTCGCAACATATCTACATAATCGAGGGCATCACCTCAGATTTCTTCGAAACGACAAGAACGAAATGAACGGTTAGCTCACTTGAAGTAGCAAGCAACCCAGCACGTAGCATTACGCGAACACTGTAGAGAATATCCTCGAATTCGAACAATGATTGAAACGGGTTTGACAGTGCGTTAATGGCGATGAAGATGAGCTAGCTGCATTAGTTATGGAGGCTCGACAATCACTGCCGTATTCGCTAAGCGGAATGTTTCTGCCTTTTCCACTTCAGAAAGCATTCAAAGAGGAATAGCACCGAAGAGGAAAGGAAGGCGAAAAGGAAGAAAAGATCCAAGAAGAAGAAGAGCAGCAAGAGGAAACACCATAAAGCGAAGAAAGAAGGTCTGAGTCACCAACCAGTCGTTATTATGGAAGAAGCAGAGCTTTTTTAGGAAACTAGATAGCTGATAATTATGTTCAATTGATAGGCAGCTTTATTAAGTGTATGCACGATGTTAGCTTCAATACAACGACGTTCGAAAATCGTTCGGTGACCAAAAAATTACTCCACTTGAATGGCACGATATGCGCTTATGCATTCTGACGTTTTTAATAGGGTACCTATGAGTCGAAGCTAGAACGTCTCTCTTGTGATCGTTGCAAACATGTGGGCAAGCAACGACATAAAAGTTCACTTTTTTGTGGATTGACTTCCACCACCTGCATTAAGTAGTCAAATCA
The DNA here is from genome assembly GCA_013433145.1 of Ascaris suum. NCBI lineage: Eukaryota > Metazoa > Nematoda > Chromadorea > Rhabditida > Ascarididae > Ascaris > Ascaris suum. The sequence continues at coordinate 8,924,049 of CM024174.1, forward strand.
ACTGCAATTTCTAGGAAATTGACAAGAATTTTATCAAACCACCCAAAGTGCTAGGACTACAAATATTACTTGGAAGCGCATATCAAAACAAACGCACATTTGAGTTTGGACTTATGGACGGGAGCTGATCTAGTTTGCAGGATGGTATGCCAGAGATAAAAGCTCGGGAGATGCGAGAACAAGGGAAATAAGTTTAGAAAGCAGCAAACAGCTTGGATAAATATCTCAGAGCAGTTAACAGTTTTCGAAATTACTATGGCAATATGCTGTGAAATGAACTCAGCATTATAAAGAAGCCTGTCTAAAAGATGTTAGAAGGAAGCGCAATATACGCATTTGGTCTATACCAGTTTTTTGCTGCTTGGAGGAGGAAGAAGAAATTGAATGAGTGGAGAATATAAAAATGAATAGGGGCTTTTAGCAAACACTGGATTCAGCGACTGGATTGGCATTACAGAGCGGAGGGCATTGAGCACGAAGAAGCCTCAGAGACTTCAATGATCCTAAACTGCTTGGATTAAATCCACTTCATTGAAGTCATATCAAATTTCGGAGCAATAACTGATGACACCTTGCAAATCCTAGCCGAAAAAAAGTTTGTAGGAAAAAATACGGAATCGACTGACGAAGAGGAGAGAGAAGAGAGAAGACGAAGGAAAGAGAAGAGAGCGAAAAGAAAAAGTGCGTTGCATTTACTCTTTTCGGTGATAATGACTCCACTTGACGCTACACTTCCGCAAGTGCAAAACTCAACTAGCAAATACTTGTTAGGTGTGGAATGTTGTTGTGCACAAATTGAATCATTGACAAATCCAAGTTTCAGCGTTATTCAAAGGTTCGAGGAATACTTTTGATTGGTGAGGACTGATGTGGAACATAGCGATTATTTCATCTTTAATAAGCGTGTGTAATGGATACATCTAAGCAAAGCGTTAAAACTTCCTTCGGACTGCACAACGTCCACCGAATAATTTTTCTGAAGGCGTTCCAAAGCTTCCCCTCACCACTTATGTAGGCCTAATCTCTGCTGCAAAACTTGCATTTATCAATATTAAGTTTTTTAAATGCCTCGTTTGTTCTATAAACTCGAGCACCGTCTGAAATTTATGATGGCGGAGAGACCAATCTCTCTACCACCACCCCTCCCTCTGAACTATCTGAAACGAATTTCATACGAAAATTCGACTGCTGAAAACAAAATCGAAAGTCCCCAAGACACCAGAGATGGCTAATCCGAGAGCAAATAGCGCATAAAACGAGGTCGCCCATTTGCAATAAGCCCCATCGGCGTTTCGGGGAGGCATCAATTTCTTGTCCAATATTTTGCGCATTTGTCACAAAACTTTCAACGTCATGAATATTGTCGTGGATGTGTTTCCTCGGCGCCCGCGTTACGAGTCACAAGGGCAGCGCGATATTTGGTGCCGGTACGTTAGCGGTGAGTTGACACAATTCAGTTATTCGTTTCCGCTACTGCACTTTGACCTGACAGAAAGCACTCAGCCGTATTGGCTATCCGAACAGTTTTCCGGATCGCCAAATGAACGCATACTTTACAGGCAAGCATTCAAAGAGAGATGAAAGTAAGGAAGGAAAAGAGAGCAAACCAGTAGTGACCACGCCTAAGACTGATAGCGCAGAGGATACGCCAGCCACACCAAAAACCGGATGAATGTGATACAAGACAGGAGCATCTTCGGTTGGAACCCGAAGACTCCGTGTGCAATTTCTAATAAATATAACCATTAATAAAGATGTGGATACTAAACCCATCAGGCATACTGGCACATCCCAAGTTATGTGTATTAGTTCATGTGAATGGACCACCTATACCTATGAAAGTGTTCAATTATGGAGATAGATGTAAAAATCAAAAATGCGTCCAATCACCTCAATGCCACCTCACGAACGGCTAGAAATGTTGTTCGCCGCTGCTCTGTCCTCTACGATAATGGAGTTCATGACCAAAGAGTGCCACCGAGTGCACTATGCCTTCATCCACACAGTTTAACTAACAGCTATCTGTTCGCCGCCAGTGCTAAGCAATTAAAAGACATTTCTGTATTTCAAATAAATACGACCAAAAAAACGATAAAAGACATTAACACCACATCTTTCGCACCTTTGTAAACAAAAATGATTATTGACGTTCACTTAGTACTGAAACGCAATCACACATATTCGAACGTCGTAATGGGCCATCTACTGATCTCATGACAGCTCATCTGCCATATCTGGTACTAACTCAGACGTCCCCCAACGTCGAGGCCCCACAAGCAAGTGAGAGGAAATGCGCACTCGCACGGCTACCACTGAAAACATTTGTCACAATACTCTTCTTATTGTTGCTCAAACTTTAACGCGAGCTCCTTATCGAAACGCGGTGTCCGAACATGTCTGAGTGACCCCAAGTCCCAACTACTGAGCTCGAAAAGCTAAGGCAGCTGGACCCCATTTCGTTCTCACTGAACATCCCCTGTCCCAACTGTTTATGACTTAACCGGAGCTGACAGAAACGAAATTTCAGTCACATTCATAAAGGAGCCATGTATTATAAGATATAAAGGAATATTACTATAGTACGTTTGCAAAACCTGCTTTCTTGCACGAATTGCCTGTGCGTGCAAGTTGCTGCAATTTCCCCATCGCATTTTCCATTTCTTAATCATTTGGAATCTAGAAGAGCAAGCACGAGTGCTATAATTAACGCCAACGAAATAAATGTGCTATGAAATTCATGAGCTGAATAAAATGTGTTCGAATCGAAGCAAATTGTGTAGCCGCACTAAGAAAGACTCTTAAACGATCGTCCAAGCTTTCACACTTTCACGGCAACCTTCTTATTCCACTACATCCTGATATGCAAACGGCATCAAATGTGCGACTGACGATAGGTAATGAATATGCGCCGCCGGGATCATATTAGTCGATTTTAGTAACCAATGCGTGTGCACTTCAGAAATTGCTCATATACAACGAATAATTTTATAACGAAAATATGATCAACAAACAACATAACAATCAACAACGAAGAAGAAAGAAAACCAATCGATTCCCACGATCACCAAGCCAGCAAACAGTTTCATCATAGCGTCAATGAAACGTTTCAGCTTAGCGCTGACGATAACGCCTACTGTGTTCACCTCCAAAATGGGTTTTACAATTAAGAAAAAACTTTATCAATCTATTACTTCTATCCGTCTCAATTTGGTGCAAGCGGGAAGGTATTATAATTCCCCACAAAGATCATGAGTAAGTTTCTAATGCTGTTTGAAGGCACAAATAGAAATACTTCCCTTCATCTATCGACAATAAATTCCCACTCCCCCTCCCCCTCTTTTATTCAGCTAAAGACAAGATAAATAAATCAAACAAAAAACGAGAGGGGCAGTTGTGCAAAACACAGTGAGGACAAAATCGAATATCATAACTATTTCAAAATATCTGCAAATAAAATTGACAGGAAAGAACTGCATCCATTAGAAATGAAGGAACCACAATACCTCAAAGCCTGTCCTCCTTTAGCTTATTGCTTAATTGTACCGTTTCAAGCACTCCATTAGAACTAGCACATAACTTGTGCAATCAAGAAACAAACAATAAATCACATTAATATTGGATGTAACCCTCAGCGATCTCCTCTCCAAACTTCTTCCTCAGCAAAGCGATTACCTTATCACATTGTTCCTCAACTTTTTTCTTTTCATCTGAAAATATGGAAGACATCAAACGAAAGCATTTTCAACGTTCACTCTCTTCGAATTTGGATTAACTCATTTCCCTGTTTAAACAACCATATCTATTCGGCTTTTTATTTTCAATAATATTTCGAGAATGGAATTGCTTCTTTGGGAATAAGTTCGCAAAATATTATGGTAAAAACAAAATCAATCAAAACAATCACCACCTGCTTTTCGATTTCTCAACGTTCAGTGATGCTTTCTCGATAAGTCTACACCCAAGTGAGTTTCTCTGCTTGGTGCATTTACAGAATCGTTATTAAAATATTCCCGAAAATAAAGTAATACAAATAAAGGCTTCCTAAGACGTTAACCGAATCAGTTAAAACAAGTAGACGCCAACGAAACGAACCTTCAAGCAGTTCACTGAGGAACGGCAATACGGATGGCAAGAGAGGCGCCACTGCATCACCCATACGATCGAACATCCTCTCTAACACCAATAACGTGCAATAGCGCACCTGTAATAGAATTATTTCAACACATCCACACAAAATGCCCGTTATCAAAGATGTCCACTGCAAACGATCGCTATCAAGACTTAGCAAAGAGAAAAGGGAAATGGCAGACAGAGCGCGCAGAAACAATAACTGCATGATATCCTTGCAGTTGAGCGCATAATTCACATTCATATGCCTAACGCTATCGAAACCGAAACATTCGTAGTGCTGACCAACGGCCAGATTGGTTGAGAAGTGTAGAAAGATGGCCACTATGCAAAACGGAACATTTGCTAAGGAAAATAAACATTCCCTAAAACAGTACGTGTGCTACTGCGTTGCATCTATGCGACGAAGGAAAAAAAATCTGCATTCACTCTCTGTCCCCCCCCCCCTCCCCCCACATCCCCGAGTGGCTGAGTAGATAGCAAAACCGATTTTTAAAATGACCGAAACAGCAAAGCGCATAAGATTGTTGAAGGATATCTATGAACCTACCTGCACTCCCTGCTTTCATTAGTTTCCCTTGCAAAAACGCATATTTTATCGCATTTTAAATGCTCCAAATTCCCAATAATAAAAAAAGACAAATAAACAATGAATTCCTTTTCTTTTGTTTCATTTTAATATGAAATAATCGCCATTTTGACAGTCATGTATTAATCAAGAAATTCAAACCGCCGAATCATTTGAAATCTTCTCTAGCCAAAAGATTCGCAATAGACAAAATCGTATGATAGTTTCCGTAATTCTTTATGAAACAAAAAAGTCCTCAAAAAGCCATTAACAAGTAAGAAATACCTTTGGCGACGTACTCCGAGTTTTAAGCATAATCTTGTTGGTCATTTCTGTGAGTGCATCATTATGGCAATCGGCAATTTGCAGCAAGCATTCAGCCAAATGTGGAATACATCGCTGCTCATGGCCGGCCACTGTTGTATTGTCCAGCTCATTGATGACGTCATCGATGACCAGTTGACATCGCTCCCTGAATGAATCTCGTTGTGATAATCGAAACCATATCACACTTCAAACTAACTCATCGGGATGTCATCACATAAATTCTGCAACAACAGCTTTCTATTCGCATCATAATGCAATAATTAATAGGCGTTTTAAACTGTAGAGTGGCCAGTACTATGCTGGCCAATCAAACAAGCAAAAACAGCGTCCGAATGGTGGTCGCATAATTCCGAGTCATACATCTCTTCCTCTATCAACGACGACATTCCATTCCATTGAAAAAGAACATCAAATCAAATTACTCAACCTTTACAATCTGGAAGACGAACAAATAATTCATTGCCTGCAACACATCGCTAAAATGAACGACATTCCAATCAATCAAATAAATAGATAATTTTATTGCTTTTTAGCGAGTTTTTTCCACCTTCAAATGAAAGAAAAGTAGAAATAGAAGACGGAATGTGCTATGAATAGAAAAAAAAGCTGAAGTACTAACTCAACAAAGAACTCATGATGTCTGGCACATTTCTCGACCAAATTGAGCGCAAGTACGATGAGTGCATTCATGTCACGTGCTCCGATCGACCCTTTCTTATAGCTGAACAGCAGCGATTCGCTTGCTGCAACCAATGAGTTAATAAAAAAGATGATTATATAAAACGACTGTCAGCTATTTCATATTACGGCAAAGCCAAAAAAGAACAAGGCTGCAAAAGAATAAAGTTAATAAACATATGTTACTTCCAAGTGCGCAGAATGCACTATCGTCTGTCTCCTCTATATTTCTACTGGCTCAAAGAACCAATCAACTCTACAGCAAAGACGCAGGCGAATGGAAAGAAAAGAAATTGAATTCGTCCAGATGATACAGTTCAATGAAGTCCTGGAACGACTTCACGTTTCAGCATACCTTATAAATGGAACACTAAGAAAGGATCGAAAAAAAGACGAACAAAAAACTGAGAACGCTATCGATGCAAAAACAAATTTAATATATATGAACAATGCAATCATAGGCAAAAAACACAGTAGTCCCCGGAAATAATAGGTAATTACAACTGTATCTATCACCATTAACCTTTCAACACTTTAGTGAATTCGCCGCCTAAATTCCGCATTAAAAGATAACATCAAGACTAATTAAGCTCAATAATGTCGCATCATAACAAAAAAACAGTTGCTTACATGTAAGACGAGCATTAGTACGCTGTAACACTCTCGGCACCATCTCAAAGATCCGACCAAAATGAGGCAACGATAGTGCGTTATATGAAGCGTAAAATCTGCAAACAGGTTTAACATGAAAGACGTACCGAAATAAAAAAAAACGACAAAGGCTTCCTTAACCGCCTAAGGAAGAAAAATCGTTAGTTTCGATTTGAAGCTCTCAGTGAACAATCAGAATGAAATACATAGTTAGCTAAGAGAGATCAGAGAGCACGAAAGAAAGTGCTCGAAGGGATAAAACGTTGGAAAAGAACGAAAAGGTATCCTGAAGAGATTGGCAACACCATCAATCACTCATTTATACATTTATAGGTGAAGCGTGAAACGGTGTTATGAGCAAGTAAACAGGTCAATTAAATTTCGCATAAAGTTCTACCGTTCGAGTCCCCATCACCTCGACCAGGTTATCGTTTTAGTCAATCCTCAAAAAACAGAACGTCTAAAACTGCAAACACCGCCAACCTCTTTGCTTTCTTCTTAGCACAATTTAAATTTATAACTGAAAGGGCAACTCCAGAATTAATCGAAAGGCCCCTTTAATATAATGAAAATAAAATCGATGAACAAAAATAGACAAAACAATGATAACGAAACATTCAAAAAATCCGACTCATCCATAACTAAAATAATAATGGAAAGTAAAATGCAGAAACGTGAACAAGCAAGGAACCTGTTGAAGAGGTTGAATACAGTGATCAGGCGTAATGCGTTGTCATCCGCCCGCTCGTTGTCTAACGCCTCTTCTGCCCATTTGCTGAATTGAGCAAAGATTGGACGACACTCGTTCTCAGAGAGGCAATCGATCACATCCATTAGATAACCGATCAAACGACCCTCGCAATCCACGACTTGATCGTAACACTGCAAACATTTACGGCGCTCGTACACCAACTCCCACAGCTCCGGGGAAAAAAATGTTTTTCCCCTCTTTTCCAGAACAGACGACAACCATTGTCTGACGACGACAGAAGACGCTAGTGGGATTGTCACTAGTCAACAAAAGATGATTACGGCCCAAGTCCGAGATTCGCCATTAAACAATGATCGTCACCCAAGTTCGCGCTAGACTGAAGTTGGTCCTTTCGTAGGATGTGACGGAAGAGGTGACCAAAACGACTGCTGATCTCTTGAAGTCCAGTCAGCTGACGGCTCCAAATGCGCATTATGTAAACTACGACCCAATAAATTCAAGAAAACAACGGACGAATTTCATAAGCAGGCTTAGACAATTGCAAGTGCGAAAGTTTCGCATATTTGATGGTCGGTTAATCAAACGAAGGGGTTGCATGATCTTGTTTCATCCAACTCGTTATTCCCTCTCCTACTCTCCGTTAACCTTCCTTCCGTCCAGCAAAATCGATTTTTAGGAGCACTCGTGTTTCTGCATATCTTTAACATTAACAAGAAATAACAGAAGATCGGCTGCGTTCGTCAATTCTCATGGAAGGCAATATAATGCGTTTCTCAAAAAGCAAACCTCTACGGAGTGATTGGCGATACGTGAACCGAAAGCAATGAAGAACTGATCGCATATTGATGGCAAATATTTCAACAATTCGCGTCGTTCCTTTGTTTGCAAACATGCCGACAACATTGAAAAAAGCGCCACTTCTGCTTCCTGGAAATAATTACGATCGAAATTCACATAATCGATATACCTAGAAGAAGCCTTGTTGACCTCATGAGACCTGCTCAATCATACGACGGTGACAGCCACTTTGCCAAAGCTAACAGAAGAAACATGTGAGTTACTTCACACTCCCTCACCCTTCTTTTCGACTTTCGGAGTTGGTTGAAAGAGTCGGCGATTGGAGGGAATAAAGTAGGACGAGGAGGGAGGAAGCGACACATGAGGCAGGCATCAAATGATAATCTTGTGGCCTTGATTTTCACATGGAACTTTGTTTATGAATTCAACTTTTTGGTTTCTGAGCTCCCGTTTCAATCGCAGCACGATTGTTAGAAAGCTACTTTGTGAATTCAATTGTTTCATTCCCTTGTTTAAAATCTTTCTAGGAATTTCCACCACCTGATGAGGTGGACATAGAATTTCTATCAATGGTGGGGTCGAGGGAGGGGAGGAATGGGGGTGGGGGGGGGGGGAGAGAAAAATATGAGATCAGAGAAAACTTTGGTCACCAAAAGCTTCTGCGATTATTTTTGCTAAAGCGGGTCATCGAAGAGATAAAGTGGTCACTAATGTTCATCTTTTTCGGGCAAGTGAAATGATAAAAAATGCTGCTGTCTACAAGACATCAGTTAAGTGGGACAAACGCCGCTGACATTTCCCCGCAGCATCGTTACGCCATAAATACACTATGACATTTCGTTCAGTAAGTGTGTCGTATTGAAAAACAAATAGCATAAGCATAAAATGGATATAAGAAATACTACTGAAGTGGTGACGTCGACAGAGAGGGCGCGGCCGAGAAAGAGGAGGGGAAAGGGGGATGCGGGATAACCAATTAAAGTGGAGAAGCCCTCTGTGTTTTCAACATTAAAGCACGGCGGCATGCTTCACAATTTAACACAAATGTAATTTCCCTCTATTACTGAAAAATCTATCCTTCGTACTTATGAAACGCTTCCATATCATTAAAATAAGCTCCAGAAGTTTAGCAATTCCGAAGTTTCAGTTCCTGCCCATAAATTTTCGCAGAGGATGGATCCTTCAGAAGAACAACGAGAGTGCTTTTAAAAGTTCAACAAAAAATCTTTCGACCTCTGTTGAAAATCTTGAAAGTCTTGAATCCTGCAAAATCTTCAGACACTGGGAGAAAGGGGACCGACTTGCGCTACGAGCAGAAAAATTGACAAAAGAGAGAGAGCGATAAAACGACAGTGGCTGAACATTTGTGGATACGAGATAATCATGAGGTACCGGGTACATAATGAGCGCTTCAGTAGCCTCTCGGAAAGGTTCGACAATTAGACGCATCTCGAGCTTTGTCAATGCTTTCCTTATCTGTACGATGCGGTGCTCGACATTCGGCAGCCTCCCACTGCCATCAACTGCTGCATCCGCCTGCAAATATAATCGGGGCAAAATGCGTTTCGGACTGTACACTTTCCGACATCACACCTCAACCTATCAATTATTTCATCAATCCCTTCATATGTACATATCAACAGTGCATTATGTGACGACAGTGAAACTTATCGTATGTGAAGAATGCTGGTGCTTATAACTTGAGAGCTTTTTTCGAACGAACCAAAAAGACGCAAATGAGGAATCACGCACGAACAACCTTAGAATCCTGCTTACAAGCCGACTGAAGGAGCTTTGTGCAAGTTCATGCCCTCTCTCCCTCTCATATTCTTAAGAAAAGGGCATACTCTGAGCTCAAACCAAAAGCTACAACACACTAAGGATATCGGATTAAGTGTGTGATGCCGGAGTTCAGATCACTGTTCTAATTTTCTGAAATACACTCTGATGCTAGATGAGCATATGGGCATATGCACGAAAGTCGAGTAAGTGAAAAAGCATGTAAGATTATAATGCTTACGGTAGAAAGCGTGGCATGATGCCGTGCAAGAGTTCGAGCTAGAGTGATAAGGATTTGAGCGAGATGTGTGCTGATGAACTGCACGAAGTTCTCAACGACCCTCTGCAGACATGTCAGCGAGCACTGTAGCAGCACATCACCACCTGACGTTATATAAAACAATAAGCGACTTGCTTAACAATTAACGATGAGTGACTTTCCGCTTAGCAATTGAGTGAATAACTTTAGAGCAACATTAAAACGCATATTTCCAAAGGGTACCTCAGGAAGACTTATCCCTTCTGCGACTCTACTTCCTTTTTTTTTCGAGTTTTTTGTTGTTTAGCGTTCCGATGACGTTTCCTTTAACGTGCTCCAGAAAACTAAACAAATGTTTTTTATCTCAAGTGGTAGCATCACACCTTCATCATCACTTAGACACGCCCACCCAAACGTTAATGCCACCCTCTTTCACTAATGCAGGCAACCGAAGGACTTAACACAACAGCTCCTCTGTTTGTGCTCGCATACAAACAAACAGAAAAGTCAACTTTCTGAACTCATGGCAACCAAATATCCGCATCAAAGCCATGAAGCAACATCAACGGTTACGCGTCAGCATCGCGGATAAACCAAACGAGCGTGATTAGCAATCATCCAATGTGGAGTGTGATCGAAATACAAATTTGGAAGACATAAGAAAGCACTGCTATTTAGAAGACTTCTTGGCTACGACCGTATTTCCCATAGCAGCACGATCAAACACTGGAGTGTTGTCGCATAAAGCACATTCCACTTCGCCATATATAACTTAAAACCTAGATTATGTCATTGGCGATGAATCCAATAAGACATACTGCATCAATATTATGTGAATCAACTAATAATTACAAATCTTCAATCGCTTTAATTAAAAAGTGAACAATTTTTTAATGAAGTGAATTAAAATCCAACAACTAGTGAACTGGCAGCCGACATATTGGACCCGACAGTGAAGTTATTCAATTCAGATATTTCCTTTCAGAACAAAACCAAACTTCGACTTCTACAAATCCGCTCGAATTCCTGCCAGTTCTTATACCAATAAACGACACCATTCGCACTTCGCTTGTCGACAACTTTGAGGATGAGGGACCGGTATTCGGCACACGATCAGGATCACCCATTGCGCTCGGATGGTGACTGGGGTTCTCCATTTTTAGGGAAGATTTAAACTTGCCACTAACTTAACAAAAAATCAGATTGGTCTTGAGGGAGAAAAAACTGTTTCAATGTCCACTTATAAGCAGTGGACGACTTTTAAATTTTGCTCTTATAGCATCATCAAAGTGGAAATCAAAAAATTTACTAACCGATACGTCTACCACTCAACGACTGTTGTGCGACACGCCTCCGCCTTTCAGTTGAGAGCTCCTCTGTGACTACAGCGTTATTGAGCATACCCGGTCTTTCCAATTGTTCGGCCAAAACATCGACGGCAACGGTGCATAATTTACTGACATATTTTAGAGTGCTTCGAGTACTCTGATTACGAACCAACTCGCCAGCCAACAACAACAAACTGCCCACCATCGCTTCATCCAGTCCACGCCATCCATTCAACTGAAACACTCCTCAACCTCAATTATCACCTATACTCATACAAGCACATCGTTTTCTGCTTTAAATTCGGACAAACACTTTGTGCTGCAAATAGCACTGATATACAACTATCCACCTTGGTGCGAAACAGTGCTGCACCTCCACCGTGAACTATTCAGGCACCTTCAGCTAGCGAGACATTTCATTACATTTACGCTTTCTTTTGATGAACTGATGTAAAACGATATTTATATTTCGAAACGAAAAAACGAAAACAAAAAATTCGTCTACGCGAGAAAGGCAATCAATTGCAATGGTATTTAGGGAGGTACATGCTCTGACAGCCGTATTCGTTAAAGTGGTCCAGCAAATACGCTTCAATAGAAGTCAATGACGTCATTAAATCTAATACTGCAACTACTTCTTGAAAGTCACTAAATTTGCGATATGCCTGAAATCATTCATAAATAACCTTGAGTAAGTGGGTTTATTAAATCATTTTCTTTCTTTTCATTTCAAATTTCACAAAAAAAATCGAAATTATTAAATGCGCTTTTAATAAATTGCTGCGAAATCTGATTATGGAATCATCACGTCGTTGTCTGTATGCATGTCTGTCTGTCCACAGGCATCATCTCACCGACAATTAAAACTGGACTCATAATATTTACCATGCAGCTTAAAGCGTCAAGGAACGCGCATATGCGAATTTTTTTTGATAATCGATTGAGCGTGAAGAAAAAATGAATTTTCAACGCAGAACATATGAAGCGCGACAAATGTCCTTGAACATGAGTGCATTCTTTTGCATGTTTGGCCAATGATAAATCAAAAGGCTGGAAATTTCTGTGCACAATAATATACTCTTTCTTGCACCACAAACCCTGAAGGAAACTACATAACGCACAGAAGCGGGAGAATTTTGACAGATAAGCTAGAGTTTCTTAAACTCTTCCCTTTCCCCAAAAAATCCTCTAAAATCTCGCATTTCAATAGGTTGACGCTGTTGCACATACATATAAAATAAGTACTTAGAAGTGAACATTAATCAAGATGATGTATAAGTTCCAAACATGGTTCAAAAGGTTAGAAATGTCGCTGTAAATAATAGAAAGGAAATCACTCGCCAGCTCAGAGCACAAAGCGATCGATTTCGATAGTGCAGGTGCATTATCAGTCGCTGGTATGCGTCTAGCAATTAACTTCAGAGAAAATGCGGCATTTTGACATAACACTACCTGCAATAGAAACAACGAAATCCTTTAAAAACAATTTTCATTTATCCATGCTTAATAGATGATTTACAACGATATCTAAACTTGAGACAAAGATCAAAGAGAAAAATTCAGGAAATTTCAGAAACATTCGCCTTTTTGGAGCTTATCATTATAAACGCACAGCTATATGAAGATAATCCGACTGCAAAATATTAAAACGACAGTTGTTTATGATATGGAATCCTGCCTTGAGATTACACTCCCCCAATTCTTGCATTCATAAAATCTTTCTGTACCTCCGCCCAAAACACCACTCTACAGTCTAATCCTCTATCCTTGAAAACCTCAAATTGGCCATCCCCTAATCTGTCCTATCCACTGAATTCTGCGAATATAAGCGCAAAATAGACCTCATTCTTGCTCTCGACAGGTTTCAACCATTGGTTAAGCTTGCCAGCGAATGCATCAAGGTGCTCTGTGCTTATTGCACCTTCAGTGGTAAACGACGTTTCCTGAGTGAGTTTCACGTTGAGCAAATGCAGGGCGCGATCACGCATTTTATCCGACGTTTCACTGTCCTCCAGTATATCGGCTATCAAACGTGCACTTACACTAGCAGGTAAGATGTTTCGCAACTGCAACACTTTTATCTCGAAATCGCTCATAAATATTAAAACATTGGGACCATCGTCAAGGCCTTATTAAGCTCGACTCCACAAACGAATGGATTTAATTATAAAAAGGCGCAAGATAAAGTATAAACATCGAATAACCTACGTCAATAGTTCGTGCAATAAACAAACGTAAATTCTCGGTTGCTCACAGTGCTTAGAATATCGTAAAATACACTCAAAGAAAAAGGAAACATGAATTCCTAGTGACTCAAATCTAAAGGTTAATGTCTGCGCAGTTACAAACTTACTGTGCCAGGTTGATAAAGCAGTACTGTAACGCGATGATAGTCATTCATCGAAAAAAATACACATCAATAATCTAAACTACCGCAGAAAACTGCTAAAGGAACCTCTAACGAGCAAACCCAACGCTAAAAACGATGATGAAACCACTTCTTTTAACAACACTAACAATACTAGACGAGACCTTTTAAAGAAATAACTTCTTACATAAGCGATAAAGTGACTTTACTCTCTGCGAAATTAGAGAAAAAACTTCATCTCCTATCTCCAGAGCAAATATCGTTAAGAAAAATCTTTCAATAACAAGGACGGTAAAGAGATTACTCCCTAACAATAAGGCACTTAATAAATAGTGAAAGAAATTAATGATGGATAAGCAATTTATTGTTTTCTGTGCAGAAAGTAACAGTCGAAACTGCTAAGGAGGGAAGAGGGAAATGAGAACGAATGTTGAACTACTTCCTCTCGTCTCTCTCTTCCCATCAATAATCCCTCCAAATAAACGAACAAAAAACAAAAAGAAACCTTGTCGGCGAGGATATCAGCCCGTGATGCAAACGCTATCCAATATTTGTAGTGATTGGAATGCTGTGTCCCACGCAATTCACCGTCACTCGCCTCGGCGCTCTCTGCTTCGCTATTAACGAGTTCGTCCAATTCTACAGAAGTAACCAACATACGTTTGCCCACAACCAGCAACCGCTCATACATATCCGTATCGTTCATATCACTCAGCTGAATTTTAACAAAATCACATTTACGCAGAATATAATGACAAACAAAGCTTTCGGACAGATGCGCCAACTTTTATTCATATTTGAAGGATGTTTTTAAAATTTATTTCCATCTCTTTATTATATGTATGTTTAAGAATCGCTCACATTGGTAATGACCGCTACGCTCTTAGCTTCGGACTGAAGAAAGTGTTTAAATCAAGAATACTGCTACCAGATGAGAAATTCTGAAACACCAATCGAGTTTGAAATAAACCTTAATCGCTATCTCAGGATTTAAAAAAACTACACATCTTCCGATCCATCGCATTTCGCGCATTATAAACGATAATAGATGGCAGCCAATATTTGCGCTTTTGCAACCCCATTAATCATACCAACCTACTGCTTCCGAGGTGAGAGAATAACAAAGCATTTCATCAAAAACTGCGCAATAAACTCATTACACAACAAATTTTATAAATAGAAGATGCATGATGCTATATATATATATATATATATATATATATATATATATATATATATATATATATATATATATATATATATATATATATATATATATATATATATATAAACGATAGTAAACCAATAAAACAATAACCAACTAACCACCAAATATGTTCATTAAACCGCTGATAATTGCCACACGCTCAGCAACAACGTATGCATATTTTAACCCGCCAATCGATGGCTTATGTAAACCTTTAAAGAAAGTTTTTCTGACCAAAATTGCAAGCTAACAGGTGCTAAATATCACCTGGCGGTCCAAAAGCGCATTTAAATCTTTGGCCTATTAACTCGCTATAGCTCCCTCAAAACCGAAAGACCGACTTGAAACTTGATAAAAGATGTGATCTACTATATCGCAAACCATACCTACTAAACTTCGTAACTCAGCTTCAATGTTCTCTGAGAACTACCAACTGCAGAGATAAATAAAACATACCTTATCCAAAAGATCTCGACTAGAAAGCAGCCTTGCGATCCAACCTACAATCGCGAAACGATAGTGCCTCAACTTCTGCACTGAATGTTTTGATCGATCGAAGATCACAAATCTAGGAGGAGTTGATCCGTACCCATTCAGAGTGCTTTTCGATGCATTTTGCCCCAGAAGGCGGGGAGCCGCTGACGACTGCATTTCAGTAAAATCACCTCCAAGCTGGACAACATATTGCAGTAGATCAACAACGCACGACAGCTGCTCATCGCCACCGAATAATGATGCCATCTCGGTGGCCAATTCTTCGAACACCTCCACTGTAGATCGACCTTAAAACCACTCGACAAATGGAGGTTATGAGACTGAGACATTAATGCCTTGCATACGACCATAATTTACCTTTCCCACCCTCACAATCAACAACCATAATGGTGAGGGTTGAAAAGTTTATTACAGCCTATGCGTATTGAACACGAGGTCCAATCCAGAACAGAATAACCTCAATAACAGACACAATGCAATACTATTCCTTAATCTTTTCCATAGCCTAATCAAGAAATTAGTTACGAGAATTCCCAATTCAACTGGTTTCAATAGACTAGGACCAGAAAACACTGGTCGTTTATTAAATAATGGGAACTTGACAAAGATGATTAACAACTACCACATGAATGTCAATTAATTCGAATAAGGGCTTACATCCACTGGCCAATCATACAAACAAAATGCCGCAACTATCATTTTTGGCCGATTCGGCGACTGCGAGAACGACCGGTCGAGTAAATGCTACTTCTCTAGGTAAATGATTGGGTCTCAGAAATATAAACATTAACAATTAATAACAAGTAAGCGGTGTTACCTTTAGAAGGCTCATTGCGCTGCCAACTGAGACAGTAATACTCAAAGAGAACGGCGACAATAGTTGATAAGTGAGTTGCAGTTGCTGCTTTCGCCACTGCACGCACCACCGATAATCTTCTATGTGCTGGCATATCCAACAATGAGGCAGCGAGTACCCGTGAGACGCTCAGCAAACGACTTTGCAACGCTTCACCCTAAACTTTACCCGTTTGCCCTCCATCTGAAGCATTTCGCTGGAAGGGTCGCTGAATCGGGAGAATTCAACACGAATG
Source organism: Ascaris suum (assembly GCA_013433145.1). Lineage (NCBI taxonomy): Eukaryota > Metazoa > Nematoda > Chromadorea > Rhabditida > Ascarididae > Ascaris > Ascaris suum. The sequence goes on from CM024174.1 coordinate 8,940,438, forward strand.
TTGTCATGTTCGTTATTTAAGGGTTAATTCACATAAGCTGCCGTCCTTCGAGAGGACGTAACAATGATAGTTATAAACATCCCACCAAAATTGTGCGAATGCGTTTTCAATAAAAACCTCTTCATTACGATGATAAAATTCGAAATTCTACGATATTACTCTCAAACTTGGACAGACATTATTTACTTGAAACACTTCATAAAACATTGTGAGTTTCCCAAGAGTGCAATACTCAAATCAACTAATTTATTTCAAAGCGCAAATATTTTCTGCATTAATAACATTCAATCGACAATGAATGTTGCACATCGATGACCTGATCTAGTATGCAACAAAATTTGATCCCTGAAACACAGAATGAAGCAAGCATTAATTAACTACCTCTTCATCCATGACCGCAGCGAACATTGTGCTAAGAGTTTGTTCAATGATTTCGAGCGTTAGATCATTGTCTTTCTTTAATAAACCAGCACCCATAAACGTAAACACCGACATCATATGCGTCAACACGGCACTCTGAAACATGCCCCCAGTGTAAGAGCATAAAGCTTCACAACAGCAACAATGATTCTCCGTGTTAATATGCAATCGTTGACGAAAAATTATGGGACGTTTGAGCATTGCCATCAGAAGTGAAATATGCGTCAAGTTCAACGAGTAGCGTCGAAATCTGAGAAGACAACTGGCCATGGTCCCCTCTCCCCGACTGTTTTGAAAAGGCAAAAGTGAACTGTTTTGAACTTAAAAACTGCAATGCCATACAGAAAAAAGGAAAAGTTGTCAGATTTCGTGTCCCCTCAGGAATGATTCCTTATAACACACTCTACGCTCATTTTACCAAGCAAGCTCTTCGCACTAGGCGTAGTTTTTTTGATCTGAAGCCAAAGCGCACTTTCTTCTCCGACATTTCAATATCACTTTCCTGCCGCCTTTGCTCTCATTTCGACCTCTTACTACGATTACACGAACAACAAATTTATGGCTATCGAACTGCTTAACCAATCATATCTGAGCACAGAACCACAAAAATTCCCTGGTGATTAGGCAGGATCTAATGAATAACGCTTCCGATAAGCATCATCATCATCAATAAGCTTACGATAAAAACTTATAAAACTGAACAGAGCTTTTAACAAATGCTGCAAGCATTTCAGTCGAAGATGGAAATTTTGCAGAAACCAGGAACAGAATCAAATAAAACGATAGTAAAGATGAGTGATAAGGAAGACATACTGGAGAGATATGAACTGCAGCTGTCAGCAGACTAAGACAGCTTCGCAATGTTGCATGATCACGTGTATTGCGAATTGTCTCTACTATGCATTCCAATTGTATATCTTCTTTTGTCACCGCATAACCACCTCAAATATAACGGAATTTATCATTGAAAGCAGCAACGACAGTAAGACCCCTTTCACTATAATCATAAAAGAGAAATTTTGGACAAAACAATATTTGTTTTTCGGATGCACTGAATCAAATAAACACGGCTGATGAGATTCAATATTAAACAACAATCGCAATAAGGGAGCTTTTTCGCAATGAAAGGCATCAATAGTGGAAAATGCGCTCCCATAAAACGAAATCATCACAATTTTCTTGTCTTGCAAAAATAATAAAGAAACGTATGAAATGTTATTTCTCACTATATTTCACTATGAGAAATCTCTAAAATGTATCACCTTCAGTTAAATTCGCACAACAGATTTTTGAAAAAAAAGAAAGTCTACATTTATTTTATTTTGGCTTCTCGAACTGATCTTTCCCGTCTTGGATTTTACGCAGACAAACCAAAAATCGAACTAAATATGATGAACCCCATTTTGTAAGAGAATCGATCAAGCTTCAATACAAGACTTACATGGTTCTTTGAGTAGGCGAACAAGCAAAGAGACGGCAAGTTGTCGAATATACAAATTAATGGAGTGCTCCTCATCGTTTTGCTGCATACACCTAGAAACAAAAGCCAACAATAAAGGCAATTAGCATGTTCGAATCGAATAAAAATGTTTAGACCTATACTTCCTTCACAGTGCGACCTACACTGCCCTTCTCGCAATGGCAGCACTCTTACGTTCACCCCCACTTCTTCCCATCCCAAACACTCAACAGTAAGGTACTTGGTTAGTCACCAAGCACCAACTATTTAAACAAAAATATAGCAATGGTATCTCCCAAAATATAACTGCAAAAGTCAATCACTTACAATTTCAACACATCGAATAGCGTGCTAAACAGTTTCGACGATGGCTGCACAGATTTGTTTGCATTCAGCACCTCCAAAACGAATATTACTCTTTTCTTGTAGACATTCTCGTCTTCGTTTACGAATATTCGTCTATTCCTCGATTCGTCAAATTTGCCACGCATTCGCTTCTCCTCCGGCTCTGGTGAACTTCGAGCAAGCAAAAGGAGTGCCAACTCACTTTTTATGGGTAGCTGAATTATACTTACAAAAATTAAGAGGGACCATATATACATGTGTTTATGCATCGATTACTAAATAAAGAAGACGGGGGAGGGAGGTCAGGGGAGGAAAGGTAATAGGCGACAAGCTTTTCTGGCCATAGCTCCTTTCATGACACATTTCCACATGCAAAATGGACAAAACACTTTCATCATATCCTTTGAACAGCTATCAGTTTCTCATCGCCAAATCCCGCTTTTTTTTATCCGTGAGGGTGCGCTAGTGAAAAGATAGTGCAGTTCGTCGCTAACTGCATCTCATCTGCAGTAGCGAAGAACCCCATAAAAGCAATTTCCCGGACTATCACAGAACAATCGCTTCTCGAGCTTCAACGGTTGCATCAATGATGTTGAATATACCACTTTCTTTACCCACAACTTTTCAGCAATGCATTTGCAAGGGTACAATTCCGACAAAACTGTGCCCCTAAACATACTATTTATGCTACTGACACCCTTTGGCAATCCTAGCGCTATACATAGTTCCGCTTTGAAACCAAGGTAGCTATAGTACTATCCGGCCAACGCCAACCATTCCCACATTCAGCAGAAAACAACATGAATGACTCTAAAAAGTGAGCTTTTATGTGAAAGAAGGTAACAATTTTGTAGTGGCGTGATATTATTTTGTGAATAAAAGTCAACCCTGTTTATTCATATAACAAGCAACGACCAACAGATTCTTTCATAGCGGACTTGACTTTTCAAAACACCGACTCGAATGCTGTTAATCGACAAATAAAACACAAAACCGAATAGAAGATAATGAAGGAGAAACGGAGAAATTCATAGGTCACCTGTGCCAGGGCGTTTCTCACATCAGCCTTTATTGGTATCGTATCGCTAGATGTGATTTTTACCATCTCCGTTATGAATTCTTCGAAGTCGTCCGCAGTTCGCTGCTTTATGTACCTCGGCGAAACCAATGTCTGAAAGCGGGTTTATCTATTTATTTCAAAATATTTGCGCTCAGAAAGCCTTATGAACATATCACATAAGTTCAAAACCACTCTCATTCTTACTCCACCTCCTTCCCCTTCCCTCAAAGTAAACCCCTTTTTATGCGAAATCTTATGAGTGTTGGGAAATTTACAGATGTGAGGATCTCTCCCTACCGATTTGGGCAAATTCCTGCGCGCATATCCACGGCTCACAACTTCCACAGATATCTCGAAGCAATACCTCAGTGCGCAACCAATTTTGTGGAAAGAACTCTCACATTTCGGAGAATCTTACGAAACTCTTATTCACTATCACTTAGAGTGTACTTGCTACTGCTTTTCCCAACTTATCTCGTCTTAAACATCTGTCCTTCGCGCTTTCTGTGCGGACCGTTAAATGTTTAAACAGGAATTCCAGCGCAAGTTTTCTGCCGGTCTTGCAAGTCAAATTCACAAACGGTCGAGGGGGGTGATCGGTGAGAAAAGCAATAAAGGGTATAAACCCTAAGTAATGCCTTTGCAAGCCCAATCCTCAAAGAAAGCAAACTGACAGGCTTCTTATCAGTTGTGCGATATTTGCATAATGCTGGCCATGTTGTCCCCGTCGGCTTGACAATCTCAGCCTTTAATCGTTTCTAATAGCGTTCTCATAGACTTACCCATAAACAGTTTGAAGTTAAAATTCATTCAGAAGTTTCTTAATTAAAGCTGCAATGCTTTAACTCATCCTGCAAGTCGCCTTCCCACTTCATTCATTTCCTTACAGATTCTTAGCCGCGAGGCTGCTATTTATGCAATATCCAACCGGCTTACACCTATTCAGCTTGACCGCCTGGCTACCAATGCCAGTAACTTTAATTTCAACGTTACCTTCCCTCCCCCCTCCGTTTCCCCCTCCCCAACATCTCATACCCTTCTTCCTTCCAATGTGCCACTGCATTGTGGTACTGATAGAGTCATCTGCAAAGGAAGAGAAAAGCGATGTTGATGCAACTGAAGGAAATTTACCTCAAGCGCAAGCTTGGCTTTATCCCACTGTTTTCCCTCAATCATTTTACACATCTTCTCCATGGGATCGCCTTTAAAGACCTCTTTTGTTTGCACCCGCAAAGCGTTTATCTGCTCTTCCTGAAAACATAACGCTTCATAAGTACCGTCGCTTCATAAGTACTCATAACCTACAACGACTACAAACACCTTTTAAAATGCGACTGAAGATACTGTTCGCCAACTCGACCTCAGTCGCCAATCTCCGCATCCTACACCTCATTGAGATATACTTAATGATAACAAAGTGTAGAGTTCAACCGAGTGATAGCCGCATCAACATACTACAGTCTGCATCCCCAAACATTCGACTCTTCGATCGCAACATATAAATTCGACTATTACTTTAACAAAAGCATTCTCAAGTTTGCAATATGGTGAGAGAATTCGGCATAATGGCGCTCAGTCAGGATTAGTGCCACTTGCATCGAATGTCATCGAGAGGAAATTGATGTAAAATACATGCTAACTGCTCGAAAATATTTTTTTAAAATTTGCTGAAATTTGTATGGCAAAAAAAAGCAGTCCGATTTGCTGCGATAATCAGAGGCACCGTCAACTTTCAACAAAATATAAAATTGACCCGAAAACTAATTCTAAAGAAATGTCTTAGTTTCAAAACCATAGCAGAGCAAGACCCCTTCACACTATTCAAATAGAGAGTACATGTATGGTAACTGAGATACTCATGTGGGATTTGTAAGAAACAACTTGGTAGCCGAACGTGAGAGCGATAACCAAAGATAGCATCAAGTATCGCCGAAGTTGCACTCGGAAAGCCGCAAAAAAAGTCCGAACACTATTATACAACGTTGTAATGTGCAAATTTTACAAAAGGCCAGTCTTATTTGTTCAGAAATGATGCTGGCATCCAAAAATTTGAACGTTCCAGTCAGCTATGACAAAATTTATGCACTGCAACACCCGTGCAACGCTTTAACTAAAAGCAATGAGATAATGCACCCCACTCCAAAAAAAAAGTGCCTAAAAAACCACTGAAAAAAAGGAACGAACCGCGACAAGCTGAGCACTCTTTTCCGGTTTGGCAATATGCTTTCTATACTTTTCGTCGTCACCAACACTTTTTCGTATACTACTGCTTCGACGTCGACGTCTGCCCGGTGGCTTCGTCTCCACCATTAAATCACCCACCTATAATGGTGCTATTTAGTGCAAAAAAACCCTCTATCGGCACCGTAATTCACTGACATATACAGAAATCTCTTATGCAGTCCGGCTAAAGCGCCAAATGTTGGCGGAATAAGCACCGAATCTGGAAAGTGGCCGGTTGCTGAGAGTTCAAAGGTCAAATCTGAGAAGAGAGCAGCTTTCAAAAGAGTGCAAGACTAGGACGCACCGAAATACACAACATCGAAAGGTTCCGTCTTGATTTCTGGTGGAATACCGGCGATCTCAAATTTCTGTACAACCTATCGATTAAAAAGCAGTCATCGTTATTGCCATATTGATACCACGTTCAAGCAAACACCACTAGAATGGTCATGCAGGGCAATTCAAATCAATTAATAAACAGGTGGAATTGCTCAAACAATGCCCTGAAAGTAGAAGGCTATACTTTGTCTCCAAGCTATATTTTGTACATACTCCAGTTGTTGTATTCAATATATGTTACAATATACTTAGAATCTGACTATTCTTTATTATTACCTGTTTCCACGGTTTGTACAATTTTATTATAACTCTGCACAATTCTCCTCTTATTATGCAAGAATATCTCCGATTTCCTCTGTTTAAATTTAACGACAATTTTCATGACCTCTATCAACATATCTATTTTACTAGATCTTTATTTTGGTTTCATTTCAAGTTTCTTTTGTTAACGATATTTCAATACGTCCATTTTGGTTCACACTACATTTACATAGAATTTTGACGGTAATTATTTTTACGCGTACCAGTACATATTAAAGTCATGTTTTATATAATAATCTAGCTTGTAGGTATTGATGTCTTAATAAAGATTTGTTTGCAGTGGTGGTCTTAGTTTATTAGTTTTATATAAGATCACTAGTTTCATGCATCTTTATCCCACATTTACATCTAATGCCTTGTTATTGCTCTTCGCACGTAGCGTTCTCTCTGGGGACTTGGCTGAAACTTTACTTGCACAAATAGGAGACGGAGATCGGTGCTAAAAGTGGTGCAAGTTCCACTTCCGAAACGACTATTTTGGAAAAAAGGAAGAAAGCGGACCTTGGCGATGAGGGGGTGCGACAATTTGCAATTTCGGGTGCACTATGCATTTTTAATATACATTTCAACTACAGATTTTCCCATTTCTTTTTTTTTTTACTTCTTTTTCTCTACGCGCAATTAAGCTGTCTATGCAATTCCTCATACAATAATATCTATTCTTCTCATAGTGGTCTATTGCCTCCATGTTTGCACTCGCGAAACGTTTCTCTTTGACATATATTTCATTAACTCTGTTTCTCCCACATCAGCATTTTCCAACTGCTTTCTACGCAACATATATATATATATATATATATATATATATATATATATATATATATATATATATATATATATATATATATATATATATATATACGGCTCCTTCATTACCATATTCAACTATTCGTGTAAACCTATTTAGTTACTCGCTTACCAACTCACCTAATATTATATTTTAATGAACTTTTGGATAGACTTTACTTAGTTTTGCATGTTTTATTTGATTAAATACAACAACTACAAATATCTTTAGGCACACCTTCATCTGTCTCCTGATTAAAGACAGGTCGGCGACTTACAAGACCTAACTATTCATCTATTTTTAAAGATTATAATATCTCAATGAACACTTATATATTTGTTTTCACCGTTATAAAACGCTGAAACATTCTACAAAATCTTCTTTACGTTTCTTTACTTTGTTCTTTTCTTTTATAAAGCCTCAAAAATTGAATAAACTATGGCTGCTAACGGTTCTTAATGCCTCACAGATAATGTGCACGAAAAACGCCGCCCGACACCATTATAAAACAATTTTTCCTTAACAAAAGAATGGAAATTTATCGAACGTTTAAAGAAAAAGTTTGTTTCCACGACTTTTTTAAGATAAGCGGGGCAAAATTCTTCAGCTGAGGCGGCGAAGGGTAGCCGAAGATCTATGACTTATTCACTCAACGTAACTGAAGGAAATCCGTAAAAGACGTCTACAATTATCACCTTCCACAGTGTTCTTTGGGTACTCGAACACATGCATGGAGAGGGAAGGGTAATGAAATTCAGCAAACACCTTTTTCACCTACTCCCTTTCCTCATATGTTCTCTTCGAATGCTTGAAGTTACGAAGGTTGCAAGCTCCTAGAATAAGGGGCGCATGCTTGAGCGTGTTTTCTGCTCTCAAGCATAATACGGGCTACCACAGAGAACATAGAGGCACAACGTTTTCTGCTTCATCTTGTGCTGCTGCCTGAATTAATGAATTCTCACTGCAGTGAGAACTGAGTTCTCCGTTAACTCCTCAGCTGACGACGACTGCTATAAGCACAATTTTTGATGGTATGGCGAGCTAGTTTCTGGAATGACCATCTCTTAGGGACGACAGGCTTACAAGAGCATATCACTGCTGATTTATTTCAAATATTTTTATCTTGTTTAAATCTATGGAATAGTTGAAAGCTAACATTTACATTTGACATAATTACGTCATGGCTAAGCCATGTAAAACGGCTATGTATCTCCAAAGTCTCGTTAGTGTGACTCTCCCTGGTTCCTCAATTCGTCTAAGCTGAGAAACATGCAGGAGGCAGGTGTTTATTTCCCTCATCTTTCGATGTCGACAGGAAAGCTCGTTCCCCTTTCTCTAGTCATAGACCCCTAACCGTTTATCAAGATTGCTGAAGTAAAACTTGGATGACACAGGTGATAAATATGGTGCTTCCAGCTCGAATAAAAAATAAAGACAATCTTCGAGGTAAAATGAGACCATTTTGAGGTCACGAACATAAAGTGAACAGCAGACATACTTCGTAGGCCTCGATTTTGCACTCCTTTATGATCTCATCAACCACATTCGCTTCTCGCACTTGCCACTCAGCTCGCACCGAATCAAATGACTTAGCGAACCTATAAATGAAATAGCGCCTGGATAAAAAAAATCAGTATTGCCCATCTGTAACATAAACTCACTGCAGAATTCCTTCCAGGAAACCCTGTGCAGAAGAATCAATAAGAATTTCACGTGTAGTGGTGCCAAGAGGAGAAAATAATAAGGACTCTCCCATGACAGAGGGGATACTTGCTTGAATAGCAGAGTAACAATGCAGTAGGGATCACAAATAAAAGTCAGTTTCTGTAAGATCGATAACGACCAAATGGTGATGTCCGGTATGGATTTCGAAGCAAGTTCCGAGAATATTCTCAAGAAACTGAGATTATATTAATATTTCGGAGGATTTGTTGGAAAAAAAAAAGAAATTTCTCGTTTATAACTAGAGCTTTGCAAATCATGCGAAGCACACCATCACAGTCATGAATTATAGATTTCTGGTTTCCGCTATGACTACGAGAAAAGAAAACCTCGTTCCGGTTGTTCTCCAGTGAGAAAAGTGGAATGACGGACGCAACTTTGATGAATTGATGAAATTTAGCTCCGGACCTCGTCTAAAAAGTTTTTAAGTGGGGATCGTAAATTCAAAAGAAGAGTAGAGTGGCGTTACATCCACAATTCTCACAAATGAATATTTCACCGAATGAAGGGGCATCTATAGAAAGGTGGGTTATATATGAATGAGGAAATGTAACAATTAAACAAAATCGCAATTTGAAGTTAAAATGAACGAACCTGATTACCAAAGTTCGAATTCGTTTATAGATCTCTTCCGTTAATTGTTTCCTTCCTCCAGATGATATAAATTCAAAAAAATCCGAGAAGAACGTAGTGGCAAGAGAAGCCGAAAAAATTTCATTCTCGATTAATGAGCACAAAAATGAGCACAACTGCAGACGAGTTTCCTCTTCTTCTGCTGCAACAACAAAATACGATACATCGTCAAACTTATGCAGCATGTAAAGACGGAATAAGGCATTAGAATATCCCCCCCCCCCCCCTTCCTTAGGTCGAATTTTAAACGATCATCGAAGGAGTGTTAGCTTTTTTTCATTTCATAGAAACGTAGAAAATCTCTATTGAAAATTTTCCAGAAATAACAATAAAGAGCCCAGCAATCTTCAAATTTTCGAATCCATCTCAATCCTCGCTTGGCCAGAGGAGACAATAAGCGCCATTCGGGAATTCGACGCACACCAACGTTACATCTTCTGACACTGTTTATCTCTCTCTTCACATTTATTTGCAATGAAGCGCAAGTGTAACGTGAAGTTGAGAAAAGGACTGGACAAGCTTAGATAATTTTATGGGTCGGCTGCATTCACAGTGAAGGGCAGTAAGCTCGGTGAGCCACAAGCGCGACTGCTAAACGTGGCTGCAAACAGCTCAGCTGAGAGAATATAGCGTCAGTAATCTTCGATTCAGTGGCTTGTTTCCGACAGCAATAAACCTTTTATTCAACACTTCACTGGTATACTTAATTATTTTAAGCTCTAATTCGTCCTAAGTGACGAATATATGAGGACCGATTCTGTCGCCACTTCACTAACCATGCAAATCTCTTCGTTAGTCGACCGATTGCTAGGTGAAGTCTTGTTTCAGTTGCAACAACATCGACCGGCAACGCAATTAAAAGCAACTCGATTAGCAGAATACTCATTCAACGCGCAAATAAGTGACCAGCGCACGACTTGAGCCGATGTTTGCATAGCAAATTAACATTCAACAGCACTAATCGTTCTCAATTGCGCTGTTACCGAACTCATACAATCGATGAAAGTTCATCAACCTTTGCCACCCAACATATGCATATTTAATGGGATTGTAACCTAGCAGAAGCATTACAAACGGAATTCCCCTCAGTTAACCAGACATTACCTGCCGGGACTCACTTATCAGAGTGCATCATTTCTTTGCACTTAGATTACGCAACCAACGTTCACACAACGGTTCGCTAAGTCAACATCAACGACATAAAATTCAAAAGACCCCGAGAAGATGCACGAAGTGCAGGAGAGGGTTTCTGGATAGACTTGGGAAGCGGTGAACGGGGATAGATTCCGCCGGGGCGAGCGAGGATCCCATGAAAATTTTTAAGAATAGCTCCCCGATGGGGTCGGAAGCGCCGAATGAAAATGAAATCTTCGGTCAGCGAGACTCGACGGAGAGCGACTTGAAGGGGCGGCCATCTCCGAAAAACTGATGAGAAAAGAATCGGATTAATCGTTTCTGCACAAAACTAGTGAAAAGATGCTGCCATAGGAGATCGTCTAATCGAACAGCAAGAACTAAGAAGACATTGAAACGACAAAGGTCAAGAATTTCAAGTGGAATCTTTGTTCAGCTCCCGTCCATTTCTCTTCTTTGCCCTAGATGATTGGAAGTGAAAGAAATTAAGCACTCAGTTGCACGAACCGTTTTCTGCGATGAGCTGGAAGATAGCGCGCCACAGAGGTGGCATAAACGAGCTGAGATCGGTTTTCTTCGATAACGCAATGATGCACTCCGATATATTCATCTCACCGCTTTTCCTTGCCAACTTTTTTACTCCTCTGTAAAGAACAAACATTTAGGCGATACCCACTGACCAGGACATAATGATCTGCAAGGACGACACTCCTTGCAAAGAGTGCTCTATTCAACGTCACCCTTCATTCAAACATAGATTCCTTCCATAACTTATACAATCATTGCGTTATTACACGTGAGACCTAACGCAACCATTGAGAAGAGTCGCATTCGAAAACAAGGGCATATAGTCGCAGAGCTTTTCGGAGAAAAATGCCCACAGATAAGAAGCTTTAAATTTTGAAACTTTTAGGAAAAACAACGCTGCTATAAAATAAAGGATTCCAAACCGTTTAGCAACTATGAAGAGTGACGAATGGAGAGCTCTTGCGACGGCTAAGCACGCTAAAAATGCCAGTCTCAGTGATATCTGCAGTCCCCACCTCACTAATGCAAACCGGCCGATAGACATAAAGTATGGGAGCAGGAAGCAGTGAGAAAAGGAGACTTCTCTGTTACCTAATGTTGTGTGTTGTTGATCGACTGTGAAACGAGTGAGTGAGCGGTCGAGTTAGACGAAAGGCAAACATTGTAGTATAATGACTGCGAAACAATTTCCGCATCATTCAGTGGCATAAGAGACGAATGCACAAACACACTGCAGTCCACTAATGACTACAACCCCATTTTAAATACTACAAGGAGACGTAAATGCAAGCTGATTAGGTGCTTGAAGGCTATCAAAAACCGCTACAATCGTCAAGTTATAGGGCTGCAGAGACTAATCCCAGTAATTACGCTGAAGGTGATTATCAAAGATCATCAATTAAAATAAAGTCGAAAACCAACTTTAGTGGAAGTATATTAACACTCTGATGCTGACAAATAACAACTGCGGCGGACGTCGACTGCTGAATGCTCGATTCATTGATCTTCAAGAGAACAAGCTTCAGCAATGAGTTCACCACTGCATCCGTTAGCGTCACAGATACACATAACTGACACAATGTCATTAGGGCTGCCAAGCGGAGGGAAACTAAGTGTGACCTGCAAAACATTACTGCATAATATTTCACTGTTTAACACTTCTGCAGTAGCCATCCTTTGCTACTAATTTTCTTCCCCCATTTTCATCGCTCCATCATTGCGTAGCACTGCAATCGTATATGCCGGCATAGTTTGCCGAACAATAATCGTCATTTAGCGAGTAGGAAGGCGATTAAACCGATATTTCAGGGATTGTGACCATATGGAGACCATTTCGTTCCGAACAACTGCACATTAAAACGGGTAAGAACTGCCGTTGTTTTTGCTCCTCAGTCAGATGGCAGATGATTGCATCGACAGCAAAAAGAAACTAAGAAAAGTTTTGGGCTTCCATCGACAAGCGCAAACTCGAGCGATGAATACGATTTTAGTTAGGTGGTTCAACAAACACTATTCGCTCAATATGTTGTTATCACAACTAAACCATGATAAGTGCAACATGAAAGAGCCTGTAGGACTATGGTAAATATCAGGGCAATCACGGATCGTACCTGATTCAAATTTAGCATACAACTGGTAACGGAATAACTATCACCTTTCGAAGAAGGACGGGCGTCACCTCATGTCCTTCCAGGCTTAAGGTCCTCTATGGGTCCTTTCAAACAGAAGTCAGAGCTAACACAACGCTCAATTTATTTATCACAAATGCTTTCCAATTCACTGAAGTGCTGTGCATCGTTCTCAATCACCACTCTTCACCTATACGACGTCTGAAACAATGGACATGGAATCTGGCAAGCGGCCATACATCCCGTTTCGAAGGACAGAAGAATCAAGTAATGCAACGACAAAGCAATCGATAATTGCCATAAATAAGCGTTATCCACATCTATTCAACACATTTTCGATCAAAAAACATTTCTATCGCAGTAACATTCGCTTGATAAGTTAAATGAAGACCTGCTAGTAGAAGAAATACGAAAACGACTGACTTGAGTGCGGTAGCCAAAAATGGAATGATTCTTGAGATAATTACATCGTTCACTTTTGCAGGATCGGCTACAATATGCACACATAATGTAGCATAGAAGGAAAACAATTGAGGCATTTTGTTTTCCATATACTGTGCACCAACCAACTGAAAATTATATCATCGTACGATATAGCAAATCCATAAATCAGCTGTTAATCCGCAATCTTTATATTAATCACATGAATTTGGAGCACATCACATGTGTCACCGCTTTCATCAGCACTCAAAGAAAGCGTATGCATTTGAAGTAGATTATTACTTACAATCGTTTTCGCTACTATCTTTGCGATACACAGTTATCAGCGATGAAAATTTATTTCACTGGATTGCAACTTTTTAAAACTAAATTTCGCTTATGATTTCGATTAAAATATGCGTTGTATTGATGAGAATTCAATACTTCTACGTCATAAAGTTTTTCAGCGTCGGTCAAATCAACAATAAAGCAATAGGCTTTAATGTTTACTATAGCTACAACACTAATAATAGTGTCAATTAAATTCGAGATCCCAAAAACTGTTCAAATCGCATCGTTATTACGTCAATCCTTCCATTTCATTAACTAAGAAAAACAGTGCAACGAACCTTGAAAAGATAATCGACATGTTGGTGCAGCAATGAAAGCAACGAATGATTCGCTGAAAAGCATTTCGATACGATCGTTTGCAATCGAATCGGCGATTCGGCCTTAGCATATGGACGCACCCAATCGTATTCGATACCTTTTAAACGAAGCACAGAAATCAATCGACCGAAGATGTTTGTGCTGTGAAATGGCAGAAACATCACGAATACACGCTGAGCGTTGAACTCGTGAATCTGCAATCAACGATTGCGACGATCGCGTTATACCGTTACGCTTACATCGACGTGAGATATCTCAGGCAAATTTATATGTGGGTGGTTTGTGCATTTTGTTGGATCGATTTAGTGTCACCGTTCACTGATATCTTCTACACATCAACTAAACTCAAGTCTGCAAAGGGAATTGTTGTGGTTCAAGCTGGCTTCATTTTGACGATCTAAAGAAGTATACCGAAGATTTTTTGTGAACCTATAAAACTGATATCAAGTAAAGTTCAGTTCACCTGGAATTTGAATAAAAGCCATTCCAGGACTTGTTGTGCGGCGAAATGCTGCAGATATGGAGAGATCTGCGCTAATAATCGATCAATTTTTGCATCCAACTTTTCATTTTCCTCTTTCGACAACAAGGAACGTTCCATATTCAATGCCGTTTCATCAAAGAGATCTGCGTCATCCTCACATATTGAGGCATCAATTTTACGTAACTGTGCCAAACCAGATTGACCTGAAATATGCAAATATCAGAGGAGCACACACGAAAGCATTGCGTTATATTTCACCCATTGCACAATCAAAACAGTTATTCGAGGCCTAAAGTTCTAATCTGGTATCGATATGAAGATGCACCAGATGGAAGATCGGGTTCCATCACTTCCAGCTTCATAAACCGCTTAAGCAACATCAAAATAATCTGGAAATTCATTCACAGTATTGAAACAAAAACCGGCTCTGCAATTCTAGCTTTAGCGACTCTTCATTTGAAGTGATGAACATTCTATACGGAAAAATACGTGCAAGCACAAATATGGGCAAAGACCTGTCGGTATTTCGGACCGAAACATCACAGAGTCCTTTTATAGCAGCTTCTAGCCTTCACTAAAAGCATTCAATGGTGGAATATGGCTGCAATGTGATAATTAAATTCCTTTTATTTCTCCTCTGTGGTTCCAGATCAAGATTTACGAAGTTTTTGAAATTTTCTGCATCCAGAAGTAAAAAAATCTTTTCGCACATTTTACCATGCAGGGAAGAGTTGCCTCCACACATCAAAAATGTGCGTCTATTTATGCAGAGTGCTACAATACGATATTGTATTTCTTTTGGAAAGTAGCATCAAAAAGTTGGATGAAGCTTCAATAATGGAATAAGGGCACTCACAATTCAACCACAACCCGCCAGCGAATCCGCAACTCTGAGAGAAACTTTTCACTCGGTGGTTAATAGACTTGGTGCAGACATGGGCAAACGGATCGGGATGCATGTGCGCACCTATACACATCAATGGATCGCTCAAGTAAAGAGCATACCAATTTTGAGAGCATCTTCCTTACTGAGGGAGGCTGCTTGTTTCTTGTCGAAAAGAAGGGACGCCGCGAAACGCTCGACACCAAGCTGTGATGTGGCTGCCGTTCGCAGACTTTCCAACTGACGTTGCAATGATGTCATTCCTTGAAATAAGTTGGTAGCACGATTTAAAAAATTTGAGGACTGAAAATAAAGTAACCGATAAAGCAATCGATGAATTTAACCGACATACTATAATGCATTAAACTGAGCAGTAGACAACTCTACAATGTGCTCAACAGCGAAATAAAAATATGGCCAAGCCGCAACCACACACTGAAACGCCATCTCATTCAATGACTTCGGCCAGACTAGATGCACTGGCTAGGCTTTTCGGCGGCTCAGTCCAAACTTTACCATGAATAGCCCTTCGCAAACTTCCTAGACAAATGCACTGACTGTACATCGCATACAGTTTCGGTCATTTCTTCGATCATAGCCAGAAGGAGTTTTGTCTCTGAATTCTCTACCTGCATCAACTGATGATTGCCTCTGGATGTGACTACAGCGCTGGCTACATTTCTTCGAATTCATGTCGGTCAAAAATGCTTTTGCTGGTAGCTGTGAACTGTAAGTAAAAAATATAGGCCATTCACTACCTCATTAAAAAAGAAACCGATGTTTTGTGAACGCGTGCAAAAAGGCCGCACCTTATTTAGAACATTTTTTTCAGTAATCTCGTACCTTCAACATGCACCACTAACCTCACAATAATCCCCATACTCATGACTTGGCGCTCGAACTTAACAAGTAAACTTATCACCTGTCACTAGTTGAGGACAAAGCCGCATTAATTAGAGCGGCCTGCTGCACACTTCGAAAGGTGTCTTTACTACCTCCCATTTTTATCGTACTCGTCAGTTTTATGAAGCGAGGTTCCATGTGTTGTAACCTGTAAGGACTGTCGGCAGTCAAACAATAACACACACCTTCATAAACCACACTTAATTCTGAGAACTCATTGTCTCCAAATAAGTGAAAATTTTACGGGAGAACATTTAGTAAACAAACACGACAAAACATAAAGCCCACCCGGCGCGACGAACTCTTCCGCCACTGTCGAACCACTTCCACGAAGCTTCGAACTGAAAGCGCGAACGGCGAACCAACACGAATATTTGCTACCCAATAGCACCGTACTCGAGCCAGCCCTTCGGCGGCGGTGACTACAAGTAATACACAGGGATACCGTATCCCGCTAACTCTTTTACGCTAGCGATTTTTAATAATGGAGCCGTAACGGTTCGTAGCTAATTTGAGTGGTGAGTAAAAAAGAATCTCAGTTGGTAATGGCAATCGCGGTGATAGGGTCTTTTAGAGTTGCCAAACGAACTGCAGTTATACTGCTTCGAATTGAATCTGCGTGCTATGAAGGGAGGAAGCGATGAATATGGTCTCACCTGCAGCAAATCTCGAGCTGCTCAAGTTTTTAATAACATGAGCATGGGTGACCGCGAGGCTTCTTGAAAAACTATAGTATACAAGGAAAACGAACAACGATCCCAACGAGTAAATTGGAAATGCTGGTGATACCCGCCTCTTCGACAGTTCAAATACTTCAGCGGGACCGATGTAGAGTTCGTTTGCGTCGCTTGCAAGATTCCGCTAAGCAAGGAAACAAGGCGTCGAAGACGAAACGCAGTGCTCATGTAATGCTTTAGTTGAGCCATTGAGCCTCGCGTTGTCAAGATGGGTAGGAATCTTGGTTATGGCGGGCATTGTCCGTTGGTACTTCATATTTTGCCTCACTCTGGCAGAAAGATTCCACCTGAAGGAACAGACGCCAAGTCAACACTAGGACTCCAAAAGATTCCATCGGCGCTCGGCCTCGCACTGTGGAGAAGTTATCCACCTCATGATAATGGAAGACATTGCTGTCTGCTGTTTATAGTCTTGTGTGAAACGAAAGTACTCAGTGCTTATGTGACGATCTTCTTCTTCTTTCTTCTTCCCCCCCCCCCCCCTTTTTCTTCTTCATCCCTTCTTTTTGTTCTTTTCCTTCCTCTTCTTTCACTTTTCTTGTTTTTTTCTCTCTTCTTCCTAATCTTTTATTTACCTTCTCCTTCATTGTTCCTCGTCCTCTCCTCTTCCTGCACTTTGCTTCTTTTCCTTTCTTTCTCCTTCACTTTTCCATTTCTTTCCTCTTCCCTTGCTCCATTTTCTGCCGCGCTTTCTTCTTTTATCTTTCTGCCTTGTTCTCACGCGACTGTCCTTTTTCATCTCTGACAAATCGCGTTCTTCCATTTATGAGTTCTTTCAGCCCAGCATAAACTGAACATTACATTTAAAACCAGCGTGATGCTTCAAATGAAGCCTGCTCAGTAATGTCCTTCTCAAAGATATCCCTCATTTCGGAAGATTTGGCAGGAGAGCGGAACAACCACCCGATAAACTACCACCTTTTTTCCACTGGAAGACTTGCGAAACATTTTGCCTAAATACCTGTCGCAGCATATACTGCTTTAGAGCACACGCGTATATATATATATATATATATATATATATATATATATATATATATATATATATATATATATATATATATATATATATATATATATATATATATATTATATATATATATATATATATATATATAATATATATATATATATATATATATATATATATATATAAACCTTGGGAAATTTTATTCCATGTAGTCTGTATTCAGCTTGTTAAACGCTTGCCATCGGCATGCATATGCGTCCGTGTCTCACATTTGAACAATACTTTAATCGTGTGGTCACGCAGGTGCTGATAGGAAAGTTTGATTCTTGCAAGTGGCGTGAGTCTCCCAAAAGCCGACTTGTCCCTCTTCTAAAAGCACTAGAGAGTACAGCAAACATTCTCCCACTTTTTATGATGTGCCGTAATAGAGGGAGTGATCGTCCGTATAGACTCCGACAAAGGTGTCGTAAGGGTCTATATTTGGATCGATGTGGATACAACCTTTAAAAAGCTGAAGGTCGCAGATTCAGGGCCCATCAGCGAGCAATGCTTTCGCCATCATTAAACAGTAGCTATCATCTGGTTTTGAGTCAGGCTAAAGCTGGCTTTATTACCAGGCGTCAAAGATCAAATAATGCGATTTTCGGCATTTTTCATATGAAGGCGTCCTTTTGCCAAATATCCATAGTTATATGGCATAGTTTAAAATTCGTTTATATTCCTTCCCTACGGCGCTTAATGAGCTTGATGATTTGACTTTGAAAAGTATATACATACGCGTTAGCTAATCGAGCGGAAATATGGTCCCAGCTTACTCAATTTTGCTGATGCACCAGCAAGACTCATAAAGAAGCGTTGCAGGGCTGGTGATGTGGACGGCTCCCTCCCCCTCGCGCTCCCTTCTCCCATCGTATTCTTCGAAAAAAATCTTTCATCATATTTCTGGATTTAATTGTGATCCCAACTAGCATCATCATGCCGATGGTTTGTCTTTTTTCAACTGTTTCCTCAAAGAGGAGGGAGTTATTGAATTTCACAACTCCTTTAAATGATATAATTATTTACTATGCGTCATACTGTTGCAAAGATTAGTGACTTCTTCTTTGTGTGCATATATTTATGTGTATGAATAAGTGTCTTTCAGTGTGCATTACAGTTGCAACACGGCAATCGCTCATAAAATTTGCAGATATGGCGAACACTATGATTATTCACGTTGATCCGCGGGTTTTGATAAAGTGAATTCTATTTAAATTCAAAAAAAAAAATGTTCGCCTTCGTTTTGCTGCGGTCGGTTTGTTATGCAACTCTGCAAAACATATTCGCAAAAATGTGCAAAATGGATAGTCATCAAACCAATTTGAGAAGTAAAGACATAATTTCGCATAGTTATTATTTACGGGTAACTTGTTAAGCTGGGCGCCGGATGAGTAAGACAAAAAGCGCATATCGTGCATGTTGCTCTGCGATGTTGCATCGTTTATTCTTTTAAGTCTTTAGTTGGAAGTTCGCTATTGTGGTATTATACTTTCATCGTATTTGAGCGTGTATATATCTGTCTGCCTGCATATCTCTCCTAAAGTTACAATAAGTAAGCAGCAAAATTTGCAAAGTTGAAATTAGATCACCGTTATCTAGAATGAACGCCCGCAAATTCTCTAGGATCATATTTACTATAAGTTGCAATTATTCAGTGGCGTTGCAAAAATCCGAGGTCGAGTTACTTTCACATTCATTCAAGTGTGGCCCAGAAACAAAACTACTTCGGTTAACGATATGCATAACTCGTTGATTTCATAGTAAAGAGCATTAGTGGGCGTTTTGTTGCTCTTATGCGCTTTTATACATTTATTCACGAGAGCTCGTTACGGTAGCGATGTATTTGTGCAAATACAAATGTGTGTGTATTCGTCGGCCAATCTGGTAAATTCATTTCGAAGCAGCAGAAAACCGAGTTGGCAAATTTCGTAGGAGCAATACGCTGCCACATCACTTCCTGTAACATACACCTCACCTTGATCTATCAACCTTGGAAAGAGCTTTGAATATCTCTGAGTGTTAAAAATTTACATACATTTGACAATTGTCACATTTTTATCTTATAGTCGTCAGGTGATAGAAAGACTTACGTTTTGGTGAAGAATTATGCATAACGCTGGATCACAAAAAAGTTTGAAAGTGTTTCTGTGCATATCTCACTTCGTATTCGTGATTTTCGTTAGGTAAATAGGATGCAGAGGTGCGTTCCCTAAAATCTTTTTCATACCTTCACTCTCTCATCTCTAATATCAGAAGTCTTCGTTTTCAACTCTTAAATTCCATCTTTTATTCTTTTCTTTGTTTTAACAAACATAAATATAAAAAACTTATGATTCGTTTGCATTGATGGTACTTATATAACTTTATACGAAATATAATTAATATATTTTATATGAAAGTATATTAATTATTAATATAATAAGCAGTAGATCTATATGAAAGTAGTTTAATTTCGAAAATAAACAGATTCGTTTGCATTAATGGTACTTATAATTCGATGAATTTGCTAGAGAGCGTTATAGCGGCTTCGTAATGTACGTTTGGCAGTCTTTTGCGTGATGGTTTAAACACTGAAACAACAGACGCTATAGATATGAAATCCGATAGTACAACATGCATTGCGGGTTTACTTATACCGTATTTCACGTTGATCCACCGAATGCTGAAGCACGTATAGGTGCTTAAATGTGTGCAAAAAATGCACAAGCTTCACACGATTATGCTTTCCAGCTTATACTTGTTGGATTGCAAAAAACGAGTCTTTTACTGGAGATTTGTGCAGATGATAAAATCATTTAAAATATCGAGGTGTTTCTCCAATCAGAAAATTTGGTGCAGTTGTCGCCATTTGGTGCAATTGTCTCCAAACTGGTTAGTCAGATAAGTGAAGCGTAAAAGTGCACATCTTATTGGCTACCATGATCTTTCTGCACTTGTTTTGAGCTCTCGCTTTCACCCGAGAGTCGAAAAAAAAACGGATGCCAATCAGCTTTCCTGGTCATTGAACTTCCGGTCGATGCTAGAGGTATTTTGTTTTCACTTTATTTAGGCAAATATATTTATCCGACTTTCAATTTTTTGTGTTGAAAAACTTGAAATCATTTAACTTGTTAAACGATGCTCCTATGATGAAGAAAAAAAGAGATAAGCATTAAAGCTAAGGTGAAGCTAAAGTTATCCTTTCTTTCAATTAATCGAAGTTCACCACGAACTATATTCCGCTTTAAAATTAAAAAATTACTTGATTCTGCAACTATTAGAAAGCCTAAAAGTTTGCCCCATCAGCACTCTTCTACAATCTTTTTGTATACTTTTGAGTGTTGAAGCGCGATTACTTCGTTCCACTCGGACATGTATTACTTTATTGGCGCGAACATCAACAACAGTCATGACGACAGTTTTCTTGAGAAAACTTCTCCGACCACTTTACTATACAGAATTTCAACAATTAAACGAACTTACAATTTGTTACATTCGAAGTGCTAACGTCATTTAGAATAGTACATCAACTGAAATGCGCTAAACAAATACATTGTTGTTTAAAATTAAAATATTTTTGCAACATTTCAGTGATATTCTTTATAGAATTAAATAAATGAGTTTACAATAAGTCGATAAACGTTCATATATAAATATTTACATAAAATGAACAAATGAAATGGATATTCGAAGAACACATCTGTTTGATTGATTTCCAAAACTTATCAAATCAACTTGTTCCTCAGACATTATTCCATGTCAGACATCGATCTCGTCATATATTTGCAATAAATATCCCTCGCCTGATTTTTTTTTAGTTCAGAAACAATACGGCCTACATGGAGCATCGCATATTTTAGTTGTGCACAACTGCACAATGAAAAATGATCCGAATGAATAGGTGAATAGTGTATAGAATTCGGATACTTTAAAAGCAGAAAACACTTTCGAAAAGCATCGACGTTGTTGTTGAATGAATTGATTTCCTTTCACGATCATCGTTCACCTATGACGTTCTTAAAGTAATTCTTCTTTTACTACTATTTCTTGCCTCAGATTAGAATTTTGCTCGCATATATTCACCACTGATTCGAGAAATTAATCCTCACATTTAACTACAATTTATGAGATATTTCAATATTGCGTCGTATAATCGAGTGCGTTAGAATCAAATGAAAAAGAAAGAAATTCTTGGGGATACCGACGTCGAAGCCGTCGACGAATTGAGAAATGTGCCATTATAAATATTTCCAGTGCTCATGAGCGTTGTTTCGACAGCAACTGCTGGAATGCGTTTCAATCGGTAAGCTGTTCCTCTTATATTATCAAAGACTATTGGATGCTATCACATCACAAACAATATTATATCATTGAATATCAGTTAATTTACTCGGAATACATCATTATGCATTTTAATGCATCCACCCCGCAAACATGTCGTTCTTTATATCAAATGGGCTTTTGTTCTTTTGCCGAAACATTGGCGCCGTACTTATCTGTACTGTCAAAAATAATACTCGGAATCGAGATCCTTTTTTTTCGGGCTGCTGTCCTTTTTGATGTTTTTTGTGAAAAGCTAATAATGCTGATGAATGATAACTGGATTAATGAATTAAATGAAACTGGCAAAAATTTGCATGTGGCATCACGAGTGAATGTAAGAAAGACTGTAATGTACAAGTAATACATAAAAGTGTGTTTATCGGAACAGGTGAAATTCGTAGAAGGTTGCAATCTGGGCCAAAATGATCGCCACGATAGGCGCTTTGGTATTTGCGTCTAGCACTACAACCAACTCTCTCTCAGTAACCAGAAACGATGACTAAGCGTTCAATAATGTGTTTTCCGATGAACTGAGTGGTCGTGCGGATCTTTGAGTAAAAATTCGTTATTTGAGTATATACGATGATTGATCTTAAAAGAAAATTGGCTGTCAATCTTTTTGTCCTTCTTGTCGTCGATAACCAGGAAGTGGGAGGTGATCGCTCCGAATGAAGATCGGAGAAAATGGCCAATGAATTGTTGATAGCATCGGCGCTATTTGTTTGCTATAGCTTCTGCAGTTCACGAATTACAACTATCGTCCATATGCATTAAAAGTTGTTAATATACACGCGCAATGAAGCGCATAAACGCAAAAATCCACACGCATACTTGCACGCACAAGCATGCACACACCAATGCACGCACACTTCATTCTCTCTGTGATCGGTACTTCCGGAAGATTGCTTTTTTGCAAAAAAATTGTAAAGTTGGTTGAGTGAGCTACATCTGAACGAAACTCACCATCGTTCTTCTAGAGCGAGAAGCTCAAGCAGTTGCAGCTCATCTTTCTCCCAGCTTATATTTCCTTAAGAGGTCAGGAGTTCGAATCTACCGTTCAAGTGAGGACGCTATTTCCGGAGCGCAAATGCACATTCTTTACAACACTATAAGCTTCGCAAGTTAGGAGGATGACTGTGTTGTCTGTTTAAATAAAAGCATTTCAGATGGTTTCAGTGAAAGTAATTGTTGCAGTCAATTAAGTCTTTTGAAATGTGCAAGCAAAGCTTTATTTAATTTTCCCTTTCCTGTGCACACAACAATATTCTCTTACTATTGAATACCTCAACACTTCGTGATTTTATAAATGTGCTTTTGAAAATTTTCGGGGCTTTCCTGAAGCATTCATACTCTTTCTAGTTTTTGTTGTATTGCATTAAACCTTGCCTGTCTCATTGTTCCGTTGACGACTCTGTAGTGAGTGGGACAAAGGATAGTTACTTGCCTATGACTCTCGAATTTTTTGCCGCCTTTGAACGTCATTGGGTTTTTCCCAGACGTAAATATCTGCCCTTCCTTATCATCTCTTCTGATGTATGGTAACAGGCAAACATGCCAGGGATTAGAATCGCATATTGATTACAACCTCTGACTTATTAGACGAGTCTGCAGCAGCTGCAGCGAATAACTGGTGCTGGAAATAGTAATAGCAGCAGTACTTGTACTGGCAGGAATACTGAATACCAGTTGTCGCCATTCGCAGAACGCATCATCGCGACTCGTTGGAGCCATCGCGCAGCAAAAAGAGGCTAGCCGCCCTCAGCGGCGCCAACGACAAGCGGAAACGGTGATGCATCCAGCGGAAACAGCGGCGCAAAAACTAGACGTATCAATAGAAGTAAGATGACACCGCACACATTAGAAGAAATTGAATGCGGAGCCGGGCCGAGCAGCGAAAGTTGCCCGAACCAAAATCTGCCATTTGCGCTATGCTGACACGACCAGGAGGACCCATGGTGAAGCGAGCCCGGTGAGCTCTCCGTTGCAGTCCCATTCCATTCGCCTTCATAACTCGCATTCTGTTGTTTCGGCCGACGCTCTCCTCATCACAATATTGTAAATTCTGTTGACTTCTGTATTTCACTCGTTCGTCGCTGCAACTTCGGGCTGCATCGCCTCATCAAATTAC
Source organism: Ascaris suum (assembly GCA_013433145.1). NCBI lineage: Eukaryota > Metazoa > Nematoda > Chromadorea > Rhabditida > Ascarididae > Ascaris > Ascaris suum. The sequence goes on from CM024174.1 coordinate 8,964,572, forward strand.
TGAACGTAAGTCCTCAAATCTTAAAGATCGTTTTCTTTTCTTTCGTTGTTCAATACACCAGCAGTAGGGGTGGTGCTAATACAAGTAGCTCTAGCACTGCTAGTAGTACCAATGATATTAAGTACTCTTAATCAAGCAGTGAATTCCTCGAATCCCCAGTGGAGAAGACAGAGAATTCATATCCTCAAGATTCCTTATCTACGTCATTTTGCAGGACATCGGACGCTCCTTGAGGCACTTTATTGGTTATGCTTCCTTTCCGAATGAGAAGTTAGCTTTCCAACACAACACTAGTTCGGTACACGCAGTTTCGTCCCGACAAGCAATGAGTGAGAAATCAGGCAACTCTTGTGACTTTTGAATTCGATGAATGAATTGAATTCTGGCCGAAGTAAATCGAGAAGCATGATAAATCTTCATGTGTAATTTACTCAACATGAAGTTTTAAGTAGATTCATTAGAAATCTGTAATCTCCCTTCAACATGAAGTAGGCCTTAAGTTATTGGATCGTTTACGACCTGTTGAGATTAGGTGTCGATTAAATGTAGAAAATTTTCGTGGCTTCCTGTATGACCCGTGTCGACTCAGGAACAGTTCAGCTTAGATGCAAAACAGCTTAATCCATTGAGGTCAGATTAAGGTGAGATGGAAAAAAGGAATTGAAAGTGATGTCGATTTCAGACATGCCTGGAGAGAACATAAGATACTGTGCCTTTTTCAGGATTCAGTGTTGTCCAGCTGCGACGCCGCTTAAGTATGTGAACTACGCGAACTGGATTAAGCCTGAACGCACAAGGAGGAATTTACAAGGGGAATTTGCAGATATAAAGCTCCCCAATGAATTTGTTGAAAATAAGTGCGTAAATTTAAAATTGTTCATCCTATACGTCGATTCTAAACATATAAAGGCTTCAAACAATGATTTGCCATCGCTATAGGGAGTGAAGCAGCATTAGTAGCACGGGTAAACGTCATCCCAGTTTGTTCATGCATCAAATTTACTTCCCATCATTGTTCAGCAAATTTCGTACTGCCTTGACTAGCAATCAAATCCCTAACGTTCTAAGAGCATTTGAGCTTCAAATGAGGACTTGCGACCAAAGTGGTTGATGACAATACGCTTGCCAAGAGAAACGCATGATATACGATGACTCAGAGTAGTTTTTGTGTGAAGATATTGACCTCAGATCGAAATATCTGAAGATATGTTTGTGATATTCCTAATGTATTCACAATCGCACATTGGCCGCCACTTTGTGGCGGATTTTTTTTATTTTCGATTAAGATGGACGGCACTAATAAAACAATATAATGTACAAAAAACGTGGCAGTGAACTTGCTGATTGTCTTGTGGCAGTTATACTTGCATTCATTCGATCGCATTCTATCGCAAACTTGAATTCCTCGCCGCAAACTTGAAATCAGTGATTATCATTCATTATGGTATTCATTAAATTCAAGATGATTTGAATGTAAAGTTTGCACAATGAAGTGTGTTTTATATTGATAGCGATGCGATTTGTGAATGCGAGCTAACGCACCTCACGAGTTGAAAGCACGGTGGTTGCCTAGTAGCCAGATGAGTGACCATAGATAAATTTTCAATAAACTGTTACAAAAAGGTACAAAAATGGTCACATAAATTTACGAGCAATATAGGCATATGCATAAATGAATAATACACTTAATATTCAATGAAGCTAAGAAAACGCGATAAAGATAAATGAGTAATTAAAGAGGCATTTTAACACATAAACATTAGCAATAATAACAATAATAACAATAGATGAAAATTGCATTCGTTTATAGTTTAGCCGTTGGATTGTGAGCTGCATTAGTAAGTGTAAATATTTCAAATATTCAGCTCAATGCAATCTTTTGTGACGAAGAAATTTCAATACTGAAGAAACAAAAACTACCTCAGCTGAAATCAAACGGCGAACAATAAAACAATTGAAATGAGACCTCTCGACCGTATTGGTGAAAGCAGTAATATCGCAGGGCCGTCCATCCCTCCAGACCCCGAGTGTGGACACACAACGCTGAAGGCGTCAAGTGACCACTGCAGATGCCACCGAGACGCTGCTTCAACTTATGTGCCGAAATCATTACTGAGAGGAGATATCGCATTCAAACGCTCTCTTCACCTCACATTACGCATATGCAACTCAAATCATCAATCATAACTGTCTGCTAGTATCGAGGAAAAAAACTGGCTAAAAGGAGAAGAATATGCCACAAACGATGGAAGGCAATAGGGGAGAGAGAGAAAAGAGGGGAGGTGAAAGCAAAAGTAGGCTTAATCAGTTCCTAGCATTCATGGATTGTCGTTTTCTGTGAAGTAAGGGTCGAAACCAAATAAAGCCATCAATCTCATCAACAAATCCAAATCGCGCTCAGTTTCTCCTCCCCCCCCCCCCCCCCCCCCCCCCCCCCTCCCCTCTCCTTCCTCTCTGATCCATTATTGTCATATTTGAGTGGCACTGTTTAACGCGAGAGCATATGTTAGTGCATTTACGGTGCATTCGGGGCATTTATTTACCTTAAACGGTTAAACATCCTGCTTCTTTGTGCCGAAACCATCTGCGATCATGGTTCTCTTCAACAAAAACGATGTTATATCACCGAGAAGAATGCACCCTAAAAAAATGAAGATCTGTGAGCGTTGATCGATAAAACCAGTCGGTAGTGACCACCTATGGGGTCAACTGGCGAACCCGTTTTTTCGTCGGTGGATGAACGGCCAAAAACACACGAGAAAATACGCAATTGAGTGCTGAACACATACACAGACAGGCTGCAAGCGCAAACACAATTTCTTCATATATTTTTTTCAAGAGTTCAGATTACATGGGGTGTGCGCTGATTGATAATACACTCGATTTAGTAAAATATACTTCACAATGCTAAGAAGTATTTAGATGAGCGGATTACTTCAATGACACTTAGATGTAGGTAATCCCCTTGAATTTAGAAAGAAATTCTTTGAAAAATTCTCGCAGTAAAAAATTTCAAGAGATCTTTCCTTACTATTAGTGAAACAGCTAGATGGCCTAAAAAACTGCCGCCGCTTTTTCACTTTCTCAATGATGGGGATTACATTTTAGACTGAATGCAGATGCTTCATGTCACATGGTTTTACTGGGAGTAAAAGTCAGGCTATGATGTGAATGCGCTGCACAGCAAAACAATCGATAGATTTTCGGTGAAAGACTGCGATCTTATTTACTCGTTACACCGTTGTTGTTGTTGCCGTTTCTCAAAAAGAACAAATAGGGACAAAGAACCGGTGAGCTGAAAGACGTTTCCGCGAAAGACGACTTACTGGAGGATTGTTCTATGTTGAGGAGTAAATTCAAAAAAAGAGCTCGAGCTGAAGCTGAAGCCAAACAAAAAATGCTGCAGAGGAACAGAACTCGACACTCATTATTAGCACTTCACGGGGATTATTCATCAGTTTAACGTGAACGAGATGACGAAGGCGAATAGACAGAGGGGAAAGAGAGAGAAAAGAAGAGGGGAAATTGGAAGCGACGAGAATCTGCAACGAAGCGATCGCTCGTCACACTAGAATCACACTCAGCGTCTGAAGACACTAGGAAATCGATGACTCAATCTCCAAATAAGCAATGCCATCAGCCTTATCAGCTACCGTTTCAACTATCCGATGGGAAGAAAAAAATCAACTCAAAACGACGAATATTCATTGATGACTTCAGCAAAGAAAATACCCATATAAATAATATAATTGAACTTAATAAAAAAAGTTAAAATTAAACGAACAAAGGAAGTTATTCAATAAACTAATTTTCAGCTATTTTTTTCAGCGGAAGTAGAAGTTAAAGAGTGAAATTGGAAGGAAACTATCGAATGCATAACGATAACAACAAGTGGAATATTCCGCTAATGGAACAAGCACATTGGGTGGCGTTCGTTGTGGACCGTATAAGAAGCAAAAAAAGTGATGAAGAATCGCTGAGAGGAGACAACAATCTAAAATACGTGAACGGCGTTGCTCACATGTGATATTTTGTTCAGTGGACTAGTGAGAGCCGCTTAATGAGTAGATTTGATTGCTGAAGTAATCGTTCTGTTGAGAGTTTGCAAATTCTCTCGAGACGAAGACGAATCGATGAAAAAATGCTCAGCTTTTAATCGTTTTGAGTAGTAAGCAGGATAGAATTAGATGGTCACCGTTATAGGCGACTGAAAGCACGGTAGTGTTGAAAGCGTTAATATTGTAGGACGCCTTATGACAGAGTCATGTTGGCCTTTGGACACCTCAGCATCACCCGAGGTTTCGTTGACCCAGTTGTTGTTCGATGGGACTAGTCTGAAAGACCGCTTTTGATTATTTTTTATTTATTTATGAAGCAGAGTGAAGCCGAATCGCCGAAATAAACCGAAACATAAAGTCTTAATGATTTAGTTCCGGTGAACGGTGACCGATCGGTAACAGGTTTAACGGAGATGCAATCGATAAAGAGTAACCAGATGTCGTCGTCAGATAACTGGCTTACAAAGGGAAACTAAAATAGGATCGCTTAGGAAGATTCGCCATGAAAATAACAGCTCAATAGTGTCTTATTGTAGGGCATCCTTTCCAGGATAAAAATACTCACCACAAAGCTTGTGTAATTGTTGCATAATTATTTCGTAGCTACCTCCATTATTACCACACTTGATAGTTGTTAGTAAGCACTGAGTGCTATGGGACGGCTGTTTGTAGTGTTTTTCAACATCGTTCTCGGATAATTTCAGTGAGGTATCAAAGATGAGATTTACATCACAAAATCATCGTTACATAAACATGCAATTTTGTTGACTACTATGGAATAGCAGCTACAATAATGATTTTCTGATGATGCTTCATCAATTACTCACTGTTTCTCTGCGTTATTGTATTTTCAAACACTTACAGTCGGCTTATCCACTGAACACAGCCCTTCTCTCTTTGCTTCCTATTATCTAATTAAATTTTACTAATTGGATAAAGAACTTCCGGTCAATCGCCCCAAACAAACTGGAATTTCCCTATATGCACTATAACACTGATTAGTTTTTAATTGCTCTCCTCAAAAAAAGTATCTACTAAACGAACGAGATATAAAATTGTTTGTGGTACACCCTTATTGCAAAAGGCGAAGCAAAAACGAACGAACACTTGACTGCGACGATTCGAACGATTCGCAAATATTTTGTTGGTGATGGGACCGATGGCTGTGCATACAGCACGCGTTGATGTTTACTCGAGCTCTTTTTTTCCGGAGAGCAAACCTCTCACCACACACCATTGAAATGTTCTTATGCAGCCGTTCAAAAAAACCCTCTCTAATGCTGTGATTTATTAAAGCTAGCTTGTGATGCTAAGGAAACAGGCTCAACCGTTAAGTGTTCCAAGGAGGGTTGATATTCCAGAAATTTTCTTCAATGTTTGCTTTTATGTGAAAGAATTTTCCCAGTAAAGATTGGAAATATCTTTGATTCTGTATTTGTATAACTCGTTTCTAGGTAAATCAAAATTCACTTCATATAAAGAGCTCCTCGAAAAGCTCAACAGCTATCTGTTAATGAATATTTGTTCATCGAATCAACCAACGCTTCAAATGGCTGTCACAAGTCGAACAAGCTGAGACAGAAGACAGTCGAATTACCTGTGCGTGCGGATCATGAACGGATTATGATGTCGTTAATTGCGGAAAAATGGCTGTGACCGCTTAACGCAGCTTAACTGCTCTACTGCAATTCAACCTTTGCGAGGCTGAAAGCTGAGTGTAGAGACGCATTTGTCGCCATGCGCCCAAATGGCGCCGACTCCGCTGAGTCCCTGCAAATAATAATTTTATGTTTAAAAATAAATCCTTCACTTGGAAATAGAATACGACGATGACTGCGATATTGCAATTTCGGGAGTATAGGGAAACATTTCTCTATCAATGGAATTATAAGAACTGAACTGCATTAAGCAATCACTGTGAAAGACAAACGCGGTGATTTCCCGATAGCAACTTCATAATTGGAAGCAAAATTCGCGTTCAACACGTTAACGTCAGCAGCAACGATTCAATCTGTCATAAAAAAAGAAATTCGACCACCATGGACAGTCACCTACAATAAACAACTAATGCAGGAATGCTAAACATGAAGAAATAATTCAACTAAAGAATCATCTCATTATCGCTTCACTAAAAACACCACCTACCTATATGTGACATCTCAGAAAACAATCACCAACAAAAATAAATATGGGACACTCACTGTTTGCACTCTACCTCAATATTCAAATAATGCGTACAATAGAGTGAGGATTGCAAAACGATAGAATGAAAGATGAAAGACCCAAAGAGAAAGAATATGATGTAGAAATTGAATATTTGACATTACTTGCAGTGGCATATGAAAATGCAATTATATGAAGGAGGGGAGATGTGGTGTTTTAAACGTCCAATTATCAGTTTCAGCGTTTCATCATTGTAAATATACCGAATGAACTTGAGCATATGACTGCAATTATTATGTAGGACGATCGATGATCTTTAAGTGAACGAAGGTTGCAACAACAACTCCACACGAGGTGATATTAAAAATACAATGATGGCGAGAAAAGCATTGCAAGCAAATACGAATGTATAACCGAGCGACCAAGAAACGGCAGCCTCAGGCGAGAGAGGCGGAGTCTGAAAGCTAATTTAGACACAAAATCGATCACAGACACACACACACACACGCGCATACACACACGCACACATCGTTCGAAGAGCGTGAGCCTCTGTGTGGCCAATGTCCAGCCGGCGATTAACGTATCCGCTGCTGCCAGCCGACTAAACAACTTTCTACTATACGATTGCTCGCATCAATGATGAACTCCCAATCTCGAACATACACTGCCCTAATCCTTGAATTTCATTGAGGAAATTCTCATTGAGTTACTGCCGTAAAAGCACGTGGACAAAAAGCAACAATATACGCATTGCACTGCGTTTAATTAATCCATAGGATTTATAATTTACCAACAAAAAAGTGAAATATGCATAATCCTGCCTTTATATTTGAAGTGAATGAATCAATTGCATAAATCATCCGTAAATGATTTCACTTTTCGTTTGTGACTGTTGTAAAGTGAAAATTGGATCGATACGAAACGCATACACATTTCTTACCACCTTTAAATCTATGAACGATGCTTCCATATTAGCGGAATCAAAAGGAAGTGTTGTATTGGTGGTTGTATTATAGCGTAAATCAAGCTCATGAAACCTCGTAGCATCAGCTTCAGAGGTTCCCATGCTGTAGCTGTCAGTGGACAAACGTATAGGCACGCATATGTCTAACATGCTTCTGCAATGTAAATTTGTGAAATCGCATAAAAAATGATGGAAAGCAGAAATCGCTGATAACAGCCATCATCTATTTTATCGAAGCAAACCATGCAAAGATGGAGTTCTAAGCTGAAAATTAGTTAACTGTTCGGCACGAACTTCAATAATTCCAAATAGGTGAAATCCTTTAGCATTTCCTTTGATGGATAGCAACTCAATAAAAATTAATATAAATAGGAAAAAAGAGAATTGCTCCTGTTGAGTGAAAGTCGTTCCTATACAATAGATGTTGCAATCAGCAAAGAAAGAGAATAAAACAAAGATAACGCCATAACGCTATTTATATTGCAACGCGAGCAAACGACCTGTGCAATATGAAAGCGAATTTTGAAATCAGTTTGCAGTCACCTCTGCTATATTTAATAGACTTGCACAGCACACGTATCATTGTGGCTGGCGTTGCAATTTTTGAGATGCAATGCTCGAGAACAGGCCGAAAAGTTCATTTATGTGTCTATAAACGTTTTAAACAGGCAAAAGAGAAAATTCCAGAAAACAAAGGAATGCATTCATCGACAACCATCATAAGATTGCGGCCCTATTGTCGAGTATTTGAAGAAATTCTTATAAGATAGAAATATTTCTCGTACAAAATAAAAAAATCCAGAAATATTTTCTCCGAGAAATAAAATAATTTCCTCTAAATTCAAATGAAGCACTTGTTCTTCCGGTCAAATTTTCCTTTTTTTTTGGGGGGGGGGGGGGAAGAAGGAAAAAGTTTAACACTTCTGATCATATATCAAAACAGTCCCGCTCGCAATATGCGATGCTTGCACTGGCTCCCGATTATTGTAAAAACGATAACCTGTGATATCGTTACACAGTTACATTGTCTTGCAGGCGTTCCCCATAACCTGCCCGTCATTGGCGCAGTATCTGTCCAAAAGCGAATTTCCAATACGCACCTTCACCAGAACATATCCATCAATGCTACGGGAATTGAGTGAACAGCATAACTTGTACGACTGTTGTGGTAGAGATGCGCAACGAATTTTTGGTATGAATGCAGAACATACATATTGTCTACTCAACGCATTTATGCATTGCGGAAGTGATGTTCGAAATGCCCATAACGATATGAATTCTGCACAACAAACAATAGTTGCACTGTAATGTTTATGGCTGAATAAAGTAACCGGATGGACGCTGACTAAATACTTCAAATGGAGACATATAAGCAGCGGAAGTGATTAATCATCTCAAATATGCTGTTAATACGACCACTTAACGCATCGTTTGCAGAGTTCGGCAATCGAGCGGTTGGTTGTCATTACATCACAGTTGGAGCACCGAATTAACTGCTCTAGAGAAGAGAATATGCCGTCTTCTCATTATGACAATCACCGCTATTATAGGAAAAGAAATTCATGACTTTAGTGGTGATATGCCATCGTGAAACAGTTACATCGATCGCCGCAACATAATGGAAACGAACAGTTTGTGCATGAATGATTTCGCATATAAGGCGTAACAAAATGGCGATTAATATCACTGATGCAGGACCATGGATCAACAAGCGAGAAGATGCCCACTACGGTATCATCACGTCTACGATATCCTTAGGCATATGCATAGCTGTAGTTCAGATCAATGAAATTCAATAACTCATAGAAATGCTTGAAGGGAAAGATAACGGCTAAAAAGTTGTCAAGTTTAATATGTGGATGAGGAAGAGAACTAATTTAAACCTGTCGTTAAAAAAACCTGTCGTTCAATAAACAAACAATGCAAAAATCGAGTGATCATCTAGTGAGTCGTTCGACGAGGGGTAGTTAAGTTCTAAAAGAACCGCTGACGAATGGAAAAACATCCGATGCACAACAACCACGAAACGAATCTAAAGAGGTGGCAAGAAACGTGAGATAGCGTTATTCTATACTATGCGGATAGCAGGAGAAGATTCGAGCAGGTGGGTGAAACAGTTCTGCGACAGACGTCTAAGAAGTATGGAACTAGGGGGCCGGCCAGATCGAGGGCGACGTGCATCGGGGAGGTGCTTCCGAGCATATAGTAAGAGCGACTCCGTACGTACTTTAGAAAGGACGCACAACGCTGCGAAACACGTTCCGAGAATCGACAGCCTCGTCGAGCTGCTTGTGCACTAACGTGAGCACACAATGGTTACGGCACTGCTAGCTCTCTAGTCCTTTAATGCCCATTGTTCACATGGAAACTGTGAACAGAAGATAGTGGAAATCACAGCTTTCTTTGGCTTTTATATTAGCTCATCTGGCATCGAAAAACAGCAGTTATACGTATGTGATCGAGGGCTGCGATAGTTGCAACCGGGGAAATGCAGCACTGAACCACTCAATCTATCCGCCCATAAATCTCGTGCGGATGCATAACAACAATCTAGACATATCAACAACAAACCCGAGATTGAGTCAGCTAAACAGGCTAAGCCATGATATGTGTCTATGCATTCCATAGCTTCATAAGTTAGCAGCAAATAATGAACGATACAAAATAACGCACTTCAAGTTTTACTGGCCTAACCAGTGGTGCAATTCTTTTGCAAAGTGAAAAGTAAATTTCGCATGGAACGGAAGTTCAGCGTAACCCTAAGACTCCTTGCGACCTCAGTGGCTGCTACAAAATAAAATCCCACCGGTTGCAAAATTCACACAGCATTTTTCGGCATTTGTAAGGGTCTGCAGTCCTTCTAAGACGGTATATTAGTTGGAATGTTAGTCAAGAATGGGATCTTCGTGCAATGTATTAACTGTACCCATCAAAATTCGTAACTCTGATTGCGGAGTGGTTGCGAGGTTGAAATTATCTCACAGATCGGAGGACATATAAGTACGATTTAGCCATATGGAGCTTCGGAAACGCAAATGCATAGGACAAGAAAAACAATAACTTTTCGACGAAATTAACCGGCTACATCAATAAATCTTCATTGTAAGACACGATTCACTTAGCAAGTGGAGATGACTTCTGTAAATAGACACGAACAATTAAAGAAAAATTTCCTTGTAGGAAATTAAATAACTCTATACAGGCAAAATTCAAAAAATACTGAGAAAAAATGAAGTATGATAAGCAATAAAGCAAATAGAACTCATTTAAAATGAACCAATAAAGAAATAACGAGAATAACAAATGTATAGATTGCGAATGATCGCTCTTAACTCATATTTTTCTATCTCGCAGGCGAAGAGACATTAACGTTGAAAAAGAGAGGGCACTCGATATTCCACTGTGTGTTTCTTTATCCGACGAAATACCTGTGCAAAGAGACGTGCAAAATCGTGAATAAGCACAAATGTGATGGTGTAATTGTGAGAGGCGATGAAGTGCACGATGAGTGCAAACAAAAATATTTCTGTTGCATATTCGATAGTACGCATTGACATTAGTACCTGTGATTATAAAGATTTGTGCATTTGTTCTATGAGACGCATTTTATTCTTATTTATTTCAACATATTGAAATACAATCGAACCGATGCAATCGGTAGTGCTTATCATATCGGTGCAAAAGTTAGTTCGCTTAGCTGATGCAGCAATGGTCAGTCACCAGCTTGACCATTTATTAAAACTAACTCTCAATGGTGTCACTTTTAGAAATAGTTTCGCCCTCTTCTGCCAAAATGGGCGAAAACGGAGCAAAATATAGCAAAGTTATTCATATTTATGCAACGCCTTTAAAGCAGGTGGGATGAAGTTTTAGGCGCGATATTTTCTAATGTGCTGTGGCAAGATTTTAGCTCCTTGGAGGGGAGGGGGGGGGGAGGGAGAGGGTCTCTGCGAGGGAAGTCATGGTGGTGGCGTAAATCCCTCTGCGAAAAGTCAAAATATGATTTGTCGAAGAGAGGATACCCGAAAAATGAGACTGCTGCACGAAGCAAGCGATTCGAGAAACGAAGAGACCGACAACATCCCATGGATAAACGACATAGCAGGAAGGACGAACCACAGCGAAAATATCGAACAGCAACCTGCTATAGAGGACGCTGCCGATTAGTGGACTAACAGTAAGTAAAGAAGCATGATTAGCAGAACGAGCACAGTGCCTGTATTCTTCCTCTCGCCTCTCCTCTCCTCCCAATAACTCCATATCATTATTGCTCAAAAATTAGGGAGGTTAAACGACCGTCTATGTGGAGCGGGAAAGGACTTTAGACATGACGGAAGCAGACTTTTTGGCTTACTAACTGCAAGAACCGTTGAGAGATTAATTCCTCGGTAGGAAAAAGGATTATACAATGCCTCACTATCAAGGATCTAATCTAAAAACGTTCGAAGTGAATTGCAGTACTAATGGAATCAGCAGACATTGGCGGCAAGTTTCAGCCGGACAAATCAAACTGAATCGAGAGAGTGAAATCAATGGAGACGACAGCTAATCATCTTCCCACGTCAGTACAAATATTTGCTTGCCCACATAGAAGAAAATCTTCAGCGCTCATCTCGGATGAGAAAAAATATCGGTGTTGGACACGTAAAGACAAGTTATAAGTTTGCTTGCCTACGAATTCACCCCTCCTTCAGTAAGCTCACCTTCGAGGATACATGGATTTTTAAATGTTGTAAACAAGGTAGCCCTTCGCCCCCTCACATAATAGTCTTCACCTGAGCATCGACTGAACTGGAATGAAGTCAGGTGATGCTGCACACCTCAAATATATTGAGGAATGAGGCCTTGTTATGCTGCATTTAACAACCCCCCCCCCTCTCGTTCCCCGATCTCTCCATTTTTGACTACAAACGATAAACGGCACAAACGGCTGCCATTTTTTCTTTGTTAGTTACTTCTCGAAAAAGCAGCAATGCTGTTGCAAGCTGTTGGATATATAAGCACAGGGATACTGTACTTGCTCAAATGATCTCGCGGTGCTGCTGTTGTGTCACTATATGATGAGAACTTCACTAAAGCAGATCGATTCCACGCGTCGCTCAAAGACCTACGATGCAAAGAGAGATACTTCGTTAATTTCAAAAATAGTGGCAGGAAGAAATGTTGAGAAAGTATAGTAATCGATGTATTCGGGAAGGGTGAGTACACCTAAATGCAGTGATAACAAGTTGTATGTTCGTTCGAACATGCTCTATGACGAGCATTTCTTGCGTCCCATACATTAGAAAATATTTAACCTCAGAAATGCATTTACAACCTTCGATGGGAATTAATATATATATATATATATACCAATTAATAAGAGAGTTGAAATTGTTGCATCCAAAAAGGAGCGTAGGATATTCAATTATGCATAAATCAATACGAATTATTGAAATATTATTGTAAAATATAAAAAGAAAGAATTATTCCAACAGTGACATTCGCTTATAAAATCGACTAACTACGACGCTTAGTTGTTCGCTGTTCCTCTCAGGAATTGGTTACGCTTCCTCGATGGACTCTCTTCTACAACATTCACTCATATATTTCCACCGAAGTGATGGATCGATGCGCAATGTTATCGTTTACTTACATACAGACCAATATATCTCCTACGAATAAAATGCGCAGAATGTCGCTCTCATATTAGAAGTGAACTTTGAGGGGAATGTAATTAAAAGAAATGCATTCTAGTCGTATTTCTCGGTACCAAAGAATACAAAATTTGCGACGTAAAAGAAATTAGGATGGAATCAACTTACATAGGACGTTGAATATAGTTGGCTGTGTTACACCCTAACGTTAATTCCGACGGGTTTTAAAGTAAAACGCGAGACGGACTTACAAACACCGCTCATCATTCCTTCTAATTCCTCGTAACACCGCCGCATCTCGCACTCTGAAGCGCCTTAGCGCTTCCGCTTACTCGAGAAACATTTTACAGCGCAATTTTTTTCTTCGCCAACGCACTCATAGCGGGCGTAAGACCGCACAGGGGGGTGGAGCAATTCGTTGTAAAATCGGATGCGTTCGTTCGGTGATTTCGGCGTTTCCAATCAGCGAGAACCGCCTAATCGGCAGATCACCGAAAATATTTCGCAAAAATCAAATTGCCATAGAAAAAAGTTTGCAGTATAAAATTACTAAATAATGATCAAATAATGTGCAATGATGGGAATATGTATAAAGTGAAACAGGAAAACCGATCGATATTTGCGAAGGATCAGGTTGCAATGCAAAAGAAGCAGTAAACACATGCTAAGAAACAACGATATGGAAATTTTGCACAGTTCTAAAAAGAAGAAATTTCTTTCACAGAATAGAAAGAGAGATGAGCAGAGATGGGAGTTTTCAACGGTCAGTTCCGATATCTGTGAAGAAAGTGATGCAAAAACTTAGAATTTACAATTTTCTTCGTTAAGTCAGACGCATTCTAACAACAAGTAGGAGAAGCATGCAAAAGATGCTGCAAAAAAACATTTCTATCGGTTCAATCGACTATTCGAATAATATAGAAATGTCGCTTTCACAAACGCCCACATAACAAGATACTTCCTGGTCTATCAAACAGTTGTGGAGCCGAAATCTGGTACCAAAATATCAAGGCACTTTATTTCTCTAGAATGAGAGCGTAAAAACGCATAATTAGAACTGTCCGAGAACAACTAAATTATATCATTCATCCGAGAATAAATTATTCACCTTTAGTACGCCACATTTCAGTAGCTGTGAATGTGGAATTAGCAAAAAATGGCGTCAAACATTCATTTGCACATTAATGCTTCATAATAATTCTCGCAGAGTTTTGAAAAATGTTCACAAATAACGAATATCTGCTGACTGCGAATATGATATATCTGAGAGCGAATAAAGCAGCGAAACTCGAAAATAATACACAAACTTCCACTCGAAATAAATTTGAAAGTCGAAGATGATATCCAATTTCGGCGCTTTTGCTAAAGCGTTTTCAAAGAACAAACTGAAAAACTATTCTTTGAGCTCAATTCGGAAGAAAGTCCAAATTACATAAGCTACAATCAGGCGATATTAGTTCCGGTAAGTGCATTTAGTTGTATGAAAAGACATCTGCATTTACGATGCAAAAATACGCCAAATGCCCATCTATAATACAGTATGCGAACGTTGCTGTCGATTATATACTGTATAACTGAAAACTATGCGTACGCGAATTTACTCGGAGAGACATTGTTGTCGTATGCGGGTGAATGCAATCGAAAGAGCTGCGAGTCAGCAGTCAAACATGGACAACTGCATATCGGAATCGACAATCCACGAGGGGTGGAGACTGTCACCGGCAAGTTCATCGCAAGAACCAGTAGGTACATAGGACGGCTGATAAACGATCTTGGGCGTTCTTGCATTCGCAATACACAGCGATGAGGCTCGCTCATTCTACTTTATGTCAAAGCGCAATTACGCTACGCAAGTCTACTATCATCATGCCGTCTTCATCCACTCACTACCGTATGCAATGTTGAACACAACCTTTAGTCTAAGCTCTTAGAACAGTTCATCGAATGAGAATAAAGAACAATACAACGTCTAAAAGTTATTTTTTCAAGCAAGTCATTAAAAATACGCATGTTTTTCTATTTTGTATATCTTGATTATCACATCACATTATAGTGCTTTATTGAAGAGGAATTCCAACACGAACCGAAGCTTTTCAAGACATCAAGTTAACGTATCGAACAAAATGAGGCGGATTAATTATCGGGGATCAATAGCGCTTGAGTCGGGAAACTGGCATATAATAGTGTGTCTGCAAAGTTCCACAAAGCAATCTTCTTTATTAAGTCAAAGCTCTTCACATATGATAGCAAAATTTACGATGAAATTTAAAGTAATCTTTTATTGATGTCCACTTATAAGAGATAGGTCAAAGTTACTTTTCATCGCGTACCGTAATCGTGGATTGCTCATGCCAGATTTGAGGGCGATACTATTTCTGTTCATTGCGAGTATCACACAATAAAAATGCCTACCGCCATATTGCGCTGAGGTACATTTCCGGAAAAGGCATAAATTAGAGCACCGAACATTTGAAAAAATATACGAGGAAATCGAATCATTAGGTCACTATGGCGAAAATGCATAGAACGGATGAGAACAATTATCAAGATGTAAAATTTGAAGTAACGGCAACCTGTTTTTAATGTTTTCTCATCATCCCTCACCTCATCTCTCAAATATTCATAGTCGGAGAGTAGTACCACCCTGCCGCATGTATACCTCCCCTGTCACCGATCACACCTTATAGGGTCTTAGATATTGTCAGTTGGGTATAAGATTTACAGGAAAATCCGATCGAAACATGCAAGCTTCTACTTGTTCAGCAGATCAAAGAACTTCGGTCTCTTTAATGAAGTTAGCTTAGCGGAGCACTGTTGCGTAGTTATTTCATTTTTCTACATCCATTTGTATATTTTGGATAAAAGAATCAGGTTTTACAGGATAGAGCGAGGAAGCTGAAAAAATCCCTTATTTTGCGCTGTGTACTCCGTTCGTATGTAAATGTAGAACAGGCTGTCTGGCAGGTAGAATAAACAATACTGCTTGAGTTATATACGTATATTCTTTCCAAGCACTTTCAGCACTGTCTGAAACAATCATCCGACCGACAAATTTCGGATTATTTCACCGCAATAATACCAGTTGTGTTTGTTCATAATCGTTCAAACATCGACTAATGATATCAACTTCCTCGGATCTCATTTAGCAGTATGCAATATCTCACGTTAGCCTTATTGCTACGAGTGTGGCCGCAATCAGCGTTTATCAGTGGAGTGATAAGCGAAATTATCAAACGATCAAGAATCGAAAATGAGCTTCAAATGGAAGAAATGACGCATTTTTTGGCAATATCCATTCGAGAGAAAGTCGATGGCGTGGAAAAGACTTTTTTTAATGCGCTATCCCCCATGTAAAACGTAGTGAATTTCAGTCGACTATACGTCAAACGGAAACAGTGCGCGCGCAAAATAAGTCAAAGAACGTCAACAGCTACACGCAGATCAAACGAGCATGCATCGTGACGATAACTTATGGTAGGATCGGGAGGATATAAAAAGGGTGATGTGCTCATGTACTCATTCCAGCTTCTAGACCGGTCTTAACGCCGGGTGGTCCTTCAAGTGGCCTTGGAGTATGGGAGGGGATCGGCGGAGCGTGGAATTCGTCAGGGAACGAGTCTCTACCTGCTTGTCACCTTACCTAATAAGTGTGATAAACCGTCGATCCTTATATTTGTATCGTCTCGCAGTTTACTCGACTGCATCTTGACAGGCAGCAGACCTCAAGTAGACCTGAACGACTAGACGAGCCAAGTGGAGCTAACCCTTGGAAGAATATTAGCTATAAAACATACAATTGAATGCACGTTCCCATGAACTGGTGAAAGCAAGAAAGATGGAAGATGATGGATCCCCATAAAAGCGTCAAGCGTCACTTGACAAATGCGCCGATTCGTAGGCAAGCTGATCAGTGCACCTTCATTCAACAGCTGCAAAATAGTGCAATATATCGCACAACGGTCTGAAGTGTTTCTGATGCATCTTTATGCCTTATTGAACGTTGCTTATTCTTGCTTCACCAGCAATGAGATAAATGGTTGCTTATTATTCTCAAGCAATAAAGCACAGACTGGCAGCAACATAGCTGCTTGAGGTACACCCCGCTAGGTGACAGTAATAGCTTGACCATCGGTGCGTTTGTCAGGTGGTGTCCAGTGGAATTTCCGTCCAGCTCATAAGCGATGAGTGCTCTTTGGTTGCATAGAAGAATGTTCGTTCATCGTTAATTTGCACTTTTAGTGAGCACTATTGCCAACTTTACTCTGCTCACAAGTGGCATGTGAGCAGAGTAAAGTTTATTCACATCGATAAATGCTTTATGCCGAAAACAACGCCCCGAATCGATAAGGGAATGCGCTCTTGTCGATTTGTTTCCACTCATTTAGGAGTGTACGGTCGTCCTTGAGTTCACTAATGAATGAGGTTCACTTTAGAAACGTAGCTGAGGAAGATTAATGCTGAAAGGAGCAGGGTGTGGTTGTAAGACGGGAGACCGTCGACCTTGAGGTCAATGGTTCCACAGGCTAGCTGCTCGATCAACTGGCCCTCTTTTTCATCATGGGTTGTCCGCTGTATTGTATGACGCTTTCCGGTCGCTGCAGTCGGTGCGGTTACTGTTCTAAGAAGAAAACCTTTTTATGCAAAAAATGAAGTTTTTCAAAGCAAAGCCTGCAGAGCGTGAAATTTTATTTCTGCCGACGAGAGAAGGGCGTAAGCATTACGCAGATGTCTACTACGGCAAAGGGCAATCGTGTGAATCAGAACTTCTATCATAAAACACACAGTTGTATGTCTTCATGCCATGCCAACTTAATCGATATTGAGATTACGTAACGATAAATGAAGACCTTAAGGACGTAGAATAAGGAGGAATAATCGCCCATAATATTACTGCAACAAGTTCAGATAGAAGCAAATGATTTTTAAGTGAATGGAGATGAGAGAATAAAAATATTAAGTGAAAGACAACGATGGAACGCAAAAATTGTGATCTGTAGCAGGGGGACTAATGCTTTAAAAATCGTTTAACAGCAGAAACCTGCTCTAAATCCTCGTTCTCTTATTATTCGGAAACAACTCGAAATACTCAATTTTCTAAACAGTGATCGGTATCCTCTGGACGCGGCATTTTTCTGAGTTTCGATTAGATGCATCACAAGAATAAAAAGAAAAATCATAGTTCTGACCTCAAGTTGTCTCGATGCGAAGAAACCCTATGTGATTTCATCAAAAGAAGCGCTTTTCCGCACTATTTGATTAAATTGAATGAAGATTGAACGCCTAATATTAATCAAGTCACATATTTACATGAGACACGTCGTGTGGGTAGCAAAGAATATGAATAAACAATGAAGTGCTTCCGCTGAAGTGTGCACTTTATGAAAGCTTTTTTTGCAGTAACAGTCATTAGTACTCAACATCGCTATCCACAATTTCGATAGCACTTTTTACTATCACATTGTTGCCAGTCCGACGCCTAATTCTTTATCTTCATGATTCAAATCATTAAGTGGTACTTTGATCGCTTTTGTTGTTCTAAGGCTTCGGTTGTTGATGCGTCCGTCTGTGAGCTGTAATAGACAGAGGCGGAAGACAGCATGGCAAAAGATGCAGCAAGAAAAGAAAAAAGCGCTAAACACAAATGGTGTTCTTGTGCCGCTTTTTGCTCCGCGAAACAAAAAAGCGTACTATCAGTGGCGGAGCACACAAAATAGAAGCCTGTCTGCGGCATTGACTTCCACCCTCTTCTTACTTCATTCACAACAAACATCTTGCATCTATTTTTCCAAGGGAAGGGGGAAGGAGAGAGGGGAAACATAGGTTAAAATAATGCTTCACATGCAGGTGAGCGCAAGAAGAGAAGAACAGTTTCTCATTCAGCTGTAAGCATAAATGTGCAGCTGAAACTTTGAGATTCAATAGCATCCGCGACACATAAGTACCACTGAATGCAATTGAGAGGAAAACAATTCTGCCTAACATTTTCTAATGGAAGATTTTATCGGCGAAGAAAGATTGCAGGACAGCTTACGTTGAAAAGTTTATGATCATTCAGCACTAAAGACCCTATCGTTTGCTAATTGAGTACAACATCCGTCTGTCATTCAACTTTTTACTACAATAGTTTACTGAATGATCTGTTGGATAATAAAGCAAATACAAACCATAAAAACGCAGAAATAGTATGCGTCCATAACACTATCCTTTCAAAAGACATTGACTTCATGGATGAAGGACGCTTAACGAAAAGCTCGCCTTATGTGACCTGCCGACGAGAGTGTGAAGGTGGGTGCTGCTAATGCAAATGAACGATACATGAGGTGAAGATGCTAGTTAGAGCTTTATTTCTGCTCTTCTCAGATCAACAAAATCTTTTGATGATATTCATCACAAAGAGCAATTGAAAAACAATAATCCAGCAGAAAAAAAGCATTTATCCTCGATGAAATCTTGAACAAATATTTGGGATTGAAATTTTTGAGGTTTTCTTCCCTAATAAGTTTCTAATGTAAACAACGTTATAAGCGCACACAAATTGTAATAAAAAAAGTGATTTTTCATGCTCTCTCCTCATTAATGATTTTATTAGAATAGAGCATATTAAAGAACTGAGTCGTATTCATAAATAAGTGAGGTCGCATAATCTAATAGTAGACGAGAGGAATAAAATCCGTGAGGGAATCGCGAGAAACTATTGGCAATGAATAAAATACTGACAGATGACAGGTGACAATAAAGTGTGGCTATCAAGCGCCATCCCCAACTTTTGTGAACCGCATCGATGCAAAATTATTGTCATCGAGAAGGTTCTTGGGTTGGAGCATTTGAAATATAAATGTAAACGCTCAAAATAAGCACGAAAATGTGGACGATCAGCCTGAGTCGTTTAGTTTTCACCACTTTTAATTGTGAGAAACAAAGACGTTGCTAAGTATCCACAGAGAGGAATTTATTAATGGTTATTTGCGATCACATAACTTTCTAAAAGAATGAAGGATGGGAGAATTACTTCTGTGTCACAGATGTGAAAAGTTGGCTGCCGAAAAATTGTTCTTCTGGGAAAATTGCGTTTTTGTCGCGCCAAAGAACGTTTCGTCGGAAAATTCGTTAAACCATCGCGCCGTTTTTTAACGCACTTACGCGTCTCCCTCTTCCTCTCTCTCTCTTTGTACCTTTGCTATCTCATAATACACGCGAACATTTATGTCAATAGAGAGAGTAAGAAAAGCACTCGGGCTTGATAACGAAAAAAAAACTTTTACACGTGAGATGTGTGGCGAATAGTTGAGCGTGTCTGTTAAACGATAGCGTGAGACAACCGAATAAGACAGAAAAAACTAGCCGCGATAAAAACGAGCAAAAAAAGGAGGCGCACTCAAATTTCGATTGCTCGCACAGACGCACATAGTGCAGGCGAGGAAACGTTTTTGAAAAGAGCTGAAAACATTTGCCACAAAGTCAATGGAATAATCGAGGATGATCTGTCACTTTTCTGAATTCTCTATTCCCCCTTGAGGATTCGACGAACAGTCCTTCCCCTCCCCCAATTCCTCTCCAACTCACTTAAACCACTGCACAGAACAAATGAGGGACTTCATTGGTCCTTGAACAATATGCTTATGAAGGGGTAGCGGAGACAGCATGCGTAAACTGGAATTTCAATCATACCCTCCGATGTGCTAATACCTCCCTGTACCAAACGCCGCTTGAGATAAAAGATCCTGATAAATGGAATTCAGATGCAAAAGCGGGAAGGAATCTATAAGTGTCACGTTTACGATGTATTTAGGAAATTGTAGAGAGGACCACAGAAATCACCTGATCACTTCCTTTGACTGCAAAAAAAGTGTGCGTGTGATCTCCCACCCAGAATATAGAGTCGATTATTGAACGCCAAACGTCGAACGATTCCTCAGAAGCTAGTTTCAACCGAATTATACAAAAAAAGCGATGAAAAGAGAGCTAGAAAAATAGGGAGGGAGGTGGATCAATTGAGAATGATTTCCAATGAAAAGTAGTGTTTAATGGTACGAAATATAGGTTACGCATCTAGCATCAAATGTGAAATGAGTGAGTGAATTAGTGAGGCACTCTGAATCGAGTTAATAGCGTATCACATGATGCAGAAGAACCGGTTGTGTTGCTACCAAGAGGAACACCGTAACGCTGCCGAATTTCCAACGAACATATGTGAACAGCGAGGCTTCCTTCTTCATAAAATTCAACTCATCATAATCGCGATCTTTACCCGATTACTTCCAACCATTTAAACTTTATCACATACATTGAATGAAGACCAATGATCAAATGTAAAGAAACAGGCCTGAAACGATGCCACTTCGACGGATATGAAGTGCATCCTTCTCTAAATTATATTTCGATAACTTTCAAAGATATGAGCGGAAAACTGTGCCGTTAGCTGGAAACTCTGTACGCCTTTATTCCTTAGGTGCACGAATATTAAAAATTATTAAATGTTTTTTGCTCAGATATTAAAAAAAAGACTGACTATGTTTTACAATGCGAATTGATACGACACAAGCCGATTGTCTGAATTATCAACGAAAATATTTAGTTTTGAAAAGTAAACGACCGGAAACTGCAGCTGCAAAATTCTCTGCCAAAGACTTCCAGAAAAACGAAAGTTTACGTGAACAGTATTGACGACTGATCGAGGCTGCTCTCAAACAACTGTCTCATTACAATAGCCTTTGTGCAGGGACACAATACTGAGAGCAAATTTCACGATAACTACTTAGCTGAGTTCAGAGATCTCTTCTCTCTTTTCTTTATGTGGCTTTTAGCCTTAAACGGCCTTCCTCCGCATAACATTGAAGACCGCAGAAAAGTTCCATACATAAACCACAGAGCAAAAGTAGAAACCACCGTTCAGCGATTCTTCTGATGCGAATATTTGAACCTCAGGCTACTGTGTGCCAAAATTCGATTCGATGTTATGTCTCTAGTGGTTGACTCCTGCGGCAATACTGTAAGGAGGCGGTTCCTCGCTGCTGTTGCAAGTGCTTTCAATTTCTTTTCATCAAGCCTCCTACGGCTGGACAGACTGAACTACGTGGCTGAAATTCTTCTCTCGCCAGAATGGAGATGAAAGCATCGCTTCGTTCATAAAGCAACCAACATCTTCCTCTCTCGACCGATTTATTATCTCTAAGCTGCAATTAGTAAAGGACAATTCTTTATGAATTCAACCACCTAGACAAGTTGAATCTACGCAATAGCAAGTATTTCAATGTTTTTAAGCCTAGACAGCCAACCGCCTTAATTAATCTAAGCGGAGTACACAAATGAGTTTCCACCGGGGTCCAATTCCGTAGTCAACTACCACTGCTCATGCCACAATCTTTAAATACATCCATCGAAACGTCGGCCATATCAGAGTGAATGTGAAGTATTGATGGGTCTTCGAAATAAAACACATTTAGGAACAATGCACCATCCGTGTGCGCCCTATGAATTCAACCCTTAGAATAAGGGTATAAAGTAAAAAGGCTGCTTCACTATTACGTTGTCACATCGAGGTAGATGAACGGTTGGTAACATTTCCTCAGGCGGGATTTTGGCCTTTCTAAAAGTAGGAATTTTCATCGGCAATAATTAAAACTCAATTTCGCTCAATTTTCAAAAAGTCCTTTTTCATATGCGTACATATTTTTTTGCTTGAAATAAAAAATATGGGGCAGCATCTTAAGGGAAACTAGCACGATATGTGCTTTTTATATTTCATTCGCCTCACCTGTAAGGTAGACCGGTCGGCTGTGGACCAGGCGGAAATAGTGTGCCCGCAAGGCAAGTCGAAGAAGGTCAAAGGCATATAGGCAGATTAAACGACTGCTCATAATGTATGGTGAGGCTAGCCTGAGGCGGGATAGGGAGGATATAAAACCGGTTCATGAGCTCATGTATTAATTCCAGCTTCTAGACTGGTCTTAGGGCCGAGTGGGATTACGGGTGCTTATTGAGTGCGCGAGGTGGTCTGCGGCAGCATGGAGTTCGACTGCGGGATGGTGCCGGCGACTCAAGCTAATCTTGTGTCCTTTCGTGCTTGTCACCTTGTATTGGCCCTTATACCTCTGTCGCCTCGCAATTTACTCGACCGCATCTCGGAAGGTTGGAGATCCTCAAGGATACCTGGACAATTAAAAGAGCCAAGGGGAGTCCTCGCAGTTTGTATGAGCTGTCTGCTACGGAACTGTTTATTTGCAAATTTTACAATAGAAATTTGCATGGTAACAACTTTTTTGTATGAGATCACCCCGAAAAGTGAAAAACTAGACTTTCGAAATATTTATTTTTCTCTGACTCCCTTCAAAGTTAAGTGCTTATCGCTTCAGTGGATTTCAGAGCGAAAGTACCAGCGAGGTGCATAAAAAATGAGCGGGGAAGGGACAGATATTTTTGGAATTCGTCCGGCTTACCTAACCGAACTTGTTTTCTTCAGTAAAGAGTAAGCAAAAAATGCTCCCCTGTCTTACCTCCTCGTACATAAGGATTACACATGCGCAATTTTGCACACATAAATAACGAAGAATGAAAAGAACGATCTCGCACAGTTCAATTGTTGAGAATTGCAGAACCGTATGCAAATTTGGAGGCGCGAAAAGGAAATCTACGAGGAGATAAAATAAAAGTTTCTTCAAAGATAGACAGTAAATGCGAAAAAAAAAACGATGGTAGAAGTCATAACCAACAACTTTTTTACTACACATTCAGCGATTTGCAAATCCTCAACAAAAAAAATCGTTGCAAAGTCGCGTATAACTATTTTTAGATTTAAGTTGACTTGCGAATTCAGTAGCACCTCTATGCGTCATAAAATCTCGTAGGAGAGGATGGATGACAATAAAACTGAAGGAGTGACAATCATTGAAATGGAGTGGGATTACACGCATCAAATTTCGCTGCCACTGTTGCGATAGGCGGGTGGAAACAGCCCCGCGCATATACAAACAACCTCAAATATATGCATATGTGCAATGACAACTTAACGGAATTTTGTGAAATTTTGGAAGAAATAAATTAAAAAATGGACATACAAAGAGGAATATGTTGCTATCATATTGCAGCGAAAGCTGCGAAAACGACCCCAAATTTTGCGCTAACTGAGGTGAGGATATGGTGTTGCATAGTGCAAATTGCATTTCATTATAAGCGGTTCAATTGAGATGTATTACAACAGTGAAACATAATGCGACCAATTTCTGTAGTAATACAGAAAGGAATTGCAAAAAATGATTGAAAATTTCAATTGATGAGGACAATAAGCCGTAATAAACATTTAAAGTGAAGAGATTAGAATTTGCGGGCAAATCCCCTTCATTCGGATGCCGGAACGCTGCAGATGAAGCAAATGAAGTGGTTACATTTCGAATTTTGCGGCCTCTTCAATGAGATTCTGAGATAGAGAGGGGCCTATTCCTCCGGAAGTGTAGAGGCAGCGGGTAGCAGCTAGATATCTTCATCTCTCCCACCAAAGCTCTCATATCCCCACCCAAAAAAGCACCTGTCACGATATGGTCAGGAGGATGGTTCAATGAAGCTTTATAAAAAGAATGGAACAGAAAGTCCCGATTGGCAACTAAATAGTGGCCGTGGTCGCGTGATGATTGAAAATGCGGAGCTGTTCCTTGATGGCACGAAGCCGACCCTGCCCGGTCGTGATCGTTGGTGCCGTTTGCCGTCATCTGCATACGCACGCGTGTGCCAGCCGTACGCTCGCGCTGGCTGGCACCACCAAACATCGCGCGACCCCATTTGTCAGCCGCCTTCAAGTTATTCAAACGCCTCGAGCTGGTCAGTGGTCAGCTGTGACTGGCACTAAGCCAGAGCAGGTATCGAGATGCAAACGGCGATGGAAGGTTAGACAGCGAGGAAAAGCGTGAAATACTACATGCAGTGAGAGCATAAGGGTGCCGAGTACAGCTCAATTGGCAGGGTGTTTAAACAAGAAGCGTCGATGCCAGGGATTCACGCCTTAAAACGACTTCCGGTCGCTAGCCACATAACATGGAGCTTTTCTCCATCGAGAAATCACGGCAAGGTAATCGATGATATATGGCTTGCTGTCAAGTATCGAAATGACTTTTGAGTAGTGATGTTATCCAT
Organism: Ascaris suum; assembly: GCA_013433145.1. Lineage (NCBI taxonomy): Eukaryota > Metazoa > Nematoda > Chromadorea > Rhabditida > Ascarididae > Ascaris > Ascaris suum. Next base: position 8,989,516 of record CM024174.1, read on the forward strand.
AAGTATGCACATCATTATTTCCCAATTTCCAGTTACTCAATGATAAGATGTAACACAAAGTCAAACGTCAAATAGCACGGCTTCAATGTCGATGGATAAAGTATGCTACTTTAGAACTCATTTGAAATTTTCTGATATAAAAAATACTGAGATGAGCACCGATCCTTCAAAGGTTTTCAACGACGATCGATCCTTCAATAGAGATTAATCCAATAGATTAACAGTCTATGACACGCTCATATAGTTCCTTTACTTCTTATGAGATACAATAAGTTACATTGTGCTATAGCGACTCTTAAAATAGATGGACTAGTCAGTTGGCAAAATACTTAGCACAGCAAAAAAAGAATTATCTATGATCGCCGCATTGAAATGTGTGGCGAGCAGTTTATAACAAACGAGTCTTCCTAATTAGCTTCTAAAGTTAACCAGATTTGTTCTCGTTATGCCTTACGAGCTGTGCCAATCCGGCCATCTCGCAACGGTCAACGCAATCCGGCAAAACAGCAAATGCTCAGCTTATGCATCTTCAGTCACTTCTGTGAATTACGTTTCCTGACCTCAAGATCAGGAAAATTGATATTGATTTATGTGAAGCGCTTTTACTGATATCTCCAAAGTGCCTAATATGGTGACGCAACTCAGAAGGTTTTACGTGAAAATCCTGCAGTACTATGTCGAGAACTTGGGAAAATTTTTCAGCAGACATTGTTGAGAGGAAGAACTTTTAAAGTTTGTGTGTGGGAATTCACTACAACATACTGTTTTTGCCGAAAAAAATTTAGCTTGTTTGAACGCCAGCGGTCATTGAGCAAAGTTGATGGTCACTGAAGATTGCTAAGGTTTTCGTTGGTGACCGGCAGCCAATGACTGCAGCATAAAATTGAAAGGCACTGGGCGGCCGCGTTCGCACAAAAGACGGCTTAGCGGTAAACGTCCAAGTCATCTCGATAACCAGAAGCTTTCGGACTTGCACTGGTTCCGATTTACTTTCGATGGCCACCGATGACGCTTAGGGAGGCCGTTGGCCAGTGTGCCCCTCGATGACCGACGATTTTCGGCTGATTGAAGTTCACCGGTCACTAACAAGTACTATCGGAACGGAATTTTTGGGTGTTTAGCGCGATGGCATGAATATTTTTCACAGCTTCTGACGTTCGGGGTTCAAGTGACGAAGATCTCAAAGGGCATGAGCGGCACGGTGCTTGACCTAAAGCCACTCTGATGCTTTTTCAGGGTTTTGTGATCGTTCCACTCTTATCTCTGAATGAATGGCGTCTCAACTACCTTAGTTTGTCAACACCAATGCCCACGTTGGAATGAATACGGGAAGTGTTGATACCGCTTAGCACATCTCATGTCAGTGCGTCCATAAACCTCGCGAGGACGGTCTTCTATTCTCCAAACATGCGAAGACGTTTGCAGAGTAAAAAACCTTTATAAGGACGTCAAGAGGGCGAGTGTCCCAGGGACCTTCCACGAAGAAAATATATTTGCTAGTCCCACTTAGAACTTCGGTTGCTAGTAAACGAGGGAACAGCATGTCTTTCGGACCGCCCTGACATCACAGCTAGAATTTGAAGTGCCTACGACGCAAATCGTTTAGAGAGGCAAAGTGAGAAGCGGCGAAATCTATCAAAGTAGAACCCTGAGGATATATGTTTTGATACGGTGATTTGACAAACCAATGCCGTATAATGGCAAGGAGGAGTGAGGAAAAATTTCGGTTGCTTTCGTTTAGTTTTCAGTCTTGCCAGCAATAAAAAAATGCTTGACGAACGAGACCCACGAATGGCACAGTGCCTGATGGCACAAAGAACAAACTTCGATTACGTTAGGAGTTTCGAACTTCCTTTGCATTCAGTTGCACCGTTTTAAACACTGTTGATAAGTGCGCAACTCTGTCGATGCTTCATGGGATAGAACGTTGCTCTACTATTTATTTATTTATTCACTACCATATCAAATATGTTGTGTGCTTGCGCCATTGATCAAATAGGATATACGTTTCATTTGGAGTATGATGCTGAGCCTTGGAATGGTAAACAAGATTCGGCGCACACAGAACAAATGACCAACAAAATCCGAAATAGCGGCAAATTTTACCTGCGAACAGGATGCTAGTGCTTGACTTGCGTAGAAGGCTAAAACTTTACTTCCCTTCCGATGGGCACCGTATAGTGAACAACAGAAATCGATATTCTGTAGTATTCGAACACTGTCTTTGTTTGGTGCAGTCTGAATATTTGCGCGAGAAGCATTCAGAAAAAAAAAGTGAAACAAAGAAGGGAGTCGCCGCATCCGAAAAGTCGAATTCGTCGTTTCTAAATAATCTCTCGAAGAAAACGCTGAAGAGGTGCTCGAGGCGTTGTTTGCTGCGCGTAGAGCAGCTGCTATCGAAATCAAATAAACAGCAACCGATGGATGTTTTGTCGTTCGCTACGTGTTGCCTCCAACCTGATTTGCGCAGCGTCATCAACGATACTGTTTTTTTCCCATCATTTCCATCGCATGACTCTCAACTTTATGCAAATGACCATCTTGCATCCTTGCAAATGGCATTTGTGCAGCGAATCGCAGTTCTAACAAACAGTATTTCCACAATTTTGCATTTGCAGAGCGCATTATGGTTGCATATGCAAATCTGCGTTCAGCCGTGAACGCGTGTCTATTTATCTATCTGCTTGTCTGTTGCTCCATAAGTTCAATTTGTCAAGCTTGGATTACGAAATTGCTAGAAATAATGAGCACTAATTTTCGAATGAGGAGTCAATTTCGATGGAAGTATGCATTCTGGAACCAAACGGTTGAATTTTATATACGTCAGCCACAAGAAACAAACCTTTTTTAGAAGCCTTTCGCGAGCGATAGGATTAGTTAAATACGAACTTAAGTATCATTGCGCGTACTTCATAAATTGTAGAGTTTATTCGGACTAATTGCAAAAGCAGAAAAAAACATTATTTTGGCTCGTTTTCCCATTTGCTTATCAAATGCAGCATTGATTCGTCGTTTTTAATTCAACGACTTATCAAAATCGGAGACCTATCAAATCATCGATGAATACCAACAATTAAGGATCAGGTAGTAATGTCTTTGACTCTTTGAGAAGTATTATAAAACCAGTTACAAAACACTGTCCTTGGAGCGGTCAGCAAATAAAACTCTCAGGCATTATCACTTTATTGGCCAACTCAGTCAGCTCATTTGCGAAAAGTTTCTTGCAATTCTTACGTCAAGTTTGTTTCGCATATGTTTGCGACCACAAAACATGAACGAAATGAGAGCGATCACTCTGAAGACGAATATTCTTTGTTTGCAGATGATATCTGCTAGAAGAGTGTTTTAATCGACTCTTCTACTTCTGCGTGCGTAAATTCTATCACTTTCGGAAGCATATGGAATAAAAATATAAGTGCCTTATCATGATATTTCCCATGCAAAGAGGGGTCTTTTCCGAAAGTATGCAAGATCAGAACACTCAGAACTACGGCGACTAATAAAAAATTCGATCCAATGAATTTCAATTGAGAGTTTTTTATGCTCTATGTGTGGAGGGCGACACGCCTTAGGATGCATCTATTTGAAAGGTGTAAATAATATGGTATAGTTGTAACGGTGTTGATGCTCAGTTGCCGATTTATTGATGTACTTTTCCGGCGCAACAAATTAACGCTCATTCCAACGGTACTTTGTCTCATAAATAGGAGTGCAAGTTTAGAGCATTGCAGCAAAAACGCAATAGATTATTTTCAGCATTAGTGGTATATTCTAAGGCATGTGGATTAATCACTGAATTCTTAAATTTAGCAATTCCCTTAACATGATATGCAAATGAGCATATTATATGTTATGACTGCTCGACAACGAAACCATTGATGCATAGTGAAACGCTTTTTGTTAAAAAATATTCACATCGTACACAAATCTAGAACTAATCGTCACCACCAGTTCACTTATTAAAAAAAAACTTTATTGGGATAGGAATCTGACAATTTCGTTGAGAAGAAAAGATTAAATAGGCAATTTCTTCAGTGAAAGTGAGCAATTGATTTGACTTGAAATAAATATTCAAACAGTGTCACGCATATTACGAGCCCATCTCCTATTGCTTTCTCAAGTATTATGCGACTTTAAAATGCGCGAAAGAAATGCCATATGACATTCGGAAATGGATAACATCAATAGTTAAGGAAGTGAGTGAATAGAGTAGGTTTTATTCAAATCTTGAAACAAACTTAATAGTTGCAAGAAGACATCGCTTAGTTTAATATTCACGGTATATGATTAAGCGCAAGTGGTTCGATTACATATGAAAACATTTCTTTTCTTCACATTCGATTGAGCCCAACAAAGGATTTCATCTGTTGATCCTTTGAAACGAACGAATAATACACTCTATGCTGCATATTAATGCGTACGTTTGTGCAAAACAAGATCCACATTGAATGCCTAATGGTGAAAACAGAACATTTGTTAGTGATTCGTTTGTCACACAAGTGTGAACGCATCCTGCAAACGCAGGCACAATATGCGCTCTTCATAGATTCACTCCTCACTTCAGCCGATAGTACAACTGGTCAGAAAAATATTGGCAGAATATATGGCGGGGTGTTTCCCAGTGAAACCAAATGGCTAGACAGTTTTTCAGTCAAAGTTCCCTTTCTTCTAAGCAATCGTCAGATTTAGTATAAAAACTTTGTTAGCTAATTTTATAGGAAATCGAAATGCGAACAAGCTTGTGAGTCGAATTGAAAAAGTACTGGGAGCTTTCGAGCAGATCGTATGTGTCAAATTATTTCATTTAACCCTTCACATCATCGCAAATCGAAATAATGGATTATATAGAATGCATGTGATGATACAAATGAAATTACGACACTCTCTTATTGCACCCATTGCAAATTTCTTAGAACAGTGCGTTAAAAAGTTAATCGAGAAAAAAGACGGACGCCATTCCACGTCGAGGCAGCGGTCGACATAAATACGGACATAGGTGTTGAGCTCTATTTGGCCATAAAGGCGTTCGAGTGGTGTTCGGCCGCGAGCGATATGGCAGAGGGAGATGCGTAGAGAAGTCGACGTGTCATTCGGTACCAGTCAATTAGCTGTCCCAAAGTGACCGCTGCTGACCACAGCAAGGGTCAACACTATATGCGGCAAACGCACATTTAAAATGCTCCCTTCGCGTTGTTTTTAATTAAGCGGCTTCCAATGCGATTAACTGTCGCATCCACGCGGTCGTGGCTGAAAAGTGTTCTGAACATTTTCGGCAATCTAATGCGCGTATGAAAAGCATGGGCATACTGAGATAGAGTTTCTTCCGAGATGAATGTTTTGATAATGGTCTAGATGGTCCTCGATTTGAAGCGCTTATGGTGGGTAGAGAAGCCGACTGCATAGATGTTTCTTCAAAAATAATTGTAACCGAAACAAAAAAACAGCTAAAATTCCGCCATGAAAAAGTTTTTCGGAGTTTTTCGTGGGAGAATTGCAATGAAATCCACATAAAGCAGAAAAATCTCTAAAATGCTCTGCAAAAACTCAATAATAGTGCGCCGAAAGGAGCTTCTTTCGAGTACGACAAGTTGTCAGATACGCAGATGTGTTCGTTATTTGCATGCATTGCATCCTGAAAACGCTCGAAAATATCGACAGAGTCATATCGCGAATACTGCACTCTTCGCACCAGAAACCTGACACTTCTGTGTCGGAATTTCTCTTTCAACAAAGAATTCAAATTCGATTTCATTCAACAAATTGATTTTCAGTAAGTGCTCGAATATCCTTATTTGTTTCTAGGTTGAAGTTGGACATAATCCGGTACGAGCATTTTTTAGAGACTTTCCCCATAGCATTTACTTTCGACGTGTTTCTAACTGAGGTGAATTATTATTGTCACACATGTTTTTCTTGATGTCTATATTGTGCTGCTAAGACAGCATTATATGCATAAGAGCGAATGTAAAAGCAGATTCCAATTCGCTCAATTATGCAACTTAATCACTCGGTTTAAAAACGTTCTTTAAAAGGAAATGCTGAACGTGGTCTGATGCCAATGATTACCCTTAGAAACGCTTCAGACGAGTTCTCGCAATTCCACATATTACACTGCTAGTGAATGATAAAACATCCATAGTAATGAATTTATTCTTTAATCGCACGATTCAACTGATCGTAGAATGCTATTCGAGATTGCTCGAAGAAATGTGTAACAATACAAGTCGCTCAGTTCGGGAACTACATGCCATACCTAAGTTTGCACTGAACAAAACTCATGTTTGCATTAGTTGAAATTCCAGCTAAAACATTTATATCTCACGCACCACTCCACCTGACAATCGATCGTAGCGTTCTGTACTTCAGGTATTCCCACTGCCGACATCGGCATCCTGCAAAAACGAGGAAATTAGGCAACTGTCAAAGACGGTGCATCAATTATGGTATGTAAATGGTGTATTAATTAATCGTTACGTTGAAGAAGATTGTTTGCACTCGACTGGCACAACGCTGAGTTAGGTCAATGAACTGAGTTCTTTCAGTGGTCATCAATTGAAATTCAAACGAAGCCATTAACCTATGACGGCGAGATAACCATCTAATGACTGCATGTGAACTCGTCTTATTCAACAGACCTTTAATGAATCCATATGAGCGATTATCAGATTGACAGCGATCTTCTTGTCGTACTGATTTATGAAAATATCACTCAAAAATGAATTCCCAGCAGAAATTTTCAACTAAGCTTTTAGTGAACGAATTAAAACGACAATATTGAATAAATCCACTTTTTATCAGTTTTGAAGGAAGTTTTATGCGTTTGCGACATTAGGTATAAAGGACATTGGCCATTCAAATATCAATATGTTTGAATGTAAACGTGAATAAATAAAGAAATATTTATGAGCTGCAATGTGAACACTTTCGTTTTTGATCTCTTCAGACAAAATTAGTGAAAATGAACATCATTCGACGCTTTAAATGCTTAAAGCGAACTTACCTAGCAAGTGTTGAGGATTTCAGCAAGCAGAGATTCAGCTTTTGTACAGCTGAACAATTTGTTACCGAATTTTCCAGTAGCTTTATTATCCTTCATGATGGCAGGCGGTAAGAAAAGCTCATGGTCATAACGCTCCTAGTTGCTCGTTAACAACGATATTGCTCTGTCACTAACACGAGCCGATCGCCACAAGCATCACATGTGAGGGATATCTATAAATCAATGAGCTGTAGCAGGTATCTCACTAAGGTCTGCAACACTTGAAACCGTGCTGATTCGGGTAAGTGAAATCGTTGTGAAGAAACGCGGTTACGAAACAATGTTGCTAATTGTTGAACATAGGACTTCAGCACTTCGATGATGCAGACACCTTTTCACCTGTGAATTCCCTGAATCTACTGGTGTCTTCATCGCACTGCAGGAAATAACAACGGAAATATGAACCTTTAAAAGCGACTAACTCGAAGATAGGTAAATTTCTCTGCAAAAAAAAGCGACATATTCATCAATGAGTTCGAAATTTTGCTCTGAATTTATAAAGCCGTTTTTTCACTGACGGGATTTCTTTGGCAAAATTACTGACGCACCTTGCAAGAAAACTGTCATTTTACAAAATTCCGCAGTTTGCATGAAAATGTAGAAATCTACGGGGCATATCAAAATGAAAATGTTCTTGGCCAATATCAAATTTTTTGCTTCTCACTGATGAAAGCATTCAATAATGAGTGGCACTCAAAAGGTTTTCGCGTAGTAACTAATCTAAGAGAACAGCGGTAGCGTTGAGTGCAGTTGGTCACCCATTATGCCATCGATACGTTTGAAATGCTTTTAATGCTTTCCCATGAGTCGATCATTTCTGAAATTTCTGAGGCAGTTAGCTTGCAAAAGAATGAATGCGCACACTTCGAAAGATATTCATTTGCCGTCTTCGTGGTGTGTGGTCACTATTGCTTATGATAAAGGGCTAAACAAGCAACTATTGGTAAATTCCTGTGCTTTTATAAATGACACTATGACAGTCTCATATATGCGCTCGCAAACACATCAATGCGCCTATGTGCTGTATATGTCTAAAGAACTGCAATTTCCAATAAGTTAGATCGCAGACGAGGTGGTAGAATAGAAAGGACCCTTACCCATACCCCAACCCCTCTCATTTTTGCACCATTTGTCACTTCCTTCAACCATTGTTGGCCAACACCACCCCCCCCCCCCCCTTAACAACTCGTACAGTCTTCTCGGGAGGAATAGAAATGGTGAGTATTCGATGTCTGAAACTGTGTGAAAACATATATTGGCCTCTATAGCCTCGATTTTATTTGCAAGCAGTAAAAGAAGCTGATCTGAAAGCTATTAAAACGAGGTACAAAAATATTCGAAAATAGTATTTTCGATCTAGGAGCAAAATTTTTGAAGAAGATTTACGTTTTCTCTCACGAATTCCGCTATCAACACCGTTTTGGGAGCAAAAAACACTGAGTTTTCCACAGATCCTTGAAGTTTCAAGGAAATCCTGACTCTGTCCTTCCTCACGGCTTTCTAGCGCGCTTCTGATGCTAAGACCTGATAAACGCTATCCATTTGCATCACGTTACATAAAAATCGGGTTACAGATAACTGCCTATGCTGACCCTTCGCTCAACCATTACCACCTAAGATACACTCCAAATCACATGAACTGTTATCTACGCAGCAAGCATTCAAAGGGCAGACGCTTGTGACCAATCTACAGGGTAGCATCAGTCAGCTCTTTTGCTTCACACCTAGAGCGTTCTCCTCGTTTGTTACATTTGAAAGCAGTTTATTCTAATATCATCTTTGTGCAAGCGCGTTCAGCGTGCTTATCTCAGGTCATTTGCCTTGAAAACTTTATGATACCAAAAAACTGCTCCTCAAATTTCTCATCTCAGTAGAAAGCGGCAAGCAAAAGTGATGTGAACATTCCTTCGGCCTCACAGCAAGAATCAGTTTTTTCCTCTGACTTTTCGCACTTGAGTATTCGTGTGATTCGCTCAGTTGATGCTGTGGAATGCCGTGTGTTACCCCCTTCCTGGCGTGCTTTTCCCTTTTTCAATCTTCGCAATTTAAACGCCTCTTTTATCAATTTTCACGCGTTCTCAGCAGTTATTTGCTGCAATATCATTTCAGAGCACGTTTATTTGCTGAAAATAACATCTTTTCATAGAAAACTGGTTCATTCAACACACAGTGGTGAAAACATGCAAAATGGGTGTTTTGCATATTTTTAGCTGTCATTCGTACACAACGATATACGCAAATCAGGTTTATTACATCTGCAAACACTCGAATGGGCCTATTGTGATGTTTTCGCATTTAACATCACCCAAAAATAACGCCGTTTGTCCGGCTACCTTACATTCTACAAGGAGCATTTGTAGCACTCGGATATCATAAAATATGAAAATTTGTATAAATTTGCAGTAATATCGTTTGGGAAAACTTTAATAAACATTTTATTATCTATGATTTTAGCGTTTAAAGAAGTCATTCGACGTGTTGATTCTCGTTCCCAAATCGTATTATTGTTATTTTCAGGGAATTAACAGAATAGAACGTTAACCTCATATGATGAATATAAATGGCTAATAACAGTTGCAAAATACAATCAGGTCACGAAGTATATGTTGTAGAGATATTTCTGCGATAGCACGAGCTGAGGCACTTGAAGATTATGGCTCATTGGAAAGAAAGCTTTTCACAGCATTAAATAGAGAGGTTAAGTCGCGCAAATTCAGCTATTCTTTCTTGCACTTTAGCTGAATAATAAATGGCATACATACCTTCTACTGACAAAATTAAGATTACTTAATTGGATTTGTTTGTGAAAGCTACGTGAGAAATGTGAACTGATTGTGCCATTAGAATGCATTCTTCATTATGATGATCCAACTGGCATTCCGACGCCTAAAAATGTACCTTGAAATTTCGTGAGGCCTCCTGAAAGAACGAAAGTGGAACTAATGAGGCACTTGATAATGAGGAAAGCTATTGTTCCTCAGGTGAATCATTGGATTATTTGCATGAATAAGAAGAGAGAAGCACTCTATCGCTGTCTTCATATTGCAAAGCCAAAACTTTCCATGGAAATCAGTGAATCAATTTTGCATCGTACGTCCATAGTCATTAAGCTTGCATCGGAAAACACCCGTACGTCCGTAGTGCAACCAAGTGCTATAAAACTCTAGTCTTCGCGAGCAATATACAAATAGGGTTGTTAAAATGTTCAAGCGAAACTGATTACGTCTCCATCTCACATAAGATGTACAGATAGAGCTGCTAGTATGCATAGTTTAAGCAGTTCAACTTGCTCAATTTTGCCGCAACGAATGGAACACTGCTATCATGCATGCCGCTTAACTGTGAGGTTTTTTAGCCCACACCTCCACATGTTTCCACCTTGCAACACAGCGAAATTTGTATAAAAGGTACTGTACCTACTTTCCTCGCACTTGTTCACTCAATCAAAATCGAAGTTTACCCTATTCATTTTCTACACCATCGATCGCTCGGCTCTTCCATCTTATGTTTTGTGTGCCTGGCTGCAGACGAAAGGCAATGCCCTCTAAGACAACACAAACTGATATCGCTTGGCATTGGTGCTCGGAGGGCGCCGGGTAGTGCTTGCCACCAATGAGCCCTTCGACCATCGGCCGCAATACTGAAGGTCATTAAAGCGTTTAAATCATTCTGTCGCGCTCATAGATAATCACAATTCTCTTCAATTACCCCTTTCTATGCGATCACTTTTCTGAGTGCAGTGGGCTTTCGCCACCATTAAGATTTTATAAAGGTGTAAAAAACAGATAAGGCTAACTAAACTCGGCCTCTCAGAGCACTTTTAAAGTAAGTAGTCGATTAAAGAAGTCTTAAGCAAAAGCCGCTTTTTCCTCAGTTCAGCAAATCTTGACAGGCTCTAATGTGCTAAGCGTGCGACAGTCAAGTGGGATGAAATTAGCCTTGGGATTAACCTAGCTGGTGCAGTCTTATTTTCTCGCAACGGGACTTTCCTTTAAGCAGGCTAACATACTAAATAAACGGGCGCATCTTCAGCAGGAGCGCTAGCATAAAAAAACTTTCCGCGTTAATTATTGTAACTCAACACGAGCTCTCGTCCAATGAATTTGGCACTGCCCACCGACTGCGAATCTAAGCTATACAGCAGAAGAGTGCTTCGAAGTAAAATCTTGATGTTTATTTGCGATGCACATATAATATTTCTGACTGGAAGAGCACATATGCCTGACGATCGGCTGATAAGGGAGGTAATCAGTGTGCGTCATTATGTACACGTTGCGGTTGCTTGTTTCTTTGCTGGCTGGAGTGTGTATCGCACACAGACAATACCTCGATCCGAGACGCGTCCCGTCATGGGCGCTGATGGGACCGAATCATGGCCCCTTCTACGCTCAACCTGAGCAAGTGGCACTCAGTTATGGAGGTATTTTATCAAAGCTTTCCTTATTCGTCTCTCTTTCTACACTTATAAGTGTTGGAAAAAAGCAGCAACTAGCTCCAAGGTTTTGATGAAGAGTTCCACAAATTTCCCGCATATTTTTATTCAACATATCAAGAACCTTCTTAGTGCACGAGAATTTTTCAAGCGTAAAATAAACTTACAAGAATTGTGTTTAATTCATTATGGCACTCAGTTATCGCTTCATTTGCTTGGTTTTTCGTGCTCAATGTAAAAAGAAGCAAGCCCGGAGGCTTGATAGCTCGCTTGTTTGGAATGCGGCATAATGTTGAGCAGAGGGGCGCTTATATTGAGCGAGAGCAATTAATCATTTCGCAGAAAGGATAGTGGGGAGATTTTGAATCGATCTTTGAATGTTTCAGTCGCACTGCTGAAAATGACTGCTTTATGAAGGGCGAGCATTGGAGAGGAAGGGAAATTTTTGAAGGTACGCAGCTCCGAGATTGCTTGCGCTATCAAGTCTATTCACCTGCGCTGTCCAACCGATCTCACTACAGGTGAACCATCCTCGATGTGGATAACATGGGTGACTTTCGATGATACGTACGCATCGATTGTCGAGTATGGTATCGACGATCTCGTTTGGAATGCCACCGGCCAAACTTCTCTCTTTATCGACGGTGGTCCAAAGAAATCCAGACGATACATTCACAGAGTACTTCTAACCAATTTGGATCCTGGAACTACTTATAGTTAGTAGACGCTTGCATGAGCTTTTCTTTAGTGCAGCAAACACCGCTGAAACACCCCTGCCGAATCTATGAATGCGTCGAGATATTCCTCTCAGCTGTGTGCATTCAACTTCCTTTGATAAGCTACCTACATCGCACGGGAGCTTTTTAGAAATAAACAAAACTATTTAAATTTAACTTCACGCCTTCCAAACAACACTTAGAGGAGACTGCTCAGTTCAGTGTCACACCACTTGTTCGAGTGACTGTTGCAAGCAGTATACGTGGCAATTGAGGCAATGCCACCCACATCGCAGAGGACGAAGAATCAAACATAAAACAGTTGAAGGAAGGAAAAGAAACGTTTGTGAGAGGTGCTTGAATATTCAATACCTGAATTGAGCGTTCGGAAAATAATGTTGCAAGTTTTGATGAAGAAATCGAGTCCAGCTTTCTAAAAGACCTGAAGACTTTGAAAAAGCTCTCGAAAAATTTTCCCACTGTTTATATCTTCAGCGAGTAATAAAACTCGCTAGAACGATCATTGAAATTGCTGATGGTTATGAAATCGAGCCTTCGAAGTCGTTACGATTTTTTTGCTTGCAGGAAGTCCAGCCTCTCTGACTTTTTTATCAGAACTTAGATAATCCAATATAACCGATCAAGGTTTCATTTCGTTTATGAAAATGTAACTGTATTAGACGTTCTTACTGAAGTGACAGTAAATCTCTCCACACCGATGTCGGAATATATATATTGCTATGTAGCATACGGTCGACGATTAGTGGATGAAGAAATACTCTTGCTCTTATTTGTATCATTTCAGCAATGTCGGTGCACCAATGTTATTTTATATGGAGATGGGAAGCGTAATACTTCGGTGAAACAACCTTGAGGGCAATGTTTTCTGGTCTCGTAGGTCACTCCAACTCAGAACTGCTGGGATCATCAGTAAGCTTAACACAGGAGATGGAGGTGCTGAATGTGTTCTTCGTCTACTAACTAACGGCATGTAGAGGGAGAGGTCATCATACGATTGATTCAGAAAGATTCATATCGATGTCGGGTTTCGCATTTCCCGCTTTTGAACAAGAGCCTAGAGAAAACGATGTTTTATTAGGAAAATCACCAGAAATTTGTTTCTTATCACACTGCTGTAGAATAGTTAATTGACAGTCTCTTGGTACTTTGTGATTTATAATGTTCTCGTGAAGCAATTTTTTGTTCTTAACATTTTCGCTACCTCGTGAAGGAAGTTTCATAAAGAACAACAGCGTACTGTTAAGTAGATGGTGACGAGTATGTGAAAGATCACTCACCGCTAATAACTTCCACTTTCCGACGCATAGCCAATATAAAGTATTCTTTAGGGATGTCGACGAAAGTGGAAAAACAGCAGCGGGCATCTAATTAAGGCTTTATTTGGCCCCTTTCAGGCATCTGGAGCTTCAGTTCTTCCAGTGCGTAGTGCTCTCAAAATTTCTCAACTGGTCCTTGCGATGACTCCAGAAATACCTCCCTCCCTCACCCCCACATCGCCGCCTTTCGCCCCTCGTCCGGCAACTTTGTCGGAGCCAGAGCGCAACAGAGTTGGAAAGCGGAATACCAGAGCGCCGTTTATCAAATAGATCCGGCAGCTGACTCGGGAAATTTTCTCCAGAAGTCTCTGACTGACCCTCTCTTTATTGGGTGCAATTTGTATATTCCTGCACTTCTGATGCTTCGGCTATTCCCCAAAGCAAAGGTTTAAATCCACTTACAGAACGCATAAAAGTCGGGTGGCATTCTAAAGAACTAGTGAAGCGATGAAAGAAAGAAAAAGCACGAAAACAGAGCGGAAGAGTAAATGAGAGGAATGAATAAGGTAACTAGAGGGAGAAAACGAGATGAGGAAATAGTCACGAAAAGGGGGTATATGGACGCGGAAAAAAAGAACAATGCGGTTAGCAAGTGGGGAATGCTGACAGCCGCATGCAGGCAAAAAGTGATATGGATAAGAGTGAGTGACCAACAGTGTTACGCAAGTGACTTAGAATATTCGAGTTCCGGCCGACGACTTAAGGCTCTATTTTTGGTTGATTCCACGGCATACTCCAACGATCTGAACAACACCATAAAAACAGCCGTTCTTGTAGAATAGGTGGAGGCCTTCTTTAAATATGAGATCTTTCGTGCAGGACATTAGAGGTGCACTTGTTAAACGAAGTCATAGAACCCTATCAGCAGTCAGTGCAGCACAGCGCCTCACTAAAATTGCAGTGAAATAGCAATCGGAAACGCACTGACGCACATTTCCAAGATTCCCTTTCCTCATTTAGCGTTGGTGGACATTAGTTGATTTCAAATGACAAAATCTAGCCCAACCTTGGAAGTGCAAATGCCATGCTGTAATAAATGAGTTGATGCGCTTCATCCTGACCTTCTCTTCGTCAGGAGAAACCGTTAAAACTGGGCTCTTGCCCGAGAGCGCTCAGGTCGCCACTACCTTTCGAACTCCGAAGTTTTCGAGCAATCGTGAAGCCAAAAAAGTTTTTGTTTAATATCGTAGGCAAAATTCATTAGATTAACTCAACGTTTCCGCACTTTATTAGCAGATAAAGTCGGAAGTGCTTGTTATCGAGGAGATGCAACTGTAACTGATGGTTTAATCAGTTTATTTGAAGTCGTCGTTCTGCTGTACAAGACTATCATGACTCTTCACCCTCCTCCCTTTTAGTGGAGGTAGAACCCCACAAAACGATAGAATCTTCAGTGCACTTCAAAGCTTCAAGGCACTGACGTATCATCACTCCTGAATATCATCTGCACGATCACAGTATATCAAAGCATAATGTGGTCATGCACATAAAAGAAGTTTAATTCATTTATTTTCGTTCCACTCATGAGTCCGTCTTTCCTTTAATGTCTTTCTCAGTGGACCTGTATTGAGCGATGCTATGCTCTTGTTGTGGCACGCTTTCTACCCGCACTGCTTCTGTGCAGATGAATCAGCGCCCATGCGGTGTCCACTGACGAATTCCTAGAGTGCTTGCTTATAACAGTGCCGGTTCTGCATGGCGGTCGTTTCTTCATAGAATCCTTTGATATAGTTCCACGCTACCTCATATCCGATATCTCCACGCTCAGAAACCTCTGAATGCAAAATTTGTTCACGGACTAAACGCTTCAGATAGGGAAGTAATTCAATGAGAATCCAAGCGCAACACATTTATGGCCTGCAGAATTGTACACACCTTCAATGTTCGTGGTTTTATATACATTTGCGCTCGCTTATATTTATTTCGAAACCCATTCGAGTGCGTATATGATGTGAGAATTTCAGTATACCACGTTGGTTCGGAATATGGTTGGAGTCCTATTTTTCGTTTTACTGCACTTCAAGAGAGACCTGAAGGTGGTTTCATCTACGCAGTATACGGTGATCTCGGTAACGTGAACGCACGGTCATTGGGCAAAATTCAGCAACAAGCACAGAGACGCATCTTTGATATGGTTCTCCACGTAGGTTGGTAAAACTTTACTGTATTTGTAACGCAATATACACCCGGTTGGTTATTTAATTGTGCTGTGCTTTGTGTAAGAGACAGAGGATGAAGCGGTGATTTATTGTTTGACGTGGACTAATAATTTTCTCTAGAGTGCTATGAACGCATAGATGCTTATCAGAGAACCTGACAGAGAAAAAAAAAGCCTTAATTTGAAATCATCGTTCGCTAGTGAAATGAAATAAGGATAGGTAAATATTTATGCAAGAGTAGTAAAATATTTTATATGCGTGAGGTGAATGCAAATTTCTCAAAGAGCTTCTCGAATTGCAATTGTTTTCAACTAAATGAATCGCTCAGCTGTGAAATTATGCAAAACTTATAAGATTGCTTTCACTCTACAAATATTTAACTACTCAGGATTTCGTTGAGTGCAATTTTGATCGATTTCATTGCAGGTGATATGGCCTACAATCTCGACACAGTTAGTTTTTGACGTTTCCGATCGAAGAAATATTTTAAAATTAAAATTCGTCTAAAGATTCTATTGAGAATCAAAAAAGTCGTAGAAATTAATTGAAGACGTTAAAAGTGCAATAAAGTTACTACGCTACACTCTTTTTTTACGAATGAAGAAGTTCGCGGTGTCACTGCATGGAACCTGAGATAACAAATATCGATGGATGAAAAATCGATGGGAAGTTGTTATTAATACTTTTAGAAAACATTCCAGCTAAGAGAACAGTAGAATCCGATGATAGTGGAAATATTAGACATACTAAAAGGCATCCTGAAGACGAGAAAACCTTGATGCCACATCTCGTGGATATCATTTCCGCGTTTAGCGAATCGGTGGATCGAGCGCACAACGTTGCCTCACATTCAAATGCGGCCGTTCGAAGGCGTGCCACTCCCTGTTTTCGTTGATGATTGATCCTTATGAATTTGTTGCCAACATTTATTTCGATATATCTGACTTCGTTATCTTTGAACAAAATTTTAATTTCTAAAGATTGGAAATAAATTATTCAATCACATTTTGATAGGTGAACGACACATATCGAATATTGCCTCTTCAGCAAAAGGCATCCACCTCAGTTTGCTATTATGCTTAGGATGATGGCGAATTCGGTGACCAGTTCGGCCGTCAAGTGGAGCCAGTGGCCGCATATGTACCATATATGACAGTGGTCGGGAACCACGAGAACGCCTACAACTTCTCTCATTTCGTAAACAGATACACGATGCCGAACAGTGATCACAACCTCTTCTACAGGTGTTAGCTTTGTGCTGCCATGCTTTATCATAACTTCAAGCAATTGAGCTCAGGAGATGATCAACTTGCTTAAATATTTAGGGAATTTGTTCTATGCCTCTCCTACTCCTCGATAAAAGAGCGTAATTCTCTATGCATCAATCTATGCAAAATAGCTGGTCGAAAATTTTTTAGAAGCAGCGTCTGTCAGCTCAGTTTTTCAATTTCTCAAAGATCTCTATCTCCCATTCCCTCACCTTTTCTTTCCTTGCCGCAGTGGGAACATTTCCTCTTCCTCCTCTCATAAAATCTCTCATTTCTGTTATCTTGAGAGCGGCAGCTTTTTATGCTCCGCTTATCGCTGCTGCTTCCACTATCATTTCAGCGATAAATGCAAATATCAACAAGTGACGAAAATTTGTCGTCGAAACAGCTTAGGCATGTTGGATTGTTTCACAGTCTCGAACTACTTCCGTAAAGATGTCACTCTTAACGAACCTCAAAGAATAAAACCAACGCTTTTTCCTGCTTTTGGGATGAAACTAATCAGAAATCAAAGCACTAAACTTTTGTAAGAAATTACCTGTTCTTGCTCACCAATTGAAAACGTTGATTCGTTCAAAAACTTTCAGTTTTGATTTGGGTATCGCTCATTTCATAGCAATTTCGACCGAATTCTACTATTATACGGTTTATGGTTGGGAACAAATTGCGAATCAGTGGAATTGGTTGAATGAAGACTTAAAGGTAAATGTGCACTTTATTCAATGGACTTGAGCAAGATTCTTGGAGCTATACTGATTTAGTGCGCATTAAGTATGCACACTTCCTGAAAATGTTTATTAAAAGAGCATGCAAGCATGGGAGGCGCCAAAACTGCTTCGCTACTCTGTTAAGAAACGCATCTCAAAAAAGTACGAAAGCAAGAAAATTTTTGAAATAACTTTAGAAAATACACAACGCTTACACATCAAAATTATGTGCACCGAATTTAGAAATTCGACCAAAAATACCGTCATAAACGATGTGTTTTTTGTTCGCTCTTAAAAGGCTCGTGAAAACGTTTCATATCTCTTCTGCTCATCTTTCGGTTAACTTTTGGCGATAATAAACGAGAGTTGGGCTTTGCACTCAGCTACAAAAAAAAGCTACAACAATTTGCTTATGGGCTTTTTCACTTATTTTGGGCACCCCCAAAAGTGGCGCATTGCATATGCAAGTGGCGTCGATTCATTTGCTTTAAATATTCTTGAAGGCGGCTTCCGACAATCGCGACGAGCATCCATGGATTATAACGTTAGGACATCGACCCATGTACTGTTCAGATTTCGACGGGGATGATTGCACCAAATACGAGGCAAGGGTAATACGCTTGTCGTCTATTAACCATTGACAACGATTATGCTGAACTGGTTTTCAGTTGTCGTGCATTCGCGCGACGGCTTATAGATTACTGTTAATTTATTGGAGCCCATCTTCACTAGCTCTTTTGGTTTATTGCTTAGTTGAGCGAGTAATTATGCTTTCTTCTAGCACTGCTTTAAAACTGAGTACGTACTAGCAGCTGTTTTAAGATGAAATAAGGAGATCCGGTTTTATTACTGACAGATTGCATGATAAATTCGCATGAATACTCCCACTATCAAGGACCTATTTATAATTTTGTAGGAGAAGTCTTTCCTTGAAAATCTGAGAGATACACATGGAAGAATAGTAAACTCGAGAGCATCGGTTGAATTTTAGGAAGAGGTAACAGATACAACACGTAAGCATATAAATTACGGAGATCACTCTCAGTCGGTCACCTCCCGCACCATGTGTGCAAATAACAAAAATTCAGCAAATTCTTCAATCAGTTCGGCCATTTGCAACAGTTGAGACGAATTGCTAACGCCGATGCCAACATGAAGGAACACCAGTTGAACGGTCGTTTCCTATTAATGCTTGTTTGTGTTATCAAGAGTGTTCTTGTAGCCTGAGCAAATATGAGTGATCAGTTTGTTATTTCCTTACCTCTTGAATGTACCACATTGCCTTTGATGATTTATCATTCTGCAGACACGAACTGGGCTACCAGGGACACATGCATACGCACTCGAGAAGCTCTTCTATACATATGGTGTCGATTTGGAAATATGGGCTCACGAGCACTCATATGAAAGAATGTGGCCTCTTTATAATCGTACGGTGAGACGCTAAATTTAAATGCTCATTAATCTTTATGTGCTTAAATAAAACAATATTTATGCTTGTCATGTGAATTAATTTCCTTAATTGTCAACAGTCATTTATTTTAAGCACTTGAAGAGTTGTGTGAATTGATTGGATATAACGCCGTTGCTGAAAAGCTATACAGTTTCCTTAACCGCACATAAATCTAATGTCTCAGTGAGACCGTTCATCTACCGGTGAAAACCGCGTAGATGAACGTTTTCGAGCAGACTGAACACACGGATGTAATATCAGAAGTCTCACTCACATCCATACAGCAATCGTCGGAAGTGCACCCATCGTCCGTCACATACAGTCTGTCACACCAGTCTGTCACATAAATCTATCACCTACATTGTGGGAGATGCATCTACAGTCTGTCACATGCCATACGGTTGTGCAATGCAACAACTAGGCTGTTTTGTAGATAGACAGGAAAGAAAGAATAACTGATCCATCAGACTGGAGTACACTAATCACACCGGTAAACAATGCCCGCAGCAAGCAGTGCAACAAGCCAATACAAAGCGCGTGAGCAGTGGAAGTGAACAGAGCGTAAACATATCAAAAATATAGAATTTTTTTTAAAGCAGGCTAAAGCTCTGATAAACGGGTGCTCAGTCATAAATCTGCGCTCTAAGTGCTTCGCTGCAACGGGTGAGCTGTCAGGAAAAGACGCTCACATTAAATAACTCAATTATTTCCTTTTTCAGGTTTACAATGGTACGATATCGCCATACGTTGATCCACCTGCACCAGTGCATATAGTCACCGGATCTGCGGTGAGGCTCTATTGTGACTTTGAATCTATATTTTCACAAATGCGTTGATATATATATATATATATATATATATATATATATATATATATATATATATATATATATATATATATATATATATATATATATATATATATATATATATATATATATATATATATATATATATATATATATATATATATATATATATATATATATATATATATATATATATATATATATATATATATATATATATATATCGCAACCAATGAAGCAGGGCGCAAAAAATGCCAATGAAACCGCTCATTATTATCTGGGAAATAAGAAATTTTCACCTCAGTGTTTATAAGACGCTGAAGAAGATTGAAAAAATCATTCATTATAACATGTAGAAAATGACTAAACGAGAATGCACATTGAAGGAAATTTAGGGGTGCCAAGAGAACACCGATCCCTTCATTGAGCACCCACCACCATGGAGTGCGTTCCGATCGTCAAATTACGGATTCAGTCGAATGCAGATCTTCAACAGCACACATCTTTACTTCGAACAACTAGCTGCTTCGAAGGTTAGTCATATAACGCATTAGCAGAAGCAGTAGATTTATTAGAAGAAACACGCGTTTTTTGCATCCTCGCCGAAAATTCGAACGGATCTCTAACGAATGCATTCTTGCATTCTTTGTGATCTGAAGTGCTTTAAATAAAAATTTCGTTGATATGATATTTCCTGATATATTCTAATCTTTAACGACTGCTTTCAACGATTATGCATGAATGAAATATATTAGAGGAGGAAGATAACGAGAACTTGCCCACGACATTTTCTAGAGCTGTCTTCACTCATTCGTTTATTGAGGATAACGATGGAATTTTGCAAATGCATACTTGCAAAAACTATTTTCCATATAATTTTTGTGGTTTCCTCGTCGGTGGTTTACTTGAAAATTTGATGAGCCTCATGCTCTACTGTCCACAATATACTCTACTTTTGCTGATACGATTTATAAGACGTTTATAAAAATTGCAAATTGTGCTCTTGAATGGGGAAATGTTCAAAGGCTATATGAGAACTGAAACTTTCATAACGAAGCAATTCTACTTCTTATACTTTTCACCTCGAAAGTCTTCAAATATTCACAGTGAAAGCGTTTCCTTGTAGAAGCGAGCTGCATTTCACATTCACTCTATGTTATCGAATAAATCGAAACAAAGCGTCGCAAGTCTTAATGCCCATTTGGCAATAGTCATCAAGAAAATTTACACCAATCGCCACTCACTTCATTTTTTATAATTGCTGTAATGAGGCAGTGAGTGCATCATACTGCTGCAGCTCACTCTGAAACCCGATTGACGACTTTGCTTTCAAAAATGCAATCTCATGTGATGTCACATAAAGAAGAGCGATATTTTGCTGCGAATCTTTGCGAATAAGTCTTTAGCTCCTTTATTCCATACGTCCGTTTCATTGCCAGTGGGCGGCACATGAAATTAATGGCTATTTCAGACGGAAGTGGAGGATAGCTTCTGGTTAGTAAAGCACAAGCATGGAATGTATACTGCACACGACCGTAAACTGATGAGGCGCCATGGTACCTATATTTCGATGGACTATTGCCATCATCGATCGCATTGTCCCAATCGCCATGACATAGACAAATCCTCCGAGGAAGCCGATTTTATGATTTAAGACGACAATCTTTCATACTATGGCTTCGTCATGGAAAATATCATCTCAAAAGCAAGAATTCCGCAGGGATCGGATCACTTTTGCTCAGTTGCGCATTGTGGAAGCATTAGTGGAACCCCTAGTGAAAGACAGACTGGAATGTTGGTACGAACTCACAACCTGTTGTGAGTTCCGACACCTCAGCAGAATTGACAGTCACTTAAGTATCCAATGGATAGTGTGCATATCAGGTCAACACGATATATGCTTTCTATGAACACAACTACAAAGTGGACACTGAGAAAAGATGAGGTAATGTATATTCTGTAGACCCTATGCGACCGACATTTTCATATCTTTCCACCGCATTTCTTGGGGGACGTAAATGACTCCTAAATTTCGTATACTCTTTGATGGCTACTAATTGGTAGTGAATGTGACCGCCTGCATTGAAATGATAATATTGCATTGTTCACTTCCGGAGTGTTCGCCAGAATGCATCATTCCGATTTTCGTGAGTGGTAACTTGACAATCCCAAAGTAGTTTGCAAGCAAGTCATAAGCAAAAGATGCTTAAATACATCATCTCAGACGGATGTAAAATTTCGATAAGCGCATCTGAGGGTTCAGAGAAGCGTTTGCTTGCGATTGGCTTTAAAGATGGAAATTGAACGATGGATACATTCCGTGAGGATATTGAACGAATGAATAAATCGAGGTAACAAATTTTGAAAAGCTCATAAAAGGGATTGAAGAAAGTGATCAAAAGAAAGCGTCAATATGAGAGAGTGAAGGCGACACATTAAGTGCCAAATCGAATCCGAATTATTTTATTGCAACAAACGCAGCCATTCATTTCTTAGTATGCTGATCGACTTCCTCAACATTTATAAGGAATTTCAGCAGATAGAGGTGAGCTTCATTCTTGATATCGCGCTTCTGCTTTCGACGAGCGAGAACTTCCGCCATCTCGGCCTGTTGCGCTTCTCCTACGCTTTGCTGAATTCATAACACATTATCAAAAGCAAATGTTTGCAATCATATCACTATTGCAAACAGATGTGAATAACTCTCATCTGTCTTATGTCTGATATCAATACTTTGCGGCTCACCATTAGAATAGCTTGATTTTTATGTGGTGAAGTTGTTAACGAGGTAATGTCAGACCTTCGTTCTTATCTACCAAATAAAGTGTTTTGGGCAACGCTTATGCCATCAAGTCGTTGTCCAAGGTGACATGAAACCGCCCCCCCCCACCCCCCCCCCCCCCTCCCCTGCTGTATCCCCATGTTGCAACTCTTGAAACGATTCTTAGTAGAGGAGAGTGAAAGAGTGGATCTAGATAAGATCGGCTAATTTCAAGGCGAAGCTATAGCTCTCAGCGATCGCATATATAATGTGATCAACATATAACAGGATCAAGTAGATCGTATGCATTTAAGTGATAAAAGTTCTTCAGTTGTGATCAACGAGTTGAGAGAACACTTCAAAAATCGAATTAATTAAGGCAATCACCATGACCCTGTCTGTGACTTCTTCGAGCATTTGCGTCGGATCCATATGTGAGATGACGCTGACGGTTGGCAATTTGAACGTATGCCTCCTCGGTGTGAAAATCTAAAAGAAATTTATTGAGATGAAATTTTCTACGAAAATTGATATGAAGGATATCCGGAAGTCACCTCTTCAACTAAGCATAACGGAACATTTGAAATAATTTCCTCTTTGAACCATTAAAATGAATGAATAAAGCGAAAGGAATGAAGAGTGTTAATCGAAATATCGAATTCGCATAGAATTTATTGCAACAGAAATCGAACATTTTAACAGCGACTCTCACTAATAATACCTATTGTGAGCAACATTTAATGTGAGCAAGACATTTCGCTTCTATTAGAGTGCCATGAGCGGAAACTATTTAGACAATATTATTGTAGCAACTTACGCCGTAATTCTTTGATGCTGCCGTAGCTGCAAAATTATGCCCTCAGTTAGTACGGGGTTTAATAAGCCGTCTTACACTATCAAGTATTATTTCATAAATACTCTCTTACACAACATAAACTCTGATCACATGCAACCTCCGCATAATACTCGATGCAACTTGAGGCTATAACTCCTGTGCAACCCGATTTCGAATACCGATCTACGACTCTTGGGACAAAGGAAGATGTACTTCCCTGCCAGCAAGCCCCATATGGAAAAGTGCAGTCACAGAAATGCTACGTAATTGTAGGTATGCGGAAAAAGATCCGGAGCGTGATGCGGTTACTTCATGCAATTCTTCTTCAATTTGAACAGCTGTGTTTCAGGATGATCGCGTTGTACTGCCCTGTAGCCAAATCAGATCAGAAGCGAAACAAATCAAATAAAGCTCAACGATTCCTTATGCCTCAAAGAAAGTTGAGCAAAAGTTGCCTGATGATCACTGCGAAGGGGTGTTAGTGACAACCGCTGGCATTCGCCAAACCATTTCAATTCTCAGAAAAAACCTTCAGAACAGAAGCGAATCGATTGTACCGTTGATTACTTAAAATTTAGAGCCATTCATGAAGTTACTATCAAGTGACTCAGTGGAAAGATAAGAGCAAATTATGAACATCTCACACTTCCTTCTCTATCAACTTGACATGAATGACTGATGCTGTCCGGAAACTCGTGCTACCTAGGAAAAAGAAAACTTCGAAGAGGCCCTTAGCAAAGGGACGCAAAAATTTCCTCTAAACATTCGATATACCTTAGAGAAATTTCACAAACACTAACCTATAAGTATCGCTACTGACAGAGCAATCTGAAATTCATTCGTTCAAATGGAGCCGCCTCTGAGGTACTCTTTGCGGTAACGTTTTCCAGTAGAACGCAGTATTCACTCTACTCTATAGTATCACTTTTTAACGAGTCCTCGAGTTTTCCTGTCTTAGGAGTTGAACAATCGAAAATAATGTGCAAATTCTTTCGGGTAGAAACCATCTCATACTTAATAAAGTTGAGGTTTGCGCTACTGCAATCATGATTCATTATGGCTGAAATTAAGGTGAATATACATGATTGCTTGAAAGTGTTCAACACTGGAATCGATCGAAGTTGTATGTTCACGGTTAAAACTCGTCGAAATCATACAATAATCATTTCCCATCTGAACTCAGCAGAGCATCGAACAAACTATTACATGTCATTTTATGGTGATTCCCAGCTAATAAAGACGAACGACTGCAAGAGTACACAAGATCATAATATGGCTTAATCTGCAACTAAAAAGTTCATCGCTACAGCTTTTGTGAGTCGAAGTAGAGAGTAGCAAGCAAGCACACAGGTATGCATGTAAACGCACGCGAGGAGTTTGGCTTGCCTCCAACCTTTCCATACCGAATGGTGGAAGTAAAGGTCGCTTATGCAGCGTACAAGGGGAAATAGGGGGATCAGGCTGCCCCTAAGCATCCGCTATAGCATTGAATGGTTCGGGTTGTTCCTTCGAATGGGCATCAGCGATGGGTGAACGGCAGCGGCAGGCCCACAGCGGACCTGCAGAGTGTGGACTCAATGCATGAAAGTTCTAGTGAGCGCGTAGCGAAGCAGACGCCACCTCCGCCGGTACCCTTCTCCGCTTGCTTTCACCGAGATTCGCTTGAGTGCTTATGCACCACCCGACACTTAGGACGGATACATCCTGTGTCATGGACAGCACTTGACACTAGTGATGAGGTGTTGGTCGTAATTACCAACCAAGAGGCACGCAGTGTGCGAAACGTACCAAAGCAAAGCGAGCTCCCATCGTCAACTTGCCGCACGCTAGCTGAGATAGAGATTAACACTGCTTTTGCCGTGCTCCAGAGAGCACAGTTCGGCTCAGAAATGCAAAATCTTATTTACACGCTGCATACTCACTAACTCAGGTATTAAATGTTTAAAAAATATCGTGAAATTCACGTCGAGTTGAGCAGTGAAGTTATGCAAAAACGAGCAGAAAATCGCACCGGAGCAGTTTGCAAAGAAGGCATGTGCTTTTGCGTTCCACTCACCCGATCAACCATTTCCATGAGTGCAAGCAGTAATATGCGCAACAATATAATCATGTTATAGTATGCGCAATAATGTAATGACCTAATATTGTGGTTTCAAAATTTGCTTATGCTGCTCCAATTCCTTCGGCTTACTATTCTATGTTCCATTGGGAATTTTAAATTAAATATTGCAAGAAGCAATTGTTAGGAGACGATGAACAGTAGATGAGAGTTTTTGCTAGCTTCGCTCGATTTTTTCAATGTGCCACTTCGGTGCAAGAATGGCGTTTGAGAGGAGGCATGGAAAGGCGTGTTCACTTGTTGTGTCCTTTTGTGTAGACGACAACTAGCCGATTTTTGTGTAGATGACAAGAATCATTCTTACCGATAGCCGTTTTTTCGTCACGATAGCGTACATCTCAGCTATGAATCACGCTAAACAAAAAAGTGTTTTTAACCATTGCCACCTTTCACATACTTTCTTTTCCTTTTGCCGACATTGTCAACAGGATAGTCTTCTAAAACGTGAGGCAGGTGTCATGCGTGCATGATATGTGAAACGGAAATGCAAAATATACGGCATACAGGAAACATGAAGCAGTCATATGTGGATAGAAGTGCTGCATTGTAAATCTTGTGCCCCATCATATGTAGAAGGCCGCACGTAAGACGACTAAGCAATGCGCTTTCTTTTATTCTCTGAAGGATGCACAAGCCAGGATATGGTTCATTCGTATTTCTTTTGTGGTAATCCGCCAAGCGTGATGTACTTTCTCTCTTCAACGATGCGATACTTATGAAAGTACGCTGCAAAACGCAGCCATGGCAACGAAACAGCATAAGCATGCGGAATATCTTTCTACAGCGCCGCTTTCACAATGTGGTGCAATCGGAAGTGGACTGCGGAAAAAGTCGACATTCGAAACCGGATTTGTGCTTCATAGCCAATTTTACGGCCTGGTACTTTGTGCTTTCCGACTGGTTCGGTTCTTCCTGCTAATAATGAAGAGTTTTTTGATGGCGGTGCCCATTCGCAGTTGGCAATAAGCAAAGCTCATGGTGTTCGTCGAAATGGGCAATCACTACCTGCTGGTCATGATTTCGTCTGATTCCTCAGTTGAGCCGCAATGGAACTTCAAACCAATCGATAATCACAGCCCATGTGGATGCGCAGTTATCCTTTCCTACCAAACCGAGATGGAGATAGCATAAGCATTGGACCGGTTGGGACCGTAGCGACTTGACCTATGCGCCACTGTAATATTCCTGTGAACTTCGTTTTCTATGAAAGCGGAGAAGGATTCAATGGCGTTGATCATTTGTGTGTACTTCCCCTGCCTTCAGTTACTCAAAAATGGCAGTTGCCGGCATTATTAAATTTACAATTGAAATTACATATACAACCGGTGACGTTTGGCTATACCAACGAAATGCAAACATCGCCAATTTCTCATGGAGATTTTTTGTGGCATCGAAGCTGCTTTGGGATTTTTGCGCAACTGTTTGACCTAGTTGATTATAATGCAAAAGAGCATATCCAACCAGGTCCCTCGCCTACTTTTTATCTTCTCATTCAGCCCTATAATCCAACCTTAAGAAGTAATGACAGTGGCGTCATAAAACAAATGATCGCCTCTATATGACTTAGACTCGAGTGGGAATATTTGGAGGGATTTGTACAACCTCGAGAAAAGGAATTTATCGATATGCGAGTAAACGTAGAAAATATTATGAGGTAAGAGTGTTGGGAAGTGATCGCACTGGCTGATAAGGGACGCACATCGGAGAATAAATATTATATCGAACTCCTCAGTAGCTCCTTAACGACATCCTGACATAAAAAGGCAAGAAAGCGGTTGCGTGAAACAACACCCTAGAAAATGAATTCAACATAGAGAGCAGCGATGTATTATGGCCTCTCCTTGCTGTATTCGACAACCGCATGAAGTTGATAGCAATGACTCGCAAGCAGTAAAATCTAACAGGTGACCCATTTCGAAACATCGCTCAATGTAAGCATAGCTGGACTCAACCACCTCAGCTCTTTTGCACTATGCGAACCACTGCCTATCACGTCATTCAACGAATAAACAAAAACAAAAGCGGAAGCTCAAAAAATAGCAACGCATAGCCAGTAGAAACGCCAAAGCAAGCTGGAACGCGTCACACAATCAAAGTTATACGCGCTGTTGAGATCGATCGTGCTGCGATGGCGAATCGCTTTGAAAATTCGGGCTCGAGCTTCACGCCGCTATTTCTCGAAGAATGTAGGCATGCGCAAGAGACGTAATGATTTGTAGAGTTCGAACCCTTCTATTGAGGAATGTAAAGTTCTTCACAGTCGTTGAAACTTCACCGCGTGCGTGCATACGTCCACTATTGTTACTTGCGTAGATTCGCTTGCCTGCTTCGCCACTATTTTCCTTAGATGCGAGAAGCTATGGATCATTCACATCCTATGACTCTAAAATCTATCAAACGCTTGTATATTTCCTTAGCCAGTTCCGAGTTCTGTTCAGTGCTCATGGCATCGGCTGATGACGATTAAGAACTGCCAAGGAATTTCACTTCCGACGTGGTAGGCAATAAATTCTTTAATGGTAGTGATACTATCACATCTGATGTCGTAACAGTGCGGATGGCAGAAACATTGAAGAGCACATGTTCAGCACCCCTTGGTTCGTCTAATCGTCCAAGTCTCCTTGAGGACCTGCACTCTCTCTCAAGCTGCGGTCGAGTAATTTGCGAGGAAACACATATGTAGTAGCAAAGTCTATCACAATTATGCAATAAGGTAACAAACAGGAAAGGACACTAGGATAGCTTCAGTCGGCGGCACGATCCCGTAGTAATTCCATCCTGCCACTGATCCCATCGCGAACGCAACAGACAGCCACATGCCCACTCGGTTTTAAGGCCAATCCAGCTATGGAATGAATACATGAGCACACGAACCCCTTTTATATCCTCCGATTCTTCTAGCCTCGCTGCTCAGCATGTGCCTAGGCCCACCACTATACATGCGGTGCGGCCGTTTGATCTGCCTTTATGTTGTGACCTTCTTTGAGTTACCTTGCACGACGTACTATCCCGCTTGCTCTTTAGTCAATTGGTTTACCTTTCAATGTTACCAAAGACATGTCAAGATTTCAATTTCCTCAAAGACACAGCACGTCGCAATTAATTCCACGAGTGACTAATTACCCTCCTCGGTCAGGCTTCCTAAAAGCGATAGTCGGCGCTTCCGAGACGTTCCATTATTATTCCACTACTTCAATCACACTTTTGAAGAAAGTGCTAGGCGATATGTGATATCTTGTGCAGTAAAAGAAAACGTTCTCCAAGTCGCGCTTGTTGTTGTATTATGCTAGCATGTGTACTTTCAAAGAATTTATTTACTTTAAAGTGAGCAAGAAGACACTACTTGTCTCAGTTGGCAGCTTGAAAGTAGATGTGATGAATCTTCAAAACATTGAGTGAAGTAAACGAGCACGACAAGATGCAAGAGACAGTTGGAGTACATTTCGGAGATGTTCCAGTAATGAAGTTGCATTGATAAGAAGTGAATACAAGACACCTTATGCAATTTAGAGCAATTTGCAAAATAAGAGCGCTTGAAAATGTGCTTCAAAAATTTGATCAGTGATTTGCTTATGTGTACTTATCAATACGTACAATATACAAATTACAGATGAGCTAATTTAACTGCCTTCAAGATCTGTATAAATGAGTCCGTTTTCAAGTGCAATCACTTGCAAGCGTACCGCGTCGTTGTTCGTCTATGCCAGAATTTGCGAAACAAAAGAAGAACCGACATATGTATTTATCACAATAACGGCGACTATATCAAGCTGTTGATCTAACATACGCTATGTTATACTTGTAAGATAAGGAGTTTTATTGTACTTAAAGTCGAACAAGTGACTTAATGTTGTTAGCATTTTTATGACAGGCAGGGAAGAAAGACTGCTGCTGTTTGTGGTTGGTTATCACCTTTTATGGTTAGTGCTCCTTCGAGGTTTTGTTTTCTTCATTCTTTTCTCCCAGTCATATGGCTCGTTCTCCGTTGTTCCTGGTGGCTCGCTGCTCTATAACCTTAATGCATGATTAATGCCCTATGACAGTGGAGAGAGAGGCAGCTACATGACCGGGGCTCTGATGTATCCTTTATTTTCACTGCTTTTACGCGCTTTTGCAAGAACCAACTTTGTGCATATGCGCATGCGTGCATAGATGTCTACATTCAGTGCGATATTCGTTCCACACAAAATTTGGTGGGTGCAATATGCACATTACTTGACTTGCTATACTATATTTTACCTCTTGAAAACGTTTATACGCATTCAATTATTTGCAGATTGTAACGCAAAAAATATCAACGCAAAATTGCGAAATGCAAATTTACGTTCATATGCTAATGAGATTTCCGCGAATCTTTACAGAAAACCGGAACTTTTGCAATAAATTTGTATTAATGGTCGAGTCAGTTGAAATATTACGAGATTAATTTGAAATTTTAAATTTCTTACTTTTAAGTCATGAAGTTGGCTGATGCGTTTTGCGAACCACAGAAATGCATACTCCGCCAACTTCTTTGGTATGCCTCTGCGTTTTTCGTATTGAAAGGCTTAACTTCAATATCTAATGCAAAAATGCTAGATATGAACATAAATCGCTCTAAAAATACGGATGTGATATAAAACTGAACAACAATTGTGATATCAGCACGCTATATGACTGCTAGAAGTTTTTCAACGCGATAGTGCCAGGAGATTAACGAACAACCATATCATTAAAGCAAGCTATTCTTGAGAAGTTTCAGAAAATACTCTAAATTCCTTTTTTTTTGAATCACTAATGAGCTGCAGGAAGAAGATCTATTGAAAGAACGTCATTATACATCGCTTACCTGCAAAATGTCGAGTATAAGCGAGTAATCAGGGAAATGATGGTATTGCAACGTTTCAAGATAATGGAATAGCTTCTCCATTTCAGGTGGCAAAAGTCTGCAATATTTAAGGAACAGTAGAAACAACATTTTTCACTATAAGTTCAGACTTTTCGAAAACAACTGGACATGCAAGTAGGAGGTGCTAATTATGTGTTCGACTGAGCAATAAAGATCTTATGCGAAACCAATTACCGTATTGTGCAACTGGATGAAAGCTAATAGAGCAACATTTATGGTTGAGATTTACGTGAGCATATAAATGAAAGATCTTTTAAAATGCTGAATCTTATACGCACCATTTGGCTCACAATAAAAGCAAGAATTAACTGCTCTCATGATAACACAGTTTCAATCATATTTCTGCATATTATCACTCGTATCTCTAACGTGAGATTTAATCATTTCCTATAGAAATTATTAGTATTATCGGATGGCAAAATGCTCTCATTCCTGTCCACTATGCTACGATTTTGCATAAGCTTTTACGTTCTATCCATCTTTCAAATCTCCGAAGGGCTTCTTTGCCAAAGATTCTGCAAGTGACAAAAAATTGGGTAATGAATTAAGATGGCTCATTCATGCGCTTACCTCAGCAGTAAGTGTTTTACTCAACGTTCACGCCTTTCTTCTCATGCTAACGCACTTTGAGGGATGCATTAGTGAACAGTAGCTCCCCGTCTTATGCATTATATGACCTTTATCGGTGCATCATATCATCCACATGGCGTGGAATACAAAAGAAAATTGAAAAAGCAACGACGTTTAAAAACCAAAGTTGTATCAAGTTTCAGATGCGAATAATAATCTCATACCGTCCAAGCTCATTGAACGAAGTTTTTTGCTTGCACAGTGCAATCGTATCCGGCTCAGGTAAATTCCTCCATGGAAGGGTTCCTTCTATTAGCTCGACAATCGAATAGAATAAACTCCACAAATCGTCAACTGGGCCCTAAACTCAGTTTACTACTCCGTATATGTAAGATATACATAAAAAGCTTCAGATTAAACATTTAAAAATAGATCGTTGCACCACTGACATTGGATCAGGCTAAGCTACTAATAAACGCTTTTGTCATGGCAGAGTGCAAATCTCCATATCCTTAATTCCTTCCATTCTCTTCCTCAGCACAGCTGTGTCCTTGCTTCTGCAGGTGGCAAGAGTCACTTGTGGAATGATGGCACTGAGTGAGAAGATAAGAAATTCTTAGCTCCTAAAATGCTTGGGGCAGTGTGCATTTCCATCACTATGGGAACCGTCCTACACTGCAGTCCCCCTGGTAAATGCAAAACTCGTAACAGTTAGGACTGCATCATTTGTGCAAAAAATATCGCCACATATGCATTCCTAGAATGGAGGCCAGCATAGCGAGTTAAATGACCTGCTCTCTCCTCTCATGAACTGTGAGAGAAACATATCGCATTGTACCACGGAATCCGGCGTATTGCCTTTCTTTACGAACAATCCCACTCTGATGCCGATATTGGCGTGCTATGCCAAAATCGATGAGATGTACCACTCTACTGCGGTCGCGCAATCCGATGCACAAGTTTGAGGGTTTAACATCCCTGAAATAAGCATAAACTGACATTCCTATGACTGCACAGCAAATTTAATAGCGAATAGGAAGCACTCCGATAAAAGTTGATCGGATTATTTACTTTTTGTTCATTAACTTATTTGTTTATTCTTTCATTTATTCGTTTGTTCGCTCAACACTAGGGATGAAAAACGTGAACGTTGTGGTGATAAAATATTATAATCAGGATGTGAGTGCTAGAAATAGATTAGCGATCATTGTTGAGATGATGTGGAGCGTTGCAAATTTTCGGTTCATCTCCCCATTGAAATTATAACCAATTTCAAAGCAATCGCTCTGCTACTAACATAGAATTCTACACCACCAGCAAATTACTTATACAGCATCGAAGCTGAGTCCACTCCCTCGTTGTTGTGTTGCTCCTCTGTGGACGAGAAGAGACGAGTGGAGGGGAATGCGAAGACTATTGAACTCGCTAACTAGCTAATCAAATTTAGCATCCAGTAAAAACCATCAGTATAACTGAGTACCACGTGCATAGTGGCTGATGGTATTGAAACATGCAGCTAACAAGTAGAGGAAGAGCGAAATGTGATAGTGCAGAGAAGAACAGATATCACTGAAGTTGATCTATGCAAAATAGAGTCGCAGCGCGGTCGTTCATCGCAACAATCGTTTATATAAATAGAAAAAGCAGAGACACAGTCACTCAAACTTGTGAGATCTTTAAGATTATGGGCACATTTTGAGAAAAACATTATCTGCAAGTGAATATTGATTGCGACCACATAGAAAAGCGAACACCGAAGAACAATCGACGGATTCCACCGCTGGCAAGTTTATACTCAAGATGAAAATGCGATACGATATTTAGAAGATTCGCGACGCTGTTATACAAGAATTATATGTCCAGCGGTACCACTAAATCGTATATTGCGCGAGAGCACTTGGTACGCTTCTCGAACGGTTTTATGACCCGATTTGTGTAAAATGCGTGCAAAGGTTTCATCTTTATTTAAGCGCCTTTAAATTCTTTCGATGTGATGAATGAGTACGAGGCTTAGGCACGTCGTATTAACAAAATCTACAAAACTGGCTTCACTGACTTAAAACCTTCAGATATATAGACACAACATACATGTGTGCTTTTGCATTTGCCATACGTGCATTAATTTGCAAAAGTTAGGTTAATAGAGAAGAGTAAGTCGTACCTGTGGATGAATCCAATATCATGAATGGCTTTAAGCGCATTGCAACATTGTTTGCTGACCCTTGTCACGGTAGCAACGCTTAGACGATGTTTTCTTTGTTGCCGCCGTAATTCGCTTAGATTCTCGCCAAGTAGCTCCATTACAATATAATTAAAATTTCGGAAGCTTCCACAAGCAAACTAAAACAGATTCTTTGTTTTTAATTGAGCTTGTACCCCATACGCCACGATGCTTTAGCTTCACGGGCACTGCTTAAGTTGCTTAGGCTGTATTGCTTGGTTGGCATTGGTTCGTTTTGAAAAAGATGTCCTGCAAAGCTTCATATATGCGTCACAACAACGACATCCTAAAGAAGAAAAGCACTTCTTATTGGCTGCAATTTGGATGAAATGTTTGCAGACAATCATGATTGCGTCCTAATAGCTGTATTCCACCTAGGCTTAAATAGGCTCAAATTCCTGTAGGCTTAAAGAAGGAAGTTTTAAGTACGATGAATGCGGTACACCTGAATGAACGTAGACGGTAGTTTTGAATGCATATCTCTCTTTATTTGATAACAGTGGTCGCCCTTGTGAAAAGAATTGGACAATAAAGTGATTACTCTATGAGCCCTGATTTCATCAGTGTTCTTGCTCTGGCGTCACTAAATGATGATTTTATTAAGGCAAATAAAAGTTTATGTAATTAAGCATAGCACTGGAATGAGAAAACTAACGAAATAAGGTATATGCGGCGTTCCTTGAAGAGCACTAAGAACTCTATATTCTAGGACCAGCCGTGCTGGCTCATGTCGCTCCGACTCAATTTTCATTGCGAGGGTAGCACCTGACCGCTGCAAGAAGACAGTCATTTTGCATTAAAAATGCGAATTCTAATACGCACTGTATATCTGCAAAATTGTTGCATCAAATCCATGTGTGCACTTTGCATTCTTATGTTTGTACATGCTTGTATGTCTGTGCATGTTCATGTCTTTGTACGTGTGTGCTTTGTGTTTACCTATATGCAGGCGTGTATCAAAATTTCGAACGTCTCATCATTTTATCTTTAAACGAATGGGAATAAAGGTGGCAACGGCATATGATTTCCAGTGATAGTATTGCAAATATTGCTTCCGAAACTTGGCATATACAATCCTTTTCCAATGCTTTTTTTCATGTCTGTGCATAAGCAAAACGTGAATGGTCCCCAGATGGATTCTCTGCATCTTTGAACTCGATCTTTTTGGACTTCGTTAACAACTCTTCGATGGTCTTCAATGAGTAATTGAAGTGTTTTCTGCGGACAATCGTTCGATGGACGGCTTCTCAAAGGTCAACAGAAGCAATCCCGATTTCGTCATGCTAATTACTTTGCAGATTAGTGAGCTCTGAAATTGTGCTTGTCCGTTTAGGAGAAAACGGTCGTGAATCGCGTTCACAAAAAAACAAATAAATCAGAAGCAGCACGAGGCAAAAGATCCACCTTATTTACATGCCTAAATTGCTCAATGTGAGGCGATTGAGAAAACACTACAATATAAACAAATTGTTTTTACTACATCAATATAGATTTCTTAACGTAACGTCTACGTTACTCGTTTCCTCAAGTCACTCACAGTCCTATATCTAACATTTATAAAGATGGACAGGTTAATATATTTATTTCAACTTCAAGAAAGTATTTGATTCATCTCATCTAGTAAACCTTCAGATGTGTGGTATCGTTGGTCACTGCTTAAATGGCTCTTCAATTCCCACTGTACATATCAGCAAGCTGCAAGATAAGTAGATGGACATGCAATTTCAGTCATGTATATAGTGCGGTTCCTCAAGACTCCTTTCCAAATCCACTTCTATTCTTGATACTTTTAAACGGCTTGTCTGAATACCTTCTTTCTAATCTAAGATATTTTCTTTTTTTTGTGGAAAATATCAAAGTCTTCATTGTCAGAAATAGCCTTCAGGAAATCTTTGACCCAATTAATGAGTGGCCGCATAATAGCACAACATATGCAACTCAATTTTGCTTTGGGTATCACAGTTATTACCACCTTGTTCTGTTTAATAGTGGAACCCTTACATTCTCATTTTCTTCAAAGAATTTAGATGCTACAATAGCGCCACTCTCACTTTTCATGAGCAGGTTAGAAGGGATCGAACGATAAGGTTCGTTCAATTTTGCGAGCATTCTCATCGAGGACCCACTTTTCTTAGAAAATTGTTCACATTTATGCGGCCTATTCTACAGTAGGATACCTCAAAACGTTCCTATACCATGCGAAAAATTGCACTCTCGAATCACCTTCAATTACCTCTTAATCATAAAATATCCATCGCCTCGGGCATCAGAGCGAAAATATCTGGTGAAGCATTCTATGGTACATTTAAGGCGGATATCAAATCACTAGATTGTGCACAACCTCATCGACCACCGAGTAGACTTGTCCGAAGCCACCGCCACCGACCATCTTATCGACTCTATATTTCCCGCATACAACGCATCCTATTTCCAAATACGGCGGTGCATTTCTCCCAAACTGAGAATGCTGAAAAGTTCTGTTAGAAAAATATGCCGAGTGTGCATACAGAACATTTCAGCATTAATAAATTAGTGTTCAGCGTCTCGTTCGTGGTTGACGGCGCAGTGTTTCGCGTCTACCGGCGCTTCCAACAATAATCGCTGAGGAAGACGAACGCATCATCTTATTTGAGAATTTTTTCGCAGTTTTTTAGTCGATTTCTTCCGATACTGGCAAGTTTTATGTGCGCAGAAGTCTACTAAATGAAGAACGTGATTTGGTTTAAGTCCACTTGAAGAAGAGCTCTATATCAGGCACGCTTTTTCTTCATGTGCAACTCAATCAGTCTTTTTTACGTGCTGCTTGAATGAGTACGAAACCTTCTGAACTTTACAGATTTCTATGGGAAAACAGTTTTTTTTAATTTTTACTATAAGAAAAATACTTTTGAATAACTTATACATCTGCGCGGGTCTTCAGATGTGCCCGAAGAAATATTCCTCTCTTTTCTCAGAACTGCACTGATAGTCTTAGCAAAGCGGTCAACCCTCGCAAATCTTATATTCGGCATATAGGAGAAATCACAATAAGATTAGGAGCCATCAATCGATTGAGTCATTGCTAGCACTGCTGTATGACTTTTTTTGCGCACTTTACTCATTTACTTGAAGATGTTGGTTAATATATCACAGCAACACAGCCAAAGTTTCCTCTGCACTTTTCGGCACTAAATTTTTTCCAGCAGAATATTTTTTCAACAGAACTTTGTTTTCGAAAGTGCGAGAAATTTGTGACTACGAACTAGAAACTAACCTCAGTGTTCTCAGGAGGCAGTGCTGTTGAATTTTCTGCCATTGAATTGTATAAGGAGCGATGATCGAAGTTATTTTAGACCTGCAAATGGTGCGGCAATAGACAGTCACGCATTCCCAAAGGCGAGCGATGGTTATTCTCCGCACCACGTTTATGTTTATTTAGAATTGCGCTGAAGAAGGATTCTGAAGGACGAGGTGATGTGCATTTCGTAGCGCGAATGTGCCAGATTCGGACTGAACGACCGAGATCATGCGCTAGTGTTTTCAAGTTATCTCAACTCTCTGCAGTAGCATCGAGAAAAAGGAATCAGAACTGAAACTAAGCATATCATTAATGAAGTACTCCAAGCTCTACCTACAACACCTCCAACAGATAATGGCATTTCCTGGCTTCATGAGGGAAGTTACTTCCTGAGCAGTATCAAATCATTTCTCTTGTCATCAAAACGTCTTCTCCGCATTGTGATCTTATCGCTACTCTTCCTCTTATCTCTCGAACGGACGATTCATATGTGCGCAGCAGGCAATAACTGTCGCTAAAAACATCCTTTCGATTGTTTCCAGCGCTTGAAACTCATATCGCACATTCCCCTCTCATTCGACTTGCTGATCCTACTCCCGAATTTCACCGCTTCAGCACTTACTGCATTCAGAAATGGAGATGGCGTGTGATGTATCACTCTGAACCAATAATAATTCATGGTTGATTGCTACATCATAATTATTACTTGATAAAACAAAATCTCATAGACGATAGGCGTCGATTACTGTGGACATAAATTGAAACGAAATTTCAACGTAACCCCGGTCGGCTGAAACTTGTATACGTCCTGGGAAACCGAGTGCTGAAGGCATCAAGCTCAACAACGACAGTGAAATGATGTCCACATGGGAACATGCAACGTCTACCTCTTATATAATCTTATCATTATGGTTTCTTCCCACTTTCAATGCCATCCTTTTTAAGTGGTGCCCAACAATCTGCCACACCCGGTATCATGAGCATAACGATATGTCGCCCGAGATTATTGCTTCAGTGCTCGAAGTTCGTCAAGTTTCCACGCACTGTGCTTTCCTTCCGAGTCGGAACATATTTTTCAGCAACTATTTGAGTTCTAATGAAGTTACCATATTATTGCTGCTTCCTGATAGGGCTGCATAATGTGATAAAATAATGAAACTATTTATTGCAAGCCTCAATGAGCATATCAACGAAGCACTGCTGCATGGCAATGCGTGGAATCCGACTGGTCAAATATGACTGGCTTATCATTTTTCAGCTTTCAATTCTAGTCTGGAAATTCCACATGCAGTGTCCAATTTATAGAGCGGGATCGAAAAGCAAGAAATTCAAGCAGCTGTATCCCCCAGCAATTAAATTCAGTAGCAATAAGTGAATACTACAGGTTGTCGTTTATGTTGCGTCTTCTTCATCAGTATGGCAGGAAGTTCCGCACAACGTATGCATCACTAATGTTTTTTTTCAGCGCTGGAGATGTCGTTGTAAAGCCGAAACCTGCTTTCGTATGTGTGGATCGTAACTAGGAGCCATTTTTGAAAGAATGTGGAACGAAATTTCAAATGTTCACAATCGCCTCATGCTTCAGCCATTAGCAAAAAATATTAGTAGAAGTTTTTGATTTGATTTTCCGGTTGCGACAATGAAGAGCATAACCTTCCAGCATAGCAAAACTATGCAGCTTTCGACGCTTCGGAGCGTATTGCATTCGAAATAGGAATGCTTATTGTGTGTATTGAAATCCTATACAAAAATTTGATCACATTTACGAACGTTCGCTCAGCAACGTTTTCTATAAGGGCGCTGTTTCGGAAGCACAACAGCTTCATGCAATTGAGAAATCGAATTGCTTTCTTAACGCATTCTCTATACAATCATTTTCCATTCACTAAATTATCATTTTTATTCTGTGTAACGTATACACTGATATTCAGTAATGAACGCAATCGAGCAGTCGGAAAGAAACGAAGAAACCTGTAATTGAGATGGTAAAAAGCGGTAAGCACGCAACCACACGCCGGCCAAAAAAACCTGGAAATATTTGTAACCAGTTTAGATTATAAGTAATAGCTTTGATATGGATAGGATTTTTTGCATATCACAGTAAACTGTGTTCCATATTCTTAAATGCAGAAGATGTGCCTATTAGGCCATTTGCATGTCTCTCAAATATTTTCACGAACTCATCTCTTGCTTCATTTTATTCGAATTTATTTATTCGTTTCATTTTAATTTATTCAACTCCGTTCAATTTCAATATTTTTAATGAATTCTGGGCGAATTTTCGTTCAAGAATTGCGTTTTACATAGATGTTACCATTAGCATGTATCACTATCAGCTGAACCTATAAGTCACAAGTTTTATCGGTTAGCTCTGATACATAATTGTGACTCCCCAATCGATCTTCCAATATTAATGTCATAAACTTTGTTGACTAAATTTCCAATATTCCGGTTCTGTTCCGGTGTCTAAACTATTTATACTACGCGTTTGACGATCTGAAAAACGAGAATTCATTATTTGGCGCTAGTCTGAACACTCCAAAATGACAAGTACTAACGAAGACTACAGCTGAAGAAGCATATCATCCCATCGACTTTATGAAACTCTAGCAGAATTTTTCGAAACTTATGGGTCATTTTTGACGACACTTCGTGGAAATATTTGTAATATTGTAAGAAATATTCATTAGGTCAGGATCTGCATTTTTCATATTATGGGTGTCCTGAATTCTCTCAGTGGAAAGTTTCGCAGTTCATTTTTTCCGTTATCAGTATTTCGTGTGTTTCTGTTCTTTCTCTCTCCCACTTTCGGAATTACATTTTGTAGGCTATAATCGCTTTCGTTTTGCGTTTTATTCTATAGCGCTGCCGGAAAAAAAATGCTAGCATGAATCCAAGGACAACAAAGTCATTCGAGGAACAGCAGAGTGACCCACACACTTAGATACTCAATACGGCTTTTAATGTCCCAAATGCTTATGTTCTGGTACTTTAGCTGTAGATTATACAGTTCATTAGCGTCATAATGGCTAAAAGTGTAGGAAACATTGGGTCTTGCAGAGTTTTTAATGATTTGACCAGAGCTTTTCGACACCTGCGTTGAAACAGCAAAAATGTTGGCCCTTGAATTGTTTTTTAAGCGTTTTTTTAAAGACGTCAAAAAATTTGCTTCACGAAGATTTCGGTATTTTGGTGCAGAGCTTGCTCAATGTTTAATTGCTCACCTTTTTGCAATATAATAGAGTAAATATAAAATAATTTATGGAGGGGAATGTGACAGTATGTGCTCACTCAAAACCTAAAAATGCGCTCTTTCTTAGCATCGAACTATTCCACTATTGCCTCAATAAGTGCAGCAGAGTTTTCGCGGACCACTTCCAACCATAATCGGCAAGGCGCCCTTGCTCACCATGTCCAAACAACACCTCTATCAAAACATCCGTTCTGATTTTTTCTCTTCCTCTCTTGGTGGGGAAATCGGCGAATGAATTAGTCACCATAGCAGTTGACTTAATGGATACGAAGTCTTCATCGAGGTATGAACTAATTTCATCCTTTGGAGTGGAAGCCAAACGAGGAGTGTGAGAAGACCTGTGAATCATCGATTTCGAGAAGGCATTAAGAACGGACCGTTCTACTTGACATACCTCACAATCAACGTTTAGCAGTGAAGATGCATGCAGCTTTCGTAAAAACTGAAATTCACTCCAGTTCGTCCCGATATTCAGAAGTACGATGCAGTTATACCTAGCAAAATTTCCAAAAAACATCATCACAATTATATTCCCTTATGTTAGTTATCAGTATTTCTGAAGCATACGTTGCCATTCTATGCATTAGTGCAGATGGCCATGGAGATGAAATATTTCTCAAAAAGTTTAATAAGCTTTTCTTATGTAACGTCTCAAGCAGCTTTGAATCATATGTATCCTCTAGCTGTCCTCAAACTCTCTCGAACCCAAAGTTATGTAGGTAGATCTAGCATGCTTTCTATATTTGGAGCACACGAGCAACTCAGGCAGTAACAGCTGATCAGACAAGCAACGAGCGGCACCCCTGTTGCGTACATTCCATACCGACGACAAGCGATATCTTTGATCTGCTCCGTTCGTTCAGCATCCTCATATCCGCCTATTCGGTAGAGAAGTAGAAGAGATTCGGTAGAGAAGGGGGAACTGTCGTGTCCACGTTGAGGTCACATTTCGCGTTTTTTAAATTTGTCCACAATAAGATTGCAATAGCTACTCAAAGCCCTTTCCTTCCCCTCCTCTCTTCAATGCACCCCATGCCTAACCACGAAGTGAAGATGTAAGGAGAGGGAGATGGAGGCGAGCCTCGCTTGTTTTATGGGCGTCACATCCAGAGCTAAGTTGTGTACGCTGGCTAAATCAGTCTGCACTGCGGACCACTGGTTTTTCTAACCTCCCCCCCCCCCCCCCCATCCCTCCAGGATCTACTGTCCCACCTTTCGCCAACGTTTCTCAGTGCCCTTGAAGGATTCGCTGTTGCAGAAGACGTATCTTACTGAAGCATCCTTCAGCTCAAAATGAGTCGGCGCGGCTTCAAGTCCGCGTTAGAGCGAGCAAAACGGCTAGAGAGATAAGATATGCAGATAAAAAACTTTGAATCAGCTTGAGTTTTTCTCAGTGAGAGTCCTTTTCGAAGTTTCATCACTTAAATTTTTTTTATGCCTTTGGCTTCCTATACAACCGAGTGGTCTCATACACAAAATCCGAGACGCTTATATCAGCTATCCTGAACCGTAACCTCGTCTGCTGACGTCATTTTATATTAGAGAAAGTTGTTCGCTTCACATCAGATATCATAAGTTGGCATATAGTCTTCTCGACTTCGTCCAGTTGTCGAAATATGGCCACCGTAAACCATAATATGATCAGTAGGTCAGTTAGACGAAAGCCAATGAGTGCTAAGACTTTGGCCCTAATTCCGTTCGGATATTGGCCTATCCGACACAAATGTCTTACGATATGCCCCTCCCTCCTCATTCTTTCGATGAAAAAACCTGGAAAAATTTAATTACAGAATCCTGCATCAAAATTCCATATTCAAATGCACCAATTTAAATGAGGACATTTACTTTTGGCATTTATATTTGTCGCCAACTTTACAGAATTGTTAGTATGTTCCAAACAATGAATGCTTACCTACTTTCATCCCTTCTCCCTCCCCTAAGGCGCTCATCGAAGCCAACAAAATTGAAGGTGAAAAACTGTGGAACAGTCCCAGTTGCTAAGGAAAAATGCGATGGTTGCAGAAGAAATGATGCGAAAAGAGAAAAGTGACGGAAGTAGAAGTCTGCAAAAGGATGGAATGTTTACCTTTACCCAATGTCAAAAACGGTAACGTTATGCGTTTGTAATGGACATTACTCTATGTTCTTTGGAAATGAATTGATGAATACAATACTGCCGAAGGAAGGCATGCGAAATGAAGATTCCCTTCTGTTCCAGTCACCGCTTCAACTATGATCTCTTTTCCCGTCGATTGCGCTTTCGATGTTTTGCGCCAAATTGGCATTCATAACATCAATTTCTGCTGAATGTCAGTTTGGTGAATGGTTAATAATAGGCACTAAACTTCACAATTTGCAATTGTAGACATGCTCAACGTTATTGCTAAAACAACTTAAGCGGCGTGTCCAAGCGAACACACGTTATTCGACACTTAGCCATGGAGAGGAGTAGATGCTAAATCCCGCTGTTTTCCGTATCCTTGGAGGAGATGCCACGGAGGACAACATTGCTTCAAGCAATGAAGTGCAAATCTCTCAGATTGGCATGTTATGAGATAGGCGAACATTTTTTAAATTTTATTTGGAATTGTCGCTTTCATATGCATAGGCGAATGAAGAACTCACTCTAAGGAGTGAATGACAACATCGGCAAAAATATCGTTTCGTCACAAATGTGGACCCGTCAACGAACAGACAATCTCAGGTAATAGCACTTTGAAATCTGATCATATGGCACATAATCCGAAGTGCATTTATACGGCGTCAATGCAAACGCCTTCCATTCATCGATTCATACGTCAGTTCATCGCGAAAGACGCTAATGAGATTCGATCGTAGCGAATAGCGACAAGCTCTTTTTCAATACACAATATAACCACAACAACAAAATGATAAATAAGTGAGGGAAAACGAAACGAATGAAAGCGACGTTACATGAATGAATTGTCCTATAAAAAGATCTAAAGACGTATTACCCCAAGGATGGTATTGAATTTGATCGGTATCAAATTTGGGTGATGTTGAAAGCTCAGTAATTTAGTGAAGTTGGAGATGAAAAAAAGCATCAGAATCGCTTAAAACACTGAGATTCATGAAAATTTTCTGTGGGTCATAAATTGCTAAACATAACCGTAGCTGAAGCAACAAGATTTCAACTGATCATGGCATAGAAGCGCAAATGTGCAATACTGAAGATATGAAGACGGTTGCAAAACAAACTATAAATCGCTCTTGAAGTAATGCATTTACAGTGCTCATACTTAAGGAACCACGCGAACTCCCTCACAATTTCTTCATTACGGAATGCACTGTTTGCACACAAAGCGATTCTCACGCTTCGGCACCTCCTTATCCTTATCACCTGTGTGTTTCTCCAGCGGTAATCACAACCCCTTACCTTATTCTACTGCCCATCGCACATACTCGAGCATTAATTGCAGCCATACAGCACTCCTTCCTCTTCTTCCATTCCCTCCGCCATTTCCTCTGCTCTCATGCACTTTTTCTGCTACATCCTAAAGTGACATTAGCGCTCGCTCCAACTTCTTCCCAGTATCCATACCTAAGTATCCAGTCTGAGGCCAATCCTGGAGCGTAATAAGAGAACAAAAGGACGGTCACCTATACAAGATGAGGTTTAGCACTTATTAAAGAGTTGCCTATCAGATAACAGAGAT
The DNA here is from genome assembly GCA_013433145.1 of Ascaris suum. Taxonomy (NCBI): domain Eukaryota; kingdom Metazoa; phylum Nematoda; class Chromadorea; order Rhabditida; family Ascarididae; genus Ascaris; species Ascaris suum. The sequence goes on from CM024174.1 coordinate 9,033,037, forward strand.
CCGAGAATATCTTTCAGATTCCGCTTTTAGGCAATGCCATGCATCAATAAGGCCATGTGATAAATGGGAGTATTTGCTTTCCGATAACGTCACAACAAACCGCTGAAATTCTCGAACAGTGTAAGAAATATCGTTATGAAGTACTTGTCATCTAAAAGACTTCCTTTTAGTGACAAAACTAAAAACAACTGTGTCATAGACGTTTGAAACGCCCAATCAAGGAAGTTCCACTATATTTTGTTTCAAAGGTAGCAGCCGCTTCTGAAAGGCATCTCAACGAGGTATGGAGCGGTTTCGCTGACAGATTGCATACGATCACGGTTCACAATGCCGTTGTATTCACTTACTGTATTCAGTTACATAGGACTTCCGGATACAGGAGGAGCGGCCCAATTAAACTAGGCACAGGAGTTGACGGGAAAATCAAAGAAGTTAATTTCTTTTTTCTAGAGGTCAGTTCTGGCATTATACTGTATTTTTTTCATCAAAACAGCAGAACTCTTCAGACATCGAAAAATTCGCCGTGGATCTTTACAAAGTTGTTCCGGAATGAGGACAGGTTTTAATTCCATGAAGCTCTCCCGCCCTCCCCATTCCTCTAGCACACGAAGCCATTGTTGCGAGACACTTATGCATTAGAGTGGCAGAGGGGGGAGGGAGAGGGTTGAACGAGCAGCGACAAGACAGCAGCTCATTCATATTTCAAAACAATGAGGGAGAGGCACTATACAAGCTATACAAGGTTTTGTACTTTTGCGCCAAACAATTCCAGTAGGCATCACATGCAAATCGAGCAAACTATGGGCCTCAGAGCAATAAGTTAACGAAGTCCTAATCCCCAGGAAGATAATCGGAGACCATCCATACTGCTTTCTTACTCCAAACGGGAAAAGAAGAACGGCAGGAACTGGTTCCACTTTTGGCAACCATATTCGCCGCTAATTTCCGTCACTATCTCATCCAATCTAGGGACTGCAATATTCACACAAAAATCGCATGTGAGTAGTTCTGAGATGTTACCGACAAACTCCACCGTTAATAAAAGCGTCTCCTTATCTGAAAATGGCTATGTCATTTCCCTGCCCATAGAGAACATTCCTTGCCCATAGCAGTGGTACAAAATTTTGGAGGAAGGAATCGTCACGAGAGAGTTGCGTCCTTCGATACACCGTCATGTTTAGGCGCTGGTTTTGTCGCACATGATAGTGCTTCGGTATATGAAGGCAACGGTGGCACTTCGTCGTCGTTGAGTGGGCTTGCATAGCAAGAGCCTCGTGAATCACATTTTAACATGTAAGGTTTACTATAATCAATGGGTGCTGGCACATTTGTCGGATTAACGCCTGCAAAAGTACATTGCGATTCATCACTAATTCTGGTCCCAAACATTGGCGATTAAGCTTATGCAAATTGCAGTTAAACACGAGCTATGATAAAAGTTTTGGGGACCATGAGGAAAACTTCCGCTGAAATTATTACTCAAATCACGACATTTGTTTAACCGGCCACAACAATATTTCATCAATTTTAACGACTTCTAAGAAAATACCATAAAATTTGATATTTTTTGAAGGAAATTCAATACAAATAAATAAGTTTAAAACGTTTGGCACCGAGAGGATAAAAGATTTAATATAAAAGCAAATGAGGAGCGACCACCAAGAAATACAGGTCACAGCGGCGGTTATCGTGCCCTAATGAAAACGGATATTTGATCTTCCTTCACTTTGTATCATATCAGTTTGGACAATTGCTCAGCAACATCTTTAGACTGATTTTTTGCCGCATATTAGATTTGCGCTCATCGAATGAAAACGACAGTTTTATGCCCCAAATATATAGCATCGAAGAGAATGTTCCACTCACTTAAGAATTAAAATCGTCCGTGGCAAAATGAATCACAAAAAAATTGAAATTCGATAGGAAGGATTTTACGGGTCCGCCAAATCTGAAAAGCTCTATCGAATTTCGAAACAAAAATTTCGCTAACTAGTGAGCTATAAACTGTTAAGAACTGTTTAGTAAGGTGCCCATAATATGCACTTTGCCGATTCGTTTGATGATTGTGAGCGTTCAGAGTACAAAAATTTGTGATGATATTTTTCTCGAAAGAAATGATATCTAAAGAAGTCGGCAGCAGTGAATTTTGATCCTCAACACTGAAGCGAAAACAACGCAAATTTTATCACTGTTAGTTAAGAGTTTTCATTGGCTTCTTTCAAAGACAACTGTCAACAAGGCCGCAACAATTAACAACACTACAAGCAGAAACTTTCAAGGGAACTTCACGACCAATCTTATCAGTATAACAGAAACTGAGGGGAAATATTTTGAACTTCAACACCCCTTATACAGTTCACGCTGCTTTCGCCAAATGAGCGGAAAATAACGAAAATTTTCGCACACTGAATACTCCATAAATGACCTCTGAACATATTTTTGGCACGGAAAGCAAATGCAGAAATTAGTAGAAAACTAAACCTACCGTTCAATTCGACGTTACGGCGTCGATCACCACGCGGATGAAGGCAACATGTGCATGTTGAAATAGAACATACAACACCAAATAAAGTTCCGAAGACGAAAAACTGACAAATTAGTTGAGAACTGAGCGTTCCCGCTGAAAGCAAAAATAACTGACCTTGAAATTTTTCAATACATGCCAAAATTGAGACATTAAATTCAGCTAGGACGGAATGCAACAGCTTGCGTTGTGTTAGCGCTGAAAAATGTTAGGGCTCTGCAGAGTTCCCTCAGCACCAATTTAAAAAGTAGTCCTCGGAAAGGACTATGAGTTAACTGGAATGAAGCAGATAATTGAACCGGAAATCAGAACGCCAAGGAGATGTAGTAGTCACACCAAAGTCACTAACAAAATACTGGCGAAAATTAAATGCGCAACAAGGCGATTTATTCAACACGGTAAACAATTTTGCGATAATTACTAAATAAAGCAAAACGACAAAGTAACATCAACCGACCGTCAGAGGTAGTTGTGTTGTGATTTAAAGTGGTAGTACTCTTGATATGAGTCATGTTGTTTATCGCCGATTTATGCTTCGCTTCGCCGAATTGTCGCTTGAGGATCTCCTCCAGCGTGGTTCGTAACCTCTCCTCGGAGATTGTACGGATCTGCTCATGCGATAGTGCGTCGATTTGTACACTCGCTTCGTACTGCAATGCGCGGAACAGCTCATCGCGTGTTTCTTCGAGGTTTATCTCGAGAATGCCCTGCAAAACGCTGCTGCCGCCTAATTTCATTCATTTATGGATTATCCTCTTGCCGCAGGCACACCACTGAGTAAACTCGCGACGATCACAACGAACTACCGTTACCTTATTGACAATCTTACTCAAGCAGCATCCAGTTGAATGTGAGCATTATATGACTCCTCCTGCTCCAAATAGCGTTCAGAGAAGAACTGACTTCATCCGAATTTAGAAAGACCTGAGCGCGAAGAAGTGTCGACTGAGGCGGAAGGGCAGAAATCTCACTGCTGGCGAACGGTCCAGCTTCTTTCAGCTGGAACTGCTGCTCGGAAGAAAAGGTAATGAATAGACTTTTTATGGTATTTATGATAAATGTGCTGCGTAAATGAGAGACATAAAACGGATTTCGTACAAATCTATATAATCAACCACCCAAAGGAAAGTTTAAGCTCTAAATCTCAAAGCAGTAAATCACCTTGGCGTTTCCAGTATTTGAATCAGTAGGTGAAGGCATTTCTGCAGTTCCATTACCATCCCCTAAAATTAATTCAATTACATCCTTCGGGCTCCCATTAAAAACCGATAGCACGTTCGAAGAGGCGGCTTCAGAAGAGTTGGTGCTTTCGACACTCGTTGATGAGACTGTAGAGTCTGAGGGGATTTGCGGCATAATAACATCTGCCGATGCGGATTGTTCATTTAATTCTTCGACGAATTCAGAGATCGGAGTCACTGAAGTGCTTGAGACAGGTGCACAATGAGAGATGCTGGGAAGTCGCATATATGCAAAAAATTGCAGCACGATTAGCTCTGTGCGCATTTCTGTTTCGCGTTCATCGAATTCAATTTGACTCTGAAATATCAAAAGAGGTTATTTAATATGTAAAGGAGAGTGCCGACTCCTATCGCATAGTCTTAGGAGATCGCTCGAGGTCATGATAAATCATTAATCAACGCGTAAACAACTCGCAAAAAGGCTATGGAACTGTAATGTTGAAAATCCCTACATCAACATTGGTGCTCGACGAATCGCCGTGTCAATATGTTCCACAAACGAAACCGGTCGACGATACCCATCAATTAAGTGTCGTCTTGACTGCGATCATCCAAAAATCGATCAAGCGACCAAAATTTTACGCTTTCTCACTTTTGCTCTTTTGGCCATCGAATGCCTCTAACAAAGAGTTTATTTGCAATTTTTCTTTTTTCACAGGTTAGACAGCAGCACACAGACACAGTAAGCCAGTGGAATTAAAAAAAACACGCTCCTTGATAATTAGAAGGGTAATGATTAGTATGCGCCGCTTAGAAACACTTCTTTTGATAAGGTACAATGTGAAAGGTTATTATGAGCGGCATCAAGCATCTACTAGTACACGTTCTAATCGCAAAAGAAGCGGAATTTTATAGTTGCGTTGGAACAAAGAGCACTGATAGAGGATGCACGAGAATCTCTCAGTCCCGCTTATTTCGGAAAAACATTAGCAAGGAGAGAAAATGGGGCGGGGAGGGAGGAGGGGGGAATCAATCGGTCTTCGGGGAATTGCGAGTGACACGCGGAAAGAGATAAGCAAATTGGGAGACGAATCTCTTAGGTCATCGTTTTTTTTTTCGGCCATCAACATAGCTACCGTAGCATATTTAGTAATCTTTAGCAATGCGTTTAGCTCAAACGGAGAGTTCTATATGATTTATTACTGTAACAAATGGTATATGCTGTTTCCTGGGGTTCTTTACTCAAGTCACTTCGAGTATCAGCAATGCGACGGAGCAACCTGTACCTCGAGCTCACTATAGAAGTAATGGTTGTCTCCACTTTTGAAACAATGATTTGCTAGAATCATGACCGATGAAGCTAAAACGAAGGCAGCCTCGTCTGAAATCAGGATTATGAAGGCTATAACGTCACAGTACGTTTAATTCCATCTGAAACAACTACTTCACTGTACCTCACTGTAACACTGAAAGTCACGAAGTTCAGGTTCATGATGCAATATTATTTGATCATCTCTCAGTTTTTGCATGGATAAGAACTTCATAGGTTTAATAAACAATACAATAGGAACAAACTGGGAGGGAGGATGCATCAATGTATAAGTCAAATGATGGTAAGGCATGCCTATTACGAAGCCCACATGCAGGGAATGTTGTCTTCCTGAGTTTATCATACAACCTAGCTATAAAAGTAACAGTTCATGCTTAAACTGTCAAAATGTGGGTGTTACTTGTTCTTAACTGCGTAGAAATGGTGAAGCTAAACACACTCGGCAACGTCAACTTATTTTACAGTTTATATCACTCCCGCCGAGTGAGTGTTGCAAAGTGTTGAATGTCCCTGAACAATGAAGTAGGCCTCTGTGGAAATCAATAAGCATAAAGTTGGAGATATAAGGATAGAGACATACTACTACAGTATGACTTTAGGGAGCACAAAACTGATGAACGTATTAAGAGAATAGCTTTGTAAGAGTCACAGTGAGATTCATCACCTCCCTCCCCCCTTACCCCCTAAGACGCGACCTTAGTGACCTAAGCACCAAACTTATAAGTTTATATATTAACAAGCTGATAGATATTAATTCTAAAAGACACGCTGATATGAATTTCAAATGAGTCCTTCATATCGTACAGAAATAGGTTGCACTAAGCACGTTGGAGCGTCTATTGAATTCACAACGAGTTCTTCAGTGAAAAGATGTGTATTCTGCTCCGAGCTATATACGAAGGAAAGCACTATATACAACTAAATCCTAGGCTGTTCAAGGCAAGCATCTTTGGCATTATCGCTTGCAAGCTCAGGGGAATGGAAGTGTTTTCCGCAAATCATCGGTCCTCATGCTGCCCGTTGTCTGCAGCCTAGAACTGGTCACTTCGTTTAGACATTTGCACGTATCTGCAGCACGAGCGTTCATGGCTAGCCCGAATCTCACAGCGCTCAGGCAGCGATCCGGTTTCGTGTTCAGCATAAAAATCCGCATCTCCTTTTTAAAATCAGCGATGCCAAAACTTTTTCATCAAAGAAAAAATGGTGTATATTAGCAGAACAGAGCATTTGTTTCTCCCACGTGGAAAGTACCATGGAACTGAGATGTGCAATATTTTCTACATGGATGTTGGGCGGATTTCATGCTAACTCCTTTGTTTTTTTTTTCCAACCGCGCCCATAAATAATTTCAGTGAAACGCTTAAATGAGAATTTTGACGCTTACAGATTTCACCGTAAATAAATGTGTGCCTAGTAACGCTTGTTAACTTAGGACTCATCTAAGACTTTTAACGTAAAAAGTCATATAATCGCTTAGCACTGTGAAGCAAAAGTGTGTAAATTTCTTGAAAAAAAAATGAACGCTGCAGTGAGAAGAATTCCGTGCAAATAATCTAGGCGATGTGGAAAGGAGCATCGCGCTTAGTGAATCTTCAATATTGCGCAATTGCAATGATGGAATGCTGCAGTGAAATCAACGCATCGGCAAGAATGGCGCATTTACAATAAAGTGCGCAAAAGGGTTCATCAGCGGAAAGATAACAATGCAGGGGGTTCTAAAAAAAGATTGAAGTAACGGTGACGGCGACGTGTTGAGCACTCAAATTATTACTTTGACTGGCACCGAAGAGATTAGAATGTTGAATAGAGGAAGGGAATGCACAACGCCATTCTCCTTAATACCTCAGTTAGCTGTATTTATCATTAAATTATATTAATGGCGAAAAAAGTTACCTAGAGGAAGAAAGTCAGTGTTCTGGATCAATTAATGCGCAGGTTGAACTTGTTTAGTTGTCCTAAATCAACGTTCTGCAGCAACTATTATCTTAATCATTGTTGTGCAAATCGTCGACCTGGAGATAGAATACTAAATTATCTAGCTTGAAAATGCAAGCTAAAGATTCAAAGACTCATATCCAATATCTGAAGAGTGATTTGCAAAACATAACTCGTGCTGCGGCCATTTCCAACGTAAGAGAAACTAAACAACGATCGAACAATTTCAACATGCTTATGCAACGGAAAAAAACGGGAAGTGGATATGAAGCACTTGTACTTCAGTTAAAAATTTCAAAGATTTTTCTTGTGGGGACCATAGACACTCGATATTGTAACTGAAAAGATTTCAACGATGCAGACACTAGAATTATTCTCGAGAATCGCTTGATCTTAGATTTATCGTTTCGCATATAAAATTTATGTAGAATGCTGAACACTTTCTGCACAAACTGTCCACATATGTCCACATAAAACTGCCGTGCAAGATATAGCGTGATTACAGCGATAGAAATGGTGGCGAGAATATGCGCACTCATTAAACACTAATCAAGGATAATCATATGAAATACTTTTATACTGAGAAAACTGCGTTTTAAACGCGCCGAAGCTAAAGATGACGTGCAGCAAAGAATCTCTGTCTAAAAGAACCGAGTTCTTTCATGAAAGTCTGAAAATGTTCTCGATTATTCTGTGTACTCATCCTTCTCACCCTTTCCTCTCTTCCTTTTCCGTTCAGTACAAGGAACAACCGTTTTGTGGTAATAATTGCATCAGAAAATCTTCCTCATAGAACAGCGATGACATATCTCTATTCAAAACAGCGTGAAAACGGCAATCGTAATCAAAGCTCTTGCCAAAGGCAAAAACATGTCCACTGTGCTAATTAAATTGATTATTATAAACGTCAAGGCAAATAACCTTAGCGCCAACGTATCAAACAGCTGTTTCGTAGGTGCTTGAGTGATGTTGGGAAGAAGATGTCACTGGCTTTTTGAGCGCACGGTTTATTCACTAATGTGACCGAAATTCTGCCACACCCTCTTATCGCATATGACATCTCCAAAAATTGAAAATGCATCGTGGACGTCAATTAGTAGGCGTGCGAGAAAGGGCGGCAGCAACGAAAACCGTTCAACTTGAGTGTAAGTTGTCATCCAACGAGTCGAAGCGCCAAGAGATCGAGCGAAAATTCGCATCAAGCGGAAGCAATTAAACAATACCGAAAAGATAAGCGGTTCACCCTAGCAACGCCTTTTTCGAGTAAACACTTTCTCTCCATCTGGTAATATTGCTTTCGGCCAGCTGCTCTGTGCAGCAAATTGCTTCTTCGAATTTCTTCAAGGCGTTTAACTGAGTTCTTTGATAACCTTCTACGTGGAGCAAAATTAGCGCTTTGGAAAAATTCGAAAACAAAACGAGTAATGCTAAAATGCCACAAAACTCAAGCTACGATCAATGTTCATACGAAGTTACTAAAGTGAACGGAAGCAAAAAGAACCCTTCCGAGGCGATCCATGATTCGCGCGACAAAACTACCAATCGCAAAGGAACATAAATCTTTACACATGCGCAAGCATACATACAGCACATAATCTATGTATCTTGCATCTTCATAAACTGCTCCTCAATGAATTTATTTCAGTAGAGCAGAAAAGTGCATCAGAGAGCCGATTCAGTGTTAGGTTGCAAGCGCTGAGAGTACATGTTCTTTTAATTCTGCACATTTTGATTAATGAAGGGGCGCTTTACAATTCGGCTGCATCCAGCACCAAACGTCGAAGCTCGCGCACGCCATCACGATTTTCTTCCCATTAGACTTATCTCAACAGGAAAGAACTGATCGGTGATAAGCCAAAATATACATCAGTTTCTTCTTCATGCGCTTTTCGGTCACATATGCATACATGCTGCAGACCCGTCCAATAACTGGAAAAGCAACACGTTACGTTGTCGCAAATTGGCATTTACAAAGCGCATTACGGCGACGCGTGTGCATGTCTGTGCCGGTGTCTGCCTGGCAGTTTCGACTAGAGAATCAGTGAAGTCTGAGGCTAGAAACATCTAAAGGTGACGAAGATATCTCAAAACCGAAGCTGATTGATCAAATTATAAGCGCTTCAAACAAGCAGAAAAAATTTCGACATGTTTTCGACCATTCGATTCACCAGTTTATGTCGGTCGGGTAACGTGCAGATGGGTATTTGTCCTTGATTTGAATGAATGGCTAAGTGCTTTAAAACACGGATGCATTATTGCGCTCAGTGCTTACTTTGTTGGCGACTCATGAAATTGCTTAGCTAAGAGAGTGGAATGCAAAGGCGAATTTCGTGCCAACATTTCTGACTACCGTTGCCACTTGTTCATATTAGATCCCGATTCAGGATCTACTTCTTGAAGTTTTTAAACACCTATTCAATTAATGATTAACTTGCATTCTGGTTAAAAGCACGGGACCATCGTATGGAGTAAATTTCGTTGCTCTTGTTTGAGTCGTTTCTGGCTTGCAATCACTAGATAAATAAAAGTAGAACAGTAAAAATCCTAACGCGTTTCAGAAACGAAACTCATCAAAGGTATGTAAGGATTATTCGGATGAGACAACTCCGTCAATGTTAGGAATGCTCTATGCATCTACTTCAGCAAGCTGAAACGACGATAACATCTATCTTTGTTGGTCTGCTCACAAGTGCCCAAAGATCATTTTCCACTCATCCACAGAATTCTGCAGAAATAAAGTTTCTTCTCTTACGAACTCGAGCTGCTGCTTCAGCATGTTCCTGATTAGAGCTTTGTAGCCCTCATGGATACGTCGAGACCCTCTTTCCAAGTACATTTTACGCCTTTATTAGTTGCGCCTCCAGTTTCTACTTTTACTTCATAGAGCAGAAAGAAGTACGAAAATAGTATATGTGGATATTGAAAGGGTAGACACTGACGAACGGAAACATTCCGATAATTGATGCTTTCAAGTATTTTTAAAGTCATGTGAAATACATCGCTCGCAGCATTGCACAATAAACAACTAAAAATTTAGTGACGTCAGTGAAAACTGCCAGGAACACTAAATTAGGTATGAACTAGCACTCGGTGTTCAGCGCCATTCTCTTCTCCTCTGCCTCCCCTACCCCCCCCCCCCCCCCCCAGCAGGGACCCCCGCATTGAAACGCTGAAAGGCAGCGTGGCGCATATGTATCATCAGAGAAACAACGGATTATCGAGATATCAAAAAGCACAACAGAAATTCCTGATGTGAAGTGAAAGGATGTCTCGTATAAAAGAAAGCACTAGTACCGTATAGATCTGCAACATATCCTTAATACAGACCTGTGTGGTGCATATGATACGCAAAAAAAAAACCCATCGTTGCTGGGGTTCCAAGTTTGCTGTCCCTCCCCTCCTCTCATGCTTGCTTTGCTTCTGGTGGCAAGAAAATCTCCACTTCCGGAGATCTGCTTTCCAATTCCGAGAATGGGTCTCTCTCCCAGACTCCTCGCCTCTGTGGGAGATTCTGGGGGCTGAGCTCCTCAAATCACACCCTTCTGTTGTGGGGTATGATTCATCATATCACATGGCAGAGGCCGCAGTTCGCTAGGGCACCTTCCAAACACTACTTTGAACAACCAGTCGTTCGTCAGTTCTTGCATTAATTCACCTCCAGTAAAAAAATCGAAGAAATGAAACTTAATTTCGTGATCGATGATGGCACCCAGCGATGCCTTCAAAGTCGGTGAGCGCAAAGCCATCGACCAAATTATTGCGAAACTAAGAAAAAAGCTCGCTAACGCCAGTTGCGCAGCTCGCCATTCAACCCGTACAATTTCCTCGCACCAGTTCAGTCATAACCGATTTTATTATGAAGTAAGCTTATTCCGACACACTCTGTCTGTGCACTTTTTTTTGCAAACTTTTGCAAGTGGATTCAAGATTGCATGTCTGCATATACATGTTCTTCTGCATGTATTTGTGCATGCGCAGACATATATATTTGCGTGTGCATGTTCCCGCGTGGCGGTTTGAAAGTAGAAACAGGTGAAGACGGTGGAGGTTTAGTGAAACTGGGTTTAAACCTGGTTTAATGAAGGCTTACGAAGCTGAAATCAAATGGAGGTAACAAAATTCAGTGTATTAAATTTGCGCCATGAAAATTTGATGGACATGATCAACAGCGCAGAATAACTCTCCCTCCCAGTTCAGTTTGCTGATTCGATTGAATGGAAGCCGTAAGAATCACTAATCATGTGTCATTCCAACGTCATCGTTTGCATTCCAGTTTTTCTATATCTTTTGAGCGTTAAAATATACGTTTTGCACAGATCCTTTAGGCCAATTTTTCAACATTTTTTGACTGAATATCCATTAAATCAGTTGAAGTAATGCATAAGTCATATCGGTTGCCAATTTTTTGCGTAAACTTGCCGATCACTAAAAGACGGCAAGGGGCAGCTTTTATATAAAAACGTAGAAATTTTTGCATTAAGCAACTCGTTAATGATTGACCTCACTGCAGTCTTTCTTAGAGGACGACTTTTGTAAAGCCGATAGTGGCACTGGAATAATTTTGCGCTTTCGGATGATTTTTCTCAGAAATCTCCGTTCTTTCGTAAAGTTTGCAATTCTTTACAGATTGTTCACGAATTGATTGCTTGCCGCGATTTCATCTCAAATTCTCTAGTTAAGCTGTTCACTTGCGAAGATGCGAGTATTATGAAAGAGGAACGGAAGAAGGAAATTTCGCATGGGTAATTCAAATAAAATTACCGAAGCAGAGAACCAGTTCCAAAAAACCAGCCTGGCACTCTTGATCCTAGCAACTCATGCTCCTCAAAGCTCACCATGGCTGTTTTTTGAACAGTTACTGCATGTGATCTAGATCAATGACGAATGCGCTCCATGTTACTCAACGAAGTGGAGATTGGCACTGTCGGACATTTGCGCCGAAGGTTACTCTACTGAGGCTTCTGTAATGAGATATTGGCAGTTTAGTTTAGGCTGCGGGACAATTAGGCAGCGAGGACTCAATTCATTGTTTTTTGACGCCAAGGGGGCATGCATTCCGGGATATTTAAGTGATGAGTTTTTGCGCCTTGACAAATCAGATATAGAGGACCTTGCGACATGAGACATTATTGGCTAAGGCGCTTGCGCAAATCAGAATTTCACTGTAAAGCATCAGTTCACTGAAAATTCCGCTTGTGACATCTGCGCAGGGAGCCTCGTGTCCTGGAGTTTTTTTTTTTCAAAATGGACACTTGCGACGCCGACACCTGCGATATGGAGGTTACGATAGGTTTTAACTTACTGCATCATCCTGCAGAAAACACGCATTGTTCCCAACTATATAGGATAGCACTTAACCTGTTTCCGCTACAAAAAGTTGAAGATGTAATAAGGCCAGTAAACAATGGAAAAAATGGCGTTGCAGTTTTGAAATTAGCGAAAGCATCACATGCAAAATTCTTCAAGTAAACGGATATTACACTTGAAGGAGACTCAGAAGAGTGACCGATTACTAATGAGACGGTGGATTTCTTACCAATGATCCCACGTACTGCAGGTACGACGTTGCTGTGATTAAGGGACTTTCAAGCAGGACAGTCATGCTGCGAATGCGAACCACTTAGGGAGCATAGGGAAATCAAATGTGAGGTCAAGAAAACAGGTATATTGAACGCCTATTGTGCGCTTAATGGAATTGTTGCTGAAAAGTAGGGGCGTCTGTGAGCGTTGAATAATAAATAGACGGTTCTAGGTGTTTCATAAATTATGCAAATTGCAGTACATCTGTTAAATTCTCTATGTCCAGCTTGCTGCCAAGTTTTCTTTTTCGGTCACGTTGGAATATTTATGAAAATAATAAACGCACTTACCGTGTCATAGCCATTAATACTTGGCTGTTGTAGTTGCTGATTCTGTTTCATCATATCAGTGGAGGCAGCAATAAATTGTGCCACTTGGCAACGCAGTACGGTCTGTCATGAAGTAATTTATCAGTTTAGTCGAAATGAAATATAGAAGAATAAAGTGATCAGTATCAAACAAAGCATTGGCTTCGACGAGCGTGCCACAGCTACAAAAGCAACTCAACTGATCGTTTATCTCTAATAATGAAGTGAACAACAAAAACTGCAAAATCAGGAGATTCATAAACAAGAAGAAACAACGTTGAATGCCCTTTTTCAGCATGAGCCTTCAATGAGAGGGCCTCCTGGAAAAATGACATAGATCGCTCGATGATTTCCGACTGCGAGGAGAACATCGTAGTGGGCCTACGGTCCAGAAATCACCCTCCCCGGGAGCATAAGAGGAGAGGAGGAGGTGGGCAATCTGACATTCTCGTCATTTTCCCCCTCCCCGATTCGAGAAAAACTTGGTTCAGCGGTCAGTGCAGAAGCGTATGTTCTATAGTGCTGCTGATATGTTAAAAATGAGTTAAATTTTTGAGGTTCCTATATGTGGCCGTCATTACACCGTCTTTTCGTGGTGCAGGGGTCAGAAGGACTTCATGCTTTTCCTTCCACGAAACGAGCACAATAACTGGTCTGACGTCTCATGTGCCAAAGGCTCGGAGATCACAGTGCGAGTTTTTCGTCACTAAACTGGTTGGAGAAGTGGGATGTGTTTTTCATCAGCGGGAAGGTCAGGAATTGATATATGAGAGTGTAATGTGGAATTTCCCGTTCAACAAACATAAAGTGTTACGTGACTTTCCTTGTTCGGAAGTCTTCCATAAAATTGTTGTAATGCCATCAGTTTCCGCTGATTAAATTTCGTACAGAAAGAGCGGTATCATTTCATTATCTTGAGCTATTTGCATAATAGCTATTACAACATCAACACGCTCTTTTTCATTCACGGGCACACTTTATTATCTCCGTTTGAAATCCTTGAAAAATAAAAAAGCGAGTAAATAGGTTCATATGTCTTCGTTAGTTTTACACACGAATGGATAAATTTTCATGTTTTTTCCCTACCTGTCATTCGTCATTAATCCTCTTTTCTTCTACAAGATAATATAAAATGATACGGCGCAAAACACGATTTTTTTAACCACGGAAGGGAATTGCGAACAAATGTTAGTGAAGGTTTGCTCTTTGAAGAAAATCTCCGAGGAGAAACCATTCAAACTGTAATACTTTTATGAACAGGATCAGTGTATGTTAATTGACAAGATACTCGTTTTTGTTAAATTACAAGATATCCGTTGGAAGGCTTGGAAACCGACCTCAGTGTCATCAATTTTTGATCATGGTAATAAGAATGAGATGGTCATGGATAACGAGTTCCAATTAATAAACATGCATAAATCTCAACGCTGAGCATCAAGTGTGCCTCAGAGGGAGTGACTGATAGCAACGCTAAAAGATCCCATAAAATCTTCACTCTTGCATTACGTACGAAAAAATTGACCTTTTTTTGCCAATCGAACATAACAAATCGTACGGCACTTGTTTTACATGATAAGCAACCCAAAACAATATTTAAATGCTGCATTGTTCGTTGCCCAATTGCTGGATTGCTTTTCAGAACTTGTATCAAGCTGGCCGCAAATCATTCCTAGCACATTAATATGATGGCATTCAATAGAAGTCAAAAAAACTTTCTCACTATGAAGTGGCAAGAAATCCGTAGATACTTGCTGTGGAAAAACGGATGGCACAATAAAGGCGTATTCAATGATCCCTTATACGCTGACTCATCAAACGTATAAACGTTTTATTGAGCTAAGTGAATTAGATGAATGCGCACAAATGTGATCGTAGAAAGCACGACAATGTACTTGACGTAGAATCGGGGCAAATGATTAACGTGCGCCCGCGCGTTTTATAGGCGCTGTTCTTCATTTAGCTCATGGGTCTTCGGTTAAGAAAATAATTTCGTTAAAGGAAATAACCTGGTTACGTAATAATCAGTTTTAACGGTTCGCATACTAGGTCTCATGTTAGTGCAATGCGACAAGTAAGTGAAAAAGTATTGGCGTTCTGATATGATGTAGTTGAGTGAGAAGGATCAGAGATTAAAGAAACCGGAAATGTGATTAGATTGATCAGTGAAGTTAACGAATTCGCTATGAACGCCAAAGTGCGAAACATTCTCATGGACAGAATAAATGAGAGGAATAAAATTATCGTAATTGACGTAAAGACCACATGAATGCACAAGCAGTAGAGCAGATCAAACACCAGCAATGAAATTCTCGGCTAACGCTATCATGGACAGGTATTTCATTACGGCACTATCTTTCCGAAGGGGAGTGTGCATTCATTGAAAAATTCATTCATACTACAGTCAGAAATTCGATTTTCCTAAGAATATTTCAAAGCGATAGATGGATTTTAGAAGATAAGTGCTTTCTGTATGTTCAGGTGTTGCATCTATGTTTTTCAGACCATTCGAGATGGTTGCAGCAGAATAAAAGCAAACCGCAATAAGGCAGTCGATCGGAGCATAAGCACAAATGGAAAAGGAAAAGCGAAAAACACCGAAGCCCAAAAGCAGAAGGGTTCCTAGACATTTTCAGAAGTGAAGGCATTTATGCCAGGGAATAAAACGTTTGGGAACTGAATTTATTAAAAATAAAGGAATTTTCTTTAATAAAATCTCAAGTATTAGAATGCAAAATTTTTCGGAATGGAAGGAAACATGTGCGCGTTGAGCGTAACATCGGAGTTCACTGGCGCTAATATTACACATTTGATCAAAAGCTTCTTCGCTGATTTAGCCAAGAGCATCTTTCATATTCATCATCGCAAAACTAGCAGCGCTGATAAAACTGAGCAAATTGCCGAAGACAATCAATCCTGCGTTGCTCTGTTTTTATCCAATTTCGAGTACTCTCAGGATTCGTACAAAGGATAAAAACGAACGCCGAACTGATTCAAACAAACCTTTCAGGAAGATGAACAGTACTTGAAAGAACGGAGCTGTCGTACGTCTCATGGCCTCGAAATTCAGACATTAAGTTTGTGGAGAACTGAACGCATCACATATTTCCACGTGCTATTTGTAATAGAAAGTCGGTTACTGACCGTTGATTTTCGAATGTACCAAACGCACATTATTGTACTTGCGCATGCACAAGAAAAGAGGTAGAGAGAACGGCGGGGGTGAGCAAGAAGAGTGGTGGAAAGAGGGATAGTAGGATTGAACGTTTACCTACTTCGCAGAGGCGACAGAAAAATGTGCACAAATGGTGCACTGAAACGTACATATGATGAAAATATTTGACTTTTTTAAATTTATTGTAGTACTGCAATGTGTAGAGATCGCCGCCGTGAGGCTATTCACGGAAGGAATACGGCTGGCGAGAAACGTTGAACATCATTTATTGAACGAAGAGCTGCTAGATTAATATTTAGCTGTTCGATGCATAAAGAAACTGTTTATACGAATGCACAATTGACACCGTTTCTCACATTTTCTCATCACTGCAAGAATTCACTGAAAATATTTCATTAATGGAGGAACGCTATCGATTTTATTGGAACACAGTTCATACATTCACGTATACTACATACAGAAGGCAAAAAATGTTGTTCACAATGGTGTGAGCAAGAACAACATTTTTGACATTTCGCCGGAACTAAGTTTTGTGTACAATCCGTGAAAGCCATGTTTAGCCGAGTTTGCGGGAAGCAGTTTTTGAGCGAAATTTAGGGAAGCCCCATGTGATTGAAATTTATGAAAAGTGACAGTTTTCCAATTTTTGTCTGTGATTACCAAAAATAACCGTACTTGTAGGGAAAAAATGTGGCAAAATCTATTCGAAGCCGACTATAGAAGAATGGAAAATCGAAAAAAAAAAACTCGAACGCGAGTAGTGCACCATGCAAAGTGATTCAAGGAGCCAAGAGCATACAGGCAGGATAAAAGACTGTCCAGCACGTCTCATGAGGCTAGCCTAAGGCAAAATCGGGAGGATATGAAAGAGGTACATGTGCTCACGTATTCATTCCAGTTTCTAGACCGGTCTTAAGGCCGATTAGGTTTAAGGGTGGCCGTTGGAGTGCGCGAGGTGATCGGCGGTAGCATAAAGTTCGGCTTTGGAATCGTGCTGGCGGTTGAAGCTATCAAGGTGTCCCTTCTTGTTTGTCACCTTGCTGTATAAGTGTGATAAAACTGTTCGCCCATTATGGCTGTGCTATCTCGCAATTTACTTGACCGCAGCTCTATAAAGTGTGCAGATCCTCAAGAAACCCTGCACGGCTAGACGAGCTAAGGGGAGTTGAATTTTACACCATAACATTCAGAAAATTTTCAAAATGAACCTATCGATTAAATTACGCTCGCTGATTGTAACATCGGTACCCTAACTGAACATCTATACTGCATAAACAGTAAGTAAAACAGGTATCAATGAGCACCACTTATGCGTCATTTAATTACTGGGATCAAGTTTTTGTAGCCAGACCATCACTGCAAACACAAGACGTCTGCAGGATGTCTATTTCTGCAGAAGGACAGAGTTAGATTAGAACATGTTTTCTGGAACAACTAATGGAATCTGACATTGGATACGCCGGCTACATGAGATCTCTCGGTGCCGACGTATGCAAAGAAATATATGCACACAAGAACAACGAACACTTAAACATTAGATCAAGAGCAGTGAGAGTGTACGGCTCGCTTGGTGACATGACACAACTTGGCTCAACTTAAAGCGCAATCATAAGCGACAATTAACAACAGTGCAATGTATTCGTCTCAAATATCATTTACAATTGCTCCGCTTTAAATACTATACGAAAAGCAGTCATCCAACAATGCATAATTGAAGATCTAAGTCGTCGAGTTCATCTTTTCACGCACATCGCCTTTCGATAGAGCAAACAGCGATAGGTTGTATTACCTTCATTTTCACAGGTGGTTATATTACCACACAACCCTGCCTGGAATACCTTTACTGCGTTGGGAAAGTGAACGTGATATGCATCCAAGAATACACTCACACACACACAAAGCCACAAAACAACGATGCCGCTTGCATGTACGATTACGAACTCTGGTACACTCTAATTGACTGTTTCAAAGCAGGTGAAAGTAGCTACGGCTGATCCATAGTTTGGCAAAACATAAAAGCGGCAAAGGTATTTGATCTCCACTCGATTTGCTCATGACGACGGTTACCTCAAAAGCTTCATTTTCATACTTGCATCCACAGTTTGTTAAGGAGGCGGAAGTGAGGGAACTTCGCTGACGCAATTAGCCATAGATCTACAGCACAGCCATTGTAATCGGCCCCAATCTTCATTGGAAACTGCATTGCGCCACTGTCGGTAAAAATTCAGCCGAATTTAGAAACTTCATTTTCGGCGCTTTGCAGCATGGAAGTGTTGAGCATTCTTGAGAGGCCTCCATCATTTACTGCCTACCCACTTTGGGATGCTATAGTTCCATTCATTCACCTTTTTTGATTTCTGATACTTCACTCTTGCAGAAAAGCTAAGAGCGCTTCGCTCATTTCGCTTCTGTGAAGTTTAGCTTGGCCCATTCCCGTCAAATTACATTATCACCTTAGAATTCTTTAACTTCGAATCACTCAAATATTGTAGACTCAATTCTCATTTGATTCTTTATCGTAAAATGTGCATAACTTTTCCGAAATTTCATTTTCATGAATGTTTTAACTTGCCCCTCTTTGTTACAGAAGTGGACATCAATTCCAATCGATTAAAACCGATTACAGCACAAATAATGCTCTGCTCAGCTTCCATTTCCTCTTCTACAAGGCTGGAATAATGCATATTGTTAGTACACCTGTTTCTTCACCTTCAAACCGTGGCTAAATTGTTTCGCTCATCATATTATTACTGCTCCTATATAATGAGCATTTAGTCGGCCTGTTGTTTTCCACATGCCTTGATTTATTTTTCGCTTTTGTTTTTGTTTTCGCTGCCTGTTTAGCTATCTATATTTATGTTCGCATTCATAAGCGTATCTTTCATTGCGGCGAAGTATTGATTTCTATGAGTGATCTATGAGTCTTAAAAGTTCATATACGTAAAATCATATGTACTTAAAAAAGAATTCGTCAAATAAGATGAACTAGCAAGACATCTAAATATTGCCGAATCAACAACACGGAATCATCGGCCATACACAACGCATGTTTTCGAAGCCGTTCATGCATTTAGCGTGCAAAATTATCATGAAAGCATATCGAAGAAAAATTCGCTGCAGTTGCTAATGAAGCAGTTTGCGTTGAAATCGTTTTACATCGTTCTCTATCTACAATTTCAAAAGTCTTCGCAAATCTCAACCAGTGAAAGCACTTTTTCAATGATTTTCACACAACACGAAATGTGTTCATATTTACAACTGACACGAACACATGAAAAACTATAGCACAAAGAAGAGAGCAACACATATCTGCGCATGCATTTGCATTTCGGTGGTGCTCTCATGGAACCTGTTCTCATTTTTGCTGCACCAAACCTCTACTGCAACATAAACACACCTGTTCTGCTCCCATCCACTAACGAAGAGCCTAACTACTTCGATCATGAGGTCGCTAGACATGATCGCTGTGAAATATGATGCGATCGAATTTTAGAGAAATTTCCAATGGTCACTCGATTTGCAACGCATTTAGAACGTTTGCAGTGGAAAAAGGAAGCTTCTGCATCATAGAAAAAAGGTGTTTGAAGGTCAGTTGCTTTGGAGCAGTGAAGTTCGCACATGAATGTATTTTCGGCATACAGCTACGTGAATGGATGGTAAAGGATGATGCACAGGTTTTACGGAGACGGAAAATGATTCTTTTCTTTTTTAAATTGAGTACATGGAGTGTTCGTGATGTAGTTTGATGCCTCGCAAGAAATAGTATCGTGGCTCATTTGAATTATCATATAAAAACACCGTGATGTTCCTAGACAATTGGGGAAACGCACCACAAGATCAATCACACATCAATTGCGCTTGTCTACTCAATCAGACGAAACATGTCGCTGACAAATAATAAAAGATGCCCACTAAACGATGCATTTTCTCAGCAAACGAACTGCTACTGCGAATATTCTACGTAACAGCAGCTTTCCTAGCCTTGCTGCTGGTAAAACTGCAATGCGATTAGTAGAACGAAATATAGGAAAATTTTCAATCATGTTTTAACCGCTGTAGCTCTAATAGATCATGGTGGATCAACATCTAGCTTTACACAGTGGCCGCCCAATGATTCAGATTATACTCATCAATTTACATTTCAAATTTAGTGGCTCCGAAAGCAAAGGTGGTAGATGGTAGGTAGCATACACTAGCATGCATATATATATATATATATATATATATATATATATATATATATATATATATATATATATATATATATATATATATATATATATATATATATATATATATATATATATATATATATATATATATATATATATATATATATATATATATATATATATATGCAAACTTGCAAAAGCGCATTATAAATTATAGCAAATATACTAGAGCGCATAAAAAATGGAAATACGCAAAACCGAATAAAAAAGAAAGATGAACATAGAAGGTTGCGGAAAACCTTAGTTTAAGGTCGGTCATACAGATAACTCAAAAGAAACATCTCTACGGCCACTCTGTCAAACACAGGAAGCGTTGCAATGTCGCATCTCTTTACATCGCAAGTATTACAATTGCGTCAGGTGCAATCAAAGGTGAGTCGTGAAGTACAACACGATATGGCGTTGTCAAATGCTATCGTCGTTCAAAATTCTATTTTTAAGCACAAATTTTTGCGGTCCCTATTGTGACCACAATCGCTGCACAAATTATGTAATTCCACAAATTTTTTTCAAGTGCACATTTGCAAAATTCTTTTGCATATTGTCGCATACAAAATTCCCTATTGAAAGCGATTTGAGTAACACTGTTAAGTATCATAACGCAACATAGTAGATATTATCAATTTTGCGTATTTGCACTCATTATTTTCTTCATTAAACAATTTCGGGTGGCAGAAGTTGCGCAATTCTACAGAATGTGCATATGACTCTATAAAATGTATGATAAGAACTCCGATAAAAGCATTCGGAGGTGATGAGTACAAGAATTGTTTCTATTTCGTGCGTATATACAATTATATCGAATTAGGTAGTTTTAGGAGTAGATATTTCAGCAATGAGAAGTAATGTTTTATCGTGTGCTCATCACTTTACAATGATAGTGAATGCTTTGAGATAAGGCACTTTTGCACTTTTTTTCATAAACAAGCCCCTTTGCATTAATTTGCACAAATTAACCCAACGTTGCTTCCAGTGCAGAATTATACAAAAGATATTCCTAAAACTGCATCGGATAAACAGAATAAAGTTTATAAACAGACTTATAGAGAAGAAATAAAGAGAAAAGAATAAAGTTAGGATAGAGAGAACGATTCGATTTTGTATCACATCACATTAACCTAAACAATGGCCGCTATAATATACGAATGCTTTTTGGCCATTCTCTGGAAAGAGAACGGCTAACCGCACAAAGTGTTGATAATTAATGCAAGATCACTCAAAAAAATCAACAAATTCACAATATGAACGATAATAACCGAGATGTAATATTATCTTTTGAAGATATTTTAAATTTAATCGATCCGGAGTAGACCTTTAGGAAATACCGTTTCGTCTTGTTTACAAAACGGCATAATCCCCCCCCCCCCCCCGTCTTACCTTTACTTCCATATCGTCCATAAGGTTTCACGTCCAAGTGACGCCGAATAAATGTTTTTTTGATATTGAAGACGGAGTCGTGCATCAATCTATTCGATAGTTTAAAAAACAGCACTGAAATAACAATATTAATACATGATTGATCAGCCATCAACGCACTTTTAATGACGATTTGAGGGAAAATTCGTTAACACAATTTTTTAGCCGACAGTGCGAATCAATTTAGAAGTTGATGGGCGTTACCCCAATTTATTTTTAGGGCAGAATATGTGCAAAATATGTGAGGGGAATTTCTTTTTTTTTTCAAGAATAAGCATCGCTTGCAATGGGTGGACATGCACATATGCTGGGAGGTATAGAAATACCGACACCGACGGTTCTTTCAATCTAGATGCAATACTTTGGAAATGACGCCAAAAGGCGGTAATTATTTGATGACATATCGAATAGGAGAATCATGAAATTTGTTTAAAGAAATATGTACTAGGAAAGTATTACAAGTAATTTTGAGATGAGAGCAGTTGTTTTGGCCCTCGAGAGAGCCGAGTAAAAAATAATTCAGCTGTCCAATTTAGTGCGGGCAAAGTTGTTTTAATTTCACTTTCTTAATATTTCATTAGATCATTTGTGGTAGAATATTGATATCGATTTCCCATCTGAAGCATTTTCAAAAATTCAGTATAACATGCAAAATCACACCCAACCATATTTAAGCTTGGAGCAGTTGTAAACGCGTTAGATTTACATTTTATGGTCGAGAGCTGTAAAAAATTCAGCTGTCCAGTTTAGTGCGGGCAAAGTTGTTTTGATAAGATTCAGCAATCGTAGCCGGTTGTTCGTACAATGACTGTGAGCGAGTGTACGGGAGTAACGGTTGGTGCAGATATTTGATTCAATTTCAACTCATCAGAATCGATAAAACTTTTAGAGTGTAGTTTCAGAGAATTTCAACCGATTTGAAATTTCGCAATAAATTCAATTAACAAATGGCAAAGGGTGGTCGAATTGCAAACGAAGAGAAAAGAATGGGCAAATGCTGCCATACAACGGCTACCGTAAAATTTGCTTTCTGTAACTAATTGGTGGGATCTTATGCGTCAATAGGCAGAAAAAAAATCGGAAAACGAAAGTTGCCGTCATACCGCTGACCTGTTGCGCAGATCGTCGACCGGAAAAAACCCCATTCAAAATTGTTTTCTTTAATTTGACTTTCTTATTTCATAGCATCTCTGAGCATCACTAGAACGGGCCTTTGCCTTCACCCGATGAGTAGAACGAAACCGATCGTTGCAAAGGTTAACTATGACACTGTACACATCGAATGCAATCGTCGCATGTTTTCTGACTGGGGAGTTGCAACCTAGATGCACACATATACACGTGCATATGCAGACGTGAACGCACAAGTCAGTATAATGATGGGAACTCCGTGTGCAGATGCAGATAGAAGTACACTCATATACAGCAATATTTTGCCATAATTCGTTCTTTTTTCTTGCAAAAGTATACCTGGAAGCTGTTGAAACCTACAGAAAATACCCCAGATCTTGCTTGAATTGGCGCATTTTTCAGTGAAGCTTAATGGAGTTTTTACATCCAGCAGCATTCCTGACTATGTCACCTATTCCTCGATTTTCCATGAATACACTGCAGCAGCTAAAGTAACGCAGTTGCCTATACATGTGTAACGTTTCACGTCAATAGCCACGGAGACGCAACAGCAGTTAATGCAGAATGGAAGAACACAGAGGTTGCTATTAAATAGTCCAATAAAAAAGAAGATAAAAGTAGCCTTAGAAAGTTGCAAAGTGCAATGTGGCCTCTCAACGGTAACAGTTATTCCAAGTGCGACAATTTTAGCGGTCTTTTTCGCTACGCGGGACTAAAAAATGCCAAACCGACAATTCTTGGCTTGGATATAGCAGAGGGTGAAAAGGTCCTCAGTAACAACGGTCAAAGATTAACTAACCGCATCTCAGAAGCAGGGTGCATATCACCGTGTTGCTGGAAAAAAATACTAGCAAAATTTTCAATTTCAATGGTCGCAAGCTGTTGAAAAGGGCTGTCAACAAGTACATTGAAGGGTTCTTTGGTTTTCTAGAAGCGTTTGTTTCCAGCAATGCTCAGAAAACTTAATGCAGTCAGCAGAAAGCTAGTTCCACACAATGAGAGTAAGACTGAGATTTCAAATCGGAAGGAGGAGAAAGGAGGAAAGTTGGTGGTGACGATACGCATTCATTGCACCTCATGTTTTTTTCGAACGATTTAATCATAACGGTGAATGATCAGGCACATCCTCTTGCTGGATGAAGAACGTCCGCTCGAAGCACTGCTTAGAGAAATGTTATAACCGTCGTGGTGATCTGGACTATTCGCCTCTGATCAAAGAGCACTAATTAGCGCATTAGATAATAGGCAACACGATGCGTAAACCAAAAACGTGAAGCGGTCGTCGAAGTTATGGTGGCACTTAGAAGTTTTCAGTCACTTCACCTCATAGCAAGTGTTTGACGCTCGGCTGCACCAAAATCATTCATTAAAATTCCTCGAGGATTTGGTCGATCGAGTGAGATTTTTATTCGCCGATTTCTCAAAATGAATTCTTATGAAGTAATTTTGGCGAACATATGTAGAAAGTATTGTTTTGTATAAGATGACATCATCATCTCGTAGTAAAAAATTATACATGAGGTAATAGCAAGGAAGAAATGCGCTGGACGCAGCACTGCAAAGCAGTCAACATATATGCGCGGGGACATCAGAAAGAAAACGAGGCGTCGAAACCGAAAGAAACAGCCAGCGTTCTTTAAATTTCACTTTCTTTTGAGCATTATGTTCGCGCCATTAAATTTAAGCGATAAGCATACCAACATTTTGCAAACTTCGAGAATTGCCGAAAGGCATGGAATTTGATGAATTTTCTGGGAAGCTTCATTTTAAGAGAAAGGCTGCAAGTTTTTAAAAAAAAGGAAGAAAAAGCGACATTTCTGAAATCAAATGAGTTTCAGTATGCCCTTACGCACTATACAAGACCTACTAAGTATTCACCACGATGGTTATTTCAGTGAACGTCCGTCCACTCAGATTTAATAATACTCGACATTCGTCGTGAGGAGGGTCTGCGCTATGCATCGCGTTGAATATACCTCACCAAAATAAAATGCAACAAAAAGAAACGAAACATAGAAAAGTAAAACTGAAATGAGCATAACTTTCATTTACAATATCCATCAAAGGTATATGTGAATAAAATATTGCCAACTGTTGACTAACGTTTCAGCCGTCTGCCGGTGACATGCGTTCCCCACAAAAGAAGCTCATTTCGCGAATAGTGCGTAACGGCAATGATCGAGTTGCAACGAAAAGTAACTCACCAACTGTTGGTTAGTAATGAAGATTGTTCTATGTAGTTTATGCTTGATTCTTTGCAGCAAACAGCTAAACTTTGCTTACAGAACTCTGTTAATGCTTTTTGCTGTGATTGTAAAGGGAGAAGAATGGAACGATGATAACGACGCACTATAAGCGATGCGATGATGATGATGAAGAAGCCGTAGCCGTTTCGAGGGTTGTTTATATAGCCCTTGAAACTCATAGGCACGTTCATTTAGAATCACGATCGGAAGCGGATATCTTCTTTTCTCTGCACTTGGTCGTCACCGGAAACTGGGCGATTCATCGGTTCAGACGAATATCTTGATCTAGCGGCGCCTGCTTGGCACCGGAAGCCAGACCGATTCATCGCCGATCTTTACAGTGATTATTAAAAGTGGTTCTGTTGGTGGCGAACGATGTTCCTTTTCACAATATCCGAACCCCGTGGAAATAGGTTCAACTGTTTTTGTTTTGCTTGAAAAGGCTAATTGTCATTGTGTTCATTGGTCTAACAGAACCTGTGATCATATATGAGCTTTGCGCAAGCAGATTCTTATAGATGTAGAAGCAAATGAGATATGCTGAATGAAAAAAAAAAACAAACAGGGATAGCAGTACTTAACTCGGAATAAATTAATGTGATGAATCTAAAAGTAAATTTTTTTAAATATTATGGTTTCCTAAAAGGTAGTGAACTATACCTTGAATGCATGAGAAATTTATGCGCACATTATAACTCAGATTTTCCGGTCTAAAATTATCTCTACTCATATGGTGCTCTTCTGAGACTTCAACTGCACTTTGCTTGCGAGATCCTCATTTTATGTGAGAAAAGCTTGCATTACTGCAAGGAAAATTTCGTTCCAGAATGCTAATATTCGTAAGTGGTAGAAGGCGCAGCAATGTGTAAAAACGCTCTTATACAAACGGTGGAATGTAACGATTGAATTGGACAAAAAAAGTTTTGCAAGAAATAAAGAGAACGAGAAACACAGCTCGACAATAGCCTTCTGGGGATTCGTAGTTGATTATGCATAGTAGAATGCGGTGTAGCGAAATTTCTGGCCTGTGGTCGAGACAGCGCTGAGTCGGACGTACTACCATCCTCTCTGGCTATATATCGCGATCCTGACGCTGATAAAATCCCCCAGTAAATAAGATTTTATCGCGTCACACTATAGTTTACGTAAAAAGCCTGCAAAAAAACAATGCGCATAAGCTCGAATCACATGAAGACGAGAAAAATTGCATGCAAAAGTACGCAAAAACATTTTACCACAACGTTATCTATGCTCAAGCTCCTATTGTTTTATAAGAGCTGAAGAAACGACCTCACTAGATAGGCTATCATATATCAAAGCTGTATTCCAAATACAGCTCCATAATTGCAGAGGAAATTATTAGTCACTTACTCGAAATCCAACAGAAGTGCCACAGCATAGCTTTGAAATTTGCTGAAGCAAAACCTTTTTCAAAAAATGGAAGAGTTGTCATGAACGCGACGTGGCACGCGCTTGCAAATTCCAACCCAGCAGGTCAACCGGTTATCCACATCATGAAACTCCAATAATTTGCATCCACATGAAAAAGGTGGGCTAATGTCGTGGCCGAACGATAGCATAATAAATTTGTTCTCTAAATTTTGCGGCGCCTTCAGTGATCAATCATTCCCAACGAAAATAAAGGATTATAACCGAGTAGAGGATAAAGTATCCGCCTGGTAGAGTTATATGCATCAAATTTCATGGCTGCAACTTTGGTGAATCTGAACTTAAAGCTGCAAAACTGACGCGGAATCAGCGTTGCAGAGAGGAGAGTGGAATCGGGGCTTGCCTCTCACAAAATTGTCTCATGAGCAAGTGTGTTAACTAGTCACGAGGAAAATTTTGATTAATAGGATTGTTATGTTATGTTATCGTTATTTCGAAAGTGAATATTATGGAAAGCAAATCCGCATTGATAAGGAGCACATCACTGAAAAAAAAAACTGAAAAAGAAAAAACAAAAGCTATTCCTTAACAAGTTTCATCTGAATCAAGTCTGATTATATGAGTTGTTTCCTTTGCGCTTTTTTGTTGAAAAGCACAATGATGGGCAGCGTATCAAATTGGAAGCAAGAAACTGTGTGGCGAGATGATTTTAGAGCAGTTAGCTATTAATCGCTTCAATGAGAAATTTCAATTAAGCTTCCTTCCTCTTCATCAACTATTATTCCAGTCGGAAATAGCCACCCTCTCCCTCCCTCCACCCAAACTCTTCCATGAAATTGAATCTTGGTAGGTTTATGCTAAAAATTTATGCATGGTCAGGACGTCAATTGGAATAAGGCGCCATCAAAATTTAAAAAAAAAAACGATCAGACGAACATTCGATCAAATGCATCAAATACACCAATACGTCTATAAGCTCATCGCTTATTAAAGTGCAAAAGCAAGTGTGATGTTGCTAGGTCATATTTAATCGGCCCACATCAACGATGTTGGCAATAACGCCTGCACGGGATCTTTACTGCGATCCACATTAACCGTGCAATAAGTGTAATTTTCATTCATAAGCATTGGCTATTACAAGCACATCTCCCACAATCAGCAACTCGGTAATCGCAATCGCATTGACACACTCCAACGAGGTCTTCCGCCTTTCCCAATAATGAAATGGCAGAAAGTGGGGTCATAATTTCTGAGTTTCCATCTCATCCCTCGATGGACTTCAGATTCCGACAAATTTTAGGTATGTCTTAATTCCATCCATCGAGCAAACAACGTTGTACTGTATCTGATTTCTTTTGTATAGTATTATAGTTTTATTCTCAATATGTATAAAATCTTTTAAAGTTTTACTGCCAAAAATTATTGTACGCTATATCATATTTCTACCTGTGAGGTATGAATGCAGTTTATTTGAGTGGCAGATATTGGTAGAATGCAAGTGCGCATCGTTTGTTTATTAATGTTGTGTGTGTTCACTCCTCTATGTTTTGGTGAGTGCGATTCTGTTTGGTGTTTATGTGACGTTCAAATGGTGTATGTGATAGGGATCCATATATGCGTCTGCGTGATGCAACTGCGCGTTAACGTGCATGTATATCTCTGAAGGCCAATCACTGACGTACATGAACGGCGTCCAACTGGTCTTTCAAACTATGTATTGTAGTTTGCTCGGGCTTTGTGGCTTGTTTCCCAACGTGACTAATAATGATTCCACTTTTGAAATCCATTCGCTGTGTCCGAATTGCTAAGTGAATTTGTTGCTTTGCGGTCATAGGCTTCGTACCTAAAATCTAATAAAATAAACTCCGGCAGTTTCATGGGATCTACACAGCTTTTTACAAGAATGTTTTAGTCGCGATCTAGGCAAATTTCTGTGTCCGTCTATCCAACAACTGCAATTGGTTTGGAAAGAAGACAGCAATAAAGAGGTTAGGATAATTTGGAGTCTAAATTTGTCTCTTTCAGATATTGAATGGGGCATGAAAGCTGCATGCACAGATCTTGCAACCCAACTAAATGATGAATGAAGGAACAGGCTGGGAAATTTCCCAACTGGCTAACAAGACGTGCACTTTCGCTTTACAGCTTGTCAAAGCAGCTGCTGTTCATTTACACGCTCAAAGATAATCGCCAAACATCGATTAGTACACATTTTTCCCAGTCGGCTTCCTGTAAAGCAAATTTCGTGCGCAATTTCTATCCCTGTTTTTAAGCGTCAATTACTCGCCGAAGAAATGAGCAGTCAAATCGAAAAGCACCTATTTAAAAATGAAGAGTCTACTTTTTTGGGATCAGCTGAAAAGCATCTATGCTAAGTGAACGTGAGCCTCAAGAAAAGCTGTAAAATACCATAACATAGTTTCTTCTCAAATTTCAAGTCACTCGATTGCCGCAGTTTCGAACGCGCTGTGCGAGCCTAGGATTCCGTACTTTGAGGTGGTCTGACGGTGTACATGATGCTTTGCCTGAATTTCATATAAATGACCGATAGCATGAAGGAACGTTCATCTGGCATTATTTTTTTTTTCAAATGTTAGTGCAGTTGATCGCTGTGTTGACCTGGTTTGCAAAAAGCGCATCCCGCATTGGCTTTGTCATGTGGTCGGCGTTTTTGTCGATTTCCTGCGCTCTTGAAAGAAATCAAAAAAAATGCACTTTTTTGCAAAAATATGCATAATTTGTAACAAAATAGCTGAAATCATCGAAATAAATGACAAAACCATAGATGACATCAGACAGAGACATAAATCATAAGAACACTACTCATTAAGACTGATTAGCATTTCGAATCGGAAATGCAATTTCTTCCTAAACCTGGAGAATTTGAGTTTGGTGGCTCAGCTGGCAGGAAAACAACCTAACCGAGGAATTCATTTACGTTCTTCCGTTGCCAATCTAATCGTTGAAGTCGAATAATTAATGTTTGCGTCTATTGCCAATCGTTCTTTCTATTAGCGATCTCTTTCCTATCATTCGTTGGTGTATCGGTTGATACCTAACTCATTACACACAATACGTTTTATTGTTGTTGTGTTATATTCACAAAAAAATCAGTTGCCAAAATTTGCATTGGTAATCGAATATTACTATCACTAAAAGTCTTTGAACAATGACCTCTCTGATCCAATAAAAGTAGATTGTTTAAATAATAGACATTATGCAAGGATGTTGCGATTTTAGTTTGTATGCGTTTTATGCTCTCCTGTTTACCACACTTCCGCATTCAATTCGTTCGATTTTGTGCCCCAGAACTTGAGAAGTGGAATGCGAGCTTGCTACTCATTTAATGAGGCTAATGAACGCCTATTACGCCTTCTAAAGTACTCGTCGCAGTTTGTCTGCTGTAATCTTAGTGGCAGTTTAGTTGAAACGCTCGACAATGCGGAATGGTATCATGGGCGTTTATCGAGAAGGAACGCTTGTGAACTGCTTCAGGATAATGGTGACTTCCTTGTGCGTCTCGCTCGCTCGAAGACCGATTCTGTAAGTTGCAACGAACTAATGCTATTCTTTGAGAGAAGCGGAAACAATGTGATTGATTTTATGCAAATTCGCTTGTGAACACATCAACTTCTCATAAATATTGACTGAATGCTGTGGAATCTTGTTAGCGATGCATTTACTTATGTGACGGAAAATTGAGATATAACGTAGCGACGAATGGATTTCATAGAGATTTCGGAAATTTAGTAAACATCAGGAAAAAGAGGAAGGTGATAATAAAGTAAAATACTTTTAGCCTAAAACCGTACATATTCATTCGTTCATGACTGGAATCGGTGTCCCTACAAGGCCACAACGTTATAATATGAGCGTGCCCAGAGTGAATGTATCTATGACCGATATGTCTCTCGTGCGATTTGAAATATCCATGTTCTACAAGCAAAAGGCTTGACAGCAAAATCATCAAAATTTAAAATCTCAGATGTTTACGGGATGAGTGTTTAATTTTTTTTTCCCTCGTATCCACTCACTTATGAAAATTTTGCGATGTTTAATGAAGAGTAATATCGGTAGACCCGGTGTTACTTAATGGTTGCAGTAATCATGAGCAGGAATTTCCCTTCAGGTAAACTATTCAGTGAAAGGATATGAGTTGGGTCGGATGCTGAAATTGCGAACACTATACCCCTGCTCATTTATATTTGCATAATTAGATGCCTTGAAAGGTTTGAGAGCAATGCGCTGATCTAATCATTTATGTTTTGCAGTTGCTGAAAGCCGTATTGTCTGTGAGATGGGACGGTCAACACTACCATTTCGAAATTCGCGAGCGTCATGGATTTTTTTCTGTCGAAGAACTCCGCTTCGACAGTATTGTCAATCTCATACAACATTACCTCAGTAAACAGGTTTGCTTAAAATAGCTCCGATACATCGGCGAATGGATGCATGCTTGCCAGCAGTTTTGTCGTGAAGTAGGTATAGAGACCGTGAAAAAAGGGGCGGAGGCTGATCTAGCATGATTCATCCCAAACTTCTTTGTCCTAATAGATCGTTATTGATTCGAAGGGACTTTCACGCCTCTTTGAAGCTGAAATACTCTGATCATTGCGTGAGCATCCGGTTTCTTGTTTTTTCGAATAACGGTCTTGAATGTTATGAGTATTTCTTCATATGAAGACGTATTTCTGAAGAATCCTAAACAGCAGTTCTATGAAAGGAACCTGGCTAAATGTCTAGTAAAGGGTGGATGGGAAGGTGGGGAGAGAGGGTGGTAGGAGGAGTACGAACGGGTGGAGAGACTAGCTCATGGAAATATGCTGTCTTCTTCAGTCTCGTGAGCTGTTAATGCAGTTAACACGAGAGAAAGACCGGAAAGAGTACTCTTTCGACAATATATTCGCTTCCAAAGGTTCCGTTATGATGCAGCTGTCCAGCGGCGCATTCACAACGGATTTACGCCTCTAATGGACTAACCATGCGATTTCAGTGTCCAATAACGCGTCGCTCGGCAGCAATCATCAAGCAAGCCGTTCCTCGGGTGGAATATTTAGACGCACCATTCATTCTGAGAGGGGCTATCAACGTTATGGTCGCATGTTTCATCATTGTTTTCTTATATATTTGCTCGATTATGTAACCACTTTTCGAGTGAAGCAATTTTCATCGGAATTGTTTTATTATGCTTTTCAATTCTTACAAGGAAAACGGTTCTCATCCAGTTTATGAGACGATAGGAGCATAATGACGGTGAAGAAGAGGCAAAAGAAGAAGTGCTAGGAGGACTGATCAACCTATTGTCAGGATCCCACTGCATTTGGAGAAGAAATGGAATTTTTCGTGGAAATCAACGACACAGCTCTTCTCGAATTCCATTTATGGATCAGCTGTGCAGCATGTCGACCATTATCTCTCGATCTTGGTCGACAGTGAAAGTTGTTCCGAATTTCGTACAAATACACTAAAATCTAATCGCACTCTTAGATAATTTCTTCAACTTGTGGTATGCCTCTTGTTATTCAAGGATTATTGAATCCTTCGAAAGGTACATAAGCACAACCAATCAAATCAGTTGTCATCTGCGCTAGCGTAAATTGCTACGTTTGGTATATGCAGTTAAACAACAAATATGTACAACGATGGCATAGGCATGACTAACACTGAATGCTTTTTTGCACCGTCGATCCGTATGAAGATCGCATATGACCGGTGCATTCACAAGTAATGTCCACACGACGCACGATCATTCATCTGTCAAAACTTTTTTCATAGCAAATGATTTAATGCACGTGAGACAACACAAGTGTTAGAATTACATATTTGCATAAGCGTACGATCCGAAAATATAATAACTTTACATGCATTTTTCTCGCATAAATATGCGATTATACAAGTTACTGTAAATGCGTTTTGCTTTATCTCGTGGAGGAATCCCTTTTGTGGTTCCTATCAGCAGATAAGCATAAAACATTAACGGAAGTCAACAAAGATGTGTCATATACGAAATGGATTCAATCACCTGCAAAAACAAGTGTTCATTGGTGTTTGTTTACTTTTTGCTTATTTTACTTATAAATGTAAATTGTATACATCATACATAATTTACAATATATGATCAATTCGTTACTCTCTTTAGTATACTCTATGGCAAATATATGTCGCCGGTTTGTTTTGCATCTAAAGATCTGAAAGCTTTTCCTTGGTAAGATTATAGTGCTGCTTTTAATGAAAGGGCAAACACAGCGCCAGACATATGCTGAGTCGCCTATATTTCATTAATGAAAATATAGTCTTCTCTCATAAAGAACATTTTCCATCATAAAATTCCCTTCAGTTTCAAATATGTCGATTGCACAGGAGGCGGCAATCAAGCCTCGCTTGCAATTGAAACCTTACGCCATTATTGTAAATACTTCCATAAATTTCCAATCGGAGAATGCAAAATGAAATATTTTACAAGATCCCATAAGAAATGTGCGAAGTTTAGAAAAGAAAACTGGGGAAAAAAGAGCGGATGCGGGATCAGACGAGTCATAAACTACGAACTCCGCCTAAAGAAGTGTACTTGGGACTTTTCGTGCTAAAGTGAAAGAGCAGAAACGCTTGCTAATCGAAAGCCAAGCAACATAGCCGAATTCTCGGCACACAAGGAAACATGCAGTGGTGTTTTTTCTTCCTTTTTTTGAGGTCGCAGTATCTGATGTACGCCAAAATGAACGAGAAACACCTTCTGCTTGTTCAAAAGCAACAAGTGTTTTGTTGGCAGCAGTTCGCTGCGAGTGAATCGAGGCTAGCCAAGTTCCGCTGCATTCAACGCTAGGAAACGGAAGAAAAATGAAGGGCTTTTTCCCAATATTTCCGTTTGGAAATTAAGGCGTGGGCTTAGCAGTCGAAATTGAGGCATTTTTTTCTATCAACGGCTCCGAATTCGCAAGTTATGCTCGTTTCAGAAATTGATCCTTCCATTTACTCTGCAAAAATCAATATTCAGGAACTTATAAAAGTGAAATCTGAGGTGAATATTTGTTTCTATTATTGACCGACCCAATATTATATAAAACCTATTCGCTAGACAGAAGAAAAAATTCAATTCAACTTTTCGGATGTTGGATGGGGAAGAGCAAAGATGCAAAAAGTTGGCAGAAACATTGATGGGATCAACCTGAGGGGGCTAAACAAATAAATAAAGCTCCGTTTTGCATGAATGCTTAAATTCTTTTTGGTCTGATCACATCTAAATAACTGTGAGCATCACTAGTTGCTTTACTGAAGTTCTTCTACATCAAAAGATCTGATGATCTGTTGCCTGCGAAGTGTCATCAAGTTGCGCAAGGGAGCAATTACTGCTGTTTCGTGCGATATTTTAGAACGTTACTTGTCTCTCTGAATAGCAAAATCTTATTTCACTTGCTTCTCGCCCATCAAAACAAGTGCTACTAGTGTTCGAGTGCGTTTTCGGTTGAAACACCACCTCACCAGGTACTTCATGAAACCTTCGTCGTTGACTTTTCATCAAGAAGGCTGGAGAGTTAGTGCATCAATTTCAGGAGAATTTATCTCATTGTATTTTGAAAAAAAAAAGTTCCAAATGCAGGAAACTGAGGAAGTGTTTGTTGTTCGGCGAAAGTTGTTTCAGCATCCATATGCCCTTACTGATTGGCAACAACGATTATCCGCGTAATACAACGAGTTCCTCAGGTTGGTACATGCGGTCTGAAACTCAATGGTGGTCTTAAATTCGAGTGCTATTTCATAACTGAATAAGTTCCCAACGCTGTCTTCCATATTAATCTACCCATCGAAAGTCCGTTGAAACGAAGGTTGTTCCCCTCGAAAGGGATTTGACAGATTGTTAATTGATGATGAATAAACAAGATGTTGAAAAATTGTGAAGCTGTGAATATTTTTAGCAATTATAAAGCGTACGTCAGCAGTCGCGCTAGTGTTTTCCCAGTGACCATAAAAAAGAATGCTCAATCAATTAGCCAATCGAACAAATATTCTGTGTGTGAAACTGATATTCACCTGTGAAGAAATTTGCAAATGAGCAAATTTTTGTGAAGAGCGTAAAAATTCATGAGACCTTCAATTGCAAGAAAGGGCACAATAAACTCCGTTTTGGACGGGAAAAGAGAAGAGAAGTGGTTACCTGAAATGCAAGCTACTGCTTCGCTGTTCTCCAGTTTTCTATGATAGCTAATGGTGAATTTCTTTTTAATGTCCAAATATATTTGATAGAGAATGCCTCAAAGGGAAGTTTGAAAATGCTGTATGGAAAAACGACACATCAGAACCTTCATTGATTCAATAGAGATGGATATGCGAGATAAGTGTCTCAAAAATAAAGTCGCTCATTTCTAAGCACATCGGAAATAGTCCATAATTAATTCCAAAACGAGAAGTTGAGACACGACAACAGATATACAGCCTAATACTGCCTTTTAACCCGATCCGTTCTTGGAAAACTACGAGACAATTGTTTGCCAAATGAACAATAGCCATTGCAGAATGCACCCGTTTGCTTGGAAAGCAACTCACCTGCAGTAGGACATGATCGAAGTCGACCTGCCAGATCATATACTGCTCAACATAGCTCTCACACCAGTAAGGGTCGGCTCGAACACAACCTTCATCTAAAAATTGACATATACAGAAAGTGCAATAAAAATACAGTAATCCACAAGCAACGAATAATGATATATTTGAGAGCATTTCAACCAGCAATATGCTTCTATAATCCGTTCAATAACAACTGCCAGTAAGCATAATCAAGTACCATTACTACAGCCCGTCGTAGAGGAAAGAACTTTCTTGCATCTCTGAGATACTCAGAGTTTCACTCCTTTATACTTTCTGAGCTAGCTCGAAGTTTTGCAAGGTTTCATTCGTATAGCCCTTATTAATCCCCGATTTCTGCCGATTAGTCGTTTCACGTCCGATTTGCCGATTTCTGTTAATGAATTGTTCTTCCGCGAGTACAGGAGATTCCAGCATGGAATCTAACTCGTATACTGAACCATGTGGGATCGCGCCTTCCTCCCCTCAGCAGTAGGTTCAACTGAAGAAAGAGTGTTAATGAACACATCTAATTTCCCACTAAAGACTACTCTCGTGATGGGCCACTGTAGTTTCATGGATGAGCATCGATTATCCTCGCGGTTGGAAGAAATTGGCTGATTGCACGTCCACCATGGAATTGATAATCCCAGTTTAAAATTTACTGATAATGTTCCCCGCATGCTACGAACTGACTAACACAATTAACAGGGCTTTGCTTGAGCGGTGGATCACTTGTTCTACAGGTAGATGAAATATGCTAATTGTTCACACGTCCGCAAGGCCAACTTCTATTCATGCATAAAAGCAAACATAGTCCAACTCTAGCACCCCACATGCGGTGCCGTACAAAGAACCGCTGAACGGAACAGGCCGACTTGAACTGCAATGCGCTTCCAATCATTTTCTCAATGACAGCTGGAATTCAGACAGATTGCGCCCCCACTGGAAGTGACATTTTCTCCACTCCTTAGGGAAAAGGAAGAGGGAGGGCCGAACGGGCGATGATCCATTCAGTGAACGACGGGGAACACCCTTTGCACGACAACAAAGGTAAAGCAGCCCACATCTCCGCAGGGCTCCTCACCTCGGAGCGATGCATAAGGAAGAGTTGCCGTACTCATCTGATCGTACATTCGAAAACTAGTCTCTCCTAACAGGTGGGAACGTCTCCGATCTCACGACGGGGTCGTCCGGATAGCAACATTGGGCAGAAGTACAGTGCAGGATTTCATGTTCGCAAAACATTGCCGACGCAACTGCCATACGAAGTTATGAGTGAGTCTCTATGGAATTCTGAAACGTACATCCAGCACCGGCGTTCGCTAGCAATGACGTTCTTCATAGATCGCTCATTACTTCAACAGAAATTTATCTGTTGAAGTTCTCTACATGACAGGCCGAAGGTAGCCACTTAAACTGGGCACGAGGGTTGACTGGATGCAGGGCAATCATGAACAGAAAGTTCTCCCGATACTTAAGGAAGTACCTGGGCGATCACTTGAAAGTTGCAGCGACCCGAAGCATCCTGATACTTCGGTGTTTTTCAGAGGTGACAAATCGCTGGCTAAATATTGCACAGCTGGGCAAAAGGATATGAAACTCGACTATCTACAATTCAGGCAAGGGCTGTTGTCCAGACCGAAACTTCTTTTGAAAATCCTATCTATGCACGTCGTGATTTCCGAACAAAATTTTCAAACCCTTTACGACTGACACGGAAATGAGGGGCTTGAGAATGCTGCACCGCACACATAGCTAGAAGAGATACAAACGGGCAAGGATTTGCACAAGAAATGCTTCATGATTTTGAAGATTTCAGCTCGAAACCGTATTCCAGCTCGTTGAGCATAACAGCAAAATAAACCTCGTCAGTTATGTCTAGCTGTATTTGAAAGCATCAAGAAATCAGAAAGATGGCCACTCGTGGATCTAGGATGCATCATCTTCTCAGCCAAAGTGGAGCTAAAGATCCGTCGATTAAATTGCAACGTACGAGAGCAACCAACAACCTAGTAAAATTGGCACAGAGTACAACTCAACCTACGTAAGACGAAAGTAGTGAATTGACACAAGAAGACTACCTCTATATATTCTAATTGCCTGTTCGTTTTGTCGAAGAACTGCAGTGAAGTTGGGCGAATAGATCGATACAGTAGGCGTATACATTGATGGCACACTGGTGTTGATCGAGCTCTGTCGACGTCGGCGTCGTATCAGTGCTGAAGTTCATAATATTCATAAACGTAACATTAGAACCTTCTTAAGTGATGTGGTTGAAAGAAAATGGATAGTCTAAAGTCTTCAATTTATCTTCAATGAAATTCAATTGCACTGCCATGATTTATCCAAGGATAAAATGTTGCCCCGTAGCAAATCACTCCAAATATTTTGATAATGCAATCATAGATAGCATATGACAAATGAACGAATGCTGATGAAAATATAATAGAAGAGGATAGAAGCACTTAAGCCGAGTAGGATTCACCGATTATGTGATTGAAACGTTTCTCTTTAGCACTATCACAAGCTTATCAACTATCATTTCCTGATCAGCTTTTGACTGTGATGAATAACTAGTTCTATGCAATAGCAAATCCATTTATGGATGTTCGTCGCACACGAATCGCTACCTAAAAGCAATCCCCACTCGAAGAAACATGCACTAAATATTGGTCGCTAAATGAACCAGTCCTGTACATTAGAAATATGTGAAAGATGTTAAAAAACACCAATTAAAACTTATCAATTAAACAACTTATCAATTAAAAAAACAAATGTTACTATGCAACAGTTTATTGCCGCATAATGCGATCTTCAAAGCGCTAAGCGCATTCTTGAGTATATTTTCATTAGATATCGCTGAAAACGACTGCCACATAAAACATGGATGTGACTCTAGTTATAACTAGAATCACATCCACGCTCATTTACCTCTTCGTGTGAAAACAGTGATTGGTGATTTCGCCATGGAATGGTTGCACATTATAGGTACATTGCACAACATGAACTCCTTCGTCGGCTTTTGCACGTTGCTCTCGAACGTCATCGGTTCGGCATAAAACTGCAGATCCCATCATGAATTCATAACATCAAATGCAATTTCATATTAGAAACTAGAGAATATACTTTCAGCATCGAATTGTTTATCGGTAGAGAGTTATTCATCAATTGATACGTGCAAAGCAACGGCAGAGAGTGCGGCGACGAACAAAAACAAATAGAGAAGTGCGCAAGAGCAGATGGTAGCACAAGTGCTTTTGATGTTCACCTGCTTCAGTTTCACAAGCTAGCAATAAAAAACGTGCTAAACTCAGTATTTATTACTTCAGCGAATTTTGATTCAAAGGCCTACACAAATCTTATGAGGAAAATTCATCTCTGTATGACCCGACCAGTATAAATGAAGCTCCAACCAGCTTGAAATGCGCACAGGCTTTTTGAGCAGGTTCATGCTTCAAACAGATTATTTTAGCTTAGATATGGTAGTGTGCACATAACATATATTACGTGCATAAATCTCATGAACGTAGCTTTATATATATATATATATATATATATATATATATATATATATATATATATATATATATATATATATATATATATATATATATATATATATATATATATATATATATATATATATATATATATATATGCATAGGAATTAATGCAGCTATTCTTTATCGAATTCTTTATCTGTTCAACGTCTGAAAAGCTAATGGAGAATTCGCAAAAAAGCCCAACAATAAAATCACATATAAACCGCAAAAAATTGATAAATCACTCGCATACCATCCAAGCTGAACAAATCGTCACGTCAGTGCTGAAGTGCTCACTTGGCGACAGTGGTCGAGAAAAACTCTCTCGTATTCCTGAAGCGTTGCCTCGAGGGAGTTTCTCACCTTCGTATTGCGCCCGTCGTCTGCTTGGTGTAAACTCTCTTCCGTCCTAAGTAACTGTGAGGTAATTTTGAACAACGCTTTTCAAATCGAACGTTCATGCCGTGGTACTATTTACATCACCTAAATTAGCTGAACACCTATTCACCTATTGAGCATAAAACAAATCACGCTCGTTTCAAATTTGTAACTTTTTTCGTCAATGTTTTCATTATTTTCTGAAGGATCAAAAACACACCACTGTTTATTCGTCCACGTAAAATTTATTTTCCAATTGTGATTTTGTGTGCATTCACCATAAAAATTAACCATCACATAGTTAGAAAATATAGCCGAGTGAAAATTATTGTCGGAATTTACTTCCATTTGAAAGTTTATGCGATTTCGTGAAGTTTCTCTATTGTTCACTTCAATAGCTCCGCTCAAATCGAACTGATTTCATCGCATTGGAAATGAATTTTGAGCACATTTGAGTTGAAAGCATTTGCAAATAATTTTTATACGTTTACTTAGGAAAACAAAATTTTATAATAATACCGTCTCATTCATTGAATAAAAAAAAACTAGTTTTTAGTTCATTTACTCCAACGAATAAGCAGTTAAGTTTGTTATTGCCAGCTAAATGGACGTATTCGAATCGTCTGCGATTAAAGCGGAAATGCTCGTGGAAATAGATGCATTCGAAATTGCTAAGAATGCATAACGATGCTAAGCACATCATTATCACACTATGCATTGTACACAATGGGAGGAACATTGTGTGGTTGATCACATCAAATAATCCACAACAATATTCTCGTCGCAAATAAAATACCTCTGAGTTGAAGATCCTCATCGATAAATATCCGTCAATCTGTGCAAACATGACGATATCGCTGCTGTCGCTCGACGAAGACTGCAAAAAAGTTTCATATCGATTCACTTTTGTTCTACGAGCGAAATCTTGATGAAGTAGAGTAAAAGCAGACGTCCGATTGTAATCTTATCAAAAGCTTCCGTAATGTGTGTGAAAATATAAAAAGAAATTTTCGAAAATAGTTGAATAAAGCTGTTTATCATATGGTGACATGTGATCAGATGGATTAATGAGTGATAAATTGTGCATTGGTGCTTCACTTCTTCTAGTAAGAATGAACAACGTGAACTTACTGTCGCCATAACACATACGAATGAATGCATCAGAACTGGAAACGCGGAATGGGATTACCTTCTCATCATCTATAATTCATGGCCACTTGCAAATTACTGTTGCTTGTTATTTATTGTCAGTAGTCATCCATTTGCTAAACAAACAGCAAAAAAAATGTCGAAGGTAGAATGGATCAAAAAACGATCGGAGAAAAAATGAAAGACTTGCAGAGATATAAAGCAAGTTGATGATAATAGAAGAGATGAAATCTTCGTTGAATTCCTCGATCGCTGGTTCAACGATTGGGGAGAGAGAGGTTTCTTGAATTTTTCACAATTTTCCTCCTGATGTATAATGTCATAGAACTTTTCTAACCGGTGAGCCCGAAACCAAGCAATATGTTCATACTCGTTAGAGATAATTCCGACCGCCACTTTTTATACGCCTTAAATTAGTTCCTAAAAAAGTTAGATTTCTGCTTCACAAGGCATCTCTCGACTTTTTCATGAGGTACAAGTGCCACGGAAGTGAAAACAAGCTAATAACGTACTGAAGCATTTGCAAATCCAACACCGACCCAGAAGTCGTGCAATGGCCCATTAGCCAAACGAATGTCCATCTTTAGTATACCATCTTCCACCGCCCAATTTGCTGAGAAACCATTTGCAGTACTGAATTTGCATTCTTCCAATGCTTGTGGATCCGCTGTAGCAAAAACACTACCTATAAGGAACAGGTCCAAAGGTAAGTAGGCAGTTACATAAAAAGTTAAGAGATAAGCTTACCATTAATGAAATTTATGCTTGAAAAAGTGCCAGAGATCGTTGGTCCCAAGAAATCATCTAGCGAAAAGTTCTCTTATAACTGATAAATTGTGCAGTGCGAAAGTCGTCAAACGAAGAAGCCAGAGAAGACGCATTTAGAAAGGCGTGCTGCAGAAATAG
The DNA here is from genome assembly GCA_013433145.1 of Ascaris suum. Classification (NCBI taxonomy): domain Eukaryota; kingdom Metazoa; phylum Nematoda; class Chromadorea; order Rhabditida; family Ascarididae; genus Ascaris; species Ascaris suum. Next base: position 9,074,018 of record CM024174.1, read on the forward strand.
AGAGAAAAACACTTTCCTAGTAGCACTCATTCCCAAAAGAGCATAACTTCTTAGCAAATGGTAGAATCGGAGGCAATAACGCATTTTCTTCAAAGCTGAACCGCCTACTTATGCAAGACTCCAACAAGTCACTTATTTTTCGAGCCGGTCGGTCGCTTCTAAAATATGGCTTGGTCGGTTATGAGATATTTGCGGTTCTTATAGACATTTTTAGTGTGTAGAACTCCATTCAAACCTAAAGGGTCAACTTGGAAAGTGAATAACGTGTCGCCTAGGGCGCAGATTATAGCCACAAAACCTTGCAGCTCCGATCCCAGGCTACTGCGGTTGAACGTGTCGGACAGGAGTCCATATACATACACAAAGAAATATGTGCCTGTTATAATGCGATTTACAAACGCAAGGATGTCCCATGGCTTGATCTGCTCAGCTATGCTGGCCACACCAAGCAGCTAGCTAGCTGCACAATACGCCAACAGATAATAAAGCATGAGGAATGATGCCTTGATATTTAGCTCGTTCGACTATTTCCATTGTTGCCGCAGAATCGTGTACTATAAAATATGCGACGAGCTGAGAATAAGTGCCAAATTTCGGATATCTCAAAGAGTTTACAACTGCTCAAAGGGTCACTTAGCTAGAATGTTCGCATCATAAGGGTCAGTGATGATGTTTACTGTGCATGTGAAATTATCTAGCCTTAGTTTCAACGGTTTGCGACATGAAGACAATCTTTTGCAAGACTCCACCAACATTCGGAAACACACGATGCGTCATATTGCGCTTTGCGAAAGGCAAATGCAAATTCGCAAAAACAAACAAACAAAATGAGCCGCAAAATACTTTGAGAGCTTTCTTTTATCCTCTATAGTCAGCTAAGTAAGTCAAGTCTATTTAAAGCATTAGCTCATTCAACTGTCCTATACTTCAACTGTCCTATACAGGAGTGAAACGCTCTGTTTAATAAAACTTGAATACTTTGTGTGGAAAACAGGCAACATTTTCTTTTTAACACTAACTGCAAATGAGTAGATTATGAGTTCGATAATGGGAAGGAGTATATATCAAAGATCAGCAATGCTCTGCTCGAAAAGCCTTGATCCGAGATTTAAGAGATCTTCTTTGCATCCTTCTAATAGTTATTCACTATGAATACTTTTAGTGACTTTATCGCAGCATCCTGCTCCATTTTAATCGAACTCCTTGTAAAATTTAATAATACTGAAGGCGATAAGAGAAAGACTGAAAAGAACAAAACAAAACACGGTATGCGAAATCAAAGACTCACCTGCAAAAACGAGCAACACCTGAAGATTGTGCATAGTTGAATGATGAGTGAGGAGCCAATAAGCAGCATCTAGCTAGTTTGCGAGAGATTCTTAGCAAATATGCTTTGCAAACAAAACTCCTATGAATTCACTTTGCACACGGATATTTAGCTTTAGTCATCTCCTTGTTACATCTTTACGCAGGATGAATATGTCGCCCATCTATTTGGCTTTTTATTTGTTGAAGGACGTTATGGAGAAGACTGAACACAACGATACAACTAAACACAAGGATGTCAGCCACTTATATTTGTGAACATAAACATTGCGTTTCTCTGTTAGGTTTCTCCCATGCTTCAGCTTGCTCACATCTCGAGACTGGATAAATGGTCTGGGATAGAATTTAGTGTGTGAGCTAGTGTTATGGAATGTTCGGCTATCCGAATACCGGACGAACGCGTGACTCATTCAGTTCTCCGGTAAGGTACTCTACGATGCGATATGAAGATACATTATGCAACGGTATGATGGCTAAAATTTACCGCGCTGCAAGTAAAGCAATGGTGAGGGGTGGTCCTTCAAAAGGAACCACGTGCACAATTGCAGTAGTAAACATCTCCTATATCACCGACCACCGGTCGGAACTATACAGCAAACTTAGTAGTGCGAACCCACTAGATTGCAAACATCCTTCCGTAGCTGCCTCCCGTCTCAAAGGTTTGATAAGATTGCGATTCGCCACCCAGAGGATCACACTCCAAATGCAGCATTCACGCAACTTCAAATTTCCCGCTTTGAGTACAACGATTTGCAGCGGATGGAATCAGCTGCAGCTGCAGCCTTTCCCACTGAACCGAGCGTCCAAATAATTGTCGAACGATGGGATCACCAATTGCAAAAATGTACGGATTGCAGTTTTCGGGTTGTAAAGGAACTTAGGGGGGGGGGCGGTTTCCTTCGAGGTTTTAAAAATCCATCGGGTTCATAACTTTGGTTGCTGCAGATAGACGGACGCTTCGGTCGCACAATGAATGTTGCCACGGCAAGAGTGCCAACAAACTTCGGGGTTTTTTCAGCTTACCTCACGCTGCACCTCAAGAAGTTCTAAGTCAGCTAATGAAAAAAGCGTGCCAGAACTACGCTTGAGGAAAGACCGATGTTTCAGTGGTTAGTGGGAACATAGCACCCTGGCTCCTATTTCGAAATGTGAGATTCAATTGGCCTTGGCTACGTCACGCGCAACATTGTGTACTCACTCGATGGACTGCGTCCATCTGCCCCGCCAAGGGTTTCTGAGCGCCATCAGTGATGTGTGCAGGAGTCAGGGCCGCATGTGTGCACCTGGCTAAGTCCACCCTTCCATTCAAAAATGGTCGGTGTCTTTGAACGCTTTCCACAATCGGCGCAAAAATGCGCTGATGGAGTAAGTGAAGTTAACCCAAAGTCGCATGCGGTATCATTAAAATGTTGCGATCTGAAGTGTGATGCAGCTAGATATTTGTGCCGTCGGACTGTTATATTGGTTGCAGTTAATGGATCGGGTGGAACGGTTGGATGATGCATCAAATCATGACGGCACATTTTTCTTTATTTAGATGAGAGAATACCCAGAGTAGTATGACCGCGTTATTGAAGTTCTTTCTGTCCCGATTTGCTTCCTCGAGTTTCCTTCCTCTTCTGCTCTCTGAACCTTGTCTTCATGCAGTCAGGGCCGGTCGTCCTCCGTCTAATCGGCACTGCGGAAGTTTTATCTCATGTTCTGAAAAATGTGGGGAAAAAGTAGTAAACAGTCGAACTTGAAATCATCACTTGCAGCTTCTCTGGCTTTTTTACCTTTTTAGCAACTCAAATCTCCCTAATTTTCGTCGGCATTTAAATTTTGTAATTTATGGCACTCGTTTTCAGGTGCTGTATCTACCTGACAAGCCGTGGGCAATCCAAGATCGAAGGGTAAGCTGCAGCCTAAAAAGTCCTGGACTGGGTCCGGCCGGTGAGTATTTTTTGATTGTCTTTTTTTTCTGCTTTTATTTTGCCTCAAGACTGTGAACATTGTTGAGGAAAAAAGGTAATCGATTCGATTTTAAACTTCTGCTGAGGCTGCTGCCTTTGAATGATGCTTGGGGTGTAATTTTATGTGGTTGCGAATTCCGGTTGCGGGGAGGAAGCTTTCTTTTCTGGCAGTTCATGAGCTAATAAGCGAGTGAACTGCTTTAAGTTCAGGTATGGGGCATATTTTTCTGACAAACTTGTGTACATTCATAGCTCTACTAGTTAATATGATGGCACTCATTGCATCGTTCAACACGTCTTAGGTGAGGAGGGGGGGGGGGGGGGAGGTTATACTGTGGGTAGTTAAGCTTATGTTTTTCATGCTGATGGAAGGACAAGTTCGTTCACTGCAAGGGCCTGTCGCTAACTGTCTTAGGCTATTCTGCGCGTACTTGAAGTTCTCATGGTAAGTGGACCAGTCTTCCTACAGTTATTGCCAGCTGCCCTCTCCCCTTCTCTCCCTGCGTTGTTAAGTACCATTTCTTTCAGAATGCAAGTACTATCCAATGTACTCTAGGTTCTTTAGCTTTGAAAGTGAGTATTGAGGTGGTGGGAATACTTTTCTAGTGGTGTATCCTTTTGGCAAAAATGACTCCAGTGCAAGCGCTTTCCAGCTTCACTTTTAGTGCGTTGATCTCCCGTCAAAAATGCTTTATTTGCTCAGGTTTTAACTTTTGCACTAAGCAGAGACTAAACCCATCTGCTAATTGCCAGCGTACTGCTAGCTTGTCTTCAACCAGTTTTATCGATGGTGCCTGCTCTCTGCTGGAGATACGTGGTCGAGTCATGCCAACTACAGAGGTATCAACGTAGGTTTTTGGGAGATAGGAGGGCCGTATTGCAGGTGGCTCATCTCCGAATTTCACGCCTATAGTAATGAAATTTTGTTTCATGCAGCCGGCATTTAACCAACCGCCTTGTGCATTTTTTTTTTTGTTCTTTTAATTTCAGCTTTATTTGAGCACCACTTCCTTGGGCATATTTAATGAGTGGAGGGCACAGCCTGACGTCTGTGCTTAAGCCTTTGAAGTGACATTCCAGTGGAAGAATAGTGACCACCACTGAGTACAATAGGGTAATTTTCTGCCAGTGAATACTGCTTTTAAGGTTAGAAAATCTTTGTACCATTTATGGCAACATGAAAAAGCTGAAGGTGTGTTCCGAAAGATTTCAATTATTTCATCAAAACTTTCCATTATTTTGCCAGCAGAGTGTTAGAAGGAACTATTCTTACATGTGTTTATCTTTTTGTGATGCGATTCCATGATGATGTTTCGTTTTACAGTAATGGACTGAGATCTGCTGTGTGGAGTTGATATTCGCTGTTTGTTATGGAAATGACCTCGCAGTTGTTACCATTCCCCGAGAAATATCGCAGCATCGATCGGAGATATAGATTCACCAGCAGGTAAGCAATCGTCTGCTTCACTTTGATACCTATCTTTTAAATGAGAATTAATCTGCCGCTGTATGAATTCTGAGGTGTTTTCTATCGCTACTGCATATTGTAGCCTAACTTCCATTGAGCTTAGTCTTCACAAAATTGTTCTGTCGAAGTTTTCCTCTTTATTAACTTTTTGCCTAAAATTTTCTGAAACAATCAAAAGCTTTTTTCTGCTGATTGTTACATTTTAACGAGATTTCTATCTGCAGAAAGTATTTCCATTACAAGTGAGCCGACACTTCTCCTCATTTGTAGAATATTCCTTTTGGTTGAAGAGTCGGTTCTTTTTTGAAGATTGGAAAACATCGTCGTTTCGTTTATGTTAGGCCACTAGCACATCCCAAAAAGCACCGAACCCCCAAATAATGCAAAAACTTTCGAAGAAACACTCATTCTGGAAAGATGTTTGCGGAGAAATTTTACAATTGCTACTGAAGCATTCCTAAAATATTTTTGACAGGTCGGTCAATTCGAAAGAAAATTGAATCCGTGAAGAGAGAGGGGTGTTTCGTGGCTAGTTTGGTGTTTATTCGTCTAAATTCTTATTTTTGAGATGCCTGTTGTGTTCATTTCTTTTCATCAACTAAGCACTTAAATGCTCAAAGATCCCATGTGAAGTATCCGATTTAAAGGACTCTTACCGATCAGAAGGGGCTCTATCAGACTTGCCATGGGAATAATCTGTTGATATAGAAGCTAAACCAGAGTCCAGCTATCTTCAAAAAAACCCCCCATGAGCATTTTTCTTTGCTCGGAAATATCTGCCTATACATTTAGCAACATTTTCGTGTTCTAAACACGATTAATATAAGAAGTGCGGGTATTATCTTGCGAACTTGAATTTACCGTTATCAACCTCCCTATTTCTGAGGTGATTAAAACGGCTTTTCTGTTAACGTACAAAAAATTAATTGGAGCTAGCAAAAAAAAATTTAATATCAGCTAACTATCCTTTCATCGATTCGGACTGTCCAACCAGGTAATAAATGGACCGTCTTAGCAGTTCCAGTTGATTAGCGGTGAAATTTTTTCCAGTGGTTTTTGGAATCGAAATCGGCAATGCACAAAAAAGTTAATCAACTTTTCAGCATATGTTAATGAGGGGGTTTTCTCAGAGTTAAAAAAACCGAATTTCAATAGAAATTTTCCTTTCAATTTCCGTATTTAGCAGCCTTACTTTATTCATAATTAATCCACTTCATTTCGATATTGTTTTTAAGTGTGAAATACTATTGTTTATCACTCTGTAATATTATATCGAATACTTTCTAAAATCGCATCAATAGTTATCGTTGTCTCTATTACAGAAGATCGTAATCTACGTAGTACAGAAGTAAGAATCAAAAGAAGTTTATGAGAGCAGGTCCAACTTCCTTATTTGTGCGTAATATTTAAGCACCTGAGTATATCAAATAATTCTGTTATTTTTCTCTCTCTCTAATATTTCTTCCGTCAAATGTATTGTCGATGTAATTTTATTTTCTTCTTTCCATAGGAGAGCGTTTTTCTACCACAAACAAAACCGCAAAAAATTAAATGCCTCTAATCGCTGCTTGATCCTTTATTGTGTCGTTTTTATTCCTTTATTCATTCTCAAATTTGCATTCGCAAAGTGTAATTGGACGTGTAGTCTGCGCAGAGGTATATGAAGTCTGTGTTTGCGATAGTTTTTTTTTTTGGAATCATCGAGTGTTCTAAAGTGAGTGGATTTTGAAACATATATAATGTCGGCGATCGATTGTTCACCCATGCCATTCCTCAATTCGAAAAAGAATGAACTAGTCAAAGCCAACTAAAGGCACCAAAATTATGCATTTATTATTATCCCGATCGGATTCTCATTGCGCACCTCTCGGGTCACAAGAAAAGATAAATTTGCTATAGGAGATTTGTTCGAGGTATCGGATTTTTTCTTTAAATCTGAAAGCATTAAGATGGATATTTTTTTACTTGTTGGCAGTTTATGGAGCCGATGCAGCTGAAAAGCTCCTCTCCTAGCTGCTCATATTGGCACGCTTACTTATTTGTCGTCTCAACATATATCAAATAAGCTATTTATTTCTTTATTTACAGCGATGGGAATTTCTAACAAAGGATTTTCACTGGCCAGTTGATATCAAACTTGTTTTCGAATTTCAGAGGTGATGGGGAAAGCATGATGTGTAATTATCCTTATTATGGTGAAGATGAACACTGGCGTTTCGTATATCGCAGAGTCTACGAGGATCATATCGTGCAGCTGCCTTCGAGCTTTTCGCTTGTGGTAAGTCGCTGTTTTTTGCGTTTCGTACGTATCATGGGTTTCTGAGTGGGAAGAAATGGAGAGGTTTACCGAAGGAAGAAATGTTCCTAAGGCGAGCAACACAATGGAAGACACGGGTCAACCGGAACGCTTGTGCATTTCTGGTTTTCGGCGTTTGCAGGTCGCCGTTCGGTTTCCGGCATCAGAATACTTTGATTTCTGGCGCACCTTTTGCGGAATGATGCGCTAAGTGATGCACATCTATTCTAGTGATGTGCGCTAGAGCGAGTTGATCCAACTCCTTTCTTTCATGTCAAATTCGCTGATTACTAACTTTTAGAAATACTACAGTGTATAGTTGCTTAAAGGGATATTAAAGTTATGCAGCCAATTATGCTAAAAAATTTCACATTTTTGGAAGCAGTCACCTGTTGAATTGAAGCATTTCGTTTTCCATTCTTTTTTTTTTGGTTTGATATTGTTGCTGACCATTCGTGAACAAACCATCCCTCTCTACATCTTCGCCTCGCATCTTCATTCTCTCACCTCCTTCAAATATAATTTTTTTTCCTACTTTTAGATCTTATATGCCGGTGTTGTTTCTTTCGTGCGTCATAAGTAGAAATCGTCTCAATTTATGCTATTTGTTAGAAATTGGAGACTGATTTATTTTCTGACTTTTATACTTGCTGAATAATCCTAATAAACAGGCATGTTAGTTAGAATAAATCCATCAAGTGAGCAGATGTGTCTTGAACGCTAAAACATTAGAAAGTGATCGTTCCGAGTCAAATGATGTATTACCGTTTCGGGTAATCGTTCCGGCCGGCCACTTGCCCTCCACTAGGGTTGGTTCGTTGTGAAGAGTTTAAATATTCTGTTCGCCACATCGCTAAGAATTCAGGTTTCATTTTCTTCGCATCTTCTCGAGGAGAAAGGGATCTTTAATGTGAATAGTGCTTAAGGCAATTCATTGCAAATAAGGTTTTATTTTGGAGTAAGGGGCGCCTTTGATTTCTTCTGCTCATAACCGTGTTTTTATTTTTTTTTTTTGGAGAATTAGTTATTGAGGAGGCTTTGTCTGTCCGTCCGTTCGTCGGTGTATTTGAATCTCGAGACTTACTCTACTGATTCGAAAGAAAATCGAATGCTGAACACCTGTGCCTATTTCGAGGCCGGGTTCTAGAAGTCGGCCATGCCCGCCCTACTTCGATTTTTTTTTTGACTTTTGCAGTTCCTCAGGTTTTTCTTTTTACTCGAGCACCTGAGTTTGAATCCTGCCAGGACGAACTGTTTTATATTACGCAACTATTTCGATGGCTAAAACGGATGTTACCGGCAGATAATCCCTTATCTGTTACCTAAACCCCTCAAATCAAGACTGTTTGTTGATTTTACGGTGCTGTTATGAAATATAAAACCAGGTAGTCCCACAAGACACTATTTTTTGTGTTTCCGAAAATGTCATAAGATTGCAATTTTTTGATAACGTTACGGCTACTTGAAAGTTGTCGTTGTAGCATAGCTGCCCGAAGATTTTCGTTCATTGAGTTGGGCAGAGCGTCATTTCCCGAACATTGCCAAAATTTTCGACTTTCAACTCTTGTAGTGATTATAGTTTGTTATGAGCAACTCTAAAATAGTTTATTGTAGCTCTGAGGACGATCGTATGAGGTACTAAAATGGTAGCAAGGCACGTGGTATCGATCGTGGGTTGGTTGTTGGTACAAAATTTTCCGGGGTTTGCTTTGCACGGCAGGACAGGGCGCTGAAGTTCTCTCCTTGGCAGTGTGAGGGGCATTTCTTTGCTGGGTTAGGAAATTAGAGCACTTCTCCAGCAACTGTCATGAAATCTGCTTTCAGAGAAACAGCCAGTAAGATTAGCAGGGTCGAGCAATGTCTGCCATTCTTGAAAAATCATCTAGAGGTGGTTTCAAGTATCATCGAACTGGAATACTTTGTAATGACCACGCATGATGACTTTCCTGCAAGAGACAATCAGAATTTTCGTCGCCTCATCACTTCTGGTGCTCATTACAGGGTTTTTTGAGGATTCACCGGAGATGGAGGGGGAGGTGAAGTGGAGGGGGCTAACACGGGGTAAGAAATGAATGTGTCTTGCGGTTTGCTCATGCAACACTGATATTATACTGTCTCGGTTGAATAAGAGTAAATACAACAATTTTTATTTCAATTAAGATGTAAGAATTCTTTTCGAATTCAGTTCATCGAAAATTCTTTGGAGAATTCATATGATATGAGCGGACAGTTTGCATCGCATGCGTTAAACATTCATTTTCACTTATGGTATATTGCACTTCGCCGAAGGAAGTGTCACTGCCTGAGCAATCATGGGACACTTCTTGAGTTTAAACAACATGAACGCATCTGGATAGGAGTATTTCGATGTTGTGGTTTAGAACACTTCACTTTGGGAGTTCATCCGTTACACGTCAGTTAAAACTTCCGTTCCAAACAACCAAACGCTACTTTAACGACCGCTTATAGCTGATGTTGCTGTTTAGAGCAAGTCTGAGCTGCCATTGAGCTAACCTTTTCCTTTTTTTTTCGAGAAGGGCGTTGCGCTTCCGGAAGTGGTCATTAGAACAGTATTCAAATACGTTCATCCGATCGACCTCATCGGTGGAGTATCGAAATGCTGTAGGCGTTGGAATCGTCTAGCAACGATTGGTGCTCTCTATCGCGACCTTCGAGTGATAATAGTGGATCAACATTCCAGTTCGAGCGCACGTCGTTTTTTGGACAAGGCAAGTGCGCATGCAAATTTGAATTGATGAACGTGCTCGAAATTCTGCTGGTAAGACTGAACACTTCTGGGGACCTCTTCATTCACATCTGCAACCCTCATTTTCATACCTACAGCTTTTCTCAGAAATCTGTTAAATGCTAAATATAAATTGCTGTGTCATCATGACAGCGACTACCATTTCCAACTCGTCGAAGGACTGTTCTAGTGCTCATGAATGTGTTCATTTTTCTATATGCTTTTGGGTACACCCACACGTTTGAATGGCCAAGTTATATCCCGATGAGCAGGGCAAACTTGTAATAGAACTACTGAAAATTGCTACTGACAGAGGCACTCTGTGTTGTTGCAGTAAAACAATACCGCAGTCCCATATTTCACTGCAAAATGTCGTTCATTTAGACCGAGTAGTATTTGGCGTGACGGCGGATGGAGAAAGCAATTATATATATTTAATAATGGGACATCAGTCGTCGTCAAACAGCAACTTTCCTGGCTAAGGCGTACCCCTCGTTCCAACAGTTTTTCTTTTCGAACTTGCGATCACCTTATTCTCTTTTCAACTGAGGAAGACGGAGTGCTTAAGGCTATTGAGCACGTATTTGCCGAAGCGTTCTCCACTTGAATATGAAAATGCTGTGTATCAACTGGAATAGCTTGTTGCATCTCTTCTGAAATTTTGGGAGCCTCCTTTTGTTCGTCTCTTTTTTCAGTTCTTTGTTGTGGGTTTGAGCTGCATATTCTCAAATTGAACTGCACTTTACTATGCTCTAGCTGGTGACTTCGATAAGTTGGAAAAATGAAGGAGATAACTGCTGCAATGAGCAAAACGCGAAATATCTTGTCATGCTGAAATGCAGTTTTAAAGGTTTCGAATGATGTGAGGCGACTTTCCATCGACTTCGGCAACGGTGTGTCGCAAACGGTTCTTGCCGAGTCATTTCCAGAACGTATGATCAATGTGACGCATCTCGACATTGGAATATTCCTTGGTTTCTTCTCATTTTTTCTTTCATCTTTTTTTGAGTCCAGTATTTGCTATTCAATGCTGATGAATATAGCCACCTAGTATTTTCAGAATTCTGAGCGAATCCTTCAGCTTTTATCGTTGACTATTCAGTTATGAGGAACATTTTTGAAAGAGATTGTTTGTGACAATCTTCTTCGATGCTTGAAAGGCGATTCCGGCAGACATCCTGATGTATGCGCGAGGGATACAATGGCATTTCATAATAGAGTTTTTAGTCATAGCTGTCCTGTCTTCTGCAGTTTCGTTGGCATCAATGGTGAGAAGCCCTGATGAGTTGTGCTTTTTGGCCTTGCATATTTGCCCATTGCTCGATTACTTGCTTCAATCTTTCATGCCGCAAAGTACTATGCGTTCAGAAGTATTATTTCCTTTTCTTTATATGGAACAATCGTTTTAAACGTTTTATCTCTTTTTGCATCGAGGCACTGAGGCATATAATGAGTTGATTAAATAACATCCGGAAGAAGTTTATCTCTATGAAATTCTTTTTTAGAGTTGTCTGATATCGTGGCAACGAAAATTGTGAATTGTTTTCCCAATCTCGAGGTGCTAAATATGGGAAGGACAGGCGAAGTAAGTTTCTCTCAACCACTTTCTTTTTCGTCTATTTGACGAGTTGCGATGCGAGAAACCTTGTAGAGGTGCCGGTAAATTAACAAAGTTTTCATTTCCGGGCCACTTTTACTTATTAAGAGGACCGCCTTCAGAAACACGATGGAGGACTGTCGAAAAGATGAATTAATGTATATAGGATTTATTGTCGTAATGGAGCTGTTAGGAAGGAGCAAGTGATTTGAAGGGATAATAGATATCTGCTAAATTTTTATCAACACTCGCTGTAATTGATTGGAAATTCATCTATTTTCAATGGGATATACGAAAGATTTGAATAAAGCTGGATGTTACTTTGAAATATGTTTGGCTTTCTTGCTCTTTGTTTTAGCTTCTCTATACGGAACTGCAATTATTAATGTGAAGAATGCGAGCTGTTTTGCTTAGGCACAGGTAATGCCGATGTTCTCTGAGGACGCATTTCCTCGTATACGCCGACTGATATTGGGACATTTGGAAAACTTCTGCGATGCGAGAGGGAATTTTGTTAAAGATTTTGTTGAGCGACTTTGGGTATGGCGGAGGCCACTTACATCTATTCTTCTTCGTGGCTTCCAGATTACTAAGTCAGTGTTTTGCTTTGAGACATAATTATATTATAAATCAAAAAAGCGAAAATACCCAACAGAGTGCCTGTGAAATTGACACCGTAGACTGCAATGCATTACGGTTTAGATTTCTCTTACGATGGTTTTTACATTAGAAAATTCAAACAGTGGGAATAAACTGGTTCTAGATTCTTGAAAAAATATCGTCTATCATAAGTGGAAGAAGCGTTTGTTGCAATGCACTACGGATTTGGCACGTGACATTTGCGCCACTTTTACTTGCAAACGACTTATTTCTTCTATTCTCACTATAGCATAAGCCCCATTCTCATGTGCACTGGCTTTAGAAATTTATGGATGCAATGAACCTCTTAGACATGTGAAGAGAAGAAGTGCAGTATTTTAATGAACATTATCATTTATTCTGTGTGGGATATGGATTTGGTTTCTAATATCGGATTGCTGAGAATGTCCAGGACGCTTTACCCGCATTCCTTCCGCAAAATTTATCGCTGTCCAGATGAGCCTATTTACACTACTAGGCCAAAAATTTTTCACCTGAAATCATCGGAATATCGCTGGCTCAAATTTGACTCGAATCTTTGTTATTAAATTGTGTTGCGGTTTTCTGACATCCGCTGTCAGAAATATTTCACCATGCCTCTCGCCCTAGGCGTGCACATCAGTTTCAGTTTGCCGAAATTTGTTATAGTATAAACAATGTTTTGCATAGTTTCGAGTTTCGCATTCTATGAGTCTGGAATTTGTTCCCCGCAGATATCGTTGCCGCATCCACTCCATTACCTCTCGAAGTGCTCCGGAGCCGCTTTCATCTAAACAACATTGCAGCGCTCACATATTAAATGTCTTTTCGTTTGAATTTCAACTTTGCGAGCGTTTTGCTCTTGTTTGTTGTTCATGCTTACATATTTTTATGTTTCCTGCAAACAATTGATTGTTTACAGTTTTGAGGGACTAAAAAACGCTCCATTCAAATTAGCTCTTTCGGAGCTTCATCTAGAAGCACATATTGGTCCTGGTGTGTTCGACGCAATTAGTAACCTGGTCAATCTTACTATATTCACACTGAATCCTATAGGTTTCTGGAGTACGGAGGCGATCTCACGTCTAAAGGCGAGTTTATTTTTCTTTTATGATAGCCTGAAGAAATATGCCATCGACAATGATGCAACCGAGAAATATTTTTGAAAGCGTTGCGTTTGTTGATTTGTGTTAAATAATATATGCAAATTATCAAAAATGTAAAATCATCTTATGCCATTAAAATATTCCAAGTAAGCAATGCTTAAGCATAGAATGAAAGTTTTTCATGAGATACCATTTTTCTGCTTAGGATGCATTCCTTTTATTGGTGTGAATTGTGCTGCAGAGAATAAGCAATATTTGATGCATTGTAATTGAATATTGGCATTTTTCTTTGCAAAAAATAAAAATAAAGAATGTATCACATACAGAGCACTGAACTATACACGGCAGGTCGCCACGTAGGAAATATTCGCTCTTCTTGAAGTTCTTTTGAAGCCTGAATTGTGCTCACTGAGAGCTATGGTGTGAAAGGGATTAATCTACATATAAGTAGTGCGTCAATTACTAGATAGGATACGAACAGGTACAACTAAATAGGTACCGATCAAGCTGAGGTTTTTATTCGGCTCATTAGCTTTTTTTTGAGTACCTCTAGGAATTAAATTAATTTACCATCAAATTCCTGCTGAAATAGAATGTCGATAAATGACTAAAAGTGCTTCATTTATGCGGTAATTTTAATCAAAATTCCTTTGATTATGTTCCAGTTGCTTGTGGTAAACTCTTTACATCCTTTTATAACGACTTAATAGTCACTCAAACTCTTATGCAACTTTCATCGCAGTCGATTTATTTCTATTAAGGGAGTTTGTTACAGTGTGCAATTTCAGAAGTTTAAATAAAGTCTCCGATATTTTAGAATACTGTACAACAGTTAAGCTTAGCTTCTTCTTTTGTATGTGTTTGTGTGTGTGCATCAAATTGGTCGTAATTGTCCTACCAATCGATCGCATATATTCGTTAGAATACTGTCGTAATCAGTAGTTATTTGCTCAGAATAACTTCATTCAGCTTAGTCAATTGACTAGCAGATTTGTAACTCAAGCAATCGTTCCCATTGTTGAATGTGAGGGATCGTTTTCACTGGCGAAGTGATTCCACTTCAAAACTGTGAGGAAAGTTTTATTGTCATCTATGTTTTCTTCGGCACTTTTCCTTTTTTCCTCAAATCGCCGACCTCAGAATGAGGAAGACATTGCACATAACTGTTTTTTTATTAACTTTCCAGGTTCTTGCCAAGCTGGAACACCTACATTTGAGAAACGATGCAGGAAATAATAATGATGCAAGTAATATCTCGGCTGTAACGCGTCTATTGCAGTCGCCTGTCCATGACGCAGATCGTTTCTTTCCTTGCCGACTCAGACATTTATGTCTTAGCAATTTTCGTTACCTCGGTTCGAAGACTGTAAATGAAATCGTGAAAAGGTACACTTTTTGTTTTAGATCTGTTGAAGATCATTTCATTTGATGACGAAATGTCAAATAAGTCGACGTCTATCCTCCATGCTTCAGACATCTCCATTCTCATAATTACCCTCAAAGTAACAAAGGCAGCATGCGCAAAGGTTGTTTCACGTTACATGACTAGTGGTCATTAGGTTGTAGCAAAGGTTGATCATTGGCTAGTCACCGCGAAACGCGAAGAGCGATTTTTGATTCACTGGAAGGAGGTGATTGGCGAATTCCGTAGAACGAGGGAGGAGATGTCGGACCTTAGCAAATTCTGAGGAAGGCGGGGAATCAGGAATCTTGAGCATCAGTGTCTCCTGTCATTCTTTCATCCCACAGACTCTTCAGTTGATGATGAGGATCGCTTGGCTCAGCGGTTCGGTCCATTGGAAGCCAAATGGAGTTACTTGGTGCCATCGATATTATGCACACCAGAGAACAGTACAACTTCTTACTGCTTGGGATGGTGCGGACTGTTTCCTATTGTAATATTGCCCGTTACTTTGTTCAGTGTTCCTTAAGAATGTTATCCTCATTACTTATGGCACATCCACTATTGCAAAATAGTGCTTACTGTTGCATTTGGTAGTGCTTACTACTGGCAGTTCTGTTGGTCATTATTATTGCTTGCACTGTTGAATACCTTCTCCGGCAGTACCACTCAGCCGCAGCAGCAGCAACGACGCTTACTCAACAATAAGCATTGTTGCTGCTAGCACTAGTGCAACGTGCTAGCAGTGTTTCTTCTGATAGTATTACCTGCTGCTACTACTGCAGTTTAGGACCACCCATCGCTGTCGCCTGCTGCTGCCACTTACTGCCATCGGCTACTGATGCTGCCTTCTACAACCACTATGCATTGCTGTACGTACGACTACCGATTGTTGGGAACTTAACCCCGAGGAGCTCTGAAGCTCCAAATCTTTCTGGAAATTCTCAGCATCCTGACCTCAGAGCCTGCTCGAACACTATCGCAGTTGTTCTGGAATTCCTGGGACTACCTAAACGCGAGGCGCAAGAAAAGTGCTGATCGGGCAAAGTCATGTGAAAGTGCTAAGGGTAGTTTTTGTCATAAAAGTAGGAGCGTGCGCTTTCATACATCAGCAGTTTTATTTTGATTGAGTTCCAACATAAGACTACATGCTTGAGACTCTGAAAATCTGCATGAAGTGTTGCAGATTGAAAAAATGAAATCGTGTTGCATCCTTTAAGTGTCATGAAGTTCGCAGTCTTTACGAATGTCCTTAGGTAGGCACAGACTCTAAAAAACTGGCGGAGGGCACTTCAGACGCCCTTAGAGCGGAGTTGCTCGGTGTTACGGCTCCCCGCACAGTTGTTTATATGAAGCCATTGCCATGCTCTGTCATACTGAATATTTTTACTTAACTCAGTGATGACATTAGAAGTTATACTCGCAATGAGAAACAGTGCGGATATGTACTCTCCCATCATAATGACCGACGATCCAAATTCAGTGGAAATGTTTCTTGCAGCTGTCCACAATTGCAGTCGCTTGGTATCGCAGGAAGTCGATCATTGCGTGAGGAGGATATTCACAAACTGATAAAGAGGCTGCAGTAAGTTGGCCGATTACTCCATTTATTAGTATATCTCAACATCCGTTATTTTTAATTGCAAGTTTCAGTACCTCATTCCCTCTATCATTGCCTCTACCTTTTTATCTCACCATTGGCCTGATTCTTTTGGTGCCATTATCATACGAGTGTAATTGATGCGTTATCCTGCTTTCACGTTCAGGTGGAGGTATATATCTATTTTTTAAAGACTCGCAAACACTTCAATAACTTAAACGTTGCTGGAACCCTTAGAACTCACTAATCTCTCCTTAATAATTTCGAGGGGGTTTTTTTGCTGTGAGCCATTTTTTCGCGAAGCTGTTTCTTTTAAATGATTAAGATTTGTTGGCCACTGAAAACTCTCTCCCAAGACAGGACAAAGCCGCGACCTGTCTGCTCTTTTCTAAACTATATATTATTGATGACTTTTAAAGAATGCTTTCTTGGCGTATTTCAGGAATCTACGCTTTCTCGATCTAAGCGATATCAACGTTGCAACGTGGAACGAGGTGATGTTGAATGAAAATGATCTACCAAACCTGCGCTTTCTTATGCTGCACTTTGTGCCTGTAAGTTTGCTTCCGGTCAATTCTCATAAAGAGATATATTGGTTCACGTTGTTCCAACCATATATTTTTTATTCTTTCAGTTTTCCAACCTTATCTTTAAAATTTTGATTATTCCACAGGCGAAGTTTTATGAAACATAATAAGTGTCATTTCAGTCAGCGCGTATTTCTTTCTACCCGCGACATACAACCTTATTTTTACCGTTTTGGAAAATAGTTGAGAGCTCTGAAGTGAGTGAACGGTTGGAGGGCCGTTGTAATTGTTCGCTGATTGGAGATGGGATTCGTCTTATGGAAACTGTCGAGTTTTTGAAGAATTAGTTTTCTTGGAAAAAGATCACAACAGTAAGACCCATAAGAGAGAACTTCTTGTCCATAATGGTTCGTTTTGTGAATGGTAGCGTTTGGACCGTGAGAACGAGCGTTGTTGTGGAATGAAGGTAATTTCTGTTCAAATACGAATGGACAGCGTCCTCTTGACAGTAGAAATTTGTGCTATGTTCGTTTCTGCTGATTTTGGGCAATTGTGTTTTGACATCATTTGCGACCGATCTAGCAGTGGCCGCTATTTCTTCGGGCGGATACTAGCATTTGGCGTGCGTTTTATCGTTTCGTTTTTTGTTGAACTACTGTGCTCATGGTCGTCTGTTGTCCTACAGAAGCCGTCATTTGTGATGAGCGCATCTCTATGTGAAGAGTTTGTTGCATTCATTGAATTCGTGTGTCGGCTCTTTGTTCAATTTCTTTATCTGCTGATTGCGTCTGGACACTAGAAGACGGCTGCAAAGCTGCTCTAAGAGGTCTTCCACGGTTTCTTGCACCATTTTTTCGGTCGGCTTCTTCTGAGGCTCCTAGACGTTATTTGTCGATTTTGGGAGGACATCCACCACGATCTTCATCTTAGACTCACATTTCTTGTGCGAAGCTTGTCGAACCGACGTTGTATACTGTGTTCACTAATAGTTTCCTCGAATGATACTTGCGAGTTACTTCACTTGATTTACGACCCAATTTGATTCCGTGGTGAAAAATTATATGAGAAGCCTAACTAATCTTTCACGTTAGACTATGGAACGATGCACATTTTGAATTTTTAGGAAATAAGGCTTTACGCAACAAACATGAAGCGAAGCATGCATTTTATAGAACAGTTTAGTTTATTATAGAATACTGCCTTCCGTGTACTGCTTTTTTTCTAAATAGAGGCTCGTAACTCGAGCAAAACTAACTGATCCATTGGATTAATCAGTTTTGAATCTCATCTTCCGTAATTTGAACTTCTTTTAATATCTATTTCTTATACATAGCGAACTGTTGAAGTTGAATGCAAAGAAAATGACATTTAAGGGATGTGGAGCTTGTTGCGTTTAGAGGTGTGCATTATTGTTTCCGTATAATACAGAGCGGTCCCCAATGTATTGTTTAGTGGATTTATTTTAAGATAGATATGGAAACGTTGGAAAAGTTTAATTTAAAGCGGCCGGAAGTGATAATTTCGGCGCATCCGGATCACTTCATCAACTGGAATATGCTGGATGGAAAGGTCGTTTTCAACAGTCATTTCGATGGAGATATCAACGCTGTGCTGAACGACCTCGATAATGAGCCAGGCTTTTGTTGCATGAGTAGATTTTTATGCAGAAATGAAAACGATTTTGATTGCGATGATGTCGACGATTTCTGAACTTTGTTTTTATTTGTGCTCAAGAATATGAAATTATGTATCCATGCAGAAGTGTTCTGAGTTCAGAGTAAGAAAATGGATTCGAGAGTGTGAGATTCCGTTCAGTTTCGGGCAGGAAGAGGTGGAGAACTTAAGAAACTTCATGGACTTCTTGTTCCATGTCGTGAATAGGGGCAGGTGCGTACTGGTTTGGAAACAGTTGTCTCTTGCCCTACACAATTGATTTCTTTCTTCAAATATAAGCGCTACACAATTATGATTGTAGCTTTCACTTATTTGATGTGTCGATGAGATGATCCATTGATGGTATGAATGCATTGTTCGCGGTCTTTCTTTTTGCAGTTCGTTCCTCAAGCTATAGCAGTCACTTTGTATTATTTTCCTGTATTCCTCTTACCGACCGCCCATGCTTGAAACTGAACCATTAGACCATGTGCTGTTTTATAGACGGAGAAGTTACACTGCTGGTCGATTACTCGCAACTCTAAAAGTATATTTTTATGTCATACGACGGGTTAGGCAAGCTGGATAATAGGCTGTTAAGAAAGCTACTGTTTGGTAGACCATAGTGCTCGAACTCGTCGCTCGTTGCATCAGCGTTTAGTTGAAATATATCTCATGATATGTTAAAAGCATATTATAGATTCTTTAGAAGTGCTTGAGATTGGACGATATCGCGATTATACACTTTGAAGATGTAAGTTTTGCAAAAGCGCATAGAAGCAGCATGGTCCTCCCCTTATATTCGTGGCGAAATAATCTTTGTTGCCAACATATGGTCAATTGGTTGATGAAAGGGACCTGTATACACAAAGATTGTGACATATTGTATAGTATATCCATAAGAGCATTGCAGTAGTTTTTGTTGTTTGCATATTGAAGTTTCTACACAAATGGACACAGATAATGAGCCGCCATTGGGCATGGAAGGAATTGAGGACCTCACTAGGATAAGCGGAACCATTGCGGAGACTACTGTTACGACTATGAGAGAGTCGAAAAACAGTTGTAATAACCAAAGTGGTTGACATTAATGTTTTGAGTGGAATAAGAAAAATAGTGTTCAGCTTGTGAGGGGTTGGTGCGGGTGCTTTGAAGGCAATCAAAACTGTCGGATGAACCAATAGCAGAAACTTTCGTTTCGAGTTAAAGACTCTTGAACCCTTAGGACGGCCTGAGATTAATTTTGCAACTGCGGTTACCTTTGAATACGTGCAGAGCAAAGTGGATGCCAACGGCTGTGTGCTTCGAAATTGTATTGTACCATTTGATTGTTAGGGGTAGAAGCGGTCGGTTGCTTGGAGACGTCACTTATAGTTCGGAGTGGTAAGGTGAGGATGAAGACTTTCAAGATGAACTTGTATGAATAAAGACACATATTTTGGAATATTACGAAGATGAACCAAAGAGATTTTCGAGTCAACGATTGCTGCGAAAATTTTCTCGAATGTCGATAATTTTGACGGGGCAGAACATTTCAACAGACTGAAGCAGCAGCAGAATTCAAAATGGAGAAGCTTTGAAGCGTAACGTCAATGCGTTGAACATTGCAATGAAAAGACGTTGTGGATTCGAATGTCGCAAATAGCAACTAAACGGCATATAATTTGTAGTTTTAATCATTGGGTAGATAACGTACGCTCTGTGAATGATCTTATCACTAAATCTTTTGAACATTAGTTTCGCTTCGCTTCCTTCTTCCCGAAGAGCTGATGAGAGTTGCAAGTTTCGAATGTGGCTAATTGAAGAGGAAGAAGAAATACAAAAGCGGGTGCTCTCTCTTTGATGGATTAAACGTAATGCTTTAATTTTTAGTTGAATGCAATTTTTGGAGTTTATTTTGTTTTGTTTCATTTTGAAGGATAGCGAACTATTTATATTCATGCGAAGTATTTGAAGAATTTACTGCTTGCTACCTTTGCTGTTATCGTCACTTTCATTGATTTCGAAGAAGATTGATTATATATATATATATATATATATATATATATATATATATATATATATATATATATATATATATATATATATATATATATATATATATATATATATATAGAGAGAGAGAGAGAGAGAGAGAGAGAGAGAGAGAGAGAAAGAAAGAGAGAAAGAAGGAAAGAAAGAGAAAAAAGCTCGAATGAGAGCAGCTTCTTCACAAAGTGCTTTCATTCGCTACATCAATCAAGAGAGAGCACTCTGTGAAAAAGCAAGGGGATGAAGCCGCAGAATGAAAACTTGTAAATCGCATCCAATACTGCACTGATGAATTGTTCAGTACTGCCGCTCGAAATAATTCACTGGATTGGAAAAGACAAAAGTCTTCTGCTCAGCGTAGCTCCCATTGGTCCAGCGGCAAGAATTGCTGCTCATTCGATTCTGGGCTTTGTGGCTAAGTTAGGTTGCAAATGAAACTGATGGAAATTCGACATCTCAAACCATTCATTGCCGGCAAAGCAACACGGGTTTTCATGCCGTCAGCAAAGGCTAGCAGAATGCAAAGTTAAAACCTCTTTAACCGACTGAAAATATGAGGTGTTCATAAATAAATGAGAATTTGACACGAAAAAACGAGGCATTTCGGTACTGTTTGAAGATTGCTGGAATTGAGGCTACTAGACGATTATAGGGTTAGTGCTGATGGGTGGGTCACAGCATGAGTAGCTCATGTTATTAGGACATATCTTGGTAGTCGATTTTTAGAAGGCAGCAAACGTATGATACGCCACTAAATTATGCACTTTGTCGGGGTGGCCTTTCTTTGCGTCGTTGAGTAATCGTTAACATTCAAGCTGCCACTTATGTGAGTGCGAGGCCACAAATAAGTTTCATTGCGAATATTTAGCTTGCAAACTTTCACGATTATGAACTTCACTCATTAGTTAAGAAAAATGGAAATGAACATCAAGCTGCTATACGAGCATTCTTAAGATTCATTAACACGCTTAATGCTGGATTCGGTGAATAAGTTTTGTGGGGACATTGAGGCCTCACAGCAAATTAGCTTCTTGAGACGAAATCCGTTGCTGGCTGAAGTCTTAAGAGACAACAGGAGAATGCAACGAATTAGCGAAGAAGTTTGCAACTTGCGTCGTTTTATCTTTAATATGCGAAGAGGTGAACGGTGGAAATTTGGAGAGAATTGTTATCGCCTCCCTCCCCCCTTCCCCCTATCCCCTCTCATAAGAATGTTTCCAACGTCCAACGGATTGTAAAAAATCATAGCCAAAATACCTTTTTTTTCCACTATCAAAAGATCTTCTTCAAGCTCAATGAACCGTGCAAAATTTTTGTGTGAAGGTTGAAGATGGATGTCTGTGATGCGTAAGCGAAAGAGTCGCTCGAAGCGTAATTCAGCCTCAGAAAACACCACAAGGCATGAAACATGTCTGCCGAATAAAAAGCTTTCTCTCTGACAGTCAAATGCAACCAAGCCTAGCACAATGCTCCCACACAGTGTGCGCTTGAATTCAACAACTACTTGATTTTGCTGTTTTTTCGCGTGCCGAAAAGGAAAGGAGAACAACAACTGAAATGGGGCGAGCGAGGACATTTTAACAACTAAACGAAGCACAACTAATTCTTTACTAATTCATGTCGGACGATTCGACTTCTTCCAAAAAAACTGCGGAGACCTAAACAATTCGAATATTTTTTGTGCAAAGTCATTGACGATGCGATTATTATTCAGCGAAATTTATTTGTGATTGAAAAGAGATTCAGTTCGGCAAATTTGTAGAATCACCTTAAAACCAAACGTTAAAAAATAATGTAGCCCGAACATAATTTTCTCTTTGTTTTAACTTCTTTGGAAGCTCTTTTATTTTATATCATCGAGCCGTTCATCGATATGTTCAGAGTTATCATTCGAGTTGATTTGTTCTCGCCACATCTTTCTTTTTTTAAGTTCATGTGATAGCTATCATTGCTGCGACGAATAGAGAACTTCATTTAATGAGCACTTCAAAATATCGTTGATTTTTTTGCATTCGTCCTCCTCTTTGATTAGCCCAGATAATGAATCACTCCGTGAATGCGCACTAGTTGTTTCGCTTGACAATGATGCGCTAGAGAGGGAGAGAAAAATTGAAAGCACAAAGGAGAGCGGAGGAAGAAACATCAAATCGGCTGCATTCAGAATCAATACTAAAATGTCAATTGCTTCGAAATTCACTTATATAGAATATTCATTGAGATCGGCATGCATGCATTATGCGTGACGGGATGTTTGCATGTGAAAGTGCAGCATGAAAGTCGCATTCATGAAATGCGATAGTCATTCTATTTCACTAAGCAGTGTCTGACACAGAGTGCACTTCAACCTGAATCAATGAATAAATTTTTATTTCACCTCATTGTCTCTTCGCATATATTTCTACGCACTTTTTATAAAATTCAGTTTGCAAGGTGCGTGATGTGGGCATGGTGACTATACCATTTTAATGTGTAATTGTCTGTGTATTGTGCCTGTCTGTCTCTTCGTCTATCGGTCCAGCACAGTCACCACCACGGGGCTTCCTCCACCGGCCTTTAAGATGCTCCAAAAATTTGCAAAAACGTTACCTACTTAAATAGGCAATGAAATTTGCATGCACTTTACGATGCAGACATTCAGATGATAATAACTTGCAATACGCACCGCAGAAGTTGGCAGTGACTGCGCTCTTTGCGTTGTCTTAACTTAATCAATCAATTCCTTGAGATACCCACAATAATCAAATATACGCAACAGTGTTCATCCAACCCTTATGCAAATTTCTAACAAAGTTTCAGTTTCTTTTCGCCCCGTTCAGGAGATCGCCTTATGGGGTACGTCATATTTACCAGCATTTCTAGCACTGCTGTCAGCCGTTTCTGAGCTGTAACTTCCAAACAGATAGACAGACAGACGGGCATGCATGCACACACATATATACACGCAGAGAACTTGTGGTAATTCGTTTTGCAGATGCAACACTGCGAAAACGTATAAAACGGAACCACTCGTAGAAGACCGTTAGGAATAGTCGGTTTGTTTGATCTGGACACAGTGTTGGCATATTCAATCATTTTTCGATATCTGTGACGTCCGAAGAATGGCTAACCTCTGACATCACCGTTGAAATTCATAGGTCGACTCTTATCTGAGTTATTGACTAATTAACTGTGCTTAACAGTTCAGGTACATCTGAGAGCTTGTCGGATTACACTCTACAGCCAATTCCTTTAGAAAAACGGATGTTTGTAGATTCGTACAAGTGTTCGCTTCGGGTAAAACAAGAATGTGCTCCAGCGAGCATTTCAATATTTGCTGGCAGTTCTCGACCGTGCCTGATCCAATAAGCAGGATTGTAAAAGCAACTATCGTGGCAACTCTTGTAGCATGCTTACCAGTTTTTGAAGTTCTGATATGGCATCCACTTTGGTAGCTACCTACTAATGCAGTCGGAGACGAACCCTATAAAATCACGGTCTCTCTGAGACATTGGAGCCATATAATGGCAAAGCCTTCCAGTCGAAATAAGTGAGAGTGAGAGGAGCTTGCTGCAAATTCGAAGGTATCTGTGAGATGGCACGACAGATTCGGAAAATAATTAAAAATTGTATTGGTAAGAAGCCGAAAATTTATCTGTTTGTTTATCCACTATCTCGTTTAGGGAAAAATATAAATAAATGCATGGGGAATTAATAGAACAATAGTAAAAATGGCGATAAAAGCAATGAAAAAGAGATAAACTGAAGCAAAAAACGACTATCATAAGAATACAAACAGAAGGAAAATTTGAAAGCGTTCAGATATATAATATGGTGAAATCAAAACGATTCGGTGTCGAGAGCTGCAAACACCAACGTGAGGATTTTTCGATCATGCGAGTGTAGAAAGTTCAAAAAAATCCTCTAGCAAAGTGTCTTGAAAGCACGAAATTTCAGTTTTTATAGACCATTTTTGCAAAAGGAGACTCTTTCTGCCAATTTATTCTTTAAGCCAAGTCTTCCATTGTGAAAAGCGATCTCTGGAACAATGCAGTTTACAAGTTTGAACTTTCGATGCGTTTATAACCGAGTGCTCCCAATAGCTGTATGGAGTGATTCACTAAATTTGGCAAAAAATCAATCGACGATTTTTGCCAAAAGCTGATAAAGAAGTGCGGAGCGGTACGCTGTATGTGTTTTGAAATAGCTTTTAGGTAATTGGACGCAATGTTGCACAGTAACAGATTGCAAACCTTTTCAGGTATATAAGTAAGCGTCCCGATAAGCAATGTACTTTTTAAAGAAGTGGACTTTCTTTCTCGTATTGCGCAGAGCAACTGGCACTCAGCGCTGCGCCACATGAGAGAGTGACATTTGCGCCTGATGTTCACTCAAAACGCTTGGCTGTCTAACGTGACAGGCACTGTTATTACTCACGAATATTGAACAAAGATCTTAAGATCTGCGGTGAGCGCGCTGTCCATTGATTTTCTTTTGCTACAACAGGTTATTGGAATATTCGCAAGAATGTCTGAGATCAGGTCTGTTCAAATCTCCCAGGGGTTTCTTATTACTAAGATAAAGTGGCTGGCCACTCTCACTCGGATAAGCTTTTCCTACACTCGCATATTAACGCACCGATGCTTCGATTTGCATACTCATCAGATTTCTTGGAGAGGGAAATGATAAAATCAATTCTTAATGGCGCTGTTTTTCTCAGAAATGAATGAGGACACAAGTTTGCTGTATCAGCTAGGTTTGGGAGTTGGTGCAATCTTAATGGATAGGCCATTAGAGCAGATCGTTTTGTTGGTGGTGCATACGAAGCAGTCCGGAGCAAACTTTATCATGAACCAGACGTTGTATATCTCCATTGCATGCGGGAGAGTAATCCTCTGGGAATCCGTGTTGCATCATAGTCGTTTC
Source organism: Ascaris suum (assembly GCA_013433145.1). Lineage (NCBI taxonomy): Eukaryota > Metazoa > Nematoda > Chromadorea > Rhabditida > Ascarididae > Ascaris > Ascaris suum. Next base: position 9,099,242 of record CM024174.1, read on the forward strand.
CTCTGATAGCGGAATGCGTTCGCTTTTTGGAATATCACTTGGAAAGATAAGTGCATAAGAGTTTGAATGCAATGTTCTTGAGTTGGCTCAGCACATTTCCCTTTATATTCGAAGGATGCACCAATGAAAATGTTTTCAGTGTTAAAGATTTGTATCCGCGAACACCAAAAAAGTAAGTAATAGACGCCACCCATCTTGAGAGTGCACAGCACTGAGTTTGACCAAATCGTAGCAAATGTTAACTCGTCCGATACCTTATCGGTCTGAATTTCGCCGTTAAAATAATCGAAAATACCATCTATACGTTGGCGGCGTAAAATCGGAAGTCATCATACCAACAGTTTCGAAGCTGTTTTATGAAGGCTGCTTTACACCAAGGTGACTGCTATTCTTTTTCTCACGATCGGTTCGTTGATCTTAACCAGGTCAGAGTCGAACAACTCCATGGCTGCCAATACGGCCGCGATGTTTTAGTGCACTTTTGCAGATCCTGTGGACGTCAAGATCGCAAAAGCTCGACTCATCTAGACGAATGGCAGAGGAAAGCTATTCTAGAAAGTGATATGTGCTGAAAACATGCTCAGATGTGGACGCGAAACGTGATCGAATAACTAACTGCTTTAGTCGATCGGTCCGTGCCATGTACAAGTGACTGGTCTGATGTTTCAACCTCGTCCTCTGCGCAAATGCTGTATAAAAGATTACCTGCTTTGCTACCTGAGCGGTGCGAACAATAAGCGACCGGCAAAAAAGCATGTAGACTTTTCCTCCTTCAAATATCTGCAACTTCTTTCAGATCTAAATATGAACATGTCCTATAGGATTGCTGGTTGTCCCTGCGGTGATCGTCATGAATAATGGTAGACTTCAATTCATGAGATATTTCAAACGCTTTGGCGCTACCTTAGTACGAGCCTACAATCTATGAACCATTTCCCCATTTTTTTTCAAGTCAAGTCGAAGGCATCTTATGCCTCCCGAATATGATTGTTCATGGTGAGAACATATATCCATCCACATTGTGATCTAATCAGTTTTATGGTCCACATGTAGATGGGAAGAAGCAAAGGAAAAACAAAAAAGAATAATGAGTGCAAACATTCCCCTGTTTATATTTTTGCTTTATATATTGTGCGATCGAGCCGGGATCTATACGATGGGGCACATAACTCAACTGACTGTTAGGCAAGATCGTAGCCTATTTATACCTTCGGCTACGGCCCTGAAGGCATGAGGGGGGCCATAATACACACGGGGGAGATATCAAATCAAGGTCAACAACTATGAGCGTACAACTTGTTACATAATGAAGGTCACAACGATAACAGCGACCATAAAACTGATTAGATCACAACAGATCACTTCTAAAGTAGATCACTCGTTAACATATTGTTATCACGATTTTCGTTGAAAATGAATCTTCTCTGCATAAAATTCTATCGGAACTTCAATAGAAACATCTGTCATAAAAAAAATTTAGTTCAAATATTTGGGTGGCTGGAAGGACGTTGAATTAGGGACGCAAGAAAAACGCGTTGTAGGAACGTTAGAACTCAAAGTTTTAATGTTAACGTCGTTATGTAAGGTTGTTGAGCAAGCAAAACTTCACCGCATACTCAAAAAACTAAAGTAAATCGATCCTTGATACTGAGAACAACGTTAGGTCTCGCAAGAAATAAACTCTGCATAGGTGTGTCACGGTGCCAGTCATGTGCAGCACATTAAAATTTGAGAAAGAATGAGCAGTGAAAAAAACGAACAGGCGGTCTTTAGTATGTGCCCGAAGTCGCCAATATTCCGAGTATTTTTCTGTAGCAGCCTTCTGGCTGACAACTTTTGGCTATTGCTTCAGCAAACACCATAAACCATCAGACATCAGAGCTATGATAGATCAATTTGCAGCGCGTAAGATTTAAAGAAGTTCGAAAATGCATCATTAAGACTGAATTCACATTAAGCATGAAAACACACAAAAGAGACACCTGCAGATAAACTAATTCCATAACATTTGCTCCGACACAGTTGTAAACATCTCTAAGGTTTCCTCATCCGGCAGGAAGATCACTAAAGAGACTAACTAACAACTCTTTGAAAGTCATTGAAGTCTTAAGTGTTGGACGTCTTATGTGTTGCGCAAGTTCGTTGCCCGAGTGGATTCTTTATTTTAATTGCGAGTATCGATGAAAGAGGAGGATGAGATGCTGGATTTTCTCAACTATGAAGTGACATGCTTTACGAAGAACTTTGATATTTCCACTGAAAGCCAAATCAAATTATCTTTCGAGTTTACTGATATGAAGTTCGTTTGAATTATTTTAGAGATAAGAATACAGAATTCACATCTAAACGCTCGTCATATGTTTGAAAAATTAGCCGTCGTGAAAATATCGCATGAAAAACAGAGAGTCACGAAATCTGCAACGTTTCCGGCAACACAATAAAAACACCTTTCATTGTTTCCACCTGCTCCGAGCAATGGTTTCGTTTTACGTATTGTTCTATGTTCATTACTTTTATCACCTCATCATTTAATGTTTTTTTCCTTACAACCACTTATATTACTCTTTAACTCGCTATTGATTCTTCAAACAATGACTGCGACAAATGTGTATCGAATGAACGTATTAAAAATTCCTCTAAACATTTTATGCAAATCAAATTTCCTCATAGTTTATTCTATAAAATTGAGTGCTTGCTTTTTTTTTTGCCTGTTTTCGGTATCGTTTAATTGACGTTTTTTAAACCGTGCATATACCTCAGGAACAAAAGCGCAACAAAGAATATCCATTAAGCACTCTTGAGAGGATTCTAATAACGGCTATCTAAATATATCGCATCTTCGTTCATTTACGCCTATGTAATGATTTATTGATGTGTATATCAGTAGGAATGAGTAAACAAATAGACTTTTGAGAGGAAGTAATTGTTGAATAAAGTTAGCATCAAATTTCAGCTCAGCAATATTGCTTTGCTTAGTTAATTACAAGAATCGAGTAGTTTATTGTTGAAGATGTGCCATTTGCATGCATCCCTCGAGCCACAAAATACAAACTCTGCTGAAAGCAATGGGAGGGGCTTCAAGTGGAATGACATCAACGGGCTATTCTCTTAAATGTCTTTCGCATAAGTCAAAAAAAAAAACAAACAACACAAAACGAAGCATATTTTTGTTCATAGCGGAAATGTGCAATTCAAGGAAGTGAAATCTACTATCTATTCGTTTTTGAAGTTTCAAAGTTATTTGACGATTTCCGCTAATCACTTTTACAGAAAATAAAATATCGGTCGGCCGCTGAATATTTTTGAAAATTTATTTTCAACGATACAAAAGCAAAATAAATAAAGTGAGGAGTAAATAGGTACACAAGGAAATATTCTAGAACTATCAATTTGATATGGATTATGCAGCGGAGAAGATTGTTGGAATATTTAACAATGCAGCTATCTTATTTATCAAATGAAAGAAGAGTTTTTAGCGAAAAATTCCTCATCAAGTATTTTCCACCTAATGCAACTCTATTTAAAGAAGGCAAATAGAAAATGATTTCAATTTTCCCAGAAATTTTTGCAAAAAAGGCCTCAAAATTTCTCTCAGGGATAAAACATTTCTGAGCGGAATATTCCATTCATTTTGTCAATTTCCGTCTTCAAGAATTCATCCGACTGAATGAGCATTTTGACCATACGGAATAACAATGCCAATATAAAAGTTCGTGCGAAAAAGAGATTCATCTTAATAGCAACACTGAAGTTAAATAATATTCGTTCGCAAATGCACCTCAAATATATTCTTTAAAAATTAAATCTTAATTAAATCTTTTCTCAGAAAAGAATTTATCTCTTTAACCGAATAGTCCATCTCAAATCAAGTTTATCGAGCAGATAAAATATTCTGATAGCGGAAATTATTGTTTCACAAAATTAGCAACGAGAAGTCGGAAAAGAGATGAACGCCACTGCTATCGGTGTTGTTGAGAGAGTTTTTAATTAAATATCTGAGCTTATCACGCAGCGGATCACTAACAAAAATTTTGCATAATCGAGTTCCTAGATGAAAAGGAGAAGAACTGTTTAAGCGACACATTTAGACAACGTTCAGCAAAAATTTACAGTTATTTCCACACACAAACTCTATGGAGCGAAGAGTGAATTTTTCTATGGCGCACATGACAACAACTAAAAGTAGCATGTGGCCAATAATGTGCCCAGTAAGAGTAAGAGTTCACTGAGCTAACGCTTTCACGATAAGTCAACGAAATACCATGAAATTGTTGTGAAGGCCTGATTATTCCAGTCTTTGGGCTTTTTGAAGCAAGCTGCAGTTGTCTGCTGTTTTTTGGGAGGAAATTTATTCATTTAGTACAATGAAGAAATTAGTGGATAAATATTTTATACGATCGTGACAATAAAGAGCATTTGAAAGCATCAGATGTGCAACTGATCGGATTTTTCTTTGCTTAAACAAGTCCCTTAGTGCAATTCACAAAGAACTGCAATTTAACTAGTCACCACACATCAATAAACTGCTCTCTAGAAAGTATGCCATCCAATCTTTAACTATTTCATCATTCACTAAGGCAGCGTTCGTTCGTAATCCTGAAAAAAATTACAACACCGATATTCATTGGCGCTCGGGATAAACCCGTCCATTTTTAACTATGTGGCAAGATAAATGTGGTCGAGATTACCTCGACATAGACGTAGATCTATATCGTTGACTATACACAGCAGGTAGAATTTTATTGATTACACTAAAGTGAGTTTCTGAATTGCAGCTTTTTCACCTCATCATAGGCAATCATCAGCATATATATATATATATATATATATATATATATATATATATATATATATATATATATATATATATATATATATATATATATATATATATATATATATATATATATATATATATATATATATATATATATATATATATATCGCTATACGCCATGTATATCACAGTATACAGCTTAAATGCTGTGGAACACTTTAGTGGATGATTTTTAGGTTCAAGAAACAACAGCAAATTTTTGAGGCAGTTCGAAAGTGATAGGATCACTCGAAATAAGTTATGAACGACAGAGGCCTTCTGAGTACAATCAATCAGGAAATTTCGAAGCCCTACTTGTATTTCTTATCTGCTCGTCCTTGCAGTTACGGATGATATGCCAATATCCACATGTCTTTTCGTATAAAGCAAACTGATGAACGCAGTGGCAGAATTTATTGCGAACAAGTAGCGACTTCGCTTTGTATATAAAAAGTAGGCTCAGCATTTCACACTCCGTCATATAGGTTTCTTAATCGGGGAACATCCAATAACTTCTCCACTTCTTCTCACTGAAGCGAAGAGAAGCAATATTTCGCTATTCGCTTTTGATCAAATCATTCTCATGATCCGTTGCAGGAAGAATCGGTTTTTATCCTTTTCATGTGCCTATCAATAAATAACCTTCCTGAACACTTCGCTAACTGCTTTAAGTTTCTGAGATATACCATATAGTTCATTTCTTTGTATTCGTAGGATATACGCCAAATTCTGCAAACAAAACTCATGTTTTAATTTGACTTTAAAGGAGGAGATAGCCAATCAGAGAAGGCGAAGAGGATCTTCTGCCTGTTCTTCCTCGTTCATCATTCTTTCTCTTCTAATGGCAGTCCTGACAGCAATTGTGGTCGAAGATCAAAATTAAAGAAAACAACTCGAAACCGACTGGAAGTATAAGCTTCTCTGTGTTCTGCACGGCTCACCAACCAATTCCATGGGTCGTTGGCAAAGATGAAAAACGTGAATAATGACTTCATATAGAAAGGCACACACTCATGAATATAACAGGACACCTCGCGATTGCAAGCTTTTAAAAATGCAAAAAAAAAAATCAAAGACCAACGGAAACCGAAACAAAGCCTGCATTCTGCTCCATCGAACAACCAGTTTCACAGGTAATTGACCACTACTGGACCGCAAACATCCCAGCGGTACTAGAGGAATATGAACAACTATGGGTCGAAATTCACTTGTCGAACGGTCTTCGCATATTTGTTTAGGATTACCTACGAGACATTCCAATTTTATGCTAGCCATCGAACATTTTCAGCAGCTTCTTTCAACGTCAAACAGGAACCCTAGGTGAATCCACACATCCGAGGAGTTATTACTAATAATTGTGATTGCTTCTTGAAGCAAATCCCACTATACTGCTAAAGAGTTACTGAAAATTAATAAACTTAGCGAGGTGTAGAGAACGCTAACCAGAAATAGGATACGATAGCCTGAGATGTCTGAGGCCGGTTTGAGGTTATTTTCTGCAACAACAGGTACTTCGGGTCTCATCTATTTTTTTCTGATAGGATACATCGCCTTCATTTGCGCATTTTGAGCTCTCATTAGAATATAATCCGATATGCTGCGACGATTCTAATCAAGATGCATGTGGGAAGACAAACCGTGGCTATAGCGGGACGAGAACTAGAAAACTGAACGTCACTGCCGTAACTCTTGCTTGCTAAAAAGTCGAGTAGAAATGCAATGGAACCTGGCACATCGGCGCCGTCCTTTGGCGAATGGATGGATCGTCAGGCGAACCAGGCGAATATATGCGCACATACTAAAATTACAATCTCACCTTAGCCGAACTTCCCCTCCGCCCGCAATAAGTTCACTTGTCGCGTCACCCTGACTTCTCTCCGGAGCAGCAGACATCAATTTGTTGGACGAAATATTAAAGTCACATATCATTCGCTAACCCAAAAACCGCTATTGTTTTGTTTCTATGAGTGCATTTTTGAAATATTTTGGCAGCCTGAAGAACATTGCTGCAAGCAATTATTGAACGGTGTCACTTATTTCTAGTCCGCCGATTGATTCAGTCGGTGAATGAAGTTTCCTAAGCCCAGTAAAACTGCAGCAGTTAGTCCGCACAGAGCTAGCCTTGAAGACTGTAACGTTTAGAAAAAATGCAAAAATAAAGCGTTATGTTGATCGCAGAGTCTTATTTCCGTCCCATATCGTCTCTATTTGCCATTTAGCCTCACATCAAATCCCTCTTTAGGCAGCAAGGCGTACTTTCGTTTGATGTGTGAATTGCGTAGATCCGGTTTAAAAGAAGCTCCTCCCTCCCTCAATATAAGACACATCTCTTTGTAGCATCAACGCTGTAACACATCGCTCATCTCTATATTTGCGGCCGTCTGTGCCATCTTTTTGCATGTTTTTCTACTTCTTTATGCGTCAGCTTGGCTTAAGAATGTGTTGCAATTTTGTTTTCGTTATTTCACTTTTTTTTTTCAAGGCGTCGTCTGCTGAATGTGCTCTTCATCTCATGAAAGAATACCTCGCATATAAATGTATATCTTCTGTCTGCTCATTCATGCCTAGCACCTTCTCAGTGGGAATTCCTCTGCGATCCTTGTGTCATCTCCAGATTGAATGTACATATTCTTGCTCAAGTGTGAGTGGTACACGTATGCTTTTTTCGATAACTTCTCCTGTTATCTAGCGGTTGGATAATAAGGCAGTCAGGTTTGACCAGCCATCTCTCTCTTAGTCACTTCGCATCAACGTCCCAATCCCAGCTCCTCATCACAGCAACAAGCAGCGTAACGTCGAATCTGTATGAGGAGCTGAGTGCATTTTATCTTTTAAAATGCACCTAGAGCTATTAGACATCAGCTTGAAATCAGTCCACAATATACATGATAGACAAGATTCTATATTCGAAAGCATTAAGATGAATTCAAAAGCATTTGAAAAAGTAGGGGATAGTGAAATAGCAACTCTTGTCGGGGATTACATTAAACGATTCAGCAACGACGAACCTATATAAAGAATTCGGATTTTGAGTTCACATCTCTAATCTCTTCATAAAATCGTCGGATGCAAGTGGACGAATTAAAGCAAAACGTTCTAAATGAATTTTAACGTTTAATGTTAAGTTTTGAAGTGAAGCACTAATATACTTAAAGCAATTGTTTATAAAAAACTTTCCAGAGAGATACGAAGCGAGAGTCCCTCGACTGACTACTCAGCATTTTCGCATTAGTGCGTGAGTGCACCGTCATTGATTTAAGTTTTTTCTTCGAAATATATCACAATATATATCACTTCAAATGCATTTCAACAATTCGACAATCCGATGAGTGGAAGAAATCAACAATTTGATCGCACTAGAACATGATAAGCACAATCAGTTAGCACTTTATTTTCATTTGCTACTTAATAAGCGTTCCATTATCGGAATTTCCTCGCAGAATTTCCTTTCAAATCACAATTATAACTCCAAAGAGGAAATCTCTTACCCTTTATGAAAAATCCAACCATCTCAATGGACTCCTTAACGCTCTAGTAGGGAGATTACCGTCGCTTTAATTGAACGCTCTTTATAGGTAAATAGAAATTTGAAAATAACACCATACATAATAGGCGAGGAAGCATCCATAAGCAAATGTAATTGAGTTGCTCACCAGCCTGTTTTTTTGTTTAAATGGCAGTGCTTGGTGCGAAGGCTACGTAGACGGGTATGAAAATGGATGGAAAAATATAGCACACGGCAAAATGTTACGTTTACGATTGCCGAGTTAATTGCAATGAAGACGAACAAGGGAGTAGACAAAACATTAATAAAACCTTGCTAATCTTTTAATCGCGATCGCCTCTGAAGGATTCAGAAGCGATGAATTTGATTTTAATCATATTTATCTTTCCTTATTCTTCATGACAAATGAACAGTTGTTCGAGGAGAAATTCCTTTTGTGCCCCATCGATCGGTGTTGAAATCTTCAGGAGATGAGCTGAAAGCGTAACAGCTAACTGTTATAAACATCAGATTTATGCTATAGACTATTAACATATTAACGACTCTGAAAGAAATTTCGTCATTCGTCGTTCCTCAGGTTTTTCCGCTTGTTTACTACGTTATTTTTTTCTTCTGCTAATCTCAAAGCTAATGGTTAATTTATGACAGATTAGAAGGCAAATTCGCTTCTCCTGCCTATATCGTTAATGAAGCTTAACAGTTGATTGTTCAATGCACATGATCTGTTGTCCCTTATTAAACGAGATCGATAAAACTGCTGCAGTGGTGAAGTGTTTGAAGCGGAAGAAAATGTATCATGTTAATCTTCTGATTAATAATTAATGAGTCTGCGAATAATAATCGCCGAACCACTGAAGTAACGTTCAATGAAACTCTCAGAGAAGAAGCATTACGGGTGAAAACAAATGAATCAGTTGTTGTTACTTAACGACAATATTATTGCTCTGATATTCTGCGATTTGGATAATGGACTGGTGAATAATATGAAGGAAAAGGGGGAAAGACTTCATCAGCTCTTCTAGGAATGTTAATTGAAGATTATCTGGAGATTCCATTAAGCATAAGATTATATGTATTAGATTCACAATATTACGACAAGCTGAAGATTAAATGCTAAAGCATTTTTACCTTGTCTAACTGCGCCTCATATTGAGATCTATTAAAAAAGTGGCTTGGCCACTATCGCTCTCTGTATTGATCCTCTGGCAGGTAGGTTAAAAAAAAATCTGTATGCTCCGAAACGTTTGCGAACAAGCAGCGAAGAAGAACAAAACAAGACAAGATTCTTCTGAAAACAAAGCATGTATCACCGCTGTTCGGTGTCGGCTGTGCTGCCGCTCGTCTTCCGTTGCCTGCTGTTGTCAGATCTGCGGTAATCTGCCGCGCTCCCGATTCACCACTGACCTGTGTTGCGCGCTACTCCAGATGATGACGCCTTTCGTGCACCAATGACCACCTTTCATCTTTGCAAGTTACCCAATAACATGCCATATATTGTTTTCCAGTTCTAGCGGTTCCTTTTCCAATACCAACGCGGTATTCCGCCGTGCACGGAATTCTTGTTTGCGCCTTGGCACTACCTTTTGGATCACATTCGAGTTAGGGTAATTAAACCTTACTGTAACGTTTAGACATATAAAACGACGATAAACACGTACATAACAAACGCATGAACACCAGCTCACTCCAAAAAATGAAGGCGCTCACCATCACAAACAAGATGAGCAACATTAGCATAAAATGACAACGAGGAAGTACACGCGCACATACATAGCAGCAGACACTGACGCCTAAAAAAGTTCGAGAGGAAAAAACGAAGCAATTACTCTTGCACAAATGCAACTTCAACATCAGCAGTTAAAACGAGTTATGCTATGTTTTTATTATCGAAGAACAAAGAGGTTGCTGAGAAATGTAGCACGTAGAGATATCAAGGTTATATACCCAGTTGACGCGCAAAGAAGTGGCAGGCCATCCGTTGCAGCAGGCGTCATATACGTCAACAAGAAGGTATATGAACCCACCCAAAAGCCTCGGCGACTGTCAAACCGTGACTTCGACCGTTGGAATTCGACTTCGTTCCTGGTGGTTGTATTTCTTTGTCTATGGGTTGATAGTGTATCATCAGCATAGATTTGAGAACGTAAAGGGACTTGAGACTTCCGCCGACAACCGCTTTCGTCCATCAACTTCTCCCGTATAAATGGGATGAAGAAGGGAAAGGCAGTAGTGGAAGGGAGGGCAGGTCCACAAGTCTTGGGATTTCTAAGCAGTGTGTAGGAATCAAACGGTAATTAAATGCTGCATGTAAGCATAAATTCCTGAGGCCATGAATAAAAATTATTCAAACATTTAGTATTTTGAGCGGCTTCCATTCAAACATCAAACATCAACGTTATTTGCTAATCACGAAAAATGACTCTTCATGAAATTCGGAGTGCATTGTGCTAAATTTTGCTTTTGGTTGTTTGCCAGCCATTATTCTCTGAGTATTGACGAAAAACAGTGAAATCTTAACCTCTGGCTGAGCTTAACGAGTACTTTTTGCACGGCTGCAGAATTTTGAGGAAGTTTAGAAGTGGACAATTTATACACATGGTAATGGAATCGAGGGATCATTTAGGTAGAGAAGTATTCTGAGGTACGACGGATGACACCTTGCGAAGTTTCTACGGTGGAGCAGCTGACAAATCTCTCGGTGTCTAGCAGCTTCTAATGAATTCCTTGAGCAGAGCTAACCTACACGTTGCTCTGTCTTGGCGTGAACTGCATCCGTCGACTGCCGCATAGTAGTATAAGAGATTATTACTTTTCCTAAAAGCAACACGTTTGTTCATCGATATCAAACATTAGAGAGTTTGTTTAAAAGTGCTTTCAGAGACTCCCTTGAGTACCGTTCACCTGTTGGGCGGCCCCAGCTTCCGGTGTCTATGAGAGAATAATCGATCTCAGCCATCCATAATAAATGGGATATGAGCTCAATGACATATGAAGCTCGCTGAAAGGTACTTTCGCTTTTCGCCATTTTCGCAAAATTATTCTCATGCAATAATTTGGCAGAAATGATCATATAGAACAGCAGCGTCTAGTCCATAAATGGAACTATTTATTATGGCTATGCATCGGAGCGAATTGGCTCAATTATAGATATTCGTTAACGATTATATTTCCCGTTATTCTCATCCTTGCTGAAGAAGGACACATTAAGCGCGCATACTTTCATTCGGTCTTCCATTCACTTCAAATTTCTTAACAGCTGGTGATGTACTGCAGCTATACTTCCGGCCGTTCCTTTCCGAAGCAATTTTTCATTCAATAGCGTTGCTACGTAGACAAACGCTGCCATGTTGGGCGTACAAACATACCCATTTCTACAGCCAAAATACATACAAATATAACGCTTTCTCTAAACCTTCGCATATAGGTGCATAATAAGCCTTGTTATCCTTCGTCACAACCATGCAAGTCAGTTAGTGGCTGCAATGAACGCATTCTGCTGCGTCTTTCACTAACAGTGAATGCATGAATCAGTACTGAGCACTGAAGACATGTGTGGGATTTAAGGTGCTTTTCAAAACTAGACAACTATTCGAATTCTTCTTGAATCTGCAATAGAGCGAAACGTTGAAATGAATGGAAAGGCGAATGAAAGTATCGCGTGATATGCAAACGCTTTAACAGTTCTGGGTTTATCTGCAACCATAGGATTCCAATTACATTTGTAATCGTGAAGTACAATAGTTCGCTGTTAAAGAGCTGGGAGTTTCTGCCTCAAAAAATAAGAGATAAATATGCTTTGTGTAGGAGCGCATTCAAATAATGTTGAAAGCTTCCCTCAGAAAAGAGCGAACATTTAAGGCAATCTTCGCATTTCATTTCACTGGTCAATCGTTTCGGGAAACAAAGTGTAATGCTTGCTGGCATTCTGATTTCTCCCCACTCGGCTTGTACTCCCCTCAAAGTCACATCCTCACATGACAAATGATCACATGAAAATGCGCCATAAATTCCAGTACCTTTATTTGTTACGCTGAGAACGCCATTCTGCAATCTCAAATATTCATGAGCTACTTCACTTTGTCTACTTGACGGCAGTTTTTTGAAGTGCTCCACAATCCACGCAGTTGTTTGCTGAACGAAACGGTTGCAGCTGTCAGCTGCATCTATTAGGGGCCGTCAAGTGCAATTTGAACCGTTGCAAAGATGACTTTCGGTAAATAGTTTCATTGCTGAATTGTTTATTGGTTCGAGGAGTGTAAATATTGGCGTCGTGGTTCCTCCGTATGTTTGATGCTAATTCGGTGCGGGTGGTAATTTTATTGCGAGTTCCGCCTCATTTCGACACGATTTGAGTGGTTATTTAAATGATGCATCTCTGTTACTCCTCTCTCAGGAAATCGAACTGATGAGTTCATTCATGTTCTCAAAATCAAGTAAGTCATTGTTTTTCTTCATAGAAACAAACAGCATCCAATGAGGAAATTACAGCTGATGAAGAATGCCATGAGTTTTCTTATAGATTCTCATCTATTAGTGTCGCTTATGTCCGGTACACTTTCTCAGCATGCTCGGGTTGTGTTAGTTTCATTTCTCGAAATCTTTTCAATTCATATCGAGCGAAGGCGGCCCCTCTATCGTAAAAATCTATCGTGCAACCTGAGTGGCTTCTTCAGAATGATCAAAAAAGGAAGCGCGAGGATGAGGAACATTTGATATTCATTACATTATATTTAAGGAATAAATCTAATAAAAGTTAGCATATTCGGTACCAAACATCCCTTCAACCAGTTAGTATTTCATCGCCTGCGTTAATTTCGAGGGATGTTGTAATCGTAAGCCGAAGTAATGGAGCAGAGTGCCAATTAGGAGAGTAACTTTTATGGCTTGCCGCTCAAACTCAGGTACGTGGAAGGGCATTTTTGAAAGGAAATTACGCAATCGGGAATTTATGCGGAAATTCGATTCTCATGTTTTAAAAACCATTAGAGGTCATTCTTAGCATAACTTATGAGTGCAGTGGCGATAAAGAGAGTCCGTGATCATTCGACGGAAGGAGCATTTGCATTTGCAGATTCTGCGTGTGGCAGGCGGAGAAGCGCTACAAAGAAGCTGGCACTATACGCACTTTAGCAATCTGCTCCTACCCTAGGAACCTAGCAGTTTATCCAGTTATCGGGGGCAATGGTGGAGAGCTTATCCAGCTTACCAGAGATATGACTCAATGATGCAGGAAATCAGGCAAAAATCACTTGTGACCCAGATGGACCGGTTGAAGAATAATTTTACGCTGAAATTTGACGACATTATCATGTGTGGAAAGCCGGAAGATAAAGCGATCACTCGCAAATTTAGAGGTATGAGAGCAAACCCCAATTTTGCAATCGGTGGATGGCGACACCTTGAGATTTAATTTAACGCATCACCTCGCGGCTATTAATTTTGCATGAATTTAGGAGTTTGGGACGAGGTATTGGAGATTCCAACCTTGATCTTCTTCCTGAAATTGGGAGGTTTGCGTCAAGAATATGGCATTTCGGGCGTGTGTAGACAAAATCGTTTTCTGAGTTTTTTAGTGAAATGACTGGCATGTTAATAAGCTGGGCAGGGTTTATTTGCAGAGCATGCGAGGCAAGCTTATTTAGATGATTGCATTTGAATAGTACGGTGGTTCGAAAGGCAAACAAGTCTTATGATTGAAGCATTTCTTTACAATTAACAAACCCAATGGAAAAGTTGATGCGCAGGTAATTTTCGTGCAAAAGCTTCCGTGATGCTTCCACTGTTCAGGTTCAGATTTGTTGTGTCATTTTTTCAAAGAAATTGACGTTTTTGTGTGCGACCTTCTTTGCGCTAACTCTCTTGCTGGAACAATTTTTCCTCCTTGACGGAGCTCTTCAAATAAGAGAAACACTCCATAGATTTTTGGTGACCGAAATACCAAGGAACTTCGAGGACGAAAGCGTCGACTAGAATTTTGATTCATGATCTCTTTGAAGCACAGATTCTCAGCAAAAAGCATAATGGGACAAGAAAGATCATTATTCCTTCCGAAAGCTAGAACTGATTGGACCTCAAATGTGCATCTGCTGCAGCTCATTCTGCTATTGCATGAAAGGCTCTATGAAGACAGATTTGACTCAAATCGTTCCAATGGTCAAGGATACTCACTCAGTGCCATGAGTATTCATTGCGAGTAAACATTTCCTACCTTGGTTTAAAATTCTTGTACAGAAAAATTTCTTTACCCTTCGAACTTTAATCTAGAACCACACATTCCATGCAAATGTTAAACGCAGTATGCGAAATATTCCGGCGGTGAGTATGCGAATGAGTCGATCATCAGCTGCACGTGCTGCGCATTAATAAATTGGCTTCGTTAAACACTCGTCTGTGCGTAGTTGCGAAAAATAAACACCTGATGGGTGGGTAATCAGCGTTGCGGAAAATGCATGCCACCGTTGTGAGAGGGGGTTTTGGGTTGCAGAGGATGGCTTGCATCATTGGGCGATTGTGCTCTTTCTTAAACGTCCAAATATTTGTATTGTTTTATGCATTAAGAGCCAATAACTGAGTGACCGAACAATTGCGCACTAAAACACTGGCGCCTCCGAAACAAAATTCCAAAGAACACTTCTACTCTCGGTCGATCTGTTTTCAACTTATAGAGTGCTATCGATACTGCACTAACCTCTGATATTCATGAGTGGCTTGGCTAGCCAGTTTAGCAGCGTTCAGACGGAGCTTGGATCATTCACTTATTTAAATTGCAATACGGAAGTATTTGAAATATTTCACTCTCATTTTCTGCGCTAGAGATCTGCAAGTGTTTCGAAGGTGGACGTGAAAGCTGAAAAAACGAGGATTATAAGGCTCAACTGAGTTGGGCGGAGGACTCTGCTTAGAGATTGCTAGCTGAATCAGTTGATATTTTTGTGCTGTTGTCATCTTCATCGCTGATGTATGTATGCAAGGTTTGTCTTCGTACCAATAAGTTACCGAGTAAATATTTCTTCTGAGGATGGTCCTCATTTCCTAAAAATCTCCTTCTCATAGCCTAACTCTCTTCAATTTTTATAGCCTTCTAAATATAGCGTTTCTGCGTTTGGGATCTGTGGAATATGTCGGAGGCAACGAGCTCTGCATTTCGCTTCCGCTCTTGTTTCATCGAGTGGATTGTAAGTGGCGAATTATTTTTCATTACATCAATGGACTGGCGTAATGCAAATCCTACGTCTAATTGGACCCTCCTTGCAAAAATAATTCAAGGCAATGACGTTGTCATAGAGGTTACATTTTAAAAAAATTCCACGTGCTTCAGGCCTATGTGCAAAATGTGTCTATTTATAACTGGAGATCAAGGAGCTGCTCCCATATAAGTACTTCAGTTGACATGAAAATTAAGAGAAGTTTGTTGAAAAAACCGCTTTCATCATTGCAAACAGTCCAAATAATTATTGCAAGATTTCATTTGAACATGCACAGGTTTCTCCCTTTGTTCGCTTACGTACTTAACTGGCTTTCGATCAGTCGAGTTTTTCGGAACTTTTTTTGCAACCGAGCCGTCGTAAATGATAAAATTATTTAAAGTCAAATATTCTATCAGCTTCTTGCGAGAAACTAGGTAGGCACTACAATGGGCAAGACTCGGCATGCAAGGGGATAGCAGGAGCGATTCCAGGAGTTTCGCCCTCATTAGTTGACAGGGAACAAAGAGTATGTGGAGTGAATGTGAGAAGGAATTCAAAAATGGAAGTAAAGACTGAAGGGGAAGAGGTATAGAAGAGCAAACTTAATGATCTCGGATAGAAAGAACTAATTTTTTACTCGGCAAATTTGTGAAATGAGCGAATAAAACAATGAAAAGTAACAAGGCCGATCGACAGAACAACGCATGTGACGTGTTTTTTCTCTCATAGTTTTTCGTAGTTACTTAGAAATTTACTTGCCCTGTCTCAATTTCAATTAATGAAGTTGTCTTGCAACATCTGTTTGAGGCTATTCCTATTCCATTCCCTTATCTCCTTTCACCTCCGGTGTTATATGCACTACACATGCCTTTTGTTCCTTAGCGCAAATGTGTTGCGTGATGATGCCGCAGGGCGATGAAACGCCATGACAGCGCTTTTCTTAGGGTGTAAAAGAGTCCCTTCGCTTTCTCTAATTGTATTTTGCAAGGTCCAGTCTATCGGCAACTCATTCAAGATTGCGTGCAAGGCCTGAAGGTGATGCTTGGATATAATTCACTCGTGAAATTCAATAAACTCGCCGATGAATTTTTTCGCCAAGACAACGATGGAAGTCGATGTAGTTTTAACAGAAATTGATGCAAAGTACTCATTCTTTTTATCAAAAACAGCTGTAAATTTTTGCCGGAGAAGTTTACTTTGATTTTGAAAGTTTAGCCGACTAGATTTTCAAATTGCATTCTTCTGTGCTGCTCCTCTATAGAAAATATTCAGTGTTCCTTTGTAAATATTTGCTTAGTTGCAATTATATGAGTTTTCAAAATCTATCACGAATTTATTTTCCAATCCTTCCCCGTGCTGGCATGAACGCCCGTTGTGGAATTTATTAAAATCTATCCGCATGAAATGCGCAATCAAAAGACGGTGCAACGCAGTTTGCAAATTGCAAACCACCTATGATTTTTTTCTGATTCAGCGGTGAATTGAATAGCATGTGCCGCGAGTTTTTGCAACGCTTGCATCGTACATAACAGCATGAATGAATTTACGTGAGCAGCTGAAACGACCGACAATATATTAACTTATCGAGTAGGACTCCACAGATTTTCGATTTTTTCTATATTGTCATCATGCATAGAAATGAACACTCTTTTCGATCGCATGATGCGAATTTTGCAATTAGCACATCGCCATTGAAATTCTCTAAAAACTTAGCAGCCACACATATGAATTTCATTTCAGTATGTTAAAAGCATCAAAAATCCGAGGATATTTGCACAGAAAAAAGTACATGTTTAGAAAATTCAAGTACTTTCTACAAAACTTTGCGTAAAAATATCATTCTTGTTTCTCGTGATTGGTTGTTGATTCTTTTTTTCTAGTAGGTTGAAATCATTTTTGAGTTTTCATTTTCTTATTTTTTTATCTTTGAATTTTTATTTCCGAATGAAATATGATCATAATCTCATTAGGGCTAGTTAAGAAGAAATTTGAGTACTTCTCTTAACGTCCACCGCTTAAAGGCTTTTTACTCTAATATTCCATAAATAGTGCACTGCAGATGTTCAATTTAATGTATTTCACTTATATTGCAAGGATATTTGAGATTTTTCGTTAGCAAATTTTGCATTCAAAGCTTCCATTTGCTCATTGGTCCCTGCGAGATGACAAACAGCTCTCAAGCGAGTTGTTAATGAACGGCCAATTTCTTCCTTCTTTTGTCACTTGATAAAAGACATCAAGTTTCTCTAATAGCATTTCTCTATTCGTTTCGAACAAAAGCGTTAGATTTATTAATAGCTGTTCAATTCTTTTCATCACCAAATATATTCGTATGACATTCAGTCGCTGTTTGCATGTGCAAAGGGAAATTAGCGAGCAGGTCATTTGCGTTTGCTCTTTTTCGGTTCTAATTTTTCATCATTCTTGAGTGTTCTGGTTGTGATCGGCTTTTTTGATGCGTCTAGCAGCGAAAAGCCTCCGTGACCTTAGTTTCTGTGCTCTCTTTTCTCATTCAAGCTGTAAGTGAGAAGCGTCCCAAAGCGTGAAAACAATTCACCGCCCTGGTTACCATTATTGTTAACCGGCGCTTCTTTTACATGGCATATGAAAATTAGTTCTGAGCGTTGTGACTGCTCTAAATGAATAACTATACACGGAACGGCTAATTCCAAACGAAACCTTCTTTTCTGCAATAATGCTAATTGACATGGTATATAAAAAAGCAGAGCGGGGCTGATTCTTTTCTGAGATATTTTTCGCGTTACGCCTTAAAAATTTTATGAAGCGATCGTTTTGAAATAAAAATCAGCACTCAAAAATCCCATCCATCCCATTAAAAAATTCGAACATTGCAGTAATTTTCCTCCCTCTGCGATTAACAATCGAGTTGACGGTGAATATTTCGTATAAATGCAACGATTTTAAAAATGGTTATTTTTTGAGTTTTCACTTTTTGCTCCTTAGATTCAATAAACGCTTTCGAATTGTTTTTCTCGTGAATCTTTATGAATATAAATCCTTAAAGCATTTCTCTGTGTGATTCTGTGTGAAAAATGGTTCTAAGTTTTGCATTTTTCGGTGAACAATGTAATCGACTGTAGAGAAAATCCTGAAATTATGAAGAAGTTATAACGACTAAGAAAATATCTTGAAAATAGTATTTATGATAATCTTGGCCATATAATGCAAAGAACCTGCATAACGGCCAGAGTTTCGGTGTGGAATTTATTCCATCAGAAAGAAATAATTTCCATGGTTATGAGCGCTTTGCATTATATTTGCATTCGGTGGACATGTGAAAGTAACGAACACACAGTAATCGCTGTTTGCAATGTATTAGGCAAGAATACCGATAGCTGAATGCATAGAGCGGTGTTAGTAACTGCGGACAATGGAGCTCTTTATCTTTGTGCCCATTTGTGGGCAATTCGGCCGATCAAAACCAACCTGAATTTTGAGAGTTCTATGAATTTTAAGCGCTGAAAGGTTAGGAGAAGCTCCAAAACGTAATAGAATTTCTGGGCTTAGGCGCAGATGATTTTATGATTTAATACTAACTGCATGTCACCTATACGCTTATTCAAAGCAGAACCAAGGAATCAACAAACTTTCAATAGTTGCTTCGAGTAGCAGTAATGCAAAAAACTCTAATGTTTAGCTTCACGCAATCCCTTGGACGCTTAAAGACCTTTATGTTTAGCTGTACACTTCAACAATAAGAACCAAAATTTTCATCAAAATTTCACTGGTTGCGCTCTTCTGAGCAACACGATGGAGTGGCATTATGCGGCGGTCTCAGAGTCTCTGCTGGGACTGAGCAATTTCTTCGCCAAAGTGGTACAAAAGCGCTACCAGTGTTGAACGAGGTTAGAATCTGCCATAAATTTTTTTTCAATTTCAGCTATGAACGTCGACCTAGCGTTGCTATTTGCTGACGAGATATTACGTAAGGTCTTCTTCTCTGCTACGAAAGAACATCATAACTAACCTAACTGACCTGAATGCAAGCATCCGTTGGGTGGACGGTTCGATACTGATGAAGCATTTTTATCCTGTGAGGATTAATTAGCGACTAGCTGTCCCGCTAGTTGCTCAACTTAAGAGTAAACTTAGCCTCGCTTTCTTCTTCCGAGACTATTTTAAAATCCGCTGAAAAGTAATAATTGAGTGAATTTGAAGAGTTTGAATACGCCAAAGGGGTCGATATATTATACGACTTTAGTAATTACGCTAATCCCACCAAATACCATGAAAACAATGTTTGCAAAGTTTATCGCGTAGCGATCACTTGCTGAATTACTGACTATTGTTCGCCTCAACTAAATCAAAAATTTGTTTACTCACAGTTGGTTCCCCAGAAATGAGGAGTGACGTCCTGCGACAGCAAAGAGTTTATCGGAGACAGTCATGCATTCGCGCTAAATAAAGCATAACTTAAGTCTTCCCAACTCGCGTATAAATGAGTATTCATCATTCGTATTCACCAAGGCCATGTCAGGAATGAGTGGGAAAGTGTGAGATCAAATAAAGCTGTGCATAATGCGTTTCAAGAGCCCAAACCCCCACCTGCACGAGATGCATATTTATAGGTACTCAACTTACACCAGGTGGATGGCTATGAGGAAAGCGCACTGTAGCTAAATGACTCATGTAAGTCGATAGCTTTTCAGGTACTGAATAAACTTCAAATACACCTATTTTCCCTTTCCAGTTGGCTGTGAAACCTAACGATCCGACTAAGATTACAAAAAGTGAGCTTATCCGCGACCGTTCGGCGGCGCGAATGACCTCACTGAAGCAGCGAGCTCGTTTATTACGAGCAATAACACTATGAGATAATAAGGAGCAACACCGCTTAGCAAGCTCGATCAGAGGCTGTTTATTTCTTCGAGGACCCTAAGGCAATTTTAATCCACATTGGGAAGAATCAACATCAAGATCAACACAAGTGTGACCGAAACAACCTGCTAGACAAAGTGAAATGGTCGCAGAGACCACAAGAACTGATCTGATCACAATAGATCACTCATTAACAGTATCATTCCAAAAAACTTTCAGTAGACTGCGGCCATCGAAATTCCATGAATATGCATTCAGCTGTTGCAGCTGACGAAATGTAATTTTTCGATCAACCGAGTACTACCACAGAGTTGGTTATTAAATTAAGGTCAGTCGAGGAACGGAATAAAATACTTTGAGGAAACTACCCCTTACCTGCAACAGGTGAGCGGACATAATGGCTCATATTTCCTTGCAAACCGGATAGATCAAATCAACTGTCCAGATTTTGGACTGACCCAGCACAATTTAGCGATACAAGGAAAGCCGTGGTTCAAGAACCACAGCACGTTTAGCCTTCTCGATGGGCGAGGAGATGCTATCAGAGAAAACTATCATGGTATATACCATATACGCGCAGTTCAAGATTCTATCTACAGCTATTAGTTTGTATATTACACATGCATGTCACGTGCATAAATTAGAATGTTGCTGTAAGGTGCTTCAGAACATAAAACATACTTACGACGTTTCGTCACCATGGTTTTCCTGCTTCGTCGGTAATATCCGCTTGAGAGCATTTGCAACATATCCATAACTCGGGCGACCGTTTATTTTTTTCTGGGCAATATAATGCAGACTTATATCATGGATGCTCACTGGGCAATATAAACAAACATCCATTATCTTCCACCCTCTTTTGATGAATTAAAAGGGTCGACTTGGTGCTATCTCATCTGCATTTTGTACATATATATATATATATATATATATATATATATATATATATATATATATATATATATATATATATATATATATATATATATATATATATATATATATATATATATATATATATATATATATATATATATATATATATATATATATATATATATATATATATAGGCATGTGCATTTAATGTGACATTTTAGTATGATATCATCAGTCGACGCACCGAGAAGAAAGTTTCTGAAATAAACGAGAGCCGCAACTTTGGAAGACTAGCACAATAAATCTTTCGTTAGAAATTTCACTCATTTTCCATGAATAAGCACGCGGCGCGTTGCTATCTATACAACATCCGTTGTTTATGTTTACTCTATGTGATCGCAAATGCCGACGGATGAAGCGCGCGATCTCTCCCCGCTGAGGGCAATAAAAAAGTCTCTTCAAATTGGCAAATTGCATAAATGCGTTACTTGGTTCTTGTTTTCGGCAACGCCATTAAGAAATGCTTGCCGATGATTATCTCTCAATCTGCCTTTGACGGTTGGAAAAAATTCGTAGCATTTGGCGCTCAAATTTCTCACACACGGATGTGCGGGTGACAACAGGCGTATGCGAATGGCATAATCTCTGCTCACTTCTCTTAGAAATAACGCAAAAACACTCTCTCTGCAACTGACGGACGTTTGTGCTCGTTTTTTTGTTTCATTATTAAAGAATTGATTATCGCCAATAAAAAAAAAAACTCATGGCATTATGCTTACTCTGATCCGAATTACCAGTTGAAGTGGTGGTGTTCCGTGTATTCTGACACGCTCGACTATTGGAATCTTCAAAGAAAAATGCTTAGTTTATAGAGCACAATCGATCTTTTATAAAGTTGAGTGACCGCACGATCATCGTACTGAGCCTAAATCATTACTATGATTATATTCTTTTCGTTAAGCTCAGATCTCTCCATTTGCTATTTCCAAAACAGTTAATCCATTGTGGCAACTGAGGACTGCTCGGTAGACGTCCAAACGAAGTTTGGTACAACTCAGCATTAATGAGACCTTCCAATATTTTGATCACCGCAGATAGCGTGACAAAATGAAGCGCTAGCTGGGCCAGTCAGATCCTTTTCGCTGAAGCTTTTAAGTCCCTTTCATTTTCTTCGAAAAGGGGGAAAATTCGAAATGCGAGAATGAATACATCTAGCTCTGAAAGCTAGGTATTTTTATGTCTTGAGAAGTTTGAAAAACCGACAGACGCAATCCACAACTCAAAGTTTGCCGACTTTTCGCAGTATTTAATGCACTGCTGCATTTTTTCCATGGAATTTACTTGCTTATTGAACTCTATATTATTCACCAGCAGCACATACCTTGCTGCCAGGCGTCAGGTTAGCCGGCTTTGATCTGCTGATCATACAAGACATCACTTGTAGTCAATGGACTACTTGAAGTTCCTCTACTCGTAGTGGGGAAAGAGAATGCAAAGTCTGAGCGATATATTTCATCTCTCGTAACAGTTCCCTCATAACAACAGGATTATATCAACTTGGAAGCAACGAATGCCGTGTTGGGAAAGTGGAGGAAAATGAGGAGAAACTCGAACAGTCTGGTCGAGTATTCACTGTTCAGGGGTTGATGTAGCCGGAACTGCAGGAAATATCGAAAACCTTCGTATAAAAGGCTATATATATATATATATATATATATATATATATATATATATATATATATATATATATATATATATATATATATATATATATATATATATATATATATATATATATATATATATATATATATATATATATATATACGATTCCACGCAAAGCACCGCTTACGCCTCAAGAAAAAGAACAGTATAGATTAAGTACCACAGCATTCAAAAACAGGAACCAAGAGATGGTCAGGGCTGATATGATAAGGAAGTCTTCGCAAGTTTATGCACAGAATTGTCGCTGTCGATAATCGACGTTCCTATAATAGCAAATGTGTTTTGGTTGGCCCATCCAGACGGCCGATCGATACAAGGGACAAACGTGGTAGGAGTTCTCAACTAATCGAGGAGAAGTAGCGAGCGCTCATTGATAAAGGCTGTATTCCGTTGTTTTATAGCATTTGATCGCTATTTTAGGCGTTCTTTCTTCCAAATTGCGTTCGCAGTGCACATTTTGAAGCAATAGATAGTCAACAGGAGTAATGCTCTAGGGGATTAAAGGAAGTTCGACTCGAGATTTGACGAAATTTGCTTGAGGAGGTTGTTAAAAACGCCTACAGCTGTATTTTCGAATAAAGTTCTTAAAATTAGCAAGGATTAGCCAGGTCATGGAAGGACCCATCCTGGCCATCAACTTTAAATTCGTTCAGCAACCTCAAAAAGATTTAAAGGACTAAAAATTTGCGCGCTTGTTAAGAGCGAGATTGTCTTTTTTGATTTGATTAAAAAACAAAACTTGCTCATGTATTTTTCTCACCAAAAATGTTAAACTAGTTCACAAAAATAGTGTTTCCTTTTTTTGTAGAGCATTTTCTATCACTTACTCGGGCACACTTTTTAATATTTGTTCCTTACAAAGAAGTTCCATAGGTGAAATTCATCAGCAACTGTATCGCTGCATCCGATCATGTAGGTGTCAGCAACGGCTCGGTTTTCTTTCACATTTATGTTTGCTTGGCATAGTCTTTGCACCTCTTATTTCCTGCTATCACATCGTTTATCAAAACACAAGATATATTCGCGTCTTCAGTTTTTACATTACATGCGTTCTAACTACTTGCCATTGCGTCTCTTTTCATAGCCATCACTAATGAGCACAACTGCAACATGCGGTCTGAAAGTATAGGTGGCTGTCGTCAATATTTATCAACTTCCTGGTGTCCACTGATGGCAGTGGAAAATTGAGCAACGCAACTCTAATTTTCTTCTATCTTCTCAAACTACGACTGACACTGATATTGGAGAAGCATTGTGATGAATATGACACTAATGAATGTTTCCTTCATTTGCTTCTTCCCGTATGCATCTCATTCCGGCTGCGTCATTTGGTACGTTCTAAAGCCTCACATTTCTCACTAATTGCTCTGCGTTGGCTGCTTTCTCTACTTCGGAAATCCTTTTCGGCAATTTTCTTTAGTCTTTCTTTGGGAATAACACTTCAGCAAATAACTCTGGCAATGAAAGGAAGCAAAGACCTCCTGAGAGACATCGCATCTTATATTCAACTACAATTAGTGGAGATGACTGCGCTTTCTTTTTTCTGAAAGAAAAACAACAGAAGAAGCGCGTTTGTATCACACAGATGCGCAAATCTCCTCTTCCCTTGCACAATCTTGAGAAAACTTTGCGATGCACTATTTGATTAAAATTTATGCACCACTTAACTTCACTAGCTGCACCAACAATTTTAAGCCATTCAATGAGTCTTTTCTAAACACTGTAATTTCAATTGCCTGCAGTACGGGTTTTGCTGTCTCGCTGGGAAACCTTTTTGAAAAACTTGAAATTAGCGGTTTACTCGAATGATAATAGCTACAGCTGGTTTGCGTTAAACACTAGCGCATCGTCTGTTTCTTTGTTTTGTATTTTGTTTCGATTCCGAGAGTATATTGCATCAGAAACAGCATTTCTTGCATATGACAGGGCCTTTCTAAGCATCGAAAGCAAAAAAAAGCATCTAAGACTTCGCTGATGAATTTCCTCGTGCAACATTTTGTCGTATTCGTTGCTCTTTTTATCAGTCATCTGTTCATAATTTGCATTGCATTTCGTTTCAATTTGTAAATATTTCGATGTAAACTATGCCAACATATGGTATTTATTTCATTTATTATGATAGGAAACTTCGGCCCCCTGTCATTTGCGTTTCATAAAGTTTTGGAAGAGGTAACCTGTGCGTATTAGCACCTCTGTAGCCCGCTTACCCGACCAGAACCAAAATTACTCAAGTCTTCCTCCCATCACCTACAACTTGAATACTTCTTCAGTGGTCATTACAATGCATAGTCATTAAAGTTTACGAAGCTCAGGATTCAAACTTCACATTTTAATAAGCCAATACCAATAAGCCGCGTACATATTCTTTGCATCTTTTGATGTGCTTAGTCGAATGCATTTCATATCGCACAGTGCATCCGTCTCCCAAGCACTCGAGTTCGTGATCCGGTGAACTATGACCATGCCACTTGGTTGATTAGACCACAGTATATGTTTATCCCTTTTTCTGTTGATGTAAACGTATAAAAGCAGCATGAAACATGCGAGTTAATCTTTACCTGTTTCGAAAAGAAGCGATTTCATATGATGAGATTTCATAGCAGTTGAGATAAGTAAAAACATGGAAAACAGTATTTTACTCCACGCAGTTTTTGTTCTGGGAATTAACATCTTTCTTCCTCTTCACTTTTTGATGGTATCCAGATCCATTCACGGAACTGCCACCGAAAATCATCTTCCTAATCCGCCTTGCTATATATCGTTCTGCATTTGTCGACGCTTTATACCTCCGTAAACCTTCTCGGCTTGAGTCATTCTATGGAGAAATTCCTCTCAAATTCGTCTACTGTACAAAGTCATATGAACAGCATTTACTATATCTTTGCAGAGAGAACAGCTGGAGATGAAGAGTGAGGGATGTAGGAGGGAGAGAGGGCGAATGTGAGGAGCTAGACACCTCCTGACTGCTATACACTACGGAGATGTCCAATGTGCGAAAAAAAAAGTTCTCAATATAATAAGATCTGGCATATCCATCGAAATTCAATTTCTCGTAAAATGGTTACTTTGCCGCAGAACCATCTCTCCAGCCCTCCCTTGAAATATTTCAATCCACTGCACCCTTAACGGGTTTTTTGTTGTGTTCCAAATTCAAATATGCGAAATTACTTCTATTACCTTATCTTTTAAACGCGACTTTGAAGCCTGGAACATTGTGACCAACTTTGTATGTTAGCTTCTCAGCCGCACTTTTACTGACGACTTCGTGAATTTTACCATGGTGTGCGCATTTTTTAAGGTCATGGTGCGGAATTTCGGCTCCCAGTTCTTCTTATGCAGGTATTATTGCAATTCCTAACCTGTGCAACTTTGCATAGCCTCATGCGACATTTTACAAGCTTGCGCCTTCTGCGGTCTTCTCAAGCATCACATGTTTCGAAGTTAAAATGAGTCCTTCCATGTCTCATCTATCAGCTCAGTGAATCTGCATGCACACTGAAGAGGACGATCTCTAAAACTGCTCAACCTTTCTGCTGTGGTAATAACAGTGAGTTGTTAGTGCTTAAGGCTGCGATAAATTCATAAGTCTGTGGCCATGCGGACGGCTTCTTTGATCCAACATTACTGAGCTCATCGTTCTTAGAGCAATCGTAATCGTCTGAAATGCACCAGATATCGTCCAACATTCTCCGACACACTTATCTGTTCGTTTCAATGAAACCCTGCCGCGACTTGAAACTCTGATTGACAGAGCTTCAGAGACATTTTTTCGTCTCTTTCATAACTAATCAACATATTGACTGGTCCGTCCAGCGACTATTACTTCAAACCTCAGTGGCGAAGTATTGACACTGTCACACTGCTGCACCACAATACCAGATGAAGAACCGTGCAAGAATAGATGAAGACAGAAAGTGAAACATACCAATTTTTGTTCACATTAAAAGCGAACCAACTGCATATAGGAACTTTGTACAGAACACTTTTTATGCGCATCTCGTGACAGGAAAATTCAGTCGGTACGAAAGGCATTAATAAATTTAAGCGAAACGAAGTGTGTGTTTCTTAAATAGGGCGAAGATGGACTATTCAGATGGATACGCCATTCACCAGATTCAGTTTCCTCTATAAGGTAGAATTGTTCATATCTTGCAATGGTTTTTAAATTAGTGAATGTGAAACTGATTTAAAATGAAATGTTTTTTTCACGTTTGTTCCAACAGAATACCTCCGTTTTATAACTTCCGCGTTTTCAGAAAATTGAAAGTTTTTACTTTTTGGTTATTGGCAGCTAGAATTTCTGTCCCTCAAAAGCGCTTAATTCCAGATGATCGAAGAGTTTCTTTCTTCGGTCGTGAAAAAATTCCACATGCAGTTTTAATTTCTGATTCGATTCCAATGACTGAATGGCACGATGACCACATTTTTTGTAAAATTGTTAAGTGATATTTTAATGACAATAAATGAAAACTGTCCTTTCCACCTCTACAGGCAACTTCTTCACTTTTACTGTAATCACGCAAATGGGTTTGCCAGAAGAGTGGTCTAATAACGGATTGGAGCAATTTTATCGCTTTCAGCTATAACAGTTCGTCACTTTTCACAGCCTCTTATGCATGCTTTTTGTTATTTCTCGTTTTAGCAATCGCACTTTGGATGCATGCAACCATTTGCTTGCCATAGCGAGTTTTCTGCTGATACCTCTACCTTATTGTTCATTTACCCTCAGTATGTTTTGTCCTCCTTTTGTTTTTTACTACTTCATTGATGAACAGAGAAATACTGTGCAGTAAGCCCATTTTATGACAGTGATACGAGAAAAAAAAACGGATCAGGCTGTCGTATACGTTATCGTCACCTTATTACATAATTCTAGCTTCATTGGCAAATAAATGAAGCTATAGGACTGGCAGACGGACACGCACGTATACATATGCACATAAACGATGTCGTCAGGGTGCACTTTTGAAAGCAGGTTTGCAAAAACTCAAACAACTAGAATGCTACCTTGTATACATATTCTTAGATTCCATTGCAAATTGCTTTTTGCTGTGCACTAAGACAAATTGCATATCTATACCATATTTGTATGTATATCTATCGGATAATCGCGACTCAACAGCCACTGAAATTAGTATCAGAAACCAAAATTAAAGGTCACTTATCCCAACGGAACTGAAGTTTCGTTCATAATGAAACGTTGAGCATTTATTTTTAATGGATTGATGTTTTTTATCAAAGTAGATATACATGAACATCAGGCTCATTTTCGTTGTTTGTCTTTATATCGCAAATGATTATTCGAATGCAGGTGTTCTAGGCACCTGCATTTCACTCTCTAAGCTAAAACTGATATGGAACACTGAGTTTCGCCTATCCTTAACTTGGATCATCGTTTGCCTGTGCCATTTTGGCAAGATGAATTTTCACGTAGCTCTTCACCCGCTGTTAGACTCAGGTCCGCCGGTGTGAATTTGTAGAAATGATACTCTAGTCGCTAATTAGGTCATTTTTTCCTAAGACTGTCTGTGAATATGGGGATATACATGGCCTCGCTCCTTCAGTTGCGATGTCTTCTGTTACTGACACTCCCACACCGCGGCAGCCTTTTATCCCTCACACTACCCGCCCTCTCCCCCTCACACACAACCCTCAAATGAAGAATGAGCGGGTTTTGAATTAAACGATCAAGGATGGATTAGAGCTGACAAATGAGATTCAACTTGTTCTCCCTGAGAAGGTCGTAGCCATCGAAGACCGATGAGCGAATTATTCCACGATCGCTGCAATTTGAGAGAGAAAGGTGAGGAAGTCAGGGCACTAAGTGGATGGTTGTCATCCCTGCGTAAGCCGAAAGAGCTCTTATGTCGCTGAGCGTGTGCTGAATGAAGAAAAAAAATCAGAAATACACCTCTGATCTTCGGAGTGTTCCCATACTGAGAATTGAGTTGTAGTTTTACTGCACTCTGTTACATTTAAAAAGTAAACGGACATTAGTGAAGGTGACAAGAAAGATGACGGATATTTGCCAGTTGAACAGTAATGCCAAATTTTTAACGTGGTTCGCAAATTGTATTATAAAGACACTGTGCTCCAAGTTCTATAATAATTCCTTAGTAACCTCCTTACCTCCAAGTAGTCTCGTCTAGAAAGAGAAATTGCTGCGAGCTCTTTTTCGTTGAAAGCCAAGTTTCATGCCATTGCTCACTTCTAGCTATAGCTGTTCCATTTTCGGCCTTGTCCTTAATTTATTTATGCCCTTAAATTTTATCAAAAAATACTTCATTGGACTGATCTCATATAGTACTACTCTTATCTTTGTGTTCAAGAAGGCATATTATTTACACATGAGGTAAACGTATATAAGTAATTGCTATCATTGACAAATCTTATGCAATTTTCCGTATTGATTGAAGCCAACGAATATGCTAAGTTCGTCGTTCATTTTTGTAAGCTTGATGACGTTGCTTTGCCGGCTTATTATTCTCGTTTAGCCTATTCATTCAGGACAAACGAATATTATTTCGGTCATTTAAATCTCACAGCTGTGATTACATTCATTGCGCATTATTGTTCATGCAGTGGTCGCTTAATAGCGAATACAACGAGTCGCTAGGTTGGCAGCAATCAAGTGCGGGAATGCATGGCTAATCCACTCAAAATGACACTAATTTTATTATGCCCAAGCATTATGCAGTGATGAATCCGAATAAGTTTCCGATTAAAATCGAATGCCTAGTTGCAAAGGCACAACGGAAGGGAGGAGAGCAAGAAGGATGCAGCGAGAAGGGAGGGAGCGGCGGAATCGCAAGCACTTCTAAATTTTTGGCAGCTTTACATGTGAAGCGGAAAAAACTGTCAAAAATGCGACGAGAAAAAAAAAGGAAGCTTGAGGTTATTTTGTTGAGGGTATCGAATTCAATGGCAAAAACCAGCCGATCGAGTCGCCTTTCGGTGTCGTGAATAACGAAAACCATCCCGTTGCGAAAGAAATGATTTTAATTTCGCATATAGCATATAGTAGATACTGTTTATATTGATGACCCTCGCAAATGATGCTTACGAGATTCTAATGTGTGGATAGTCTTTTCATTTATTCATGAAGGCCTTAAGAAAATCCTACATCAAGGGACAAAATTCAAAAATGAACCGTTTTCGTAGTTGCTGCTCCACTGAAGTGGAGGAGTTGCATTCCATTTCTGCAGCCCACATTTAATTTTGTCCTAAGTGAGATTTTAAAAAAAACGCAGACATTTGCATCAATCTAACATTCACGCTCAGGGAATTTGCTATTTCGCTTTCAACACTTGAGCAATGTTCATCGCAGCACGCTGTCCTCATTTAGCCATGCAGGACCGTTTTTGCAATATTCTCTTTGTACTCTCTCTCTAATATATAATTAAAACTCACCTAATCTAGTCGATGGGCTTATGACTGTTCAGTAGGATGGGTTGTTGAGTGACAGCAATATCTGTAACAGTTGGTGTCTAATTGAACTGTTCAGTGTATTATTTGAGCATTTTGTGGTAACTACTCAAGTAGCCAAATATCTATGGCGTTGAATTAAAATATCTTTGGAAAAGCAACATATTCTGTCAGAGTCATTGGCCATCTTCCCTTCTTCTGCAATATGCATATAAGGACCAACTCTTCAATGCCTAATCATTCCTCGTTTGCTAAAGTGTAAGGTGCAGCACCTCAGGCGCAACCTCTTACGCGCACAATCTATTTGGTGTATGTTCTCGATCGGTGTAATTTATCGCTCTATAACAGAATGCCAAGCAGGTGAAGGGCAAAAAAGAAAAGAAGCCAATAACTTTGCCAACCGTTATTAGCAGCGATCGAAACGGAACAGACAAACGCATTGTAAGGCTGTGCAAATATGCGCATTGCTCGTTGATGTGTTAAGAAACAGCACCGACTGAGAATAACGATATATGCTTTTACTGCATTAGCAGCAAAAGCAGTAAATATTGGTCAGCTGTTAGTCTTGTTCACATTAAAATCCACTGCAGCTTTTAGCAAATTCATTCGAAAGCTATGACAGGGATGGATAAGATTTCTAATTCTCTACCTCCAATGTTTGAGTTCTATTTTCTTAGAATGGGCAGATGTAACGGGAGGATGAGGAGAAAATGTAGGTGCGCAAGGTTAAAAGCTGTATTCTTTCCACTTTATATACCTGATTTTTCTGTAAGATGACTAGCGATCACATTACCTCAGCAGGTGGCTACATATTTTCAAAACTTCTCTCTAAAACCTTTTGGGCATCCAGTTTGCAGAAAAAGTGATATCCCGAAATGATACATAGCAGTGATTTGCTGTTCTATGGGACACAAATCCGACTCATGCAATTGATTCGCCATATTTGCTGTAGGCGTTTCACATGCAGTGTCGTTTATACCTGATCAGAAAGTCGCCACAAAAAGTATTGTTTTTTCTATTGCACTTCTTGTCACGTGCTTCCGTATATCTGGCTGCAACTTATCAAGTCGTAGATAGATTTGGCTGTCAACTGGTCGCATTTCATAGCCAATTCTCGACGAAGACTAATTTGTTTCCGTTCATTGAACGTGTCGAATGTGGTGAATCCTTCAAGAGCCCGCTGTTAATGCGAGCTTCTCATCGACGAAGGTGTTCTCGCTAGCTCTATTGCGTGGCAACGCAATATGTGACTTTTGCGAATAGACGTATTCATATGATTGCTTCGAGAAATTTGATGCTTCAACAACGAATGTGTGCGGCGCACACTTTAATCATTCGTTTTCACGCATATTTTATTAGCAACCACTTTTCTGATACGTGAATGACTGAATGCGTCATCAATAACCTCTTATCGTCAACATTCCTCTTATATGCAAATGTAAATTAGTCACACTCTAGCTGGTGATATCAGACCATTGCAGTGTTGGTTGTGAAAGCCGTATCCTAGTTGAACGAGAACCCAATAGATGACGCTTTGTTCCCACTAAGCATGATACTGCTTTAATTAAAACATTTTAAATATGATTATTTGTGCGGTTTGTTCCTATCAAAATGCATTTGTCTTAATAAACATCCACTTCAATGCTTTTCCTAACGGCATTTTCCATCATCGCCTGCTTTCATCGATGGCATCGATAGTGAAGTGTAACTCTCATTACAAATGAACTCAGAATCAAGAGTGCCGTTCACAATGTGCATGCTACTTCATTTTCAAGCAGCAGTGCCATTTGATAACGACAGATGGACCATGCGGTGGTGATGGGTTTGCATTTCAGCTGGCGGAGAGAACTCGTCCTTCGCTTTATTGTGGGCGCAACCGC
This sequence comes from Ascaris suum, assembly GCA_013433145.1. NCBI lineage: Eukaryota > Metazoa > Nematoda > Chromadorea > Rhabditida > Ascarididae > Ascaris > Ascaris suum. The sequence goes on from CM024174.1 coordinate 9,131,496, forward strand.
GTTTTATATTTTGCAGTTGTATTCATTTACACGGTTCGAATCAACCACAAGTTTGCTAAATACTAGGTTGTATCTGAGTCCGAACTTTTTCCCGCACGTCAAACGGCGAAACCGCTCTATTTTCAAGGGGAGGACGTGACGGATCGTTTGGAAGGACACGGAAGCTCGCTTCCACTAGGCTGCTAAGAAACGTAGTCGCCATCTTCTTCAGAGCGACGACCCCCTGGAGGTGAAGCGCTGTGCAGAAAATGCAGAAAAAGTTTTCCCGCTTTTTTTTCATGGCGTCTTCAAATTTTTTAAGCATATTTTATGGGGGACCGCCTCACAGGCATGAATTAGACTTCTGTCGAAGTGGTTGACAGGGTGCATTGTTTAGGTACAGAAGGGCATTGCACATCAGTAGAGGTGCCTTATGTAATGAAGCATATTCCATACCTCTCATAACATGCATCATAAATTGAGCCAGATTTATGTGAAAGCAATTTAGGCGCCAGATTGGGAAGGTTGTGTCTCAGTGGCACTTGTATTTGCTACTATGTTGTGTCGCAGATAAGAGACCGCGGCTTCCAAGACTACATATGCAAATCACAGTATCGTTATTATATCGTGGAATATCAATGCCATGACAGAAACATTTAGGATTTTACCTTGCGAAGTTATGAGGCTCTGCTCTGGGTCCTGGCGGATATGCTAATGGCGGAAGCGCCGTTTGGACCATGCGTATATGAAAGTGACATGATCGATGGTGGGAATTCCATAAACAGCTGCCTTGAGCGCTAGATGCAGGATTTCTGCCGTTGGCTTCCTTTCTTAAGAACACGTTTGGTGGCGTGCATCTTGAATTCATACTCAAAATAAAGACGGCGGTAATTTGAAGGATTAGATGAAACAGCTTCTTTATCAGGTGTATCTGTTCTCTTCTCTGCTGAACCTGATTTAAGAAGGCGCATTTTTCGGTCTTCTTCCAACTTAAAATTCTGCACATAGGTCGAGCACCATTGACTTCAAACAACCGCACGAGTAACAATTGATCAGAGAGCTCATCACACTGCTATAACATGAATGCGCATGAAGAAGTAAGTCATAGACGTTTAATACCATTCAATTATAATCGCATCAAACACTTAACTCGCAAAGTCATGGCACTCTTTGTTGCAGGTTCTCAATATTCAACCCACCTGTTTCCACTTAACAGAGCAGACAAAAATGTGTGACAGATGTTTCCTTCATCAGCATATACCCTCGAATTGCTCCTTGAAGTTCTGCGGTGGAAAGTATCGACACTAATCATCATCTGATAATTGCATACATTTCACACATAAATAGCTAAATTAAACCAGAACCAAGCGAGGCGCAAATGCACTTTTGCTACAAAGTGCGCATTCGAATCGAAGCAATACGTAGGTCTGCCCGAGAGTGTTTTTGCCTGCCATGATTTGTCCAGCTTTGAGGACGGTTTCGTCACTGTGGGATTGGCCTTCTATTCTTTTGTCATTTCCAATCCAGCGGTTGTATAAATCTTTAAGAGATTTTCCAAAAATCCCTGTCGACTACAGGGGACATCAAGCACTACAGGGATGGCATGGCTGCTGACAAGGAAAAAATATCAAAGTACCCATTTACGATGCAGGCACTAACTTTTTGACCACAATTTGCGGCACTTTTGCTGTGTGGCGAAAATTCCCACCACATAATGTCTTCTTGTGTAATTTCTTACGACGCAAGTGTCAGCAACAAAAATATTCTCTAGCATGAGTATCCAAAGCGAAAGTGACGTACGGTGCTAGTGCCCAACGCACGAATGTCCTAAGTCGCAGTTGCCTCTTGTGCAGGAGCTTGTTGCACAAAGGCTGTCAGAGGTAAACGCCTGTAGTGCAATGATATCCAAGGATGTGTTCCACGGCGTGAATACCTCGTGATGGAAGTATGACATGGCGTTTATGCCCAGCTTCGAGTGTATCTGGACGTCCCAACGCTAGTGTGCTCGTGGTTAAACATTATGGCAATGAGCATGCGATGCTTCAAGAAAGTTGGCCTTAGAAAATATTCATTCACTACCACTTTGCACCTAAAAAGATGAAAATATGCGGCGCCGAAATATTCTTGCACCACTGTTTCACTGATTTACTAAGGTTTTTTTTTGCAACAGCGGGCAAGAGTGTAGTGAGTTGGATAGAAAAAACATGAGGAATAAGCTAAACAAAAGAAAAAGTTTTAAAAAATGGCGAATTTCGTTGAATATGTCCTTGAGCTAAAAAAAGAGAATGACCTTGCAATAAAGCAACACATGCAACGGCGTTCCGATAAGAGCTCTCGTTCTTGTCATTCAAACTGTGACCCATTTTGCTTAAATCGTGCCGTCTTCTAAAGAAATTTCTTGCTCTGACATTTCACAGCATTGTGAAAAGTGTCATTTCTCTAGTTTCCTTGTTTGCTAGCTCTTTTTTCTCTTCAGCATTTATAAAACCTCATATGTGTATTTATTGAATCCTCCTCGCTCTGTCTCCTGTCACCAAATGGTAGAAATTTTTACATAGTGAACGCTTCAAGAACTCTAAAGATGACGTCTAGTTCCGCAATATAAAAAAAACGCCACATTGTCGGAAGATAGATGAAGCCAGGATCTGATGAATCAGTTGAAGGAATTGTGCATGAAGGATTTTGTAGTCTGTGGGTTCCTACCAACTGAATTATGGACACATTGTCCAAAATGCAAATGTCCAAAAAATGCAGAAAGGTCATGACTTGTCGCCACTACCATCATCTCTATATCCGCAGCGCCTTAATCGTGAGGGCAAATAACCGTTTGAAAAATTCCAGCAAAAAATCATGAAAGACCATGTGCCCTTCTCCCCGTCGAGGGCAAAGAACTCGATAGAGAAATCTCTTCCTCCCTCGCGAAAGTGATGATTCACCCGAATAGCATCGTGCTGTCGCAAAAGTGAAAGGCCTGTTCGGTTGTACAGACATCATAAATCTCAACTATTTCGAGTGATGCTTCCCTCTCCTCACGGGACGATGAGTAGGCTGACTTGGAAACCTCCAATCGTCGGGAGTCCATATCTAACGTCGAAAGATCAAGAACCGCACTCTTTGATCGAAATCGCAGCAGCGAATGATACCTTTTTAGTTTCTTTTCAGCTTGCAAACAATATTGTTTTGCCAAAAATTAAGAATGATATTGGAGCGCTTGGTATGTTTTTCGATGAGATGAACAATAAAATACCCATTTCTTTCAAACTGCACAAAATCTGGAAAACGGTCGACAAGGCTGCATGAAGTTGCACGAAGATACAACTCAAAAAATTTTGATATAGAACTAGGCTCAGGCGCAACTTTACTATTCGTCGTCGACGTAAACGAAGCGGATCTGTCTCGATCCGGTCTCTAGGCGTGCTGAACCGTTGGAGAGCAGGATCGACGCCCCCTTGCTATTGAACAGTTTCTCGCGAAAAGAAAAGCCTGCTCTTCGCTGCTCCTCGGTTTTGCAGCCACAGCGACCGTTTCCTTAACATTTTTATCATCTGCAGTGGAAAGCAGTTCTTTGTGACGACGAAAGGAACTCCTCATAAAAGCTTCATAAAGATAGGCCCGCTAAGACATTCCATAAAACGAGCTACACTCGCCGGAGTCATGCTAAATGCTTAGTCTTCAATCCCTGCGTGTATTCCCTTACAATTTCCTATCGAGCGACGGAGCAATTGTGTCTGAACCCTGCTGTTCGACCTTAATTAACAAAAAAAAAACCGGCTTAACGACAACACCTCACACCGCAAGAAAAGACCTGGGTCTTACTCTCCAAACTTTTACCAACGCGGCTCCACAGTTTCTGCAGCCTCAACTATTTCCTTCGAAATAAACTGTTCAACAGTGACAGGAACGCCAAAAATGTCTTCTGAAAGTCTTAAATTTTTGCGAAAGTAATAGAATTTCTCTTGTTTGGTGTTCACGCCACTGCGCTGACTCGAATGACGTTCATTTTGAACAAAAATATTGCTTGAAGCCGAATAACAATTTGATGCTTCAAAGCGATTTTCACCTCTAGTTCACTGAATATTTTAGATCTCTTGTAAAGGATGCCTAACAATAATACTCCAATAATGTTACTGAGTAAAACAGTGTGTAGGAAATTGGTTCTATCTGTGCATACGTGACAGTCTGCACAGGAAATCCGCTCGCGCGGCAGATTCACTTCATTGCTGAACGCACAACGCAGTTACTGCATTTGTCGATGACGATAATAGCTTTATGAGTTTCCGAATGTAAATCTCCCTAGATATTGCAAATTAATTTGTTTGGAAGTTTGCACCTTCGACTGCCATGACCGATCGACATAAACACAACCCGTGTTTGCAGGTATCACTGTCGTACTTTTTGTATCAACCTTTAATAATTCAGCCACTTACTCTGAAACTTTTGTTTGCATTATACTACCTATTTCGGTAATTTGTGCCTTAAATGATCACAAATGCTGTAATAGTTGCTGGCTTAGTTTCTAAACTATCTTTCCCAAGTTGCCGGGTAAGATTCCAGTCGTCACCTAATCGTTTTCCAGAATTTAGCCCAAACTTTAACAAAGAGCACTGGAGCAAATTTCCGCTTGCAGTTCAACAAATGAGTGGGTGAACATTAAGAGAAATGAATAAAGTTGCTAGCTGCTGTATCTGTATTGCGAAGGAACTGCTGGCAAACGCTCACCAATAGTTAGTTGTCAATACGCACAACTAAGGAATTGTTGCACTTTGATATCTGTGACCACTTGCAACATATTCGATGGATGTAGCGCTGGAGGGCGACAAAAAAGAGAATCGACGTACGACTTCAATTACCGAAAGAGCCTTGAACATCCCTTGTGGTTGGTGCATTCTTAACGGATCGCCTCATAAAACAATAGCATTCGAAAATGAGCACCACTAATGGATTGGATTGCAACCATTAATGATCCCAATCGCATCCAGGATGCGCGTCTCATTTATGCGATCAGCAAAAGCCGCGGCTACAGAATCGCTAGTATTATATCATTGAGACATTCATAGCTTACTCATAGTTTCTATCTCCATCCTACATTTTCTCTCCCCCCCCCCCCCCACCCCTACCCCTTCATCTTCGTTCTCTTTGACTCGACTGACATTATGTGCGATTTTACAATTCCAGTAAGAAATCAAAAAAAAATTTTGTAACTGACCAACGAATAATATAACGTTCGTAGCGAAAAGCTCACATTTAAATCGAGGTGATCATGCGAGCAAATCTTTCAGGATAAATTTGCATGCCAACTTTAAATTCTCTTTAATAATTCCTAACTGCTTTTAACGCTCGTGTAAAAATTTGTGGATCGCTCATTCAACGTTCCATCCCATGCCCACCAAGTCTCACCACTCTTTTGGTTCCTCGATTCAGCTATAGAGCGGATAGTCAAGCACACACGAAGCGCAAGCATTCACACATCATCACCATAATAAGCCCTCTTGGGATGAATATTCCGGAGCAGATAAAACACGTCGAACTTGTGTTTAGCCATTTACGCGCCCTCTCTTAGGGAAGGAATAGCCATTCCTACTTGATTGGGGATTGAATCCTTTTGGCTCTTAAATGATAGAATAAAATATATAGAAAAGATAAAAATATATAGAACTTCCAACTGGAATGCGCAACAGCGAGCAATTTAGAGTTCATCCGTCCCACTTCGGCCATTGTTTTATTTTAGGTTTCGCGTGTCCTGTTGTAGAAACTGGCAAAATTTGTCGAACTCACATTCACGTTCTTTGTGCAGATGGTTTGGCCTTTTTCCATGAATGTCTCGTTGTTTCCTCCCTCTCCTTCGCCCTCCTCCCAAGCTTTTTGCTCCTTCTCTCCTCGCACCCTGCTTTCCCCCCTTTACATTAGGAAAATTTTATGGATTACAGCTTTATCTGTATGCTAAACGGCAGCAATGAGCGGGGCAATGTTGCCTATGAACGCAACTAGTAAGAAGACTGCTGAAATGAGTTCGTGCACCCAGCACAGGAGAGATTTGTTGACATGACGGAATGAACGAGTTTTTTCTACAATGAGCAATCACAGTTGTAGTGCTTTTGCACTGCAGCTGAGTTGCTAAACATTGTCTGCCAATCTTGTGCAAGCAATCACTTTTCCTCTGCTTCTGTGTTGAATATTATCGACATGTCAGCGCCTAATGTGTAATAGTGAATATAGTCCGCCAACAAACTCAAATCTCTGTCAATGAATTTTCAAGTTTCGCTAGCATTTCTACCTTTTTAGTGCAATTTTCACTTCGACATGAAATGATTGCTCAAGGTTTTCTTGCGATAATTGGCAAAATCAGCGCAAACAATGCATCTTCTTTTCCCATCGAGAAGCTGCATCACTAAAATGGTGGTTTACCTTATACATTGCACTGAACTAATGCGCATAGCTAGGCTAAGTATATACAATATAATTTATAGAATACTATTGCAATGCGCTTGAAGCTCTTGGTTGTTCGAGATGACAGAAGCCATGAGACGTGTGTCTTTGCAAGAAAATCAAAAAAGTTTCAAACATATGCGCTCTTTGGTATCCTTTCTTTAGCTTTTATATTCTCTTTGCATACTTGATGCTGCTTTTGTCTTTATGCACAAATGCCAATTCTACGGTTGACAGCTAAACCTTCACAATTGAGGCACCACAAGCGTGCAGTGACGAAAGTAACACCAGCAATAAAAGCTGGCTGTGTTCTGAATATATATATATATATATATATATATATATATATATATATATATATATATATATATATATATATATATATATATATATATATATATATATATATATATATATATATATATAATCAACAAAAGTTTTAATATGGTAATCAGTAAAAGGTTAACAATAGTGTCAAACTTGTTGCGCATATAACTTCGGCATTCAGATCAGTGCTAACATGAACAGCAGCATTATAGAAGCATTTTCTCATTCATTCCTTAGTTTGCTTGTCTTTTTGTTATACCGCTAACAAAAGATTTTTATTGCAATAGCAATAACTGCACTTGCTAATATACCGCTAATTACAGTGATATTTGCAGAGACCAGTCGATGTGCAGATATAAGAATACAAAAGAATCCCGAATTCCTTCCTTTTATAATTTTAGAAGCATTTGCACGTCGGTCGAATTAGTGCTTGATTTTTGTCACTTGTGAATATGCAGCGATATCGACCGTCTTTTTTCTAACAACATCTCGAGAAATCTCTGAACTAAGTGGATTCAGTTATTGTTATTGCTGGCTATGAGTAAATATCTACCTGAATGTTATCCAGTGAAGGTTAAACCTATTTACTCGGCCAATATGCATTTTGAGAATGAGAGAGCTATAAAAAGAACGCATCATTCACAAATTCTAGTTTGTTCATTAATTCATAAGAACAGTTTTTGTTCATTAATTTAAGAACAGTTTTAGCGTTATTTCACTAACTTTTTTTGCTTCATCCTGTTGCCGTCCGAGAATATTAGCGTTCTTTAGTGTGCCATCAAAAAATTGTCTGATCTGACTGGTGTGTTGAAGGCGTAGACGCCCGGGGATTCATTAAGGAGTTTTGTTTGCTCTCATATGCCATCTTAGGTTGCTTGCATTCGCGTTGCGAATCCTTCTATTCGATGAACTTTATTCGATCAACGGAATGCTAACGCTCGCAAGCTCAGTGCACGCCCATTCAGCACCTGAGAGCACGTTCAGTGTTCCGCCTCCTGGATTCAGCGTTCCATTTATCTCTCGAGCGTCAATCATCACTTCACGATCTGCCCACCCCCTCCCCGTCCCTCTCTATTTCAGCGCATGCATCAGAGTGATTGCATAAAATCAAGTTTTAATGTGGCTTTTTCGTCCATCGTCGATAACTTCTGTTGCCGTTAATTGCACGACTTCTTACCTAAGAAATATATATGCATAATTTGCACAGGCGCATATACTTCACTCAGTGTGTTGCGAAACTTTTAGACAATTGATGTAAATATTCGTTTATGTCATCAATGAATGTTTATTTTAATCGTTAAGAGACGAATGTTTTGGTGATCTTTGAAGAGATTTTTGCCGGTGTGCAATTCCATTGCGTTCTCTAATAGAAATATTTATGCCATTTGTACAATAATAAAATTTGACTTTTGATATATTTGCATTATTCGATTTTATCCAACATGTCTGAATGAGGTTTTGACTGAAGCATTCAGTGAGATCGCTTTAAGGGTTTATACTCGTTCTTTTTATCGATTGCATTAAAAATTCATAGTGAAGATTTCAGTGGAAAAATGCTTCGAACGTTCGATGAAATCGATCGTTGAGTGTGATAATTAGCCTAGTGCAGTATTCATTTAATGTTGCGTTGATAATTCACTCTTCAAGCGAACTAATTCCACTGTGAAGCTACTCTCTTCATATTATTTTCACCCTCGAAGCATAACGGCCATTCGTCGCGCCTATATGAAATATTTCAAGTGAAGCGGAAATGATGTTTTATACGAGCGTATGTGTTTATGTAATATGCACCTCAATATTAGGAGATAGCAAAAGAGCTGCCTTGCGCAATGTCGATGTATTCCTGTATGCCATAAGCGTACTCTTCGATTCAATACTCTTGCTCTTCACGATGTCATTTGCAAATGCGTTGTTCATCACATATCAGCATGAGAACGCATTACAGCTTTTCAACCTTGCGAGGCGGTTATTGATTGCACTTTAATCATTTTTATACTTTGAATGTGGCGTCAACAGTGAAAGATGGACAATAAAAATGATGCGTGAAATTAATTCCTGCGACTTATTTGCTGCTAACGTTTCCTTCATTCATGATCACCATATACGTAGCTGTTAGCCAAGCCTGTCCCAATTCACGCATTCGAATACGTTTTTATGTTTAGTTTCGTAATTGTAGAGTGACGATCATTGCATAATGACGGATGACGTTCTTTTTTCAATATTTCAGCGCAGTGTAGAAAATGTGCAATGCAATGAAGCTAGTTATGCACTAATGCAGAAAATAATGAAATGCAATATACACCGAAACGTCGACATATTGCAGTGCAAATGCTCACATGCAACCAGCATGTCAAATTGTTTCTTTACTGACTATCGATGTGTGTAAGTGGCTGGTATCAAATCCTACGGGAAGCATTCTGCTGCCGTCCAAATCGTTTCTTGTGTAAATGGCATCCAATATCTCTCTTTTCATACTCAATTTATCACAACGGAAGCGAAAAAAAAAACGGTAGAGCATTGCTTCCGATGCATCTCGACAACTGTTCGAGTTGGATTCGTAAAATCGTCATGTCACTCATGAAACTGTCATATCCTAATGCCCTTCAAAAGTGCAATAATACATCAAACTTCAGTCGAGTTTTTTTCTCTTCGAATATAGCGCATCTTCTAACAATGATTATATGAGGGCACTACTGTTATTGCTAAAATATCTATGAATAAAAGCTTCCTTCCGTACTTTTTTTCAAATCTTTGTCGGAAGACAATATTCGTGAATTCTCATATGCGCTAAAAAAAAGTCGACGCAATTTTTTCAAGTGAAACCGTTGACTAAACCGGTGTGTTCGCAATAGTTTTCTAGTGTTGGCGTCGTTGCTTTAAGAAGTTCAGCGCTGCTCATCCAATTATCCGTTCACTTAAGCCGTTTGCGTAGGTCGTTCAATTTTCATCGCTTGTGTTTATCGTTACGTGTATGACTATCGTCTTAACAAGTGGATGCATAATCAGTATTGGCATTCAAAACCGTTGCGCTCTGACTTCATTAGAGAACCTTGTTTGTTGTTTCCATTAGCGGTGATAAGCGACTGATCGAATTTCTACAGAATCCTAAATTTCAATCAGTTTTTAATAATCTGCGTCAAACTTTCGACTTTTTGCGTTTTTTTTTTTTTGCTTGCAGTCAAAAGTCAATTTTTAGCGAATATCTTCACTCGATAACTGATTATTCACTTCTGAAAGAAAGGCTTTCGCTTTCGACAGAATCTCGAATGTTTTCCGCCTCTTTACCTTTTTTACCTTTTATTTTATTTTACCTCTTAGCTTTTTTTATTTTTAGATGAGGAGCATTTTTTATTGAAGCGACAAACACCCGAAAAATTGCCCTGTTCGATGCTGCGCTATAGTTAGAACACGAATTACAAGGTCTCTGAAATTCGAGAACACTCTCTCAAAAATTATTGCTATAGCAGCGAAAGCGAACGTAATTTGTTCAAGTGCAAAAGAGTGTTGCGTAAAGAAGTTTCAAGCAGAAGAGGCCACTGAGAACGACAGGTGCACGGATTCTCGTACAACATCACGCTTTAAAGCAATCAACGCCATGTTAATTTTGACATTTGCTTTCAGATCGTGATGACTCCTGTGAAAGATTAATTAACCCTTTCAGCACCTACAATCTAAACGCTGTTTTCGTCGATAAACGCCTTCTTGCACTCTTGCTTATGCTAAAAAGTTTCACATTTATATGCCCACTATAAGCTTCGTTTGCTTCATACATGTTATATAACAAAATTATAGTTGCATTGTTGATGAAGTTACGAATTGTTGCTTTTTCTGCAGAGTTAAATTTACTACTCACTCACTGTTTTTTTTCAAACTGTTTTTTAAAATTTGCATTGTTGCCTATGAATAGAAAGTTGTAAGTGATTTATAAATTCCTCTTATATTTCTTCAACTTTTATTGTTGTCGTTTCGTTTTGCTTTGTTGCTAAGAGAGGCGTTGTTGAGAATTTATTCCAAAAAAAAGCCGTCACTGCCACATATCACTGTCGATTGTTGTTTGCTTAAGGTAGAGAATGAAAGATTCGATGAGGCAACTTCTGTTGCATAAAGATGCTCTCACATTGAAGGTATCTTCTATTCGCATGAATAATGTAACAGGTGACGCTCTCCTGTATACTCCTCACCATTTTGGAGTAAACGCTTTTAGAAGATTTTACAGCAAATCACATAAAGTGATGTTTCTATGTTGAAGTCGCATAAGACTGATCTTTTTTCTATACTGTTTTTAATGTTTTTTTTCGCCCTGTTCTGATATTAAAACATTTATTTTTATTATATCGCCAAGTCATATGTTCAGTTACTGATACTTTTTCTTTTCGTGTACTTTTCTAGATGGTACATAGGACTTTGCAGCAATTTCCATCGTTTTGATTCAGATGGAATGAGATGACATTCAGTGAGCAAACAATGGTGCATCGAATGCGCTCACGATCTGCGCAGATTCCGATTCCAGCCGAAGATTTTTGAGGATTTCAATTCCATACCAGATGGGAAAATTAGCGGAAGTTGTGGCGATTTAAATGACGATAGCAAATAAGGCGAAAAAGGCTCATAAAACGACAGGACAGGCTGTAACTCATCTCAAAATTAGGTGGAAACACAAAACGACGGGCCTATTGTTGAGTTTGAGCGAGGCGCACAGCGGATAACCAAAGTGGAGCATTGTTTCAAGGGAATTTGCATAATCGTATATGCCGATTTGCGTAATGAAATAACAATGCGACGTTCGGTGCTGTTGCCTTTTTCACGCACTCATCACCACAGTATATGTATTTTTTTTTGTCTGCATTACTCTGCTTTCCTGCTCACTTTCCTCGATAATTGATCCTCTAGAGTGTTTATGCATTCCAGCTTGTTCCGTTCACGCATATCCATAGACTGAAATGTCGCCGTGTCTTACTTTATTGCCTACGTTTTCCATAGACTGTGTCATATCCAAAGACTGTGTCTTTATTTCACTGTTATAGAGCAGGTTTCCATATTTTCATGTGGATAAAGACTATAGTGCTACTGATCGCACAGATATGGTAGAGATTAGTGGAGCATCGTTCTGAGAGAGTTAACTATTCGCGCTGCCCTTGCAGCAGTTTGACGCGTCTCTCATATGAGGTTCGTTATTGTGTATTTGCGCTTGAGTCATTGCCCGATGTCTTATTCAATATTACCATGGTGTTGCGTGGTACGCTTCATCGCAATCAGCATTGCTGATTCAAGCCCTGCAGCTTTTCCATTTGACGTGCTCTTGGCTCCTTTTATCAAACTTTTCCTTTCACTCTGCGATATTCCAAAGAAGATCCTCATCTCCAGTTCGGCTAGGGAGCTATCAACACTAGGCTAAGATCACCACGTTGCTGCCTCTTTTATTTCGGTTCTATCTACGCTAATTGCTCTCGATAATTGTTTTGGCGTCGAATGAAAGCTTTATTTTGATTCTATTCATTTTGCTGCATAGAAAAATACACTGCCTCTAAGCCTTACATCACTTTGAACAAGATGCTAATTGCGCCATTCAAATGTTTATCGTGGAAAATGCCATATGGTGGTTCCTATCAACTTCCGATACAAATGTTTCCTTAGACTAGGATGTCGGGTTTATTGTTCTGCAAATGGCCTTCTCAGTCTACAGATCGTAACTTCAGTGCAGGTTGCAGTTCTACACTGTTGCTGGAAATTCGTTGAAAACTGCAACCTCAACCTCTCTATGCTGTATAGGATAGACGTAGTGAGCAATAATTAGAGGCCTTCTTTACTCTCTGCTAAGCTATTAAGGAATATTGTAGTCCTGTAGAGTCTTCTTATTTGTTTCTGATCTCGCATTTTTAGAGAACACCCATGAAAACTTCACCCATATTGCTTTCCGCTAGCTTAACAACGATTCGTATCTTCATAAATAAAGTATGGGATTAGGAATATTCTGACGCGAATCATCGAAGTGTCTCAAGCTCAAACGTGATTTGGTTATTCCATTTTGTCACCCTTGTAGTCGGTGTGGGCGTTACTTCCATCTCACCAAACATTTTTACAGCACGAACGTTCATATTCACGGTTTCCAGTCTCGTGTTTTATGAGCCTGGAATTTGAATTTGTGTCTTGAGAACATCTTTAATGCACGCATTTATTCCTCTTTCAACCCACTTCCGATCTTCGTACTACTGTGGCTCTCGTATACATTAAAACTACCCACTTGAATTGTTGCTCTTCGAATTTCTCGTTCTTCTTTTGCTGTTCCTTTCCATGTACTTCTTGCATGTTACAGAACTTCGCACGTTTGATGCTCGTATGCAGGCAAGGTTTCGATCATAAAAACAGAGTTAAACCGAAAATGTACATCGGTCGGTTTTCTCCGTTGCAAATGAAATTTTGACTTTACCGAATGCATTCGGTCGGTGACCGACTAAAATTTTTCCAGACGCATACGGTTTCAACCGGAGTTGGATTACAAGCAAACCCCTTCGCTCGTTTACAAATTGAATGAAATTTCAACTAGTTAGAATCAGTTTCCATCCATCTTCATAGCTTATATCCAATCGTTTAAACCTTTTACCCTAATTGAAATCTCGCTGACGTAATAAAAGATAACTTTTACTAAATGTAACTAAGTTGTTTATACCTTTTATTATGCATTGGCAGTAAATAAAAGCTGCGAATGAATATCAATTATAAATGCTCATTTCTAGGGACTATGTTCACCGAGATTTCTGTTTTAAATTGAGCTTTTTTCACTATCGTCTATGAAGATGTTTGGTACTTAGAAAATGGCAACTGAATTACAACAAAAACTCTGAAAGTCTCCATTAAATTGAGGGAACATGCAAGAGGAGTTGGCATGATATGTGCTTTTGCAGTTCCGCTTACTGACAGTTACAATTCCTTCGTCATATTCCAATTAACATAATAGCTAGAGCAAGTCCACTAAAATCTCTTTTTACTAGTCTAAACGAAAATGCAAAATGAATGCAAATGTCTGAGGAAGTGGAATCGCGTGATCGTCAGCGAAATGCTGAAGAAGAAGAAAGTTATGCTAGTTGAAGAATGAAATTCCAGTAGCGCCGAGATCTACCCTAGAGGGGTTGAGGTGAGGATAAAGTGAGATGATAACGTTGCACGGTGTTTTAGGATGCCGATAGACCGCATTGAATTCCTTATGAAAATGCTTCATATCCTGAAAATTAGGCTGCTCTCTTTTCATAGTTTAAGCGGTTCAGTAGTTCATCGTTTCTGAGAGGTGCTAAAACTTTTCGCTCCACCCGCTCAAAAACGCGGTAATTTTTCAAAAGATATGTTTACGAGTAACATTGTATCGGCGATGAAAATCATAATACTCTCTGTCATTGCATAAATACTAATATCCCATTTAATTATGCACTCTTTCGAATTTATGACGTCTATATAATAGGGCATAATGTCGAAGTATTATGGTATTTTTTGTTAATAACGTATGTATGTCATAGATTAGCTGATTACCGTCAAAGTTCGTCTAACTTATACATTACAGCATAATTATAAAGCAATGACATCTCTGATGGAAATTCTTGTTGAGCTTTATGTTTTAGCTTTGGTAAATGGATGCATACGAGCAAACTCCAGCGCCAAGGATTGAGCATTAGCATGAGAAGCGCTACTTAATTTGCAATAAATTTCCATCGTTGTGTTTCACTGTGATCTTAGTGAACATTACTCGTAAGTACCAAAGCATTGGTGAATGAATGGACGATGTGGCACTTTCGTTTCAGAGGTTGTTGCTTAATAAGCGATGAATCTCTGTTGAGAAGCACTGTGGTACTAACAGCTTAACCTTGCCCAAACATACCAACGTTTTTTGGTATGGAGAATGCTATCGGAAGAGCGTTTTCAAACGCTTCATAAAAAATGGTCTCTGGGGGCACTACTTTAATTTACTTTACTTTATATTTCTTCATACAGTTCCATTTCTATTGTGGTAAGGTCGTGTGTAGGTTGGAGCTCAGACTGATCTCCTGCCCATGGGATGCTGATGAGTCGATTCACCATTGATACGCATAGGAATGAATCGGAGCTTACTCAAAATTGTCACACGTTGGGAGTTACTCCTTACATGTGTCAGTTTGCTTACAAAAACTCCTATGATTGCATATATATAAAAGATGTAATATTTCAAGGCACATCCGTTATTCCAAGTATTCGTTCTGTACAAAACGATGTGTCATAACAAAAAAAATGATGTATCGTAAAGAAGTGCACAACGAAGCATAAATCCTTGAATATATCCATCAAATGCGCAACTTCCTTGCGTGTGAATAGGCACTCGCATATTGCTAATGTCGATGAGCGCAAGTTGTCATTTATAAGCGATGAATTGAGTATCCCTTCAGGGGACAATATTCCCTTTGAATGTTCAAAGTCTAGATGGATTTAATTCTCAAAGCAGCTTGAGAAACTCGTTAGATGCAATCTTAACTTAATTTGAATACTACTAGCAATCACACGCTTTTTAATCACTCATCTTAAAAAAAAACGTTTTGTCAGAAATTCATTAGGAAACCGCCGCCAATATAAAGACATTTGCTCACGATTCTACAGAGAATTTCATTCTCCTATTTAAATATGAGGACTTTTTTATATAATGAGTAAAAATAACGGCCTAGAGAGCATTTTAACTTCGGTCGTTCAAGTTCTTTGCGCCTCATATTTGTGCATCTTCTTGGAACAACTTCAGGACCGACATGCTTCAATTATAAATTAAGTGTTTAAACGGTTGGCTTTGCAAATAATAGACATGAATGTGAATTTAGGTCAAATAAGACTGCGATGAGAAGAAGTAAAATTAGGGACAAATCATCGAATGTTGATGGCAAACTTCTTCTTATTATTAATAAAATGGATGAAAGATATATCGAAGTGCTCAAGCACTCACAAAACACTTTCATGAATCAATACAAAAGTCACGAATTGATGTCACTGCATCGCTACAAATATGAGGGTGAGAGGGTGAGGGAGGAGAGATAAACTGAAACGTTTGGTTCCCAAGATTTTCCTGGTATCCGCTGGGCCTAGCTTTTATAGCTTCTGGTTCGATTTATTCTCATATAAATTCTGCGTAGAAACCTGAACATTATGGCAAGACAATATTCTCAGGCGATAAGCAAAAGTAACGCAGCAAAGTCTAATCTTATGCAAAAGAGATGAAACGTTTTAAACATACGAACGAAAGTCTACTCCTTACTCAAAACTGTCTGCTAGTATAAAAACAAAATTAATGCAGAGAAGTTTAAGCTCATATGAAAAGGTGTATATTCATTGGAAATTGCTCTTTCTTAATACGAAGCGATTCTCGATAACAGCAGATTGCACAAAAAATCTAAGCGAACGATACTGGTGCATTAAGAGGTCAACAACTGCTGTTGTAGTCGTTGTTCTATGGATGAGTTTATTCGATTCCGCTCTCAATACGTAGGCATCTTCACTAATGGATGTGCTATTGTTCACCAAAGCCTTTTTTAAAATATGGTTATAAAATTTGGTAGAGCGGACCATATCTTGATAACCATCGAGGATGCCATAGCCGAAAGAGACGACTGCTATTCCAGTGATTTCAGCACCAAGTTTTATAGTCAAGGAAAGGGGTAAAGGTGTTAAATTTCAGATGCAAAGTTTTTTTTTGTTTATTTAATGGTTTGAAATATATATGTTAACTGTCGCTAAAATTTATATGACAGCACAAAAAGTATACTTTTGAGTCCTTGCATATGAGAGGTTCAGTGCTTATGCAGAGATTTTTCACTGATTTTCTCGCAATGCCATTTGGAAATTTTATGGACAGTCGAAAGCATTACCGGCCTTCGTTAGTAAGTTCCGTCGCATTTCCGTTGCTGTGTCGGATGAAGCCATTTTTCTTCTTTGAAAAAAAAACCCCAAGGTCCTCAATACTACTTCCACAACTGATGGGAATGGGTAGTTTTATCCATTGCAGTATATCTTTAATGCGTAGTACCCACAGTATTATTTCATTTAGATAATCGAAACAAAATTTCGCATCACCCTGCAGGGATCACGGCCTCGACATTTACTGCCCACTTGTTGCCGACAGTAGCATCTGTTTGCAGGGACCTTAAACGGCAATCGTTGAGTTATTAGAATATCAGGATTTATTACTGAAGAAATCCTACGTTTGGTTCTGAGTTCCACTCTCATAGCACGTAGCTTCTTCACTTTATACTTCCATGTGGTGCTTGAATCCGCTTCAGTGATTTAATGTTCGCGAAGTCTTGAAAATAGTGGTCATGGTTGCATTTCTTCTGCTTGACGCAATGTAGATATTGTGGATGGAAATGTGCATAGACGCGTAACTCCTCACAAAGACATTCGTGCTGGAGCGGCAATATGCAATTGTCGCTAATTAGCGTGAGATCTCAGAAATAAAGCGATCGCACATATGGCGCTGACAACAATGAAATTTTTTCTGTGGTTTTTTGTCCTCCACCTCCATCGATCACATGAATTCAGCAAAAAATCCACCCATTTCTTGAGAGAGTTTTTTATATTGTTCGGCTTAGACTTGTTTCATTACGTGTTGCAGTTTTTCTGCCCTTATTATCATACTACAAGTGATCACATTTTCTAACAATTATCTGCTGTTGCAATATTTGATGACACAACGCATTATTTGGTTGTCTTGCAAATTATATCATAGCAACTTTATTAGGCTGAATGATTCATCGATGGATTGTGGATGGTGGATATTCTTTTCCAGAATCTCACCACTCCATTGATGCAATGCCTAGTTCAAGCCGAAACCTGAAATAATAACTAAGAGTGTAAGCGGCAAAGAGATTGTATTCATTGTGGCAGTCGCATCTTGCAAAATGCCTCTTATCTCTGCACACTATCCAACCCAAGCGAGCTAGTATGCAAATGAACTTGTACATCGTCAAAGCGTTTTAAACTGCATTTTTCAACTCCTCTTCCGAACATCAAATTTTAATGAGCTTAAATACACATCCATGAGAAGCAGGTGTATCAGGATCACTATAACTCAGCGCCACTAATTTCTATGCAGAAAAGCTATATGCGTTTTCACCTGCTTAAAAAGTTTTTTTGAATGGAGTGGCCAAATCGTAGCATACATTGGTTGCATATATTTAAACATTCCGTTATAGCAATCTTCATCATTAGCATACCATTCACTATTGATGATGGTGGCTGTGATGTATTTTAGCTGCATTTCATATTTAAATCGAATGAGGAAAAAAAATAAAACTCCAAGTATGCTGCCGATAATGACCAACGATAGATGGCTGAACTCAATGCGCGAAAGCACGCAGCTCTCTTGAACCTTCGATTAACCAGAGGCTCAGCGACTAGCACATTATATACCTGGTAGTTTTTTTCACCAACATCGGTTATTCTGTGATCTTCTTGTTGTGTAAAATTGCAACTTCCTTACGTTGCTTAGCACTCGTAGACAACTCATGCGGAATAACGAAACTCAAAAACGCTCAAGTTATGCGTCGAGAAGGTACCCCTCCACCAACCTCAGTCATCTTTTTTCGTTTCTTCCCTTCATGGTCTCTTCTAATAACACGAGCGTATTTCTTCTGCACTTTGCTCACTCATTTTTTCCTTCTTGCGCTCCCCCTCTTTCTCTCTCTCCCTCCTCCTTCCTTTCTCTCTTACTGCGCTAAAACTTTGCCTGCCGATTGATACTTATTCTGCATGCTTCTTGTAACCGGCATGCACTTTTGCATTCCATTCGTGTGAACATTCATCTTCATATGTTGCACAAATAATCAGTGTGTGAATAAACAATATATTCTTTTTTGTACCCTGGTTATGGTAAAGAATCGTGCAAGTTCTTTTTCACTTATCAGTATTTATAACTCCTCCAGAAATTTGGGTAAGTGTAAAAAAATGTTGGTACTGGAGCCAGCCTGAGTGTAAATTATATCTGCCAAACGTCACAACCCTACTAATTTAGCTGCCGAGTTTCAATCTACAATATAGATGAATGGATGGGCACAAACACGTGGGCAGACATGCAATTGCCATAATGCGTTTTGCATAGATAAGTTCACGAAGCCGTATAAAAAGTGTCAGATGGGATTAATTGGTGTTATTTTGCACTTTAAGCTTCAATGAACATTTTCGAGGCATCATGTTTACGGATAAACCATTTTTCATGTGGGATTTTGTTATTCGAGCTCACTGCCGATAAGGGGACGATTATCGTCCAGCACGAATCACTAATTAGCAGGAAGTCTGCTTTGTGAACACTTCTCGCAGTATCATTAAATATAAGAATTAACCTTCAGGGTAAGCACATGAGTGTTCTCGATCGTAGATCGCAAATGTTTCGGTGTGCGGCAGTCGTACTATGAATGACATATATCCGCTCACGAAATGACATGCCTTCAGTGATCAAGAATTGAAGAATTTTATGTCTCATAAAGTAGGGAAAAGTGAAACCGAAATTGCATCGAAAAAAGAAGAGGAATTAGATAGCTGAAATAACTAATTAAAATAAGAATAAAGTTGAAAGGAAATGCAGACTGAATTAGGCACAGAAAAAATATCCATAGGAAAATAACTTTAGGAAAAAGAGAATCAGAAGAAGCGAAAAATGTTTGCCTTCTTTTTCGTTGTCTTTTTGTCATTTTGTCTTACAACTCTGTTCGTCTAATTATTTGTGCTTCTCTCGATGAGTGCTCACTCGATGAGTATTTCAATTCCATTCGCATTTTCCCTTCCGTATTTTCGACTTCTTCCGATCCTTTCGATTAAAACAGTTGTTCCGACTGAACTCGAATGAATATATTTGCCATTTAGTAACTGCATCGTGGATGTGACCGCATCGTCGAAGTGATATTTGACATTGCGGCGTTAAGCCTGGAAACTACTTTACTGGCGAATTCCTGCTGCGATCGCTGTTTTTATGTTCGCAGAATTCGTTTCTGTATTGTTGGTGATAACAATGCTTAGTTGGATTTTCTCTTCGTTGCAATTAAAGAGAACGGCGACTTCTTTTCAAAACACGCTTATATTGTATTACTGTAAAAAAAACACGTTTCAGAGCATCCATTCTATAATTGGCTTTGTCGCTTGTTCTATGGCGTCCCGAAATCGTTTGACATGTTATTCTTATCGCCTAGGGCGGCTTTTCAGAGCATGTAGAGTTAGATCGTCTAAAACGTGACCATATATTCATTAAAGGGCCAAGAGAACGCCTTTTTACTCAAGGCTGCTTTTGCAAGATCGGAAGCCTCATAACGAAATAACACCTACGTAGAGAGTTTGAAAGGGGGACCTGGCGGAATTTGCAGCATTTTACTGTCAGCATATACTGAAAAGGAGAGGATCTTGGAGTGTCGGCTTCAAATAAGCTAATACAGTGTGTTATGCACATCTCGCGCTGAAATGTTTTTTTATACGCTGAGCGCAATTTGTTTAAAGAGCGTCATTTGGACGGCACATGAAAGAAGTAAACCACTTAAATATGCTCAGCGAAACTTGAAGCGAGCGTGACGAGAAAGGGGCTTCTTCGGTTGCTTTAAGTCAACATTCACATTCGTATCGCAAACATCAACGAATGTTTTCTAGTGCAATGAGTTCGAATAAAATTTTGAGGGTGCTTTAAAAATTATAAACTAAGGAAAAAATTACTAAACTTGCGCATAGCAATGCTTTGTATGATTCATAAGTAAAAACGCATAGATGATTGGAGGGTTCGGAACAGCTATTAAACACGCCACGATGGCATAAATAGATGCATCATCGAATTGTCGTACAACTTGTTAGCGACAGAATATCCAGAGCATACAACACAACAGCCTCGTGCCTAATCAGCATGTTCATTCGACCCTTTCCATGAGGAGTATTCTCAGATTTAAATCCCTTTCCTGCTTTCACTAGGCGACGGAAGGGATAGGAAAGATGCCAACAGAGAAAATCCAAGTGTTGTTTATGACAAGGATTCATTCCCAGGTTTATTTCCACTCGGTTCGTAAGCTGCGCTAAAATGACGACTCATATGTTTCACTTCGTCGTTGCTGGGTCACTTCAATCGCCCGTTTTGTGTAACAGCATCTTGCTCCACCATAGCTGGTTCGACTTGTCTGATTTTGAACCGGAATGTGGTGTGGCCGCCCACATTTCTCATAGTAAATGGCAAGATGATTCGCGCTTTGGGGCGCGTTGCCTATAGTCGGAAAAAGCGCATAGCCCAAAGGCATCAAGCCCGACACGCCTTCCATCCTCTCTTTTGGCCAACTGGTTGAGGGAGGGTTAGATGGATGTAGCAGGTCAACACTTGGCTGTCTCTGTCATATTTTATTTCAGTGCATCTCAGTATCTCTTTATCTCAGAAAGATCTTGCAATCAACTACTGCAAAAAGAACATTCGTCATGCAAAAGGCGTTCCCCTCCCCCTATCACCCTTGCGAAAGGTATTCATATGCTAGCATAGCCTAACAGCCATATAAAGCCAGATTATCCTGAATGTAACGACAAACACGCTAACTTTCGTATTCAATTCAACAGTGAAGGACCCTCATCATATGTGGTAGAAATAAAGCGATTCACTAAGAACAACTCACAAATGTTTACCTACCATTCGCATATGCGAAGGATAAGTAAGTGTTCGTGGCACAAACGGTAGGCAGAGATCGAATGTTGAGGTGACGGCATAATTGAATAGATAGGTGAAGGATGTAAAAGATGACGGCTCATCCTTTGACCCTAGCTGATGATATCTCTCTAATTTTTGGCAACCGAATGTGTTGTTAAGTGAAACTGCGGCGTTCGAGTGTGCAGCGTGTTAACAATCAAACTTTTTATGCTATTTCCGCAATAAGCAACGCTAATTTTCTTATAAGAACATGCAAACATTATCCTGCATCCGATTTTTTTGCTTGAGGGGGCAGAATTGCATTCCATTTCAGATGCTTTGTTCATATCGGAGATTTTGCGAATGAATTCTATGTTTTAGAAATATTCTATATAAAACAAGACAAACAAATTTCTGTTAGCAAACTTAGTTGGACTGAATGCATTAAGTCCTTGTAATGTGTCTTTAATTATTCAATTATTCTATATCAGTAAAGGACAGAAATTAGTGGTGCCTTTTTGCGAGTATAAAAGCAAATGGTCCTGCCTAAAAGGAATGTTTTGGACCCGAAAGGTCTGCTGAGCAAGAGAAAAGGATGGCAGCCCACTTATATATTTCTCATATTGCATCGCTAGAATACTTTTGCATGCTCAAACCGAACAATCTCGCTGAGCGAGAAAATTTTGGTGAATATCTCTTTGAGATTAGCATCACACGATTGCCATTCATTCGAAACAACCCTAGTCACCGTTTTTCCATTATTTCCTTGTTGCCAACGTCCACCCAAACAAGAAAAATTGATGTTATACAAGCTGCACATAGGTACAATACCGAAAGTCTAGCATATCCTTGGCTATCTCTTATCAACGATGTCTCTCCCTCCATCCTGCAGCCAGGCATGATATTTATTGGTACAGGAATATCCTATTATTGCGCCTTGTTTCAACTACATCACCATTTCCATCGCCTGCTATTCTCAGCTCCTTCTAAAATGTCTTACTGCCGCGTTTCTGATCATAAATTCTTCCTCAGTCGGTGAGTTTATTCGCCTTCTGAGGTGAAACGTATAAGCGTGTCGACGATCGTTAAACTGATTATGAAGATTGCCTCATGAATGTAACTATGAAGTCGGGTAACTATGAACTGATTATGAAGACTGCCTCACGAATGCGGCAGATACGCGTCACATGGATAAATATACTTATTTTGCACAAGCAAATCGATGCAGACTCGGCACATCCGTCTTTCGATAATTCTTTCAGCACAACGTTGAGTAAATACCTCGCAGCAATCGCGACTTCGCTTCTTATGCGGTCAGCCAATTTGTAACGCTATCATAGATTACTTCTACGTTCATGCGCCAGTTTATGCATAACTTTGTTTGATTTTCATTCATGTCGATGATGTTCTTCATATGAGCATATCTTTTTAAATTGATCACGAAGGAGTTGTGTGTGCCGGGATGGATCGTTCCTACCGTATGCTTTCCTAGAAATTTCGTCGACGCTTAAAAGCAATAGAAACCTAAAAAACATTTCTACGGTCTGTGAAGAAGATCGCTTTGCCGAAAAGGCACTCGAAAATGATATTCGCGTTGAAACGAGGGTTTCACGTTGTTTCATTTTAGGGATGGCCCGTCATAATGGATGAAGGAAAGTAAAAAATTCTAGTAGGCGAGAATGCAACTCGTGAATTAACGAGGCTTACGCACTTTGGTCGAAATGCAATATTGCTCAACATTTGCTGCTGATGAAAACGTTCAGAAGCTTGGCTTGTGGACCCCACGAAAAGGGCAAAATTCAAGATACGAACGCTACTGGGTTTTATGTCCCATCAGTCCGGTTGTTCTGTGAACCTCTGAAGTTGGAATTACGAAATTTGCATTGATGTAATCTGCACCATAATCTTACCTCGTACAGCACGCTGCACTTGAAACATCAACTCTGAAAGAAGTTCAAGACGCTTATAGGTGGAAGAAATATTTGCATGCAATTTGTATTGGTTCGGAACCCTTTAAAGACTCTTTTGAAATCTCTGCAAGTCAACTACAGTATCAAATCGTTAGTTGCACAGCTGTTATTTTTTTCTCAACTTATACATGTGGTTGGTCACTTCTGGCGAACATAGAGTCCCACTTCATATGAGCTCTTTTGCTGCGCTTCTATGCAGATTTCAACCTCACAATGCTTCGTCTTCAATTGTCCCCGCACGTATAAAACGTTATACGTGAAATTCCTAGATGAATGCTGTCGATCAACTTTTTGAGGATATCTATGTGGTGTATATTTTATATGCTCATCACAGTGAGATGTTCAACGTGACATCGAACAGAACTTGGCTCATATCGAAGCTCTGCTTCAATAATAACACAGTCAGATGCATCGCAACAATAAAAAAAAGCCAACAACTAGAGAGTATGGAATTGTGAAGAAAACTTTAGTGATTTGTTAATTGCTTCTAAATAGCTGTCGGGCTGACAAATTTAACCGATTTCGGACGCTTGTTGTCATCACTTCCATGACGTCATCGTCACTCGTCATCGCTCAGTTTGCCGACAATTTTTCAATGGCGCATCATCTATAAATGTCCTCTTTCGCAAAGGATTTCTGCAATGCTTTTATTTATTATTGCGTTAAACGATCGAATTTATGCATTTGGAATATTTGCTTAGAATTGTCCATTGCTTCGCTCACATCCTTACCGCTGCATTCTATTGCTTCCTTTTTCCGTCCCTTAACATATTTTTATCTGAATTTTTCACCTCAGTTTGATCTTTCCCAGTCTCTTTTCGTAATAATCGTTTGCTGTTACATTGTTTGAAGCAGCCTGAAGTTGCAGCTTACGCTGCGCATACAACTCCATTACAAAAAGAACATTAGCGGTGTATGTTCATCTTCCAGTGCGCTCCATCAATTCAACACCAGATAAAGCTTTGTTTGCGCTTCATTTTACATTCAGCCATATGAAAATATGTGCAAGTACCTCATTAAAGTATGAAATTCGGCCTCATTTTAGTTTTTTGTTGAATATTCAACTAGGATGGTGCTGTCCAAATGATCAAAAGTGAATGCCGCACATTTAGTTTGATTGACTATCACTATCAATTTGATTGTAATTGAGATTGGAGTTTGAATCAATTCACATGCTGCTGTTAGCTCTTAATGCATGAAAATATCAAAATCAGTTGTTAATTCTCATCTTACACAACTTCGATCTTATTTCCTATTTTCTCTAATTTCGATTATCCGATTGAGAGTACTTTGATAACTTGCGTTTGTTCATCATGAGGTGAATAATCAAAAGCTTGCTTCTCTAGCTATTTATATCAGAAGATTGCGCTTTATATGCGAAGTGAATGCAGATTCTTTTTCAAACTCTGATTCTAAGCAGTGAGAAAAGATGGATCGAGCGTCGGCTGCTTCTGAATTATTAACAACATGACATATAGGACCATTTAATGATGCGAAAATCTTAGGGTGATTAGACATCAGTGAAATTGTTGCGCCAATAGCTGCAATTCGAGTGCTTTGAAGAACACTCATTTTCTCGTTTTTCTTGCAAAAAAAAAATGCCTGTGAATGTTTTTGAAAATACAATCAAACGATTTAATTATAGCTCTCGATTTGTGACCATCTGAAACTATAAAATCAGAGGTATTAAAATAATACTTTTACTGTTTGTTCTATTTCGAGTGGTACAGATGAGAGGGAGATTAAATTATTAATTCGCTTATTTTTGCTACAGTTTATTTGTTGAGCGGTCACTGAATTTGGAATATAACATTTGCGACAATTAGAATGCATAATTTTGTGTGCCTGAAATATACATATCAACTAGATCGCGTTGTAACCGTTTCTAGGGAATTCCTTGCTGCGCTAAACTTTATTGGATGCAACGAATAACGTATTTTGGCGGAAGCTGAAATATTTGAGAGGAAGATAGTTGCGTGCGTTTTCAATTAAAATAAGCTTTATTGCCTCTGTTCTCTTCCTTTCTCATAAATAGACGAAATGTACGCTGTTCACTTGAAATTTCTTGTGTTCTAGAACTAAAACTTCATATATGTTGCTTTCTTAATGGTACCTGGCTAGCAGGAGTATTTAATGCGCCTTTTTTGCAATCATTGCATTCGTCTTGTTATGTTTTAATAGAAGCAATATTTTGAATGCGACATTCTTATGATGCTTTTGTACATATTTAAGGCTTTCTCTTGTTTTTTTCGCTGATCAATACTCATTCAGAGCGTTTTAGGGGTTAAGCTATCATTTCTGGAAAGATTTTAGCTAAATTCCGCTTTTCCTGCGAATATTGGTGCAATGTTAACGATTAACAATCGTACAAGTAGCCAGCTAGCTTCTGGCTGTGCCTCACAACACTCTCCAATTACGTGATCAACAGTGGCAATGTCAATGTTTGTTTTGGAGTTATTCCACATGCTCAAAATTACTTCTCGAGTACTTTCGCAAGCTTTTTGAATGTTATCGATAGCCACTATAGCTGAGTGCACGCGTTATGAATGCACGAGTTGCATAAAACGAATTCCCAACAAGTCGAACATACAACACTGAAATCTATAAATTTATGCATTACAAAATCATCAAGTTGAATTAATACGTATTGGAATGTTTTATGCATTTTTCATCGGTTTATCAACTGTTATGATTAGCTATATTAATAGAGTGAGGAAAATGCTTTTGAAAATATTTTAGAGAGTCTTATACAGTACAGTTTGAAGCAAAAATTTTGTTATTATTCAGCCACACAATTTGTTCGATAAAATTTCTTCCTCAAAATATCGCTTTATTCTTCATAAAATGAATTAAGCCCAACTCTGATTTCCTGTGCATTTCCTGCATGGGAGAATCGAGTCTCTAATCTATTTTAGGTGCCATTAATTGAGAATGGAAACATTCTTGTGGAAATGTGGTGCGCTTTCTTGTTTCAAAGCAACGACAAAATCAGCTGTATTACAAATCCACTTATCCTTTTCAGATGCACAGAAGAAAAAGCATATGGGAGAGGAATTTCTGAATGTGCTCTTCTCTTCATAGACCTAGCAAATGCCCCAACCTTTATTTTATTTTCTCTTCCAGTCCACCATTTCAGCGATCGCAGAGATGCCATTTCACGTGCCTTATTTCTATAGGAAGCAATAAAGCTGCGTTTTCCGCACTCAGCCTTTAGATATATAACAGAGTTAATATCACTTGTATGAGTGCTCAACTTGCACTCCACTTCCGGCATTTATTCCATCATACCGATATCCGTCATGCAGTGAAGTTGATCTCTGGAATTCCTTGCGTTTAGTCCTCTTTCAATAGATTCAGGATCTGATTTTATTGCATCTGACTGCAGTTGGCGTAGTCTCTTTTCAAAAAAAACGCCTATTTCCGGATGTTTCGGAGGCAGTGTTCCCTTCTTAGATGTTGTTCTTCAAAATTGTTTTCTGTAAGGGGAAATGCCAGTGTATTGAATGTTCAGATATGTTAGTATATTTCAGGTAAACGGCCTCTCTTCCAGGTTTCAGCTCACTCTTTTACTTTCATAATGACTTTGAAGGCAGCGCTCTCTCCCTTGGTGAAAAGTTTTTCCTGGTCGTCATGTTTTTTTTCTGCCAATACCACTTCTTGTGATCTAATGAATTCAGGCACTTAATGGTCCCACATTTGCGTATTTCTCTCCTCTGTTCCGTGCTTTTCGAGCATTGACCAATGCTATGAACATCTTGAAACAAAAGCCACTACTTCTGCGACGGGGAAGCTGTGAAAAAAATCTCGAATTACACAAGGTAATGTAGCCGCGTATTGAGCAATACAGTGAGATGGAGCAGCTTTCCGTTGGGAACGTCGCAGCAATAAATAAAATTAAGCTTTTCCAACACGAACAACTTTCATCACCCAAACTAGAGTTTTGTCATTAACACTTTTTTTGCTGACACAAACAAAGGTTGAAATCGACGAAAAGCATTGGAAGCGAAATACGTAGATATCGGGTATATTGAGCAGAAAAAAGAACAAGCATGTTGTTGCAATTGCAGTATTTGAAAACATTTAAATTCACTGTTTACTTATTGGGCGGTTGCAATGTGGTCTTTCGTTTTCAAATCGATTGCTAGCTATAGGGCTGAAAGAAGCCTTCATTTAAATCCAAATTTTCTAAACGTGGCAGTTGAATCTGTTCTTATAATCCATAGGCACTCTAAACGATGAACTAAATATGCTCTTATGAACACATGAGCAATTTTTTCAACAAATCTAAGCTTAAAACACTTTTGGTTTTAGAAGGTAAACTCTGGCTGGTTTTGGTCAACAAATAAAGCCATTGAAGCTGCATGCTCGAGAAGAAACGAATCCTTTGGAGCAAGCAGAAACTTTGGCAAGATAATGGAACTTCAGAGCCTTGAAGCAATCCATCAGAAACGAGTAGAAACTTTTCGAGCATATTGAGCAACCTTTGCGGCCTTTTCCATTATGTTTTCAATAAGGAGGATTTTCTGCGTTTCGAGGTTCACTCACTCGTCTCGAAAGGGCAGCGATTAAAAAGCAGGTTATTCGCCGCAGGATTTGTGAGAGACTTCGATTGATGCTTATGGATAATAGTGGAGGAAGTGGGAGGAGGAGAAGATGGCACGACTCGCTCCGATATTAAACTACTAAACAATTTTTTGTATACATTTACATCAGATGTCACCAAATCCCAGTTGTAGCGAGCTGAAAAAAGGGGCGGCGATTTAAAGTAGGCAGCTCCGCCTTACAACTATTTTTGGAATGTTTGCCAGTTAGCGATGCTGAGTGTTTTTTTTTTCGATGCTAACGAAAGTCTATTCCATTCGACGTCGTCGCTTCTTTTTCGAGTTGTCTTTAGGCTTGAGCCCTGGTTAGATCTACTTTTTTGAAGGTGGAAAATTCATCGTGTCTCCAGTCAGATCACACTATGCCGCCGATTTTCATTGTGAGAGCCCCCTTCATAACCTCATATTACTTTTTTTGCTGCTGCAAATAACCTGAACATTACTAGATGTCTTCTTCGCTTCCATCCCACTGTGAAGGAACGGAAGAGGCCTTCTTTTAACCCCGGTTTTTTGTCTCAGTATTCGGATTCCTTTCAGCTATGCGTTTCTGTTTATTTTCCTTCCACGTACCGTTTTGGACCGCGGTTATTTCTGCTTCCAGCATACTCTGAAAATAACATCACTTTTTTAGCATTATCCGCATTGTATTGTCTTCATCAGCTCAAGGAGAACCAACCGAGAACCTCTCTTCATTGTGCTAAGTATTTTTCGTTGCCCTTCCTTCCTTTTCGTTCGCCTTGGAGGAACCTATAGGAATGCCTTGAAATTGTCGTCTCTGGTCCTCGATCATTTTGGAACTGTCGCGCAGCGTTTCTTCTTTTTCTTTCTGAGCGTTCTCTTGTTATTCCATGATGTGTGCTATGTGTCCGATGAGATGTTCGATTGGCGTTCTTCTTTTTTTGTATTTCTATGTGGATGAGCTTTTCCTCTGCAAAATTTCTTGTTTTCTTTGCTCGCGCATGGCATTGTGATTCGATAGAAAAAAGGAAAACAAACTGCGACAGGTATCTATCTATCATCCCCAATGGCGGTCGAGATATGGCAATCTGTCGGAGATGGCAATCCTCGTCCCTGTTCCGTGGATGTCGTCAGAAAGACCTTTCCCAAATCATACGAGATATGCCAATGCGCATGCTTAACAGCTATTTCCGAAATACCCATGGGGGAGGGAGCAGATGGTGGGAACGGAATAACGGTTCGCGTAATCGGATGAAGAAAATTACACGTCTCGTTAGTAGGCACTTTGTTGTGGCTATCATCGACATGATGCTACTGTGAGTTGTTTGCTCGCAGCCTCCCTAGGTGCCTTACCCACAGCGATTTCTTTTCGAAGATAGCGATCGTATTAGAAAGAACACCACTATAAATGATCAACGTATGTGTAATGATTGATAAATATGGAAAACGAGATTTACTATGAAGAAGCAAGTACATCAGTGATTCAGCATCCGATGTATTAATTGATCTCCCCCACCTCCCATCTCCGCCCTCCTTCCATTCTAAATCTCCGTAGCTGCAGTAGTAAGCCCCCCCCCCCCCCCCCCCCCCCCCCCCCCAGTACGAAGGACACCTCAACAAGAATCTAAATTGTCTCGCTTATCCGTCCTAACCACAACAGCCATTCATATGTTCAAAAATATGAAACTTGCTTGTTTGGAGTATGTAAATAAATCGTGAGTCGTAGTGGCGAAAATTTGCAAAATATGGCTCGGCGACTGTTGAGATCTATAGGCGCTCAACTGTATGAATTAGTGGCTTTTTTCTCCATTATGATGCACACTCGCGCAAACAACAGGTTGTGCTTGCTAGCCTAAAGAAATTAATATTTATTGGTTCTCGTGCATTGTGACACGAAATGTGGCTTTGAATTGTGACAGCCTTTATTGCCCTTTTTGTTCAAACTTCGGAGATTGCACTCTGCTCAGGAACAACTGTTCAGGATAATTCACACTTAATAATACTGTACGTCGTGCTTATCTAGCGGGGAGACAACTCTGCTCGCAGTATATTATCCTTATTTTGCTTTATTTTGCTGTTCTTCCCAAAACATTTCACACTACATCTTACATATATTTTCCTTCTCCACCTTACTTCTTCTGGCAAACGTAAACATCAGGTTTAATTTCGTTATAGAAAGAAGTCGTTTGTGAATTGTTTTTCCACTATATTTTACCCTCATTTCCTTACGGATATAACTATGCACTATCATCTTTGCTAAGTTTCATCTTGGCAACTTAGGTGGATTTCTAGATTCTCTTTCTATGAACCAACGTTAGTCACTATTTCTCTGCTGTTGACAGTCTAATCTAACTCCACTTGCAAACAATGTTAATGAAGCTTAATAACGCTATTTCAGTGCAATGGGCATAAAATAAACTGCAATGAATGCGCTGGATCAGTGTCAGACCGTAATCGTACAGCTGCCAGCTGAGAGTATCGTCTATGAGTGGCTCTACGGTATTCATACCTTCTATAGGCCGATCCATACATATCTATCCATTTTTATGTGCGCTGTTGGAACAATCTGTAACTTCTGCAATATTGTCGTTTTGACGAGGTTGGTTGACGATTGCTTTCACAAATTTCCTTTCAAAATGAACGTTCTTATTGCGCTCTATTGTGCTAGTTGCAAAATGCAATTCTCGCCTTCGGAGAGTTCCATCTCACTCATCGATGCTCGCAATGGCTTCTTTTGCCTAAATTTATCCACCATGCTCGAAATCTATCTCTGAGATATTTCATCTTTCAGACATATGGTGCCAATATTATCGATACATGAACAATCTCATCCATTTTCTACCAACTGTAACTCAGACATGAAAAGAAATGTGTGGCTGAATTCTGGTTTGACCGAATTTCATTAGTAAAAACAACTGCTAAAATTTTTTCACGTCTATTCAGCTGTACTGAAATTATATTTGAGTACGGGACCGTGTTTTTCAAAGAAATAAGTGGAGAAGCATCTTGGAGATGCTTACACTATTATTCATTCCTCCCTTCTGAAGTGCGCAGGCAAATTGAAAATGTGCTGAATAAATGCCTTCGACTGTATTAATCTTTCATCTAGGCGGTATCGAAATTCAGTTCAAATTCAGTTGAACAATTTTAAAATGCGTGTAATTTCTGGCATCTTTATTCAATCTACAATTCTTTTTTAACTTTATGATTGAGTATGAAATGTGGTGGATTTACTTATTCATCTTTGATGTCCATCCTAGCAATGTAATTCCATGAATCCAGCTTTAGTGAACACGTCACAATGTGCTTTTGTTAAGCAAATTTGCAAAAGCATATTAAAAGATCCCCGATAGAAATTGTATAAAGAAGTGTTTGTAAAACGCTCATCCTCTCTTGGAATGAGTTTTTGCATTATTGTTCACCTATGCTTGCATTTAGAACGATGCGTTGTGCAGATATTTTGTCGGTATTAAAATATTGATTTGTCGGCAATCATGAGTCTTCATCTCATTTCGAAAGTAATCTTTACTGCATAGAATTAATTCTGCCACTATTTTGTTTTATGCCGATCGAAGCAATTTGAAGATGAAGCGCTATAAACAATTTCCAGAGTGACTCGATAGAGAATTTTTGCGTATCATCATATACGGAAGCAATAATTGAAATGAAATTAATCTTTGATGTCCCACGTGGGCGAAAGTGCTTAGGGCTGCGTGGGAATTCATAATTCACTTATGAGCTTAATGTAAGCTTCGCCTACGTGCGCTTTCTCAGTGAATGAATAAAACATTTCCTAAATATGTTATATCATTCAAAAATATTGACTCTATGTGTTCGTTCATAGCAGTAAAAGTAAACAATTGCCGTTTTTCGGCAAGCGAACCGAATGCATTCATGAAAAAATTTGACCTTTTGAATGTCTTTCAAAATTTTTCGCTATTAAAATCTCCCCGTTTGCCAACATTTCCACTTCATGGGGGACAATTTTCTGCACTCTTTCCTCACATTGCGGCTAATGGGTATACATTTGGGTTTGCAAGATGCAGCAAGTGTTCGTCTTTGCTCGATGTGGATTTACCTTCGCAGCTTATAAAAAATCTGCTAAACTTCGAGCTGCAATAATTGAGGCTCAAACATTTCGCACTCACTTCTTTCCTTCATTATATTTGGTTTAATCTTTCCTCACGTTAATTTCAAAACTCGTAAAATTCATCTTTATTCTAGATTATTTTGTGTAATCTCAAAACTCGTAGAATTCACCTTTACTCTAGCTTACTTTGTGCAAATGATTGAAATTTCTTATCGATTGAAATTTTTTAAAATCATCTGATAACTTTGATATAAGATATACCGTTGAAAAAGTGTCACTAAATACACTCATTTGCCTTCTATCAAATACCATTTCTTTGTCTCCACATACAACATGTTGTTGTAATTAAACGGCTAAATGCACTTTCCCACACTACACAGCATCAAGTTTACCTATCATATGAATGCGTTACCTTCGCGAGCCACTCATCACACTGCACTCTGAAATGCAGCTTCGCTTACTCGGCTATTTGTAATTGACGTTTGTATCTTCCTCTGAATATTTCTGTAGAAAGCACTTCTCTTCGTTCAACACATTTACAACAAATCATTTCTTTCTTATAAATTTAGCGGTTATTTTTCAAAGAATTTCCCTTCATATTATTCAACTTGCATTTTATGGCATAACTATCCACTACGATAATTTGATAACACTGAATGTACGATCGAATTTTGATTTATATCAGAGAAAATTAATGAGCTAACATCCATCGTTTATATGAAATCACATTTTCATTCGTAAGGAACTTCTCATTGCCGAGAATATTTTTAGTTGTGTACGATGAAAAATAAAAAAACGGAGGTGTATTTAAATACTTCTTAATGATCTTCTTTCAGATGTCCGTTCGCGCAACTCCGTAATAAGAAAGGAGTTAATATGCAATATGACATAAGGAAAGAATAAGAAATTGGATTAGCGGCTTCTTGTTGAATTTGACGGATGTCGTTCCCTTCGGGGCATCACAAGTCAATAAAACACGCTACTTGATTTTCGAATGTTGCGCAGTAGCCTATCTCAACTCTGCTCACTAATGAATATAAGGGCCATTTTCTTCGATTATTTCCTTTCTCTCTTCACAGTTCCTACTATATCGCACGCTGTTCGCACTTTCTCTTAAAGTAAACAATGTGATTGTGAATTTACTTCATACTTATGACAGAGTCACTATTCAAGGGAACCAACCGGAAATTATATTGTCAAGGCTCGCATATGACGAGAATGCTAAACATACTTGCTAAAGATCTTCTAATAAACTGGCAGTGTGCTTTCCTCTAGGAGCCTCTTTATTTTGTTGGCTCTAAACAAGGTGAGGAAATGCCTTTTGATATATTAACACGGTTGCCATTTGATGGACATTATTAATGGCGTTGAAGTGGACGGATGCAAATGTTAAAGCAACAATTGAAACTCCCCATTCCGTTCGCAGTGGTACTTGTGTTGGATTTTATGCCGGCGAAATTGTTTTAGTTTCGTCATTTATTCCATGCGCACGTAATTGAGGCTATAACTTGCATGACATATTTGGTTAGATCCCAGAAAAGGTAACTAGATATTGGTCTATTTTGGTTTTACATACATTTTCCAGCTTCGAATAAGATGATCTAACAATTTTCGGGAATATTTTACTCTTTTGAGAAAAATCATTGCATAATAACGCGTACAAAAACACCAGACAAACCATTTATTATATATGCAAATCGGCATGCAAAAACGCTACAACAGAAACAAACAACGGCAGCATTATAGAGGAAAAACAAACGAGCAATTCCACATAAACTGCAATTTTTGAGGGCTTTTTAGCTTTCTATCTCCATTGGAAGCATGGAGGTTCGAATTGGAAGCAGGCCAAACCAATGAAGGGGAATGTTTATCGATCAATTTTCTGATATCGCATGGATCTCGCAAATATGCGAACCATGGAATTCAATTCCTTTCGGTTGTTTCTCACAGAGGTCGATAGGTTTCCACTGCAAATTTTTAACACTTTGCGGCGGCAAGCACAGTACCCGCCGTATGCTTTGTTCATTTGATTTCGATTTCACATGGGGTTCTTTCGTTAATGCTGTATCCGTGCCGACTAGCTTCACAGTTTTTCATAGACTGCCGATTAGGTTTATAGCTGATCCCAGAGTAACAATTACTCGAACTTTCCCTTCGACTCGGGTGCGTATGTCTCGATCGGTAGACCGGTGGCAGCTTTAGGAAACATCTAGCTCCGTGCCTGAATTTCTAATTTGCTCTTTGCAAGTCTTGTTGACCACCTATTTCAGTCTTCATATATGTGTATTTATTTATTTATTGGCTTATTTTTATTTTTCTGTCCGTAGCATGTGCACACGAGCACATGCCATAGTGCTATAATGTATACAGCAGTGTTCGCATATGCACATTTATATCGCTGAATGTAAATATATGATTGATTCCTTGTATAAATTTTTTTGTTTTTCATTTTCCTTTCTCCCAAGTAATGTTTTTCGAGGAATGTATTCGCCATTCCAAAATTATCTCCATGCGTTCATCGACTTAACTCTACCGCACGAAAATAAACATCCATTCATTCGTTCTGTTTATCTGAGGTCTGATATCTGATGGTAAATTATTATACCCCGAAGCATGCTGACAGGAGTAACCTTGAAGTCAGTAAAAACACTTCACAGTTTCCAGTTTTTTTTCTCTTTTCGTTTGCGCACTTTGCAAAGGCTTAGGTTTTGTTTTAATAAGCATGTCTAATCTAACTTGCAATATTTTCTTTGCGTTTCGATAGCTTCCTCCGTGAATGAAAATAAAATTAATGAACTGTCAAGAAAGATTTTAATTTGCGGTTTTTTTGGGAAGACATTTGGCAATAAGTTTTGAAATAAAATTGCACATCAATTTCGTCTTTCTTGTTGTTGAAATCCTTGCTTTATAACGAGACCAAAAAATGAATCGGAAAATCAGTTCCCTGACAGCAATCCTCGAGGGTATCCACAGACAGAACGGGCTGTTCAGAAATTCACTGCATCCTATCGTCTTGCAGCAGTCATCGTATTTATAGGTTTATTTGAGAAAATACTGCGAACTCAGTGTTGTGTTGATATTTACGACTAATTCCATAGTGGCAGCTTATTATTGGGTAGGATGACGGCAGTTTAAGAGGTAAAAACAATTTAATGCAATACATAATTGTCGCAAGGTTATTATCCAGGTTAATGAAAATTTCAGGAAGCAGATGCGCACACCTGTTAACATGATTCTAACAGCTATGGCATGTTGCGATACAGTGGTGCTATTTTCGAATCTCATCTATACCACACACTACACATTCGTTGCGTTCGCCAACTGTCATCCTCGTCATTGGAGTTATGGATGGGCAATGTTCCTCATCGCTCACGCGCATCTCTCTCTTGTCGGCCATTCTAGTAGTGTCTGGCTCTCAGGTTAGTCTCTCAGCACTTTATTAATTTGATCACCGTCCTAGCTGGAGGGGTTAACCGAGGACGCGACATTAATCTGGGAAGAGAAAGGAGTAGGGACAGCTAGAGAAAGCGAAGAAAAAAGTAGCAAAAATGTACAACACATGATTGCCACCTCATACATATCTTCGCATTGATTGAAAAAACTCAAGTTTTGTCGCAAGTTTGGAGCACTCATTTCTAATTCGGATTGTTCGCTGGCAAACGCTCCACATAGTGTAATAGTGATAATTTATGTTATGTTATTTTGATGTGCATTTTGCTTACTTCTGGAAATATGCGTTGTGGCGAACTTCCGTCTATGCATTTTGGTGCGAATGTACGTCCAATAATTTAGACAGCAAGTGAGGGATTCTACTGCAACAAAATTTGGTAAATACAATCAACACTTGCCTTCGGCCGAAATGGTCAAATTTGGTTTGTTGACACATTCTCTCTACTGAGTTAAATTACTAGCAAATTGATGTAGTATAGAAATTGAGTTTGACACCCAGCAAGTGCAAACGAAACGAAATACTTGGTGAGCATTTGGCATGGCGTGTACTTTTGCAGCTTCGCCTATCGGGTTTACCGATTTCAGAAAGCGCTTTTAAATAGTAAAACATTTGTGCGTTTATATTTCCTTTCTCCTATATGTTTTACAACTCTTTATGTTTCAAAGTATCCTTCCTCAAGCAGTTCTTGCTTTTCCTAGACGTTTCTGAGTCTTCTCGAAATTAGTGCAGCAAGTCGAAAGTTAGGATATGACATGAAATCGACAAAGAAATCAAGAGACAGGAAAACACAAATACGAAAATATTGTGTGCACAGACACAACATCATTGCGGTCGACGTGCAAACGCAAATATCCACAAGTGTGTAGCCGGGGGTTTTCTCCTGACGATTCCCATGTTCGGTGTTTCATTTAGGAACTGAAGTCATTTTTTGAGTATTTGTGCAATCGAATGCAATGGCGGACTAGATTACAGTATCGCATTTTGTGATAACCTCTATGACGCACGTTTTTATTTAATGGATGATAAGATCGGATTGTACCGATTCTGGCTGTACCCACCCCTGAGGGTCAGACTACATTCCTTAAAGCTGATGAAGGTGGATAGTTATATGGATAGCTGTCTTTTTCGAAGAATGGATACGCATCTGTGCAGTTGATGCAGGAATTAATGCCGCAACTGCTTCTAACTCAGTCCAAATTTGCCTTATTAAAAACACCACGAAAGTTGAACGGATAATCCTGACGAGGTTCAAAGCCGAAAGTCGATCTCAATAAATTATCCAGTGATCATCAGTGTAACATTCTCATTTGTTACTACTGCAAAGTGACGTTATAATTTGCTCCCATTTTTTCCGCATTTTCAAAAAAGATCGATGAAATTTTCCAGTAATTTGAACAATGCTGATGACTTGTCATGAAATTTTAACGAAAATAGAGGGAATTAAAATTAGCTGTTATGCTTAGCAAGCTTTTGCAATAATTCAGCCGAGAAACTGTGTTTAAAAAACGACATTGAATTATCGTAGTTCATGTCTGTAATTACTTCAATGCGGAACATGTTAAAATAACCTTTTTCCAGTGATGCTTGCTCTAATTCGCTATATGACATTACGCAGTCGTGGCAACATGAACGGAATTCAGGTGACTTTTCGCCTTTTTTTTCTCGGAGTTAAATAATTTTTACCCGTTGTCGTGCTCGTTGTTCACTGTACATATGGATCAGAAATTCATTTCGACGAACATATCGTGAATTAAAAATAAATGTTTGAGCATATTAGAACAGTTGACTTGATTTGATCGTCCGATTTCCGACCATTACATTGATCACTTTCATAAATTATCACTGAGTAATAAACTACACGGAACAAAGTATTTATATACTGACTAATTCAATCAGTTGTACACATCATCGCCAGATTACTTGTTCTTCTGCAACCCGGCCTCTCACAAAAAGAAATAATATCGTTTAGCTTCGCCGATTGCCTGTAAGTTCTTTCGAAAATTTTGAAAGCAAAATGAAGATTGATATAGGTGATTGATCATCATCTGCTATTATATTACATGCATCAAATTTCCTCAATATTGATGCTGCCAAACATGCATACGCATATGCAAAGGCAACGCGTTGCCATTATGCGCTTTGCAATTTTGATTCCATGAAGGCACGTTGAATTAGCCATTTATCCTTTAAAACATGTTGAAATTCGTTGGAAAATTCGATTGTCTTGAGCCTTTAGACGAGTTATTACTACCTGTAGAATTGTTTACTTCAATGTAGGAG
This sequence comes from Ascaris suum, assembly GCA_013433145.1. Classification (NCBI taxonomy): domain Eukaryota; kingdom Metazoa; phylum Nematoda; class Chromadorea; order Rhabditida; family Ascarididae; genus Ascaris; species Ascaris suum. Next base: position 9,169,213 of record CM024174.1, read on the forward strand.
AGGAGAAGAGAACAATATGAGAAAACTTTCTCCTTCTTCTCAAAATGTTCTCGGCATGCGATACGTCATTTGGGTTTACAAAGCAAATGCATTATCGTGTTTCCGTCCTGTGTTTATATATGTGCGCGTTCGTCTGATCATTTGACTTCCTGGTAAACGATATGACTTTTGATGGATATAATGCTTACATCAGAATGATTTCATAAGCCACACCCCCCTCTCCTCCCCCAAATCCATCGACTTGGAACAGAGCAGTAACCACTTCGAGATGCCTAAACATCTTCTTGAGTGTAGCAGCAGGTCAAATTTTTATTTAGCACTAGGTGGACCGTGAAAGCGGTATCTTGGGTGGAGGTTTAATGTAAGCGATAAAACCCAAGAACGAATGTTTTGTTACACATTGTTAACTACTGAAATTGGCTAGTCTCATGAGTAGAATCGCACAGGCACAAATCAGGCCTCCTAATTTGGCTTCCTTACCCACTAATACCATTATGGAATAGGGTTTTTAAGGTCTCAGGTGAGGTGGTGGAGAGAGAATTTAATGAGACAAAACTATTTACATCCAAAACCTTTGGGGATTTCTTTGGGTGGAGTTTTATTGGGAGGGATGCATTATGTGGCAAATGCTGAAACGAATTTGTTTAGTAGTTGGCGTTGAGTTGATGTTGAAAGCACGTATGAATCGCATTATTATACATAAGCGAGCTATGCAATGAAAATGAACATGGAACTGATGTTATGTGGGATTTTTATATGAATTCTATAGTTCATAAAAAATTAAACACTTATCCGGACTCTATGGTTCATCGGCCGATTTTCACCGGGCAAACAAGCACCTAAATGGAATGAGACACTTAACTTAGGTACTATTGATTTGTATCGGATAACAGTTCAATGCTATCGAGTAATGATGTTTGATTATATACTAGCTTGAAAGCGATGGGGAAATTGTGTATTTTTAATAGAACATCGAACAATGCCTTTCATGTATTCACGCTAATCGCCTCCTCCAACATCGAAAAAAAAAAAACAGCGATGAAACGTCTAATAGTCCGATTTTTCAAAGTGAAATCGATTAGGCGTTAAAACCCTTAAACAATTCATTTTTGACTCATTTGCGGGGAAATTCATTTCAGAATTCGACGGCAATTTTATTTATCATCAGGCCGTAAATAAGTAACTAAAATAAATAAAAATTTAACTAATATGTTCAATTGGATGAAAATTGAGTACAGATATTCACTTAATGTTATGCGCAGCGCAAAGAAAATTTCATTGCTGTGGGCTCTTAGTTTACTGTTGGGAAATGACAGACGTAAATATTATTTTAATTTGTTCGTCCTATGTGAAGATAAGTTGCACTGAGATCATAGGCTGTCATCTAAAACTCAATGCACATTTTGAATCGGTGAGGCTACTCTAGCGAATTTCTTGCTGTAATAATGTGCTTGTACTTTTGCCTAAAAGTTATTATTCATTACAGTGCTTCATTTTTGTATGTTTGAAAATGCGGCTATATTGCGCGTATACGATACTTCAATTTCTGGGAAGTGAGGCACTGCGCCTCCGCGCAGAGAGAAGTATAAATACATACGTTGTGTTTTGATGCAGTTGAAGCATTCCGTTATGAAAAAGCAATATTTGAGAATGGTTGTTAGTCACTTTCACCGACGGCTTATTTTATTTCAAAACACCCAAAGGTGGAAAAAAAGAAGATAAAAATGCTCATTATGGTGTCGTTACTGACCTTAAAATTATTGACAATCTAATTAGTGATCATCGGTTGCGTGTGGAATAAAATTTGTTATCCTCGCCGATTTCGATGAACAATACGCCGCAAGCGCTGCATTGCACATTTGTCTCTTCAACGTACCTGGTTTTATGTGCAGGTACTACGTTGGCTTGCGAACTGATAAACTAATGAGAAAAGCTTACGTGGGTGAGTGACAGCCACCGCCTGTTAAATCGTTAAATCATCCCATCTCGTGAATAAACCTGGCATGAACCGCATGGCGCTATGCCAATCGTCCATCATTGCAAGGAATTCTGCATTTAAGTCTTCTTGAATTCCAACAATGCAATCAGTAAGGGAACCCTCAAGCCGGCCTATAAGCAAGCACTGGAATCCTCTGCTAATAAAAGAGTAAATTCATAAATTATTTTTGTCTCTGCTCCCTTTTTTCACCTTCTCATCCCTCTTTCACCCCCCACTCCCCTCCCCATTCCTCTTTATTTTCTTTCTTCTATCTTTGTTTGTTTCTTTTCCCTTTTTCCATCTTTAACTGAATTTTATTATTCATATAACTCTCTCTGGCTTCCATAAACGTCCTCTCTATCCGCATAATTGCAGTCGCACGGTATATAGGGAATAGGATAACTAGAGCGCATATGTAGTTTTATTGGTGCTCTCGTAGAGTAGCGAAATGGTAGCGACAAAAATGCTGCGTCTCGATTGTCACACATCAGAGATCTAAGTGACAGCCTCAACTTGTAGGTATTGCAAAGATTCATTGTGGATTTTGTACACGAAAAATGATTGTTCATCAGTTACGAGAGCTATTCGCTAATTCAGTTGTTGAGCCGATTCTTTTCGTAGCAATGATACTTTCTATACCATGATTTATGATCCTTCCTGTACTCCATTTAAAGTCAGCTCCCATTGGCTCAACTAGTCGTCCACGTCTCATTGAGGATCTGCACACTTTATCGAGCTGCAGGTGAGGAATTTGCGAGACAAGACAGGTATAAGGGCGAACAGTTTTTTCACACTTACACAGCAAGATAACAAACAAGAAGGAACACTAGAATAGCTTCAGTCGCCGACACGATCCGACATTGGAACTGCACGCTGCCAGCGATCTCGTCCAACTGCACGAACACTCCAACGGCCAATTCTAGGCCTACTCGGCTTCAAAACCAGTCTGCAACATGGAATGAATACATGAGCACATAGCCCTTTTTATACCTCTCGATTCTGTCTTAGCTTCGCCTTACGACACATGCTGGGTAGTCTTTGATCTGTCTATGTGATCTTGACCTTCTTTGCTTGTCTTGCACGGCGCACTGCTCACGCCTGATTTAATAGCCGAATTGTCTACCTTACGCAGTGCACAAATCGTCGAACAAATGAAACCCTTGAGTAGAATTTAATAATCAACAACGTGAAATTAATTTCATGAAGCGTGATGGACTTGCAAAACAACGAGAAAACAGCTCTTGAAAGCCGTTTTCTCTTGAGGTATTTGTAGCACCGCTGCACTTGATCGGATACTCAAACTTTCAAATAAAAACAGTGGGAAAAGCCATTTCCGCCTCTAGGGGGACCAAAGACACTTTTCAATTGTAAGCGCAACAAATAAGAACTTTTACTGCACTAATAATAATTTTCGTCGAATTTTCTACAAGTCACACTACCTGTATAGCTGCAACACTAGTGCATTCCTTCTTGTAATGCAACTACTAGTGCAATACACTCACCTTGCACCTATCTACCTACCTAAGAAATGAGCAGATTTTGATATCTCTTGTGTGCATGAGAATGGATAAAACGGTGCGTTATAATCGCGTATCGCTTTCGTTTTATAAGATACTTTCCATTCGTCGAGTTGAATATTATATATTACAAATAGAATCACATAAAGCAATTCATTTCTCAATTAGTTCGTTTATTTCAATTTCACATCGTTTGCAAATTGGCAATGATTGTTGCATATTCAGCAAGTTTACTATGGATTCAATTTTCACTTCGTAATATGCGTATCGACGCATAAGCAAAGTACTTCTTCGTCTATTTTGCTGCCCATTCTAATAATCCTCAGTAATACAATAGCTCGTGCATCGCTTTGATGGATAATTAACAAACATATATCACATGATGTCATAAATTGCTGCTAGCATTTTTGTTGGCAATGAGAAAGTGTACCAAATTTAGTAACATAGCGGCGAAGAGAAATTAGATATTCAACGATGTAGTACATCCCAAATCGCTCCCATTGGTATCACAAAATGTGTGGAATTATGTTACGTCTCATTCAAGATAAACATCTCGAGGGTCTATTTGTTGCAATGTCATATCGTTTTTTCCATTTTACTTTCCATTTCGACCAACACTTTCCACTTTGCTTTTTTCATCACAAACTTTTTTTCAGTACACTATCCTCATTCTTTCATTGCATAGACGCTATCATTTAATTTCTTTTCAAAGGAAAATTCAGATGGAAGAGATTTCATTTCAACAATATCATTTTTGAAGGGAGAACTCGCCAATGCTCATAAATAAATGAATAGCTTAAAAAACCCGCTGATTCAGAAGGATGTTCTCTGAGCGGCTTTTGTCAAAGAACAAAACGTTGCATTGCGTTGTTGCATCAAAATGCTGCGTCGCTCTTCCTCCAAAGTTCGCAATGCCTTTCTTCTGACGCTTTCATAGAAATTATTCGACGATATGTTTGCACTCACTTGTCACAATCGATCCCACACCTAAGAAAATCGGATGATTAAGCGGCAAACGATCCCCTAAGGCAAAAATTTCTTGAAAGCTGATATCATCGTTAATAACAAATCGGTTGACAGAGCAACACTTACGAAAGGGCAACACTCACGAAAGAGGAAGCTGCCTCCTGGATCTTCCTTCTGAGCCTTTCTATTAAAATTCCCATAAAGTGCATAACACATTTCGATTGAAATCGTGCCGGTACGAAAACGTTGTGCGCTCTAAATCCAAGTTTCTCATATTACCATTGGTAGCACTTTGCAAATGATTGGAGGTATTTCTGTGCGATTTCTAGATTACACGCCAAGAATCTATAGCAGTCAAAGAGTGGAAATGAATGTCCTAAGTTCGCTGTGACCGTTGAATCTGGATGAAGCAGAAATGACATCATCGCTTACTGCTTCGATTAGCATCGTGCAGAAACTGTTTTTGCTGTTCTTTCAATCACTTCACTAGACGACAAGAATGCTTTGGAGAGCTTGAACTTTTTCTGAGTCCTCGGTCAAGCATGCAGAGCGTGATGACTCATCAAACATCTAACTTTTGTCTATTTGACTCGTTCATTCCGAAATGAAAACGTTCGGTGGGAAGAGAGAATCACAGAAGGCAAAGCTCTGAAAAAAAAATCAAGGACCCGGGAATGTGACATGAATGGAATTTTCCCCGTCGAGTGAATAATTCGTCAAGGGAGAAAATTTGATTGCAAAAGAACGCGTGATTTCCCACTCGACCCGAAAGATCACTTGCTCGAATCAAAAGTGTACTGAAGTGCATTATTTGCTACTTTTTCACTTGATTTGTGCAATTTTGAGGTTTCTCTGATCTTCATTGTGACATGAAAGGAGGAAAAAAAGAGTTCGCCTATGATATCAAAGAGTTAAGGATAATGGAAATTGAGAGGAACTAAATTAATAAAAATTTGAGGGAAGTCGAAAATAATTTTGATAGGAAGGGATTAGGCAAGAGCACACCACAAGTTTGGTGCTACCAAATAGAACGACGCTTGCCTCGGATGTGCTGAAGAACGTGGCTAATGATATTTTTTCTTATTCAAGTGTTTGAAATTCGACAATTACTCCATAAATTGAAATGAAGAAAAAGGAAAAACTATGATTGTTGCATTGCTGGTCTTGAAGTGAAATATCGAAGCTGAGCAAGACCACAGTCCGAAAAGCAAACTGAAATACCTAGTAATATATGTGCGTCAGGTACAATTATTAGGCTATATCGCTATCGTTTGTCGTGGCAGTTGCACCTGTAGCAGATTTTATTGATGTGTATAGAACTGTACACATTGATGTTCGGAAGATAATTTCTGAGGATATAAATTGATAAAATTTATTGCACTAAAGGTGTTTTGATATAGCGCACAGACATTTTTGTGCTGTTCATGTGTATTCTTCCGTGCAGCGATCGAAAAGGCGCAAGTGTCAGGAAGATTTAATAGGCGCAAATGTTACAATGATCTACTACTCACAACTTTATATAAAAGGAGTTAGTAATTCAGATTGGTCTACGGCATTCATATATGGCGATCGGATTTGTGGTGCTATTCGTTGCGGTGATGAACGCACCCAATTTTCTAACATATAAAATCATCGAGATGAGGTTGAACGAGACATGCGAAATCAAAGACGAGAGTGTTCGCTATGCACCTGCTTACATTCCCGGTGTTTCGGACATGGCCGTGCAAGCGTATTGCCTTGTAAGTTCAGTGCCACTCATCTGCAGTGTTGGCGAGTGAAAAACACCAACGGGAGTCATTCAGAAAAGCACCTGAACAAATGAGCAGTGACATGTCGCGTCCGCCATATATTAACGTCCCGTAAGCTGTAATAGTAGGGAAGCTGTATTTTTTCAGCTGAGGATGCACAAGATAAAAAAAAAGTCGTTAAATAAGCATGGCGAAAGAAGTACAGCGCTTTACCGCATCTCTACGTGCTGTCAGAGGTAGAGGAGCGTAGTTGATTCTACGGATCCATCGTTTTGCGCTAGAATGACGAGGGGGTAAACTTAAGGTTGAAGTTTAGAAGTTAAAGTTAGTCGACATGGCTCCGCAGCGTGCTGATGTCTACAGTTCTTTCTTTTTCTGGAAAGAAAGCATAGCCACGGTTTCCTAAGATGCAAAATTCCATGGTTTCTTTTACAAATTTCCAAGGCATTCAGTGATCTGAAGTTCTAAACAAACGCAACACAATCACGGATTGTTTTGCAAGAGTTATGAGTAAACAGGAAGTTTCCAATGGTCTGCGATATCCTGCTGAAAGATCTCAAGCATTGATCAAGCACTTAGTGAATGATCTCAATCAGTCATAACTATTATACGATACGAGTGCATTCTCATACCACCAGGGCGTTATTCTTGTCTCGCAGCACTTCTAAACTGAACACTGCAGGAAAACTAGCGCTGAATAGTGCAAAATAAAAACGCACAGAACAAAGCAAAGATCATTTGTGGCATTCCATCATTAAGAAACCTCATGTCCAGAATAGCTATGGAAAATATTGGCTGATCAGTTGCCCTCATATGTCTAAATGCTAAAATCGACCACACACATATAATGACGCATGTAATCAAAACTACAGCAAGCTGTCAAAAGGGGTCTCAAAAATTAGTGCCGCTCTTGTTTAATGGTACAACAACTACTGAACGTAGCCCTTCTGGGTGAATTTTTGGAAATCCCATGAATCTTGACCTGACCTAGTTCATCGAAAATTAAACACCGAATTACACTGATAATACATGAAAATTACATGATAATAAAACTGTCCAGAATTACATACAGAGGCAAGTTTACTTCATACCAATAATCTACGTCCCATTAGAATTGCAATCGTTTTCTGAGATTTTCAGGTATTTCGTATGGCGTTCTGGATCTCTGGGACTGTATTTAAGGTGGTTCCGTGCCTTCTTCTAACACTTTTTGTTTGGTTACTAATGAGGATTCTCAACGAGGTGAAACAAAATCGATTACGACTGATGGAAAAGAGTCGCCCATCGAACGATGGCTCATCGCCGAAGATGCAGGCTGACGATAACCACAGTTTTAAGTACGTTTTTTGTTCGAAACGTTTCCAACGGAAGTGTAACAGTGCAAGAGAAATGTGGATCATGTTTTTAACGATATTTAATTCGTTCATTGCAGTGACGCGAACATATGATTTTTAATTAGGTTCCACTTGAAAAGAAATGCACTGCCGAGATACATGTGGCCATTCGACCCATCCTCCTTCATAGACTCGCCTATACATACCATTATGTGGCCCAATCGAACTATGAAAAATGCTGGGTGGTTGAATTGAGAATGGGCGTATTTTCTTGCTTTCTGGAATTGCTGATTATGGCGAATGAATGAAGAAAAAATTTCTCCGCCAATATCGGAAAATTTTTCTCTCTTTTGCATACGCTAGAGAAGCCAAGCGAATTTGTCTGTGAAACGTCATCAGTGCATCCACCGCGCGCAGTCGATTCCATTTGTACCACATTAGGAATGACTCAAATGCTTTTCACTCTCTCAAAGTCGCTGATGCTGGGGAACGTAAGGTTTATTAAGTTTAGTCATTATGAGTGCTTGATGCACCACAACTCCAACGCCGAAAATCCTGAGCCCACTTTGGTTCAATTTGCGCTTAGCAAGCTCGCATTTTTTCGATGCGTTTTGTGTCAGTATTTAGTGCTGAAAATAACTTTTCTGTCCATCGTATGTGTCATTTGAGCATGTGCTTGAATGCCGTCTACATGGAATGTGAATCAAAAACGAAGTGGTCGAGAGAGTGGGTAACGCTGAAATGGCTTAATACTTATTATCACATAACTCCGAATTTGCCCTTGCAGTATCTCAAAAACTTGGTATCAAAATGAAAGATGCAAAGTTACAGTTTTCAATCTCGCTTTTCATCAAAGCATTGCAGGCTCCTACAACTGCAGTCATGCACTTCATCTTTATGTGCAATGAGTGAATCAATTTGCAATGAAATATTTCGAATTCACTCGTGCACCGTGAATGACGATTATGGCACCGCGCAGATTACTTGAGAGGAAAAAGCGCGCAAACGCTGCACCTAAGAAGGGAATTGTTTTGGTCTAGTCTAGAACCTGCATGCCTGAGTGCCTGTCACTGGAAACGGCAGGCGCGGTGGAATGGATTTTCGCAAGTTGATGCCGTGACCGAACGAAGGTTGGACGCGTGATTCAGACTGACGTAGCAAACCCATCGATCCAAGAATATACCACCAGCCAATCACCGTATCCATCCTGTTTTGTAGAAGGCAGAAGACAGCAGGATCAAAAGAAAAGTTTGCCTTCGCTTTGGTCGCTCGGCGCACCCGTTTTTCCGCCTGACGTTGAAGACGCCTTCTCCGGTAGGGCGTACGCTTTTCAGCACATTCTTGAATGTGCCGTTCCTTGGCACTAAAGGCAGAAGCGAGATGTGGTATTTTATCCCACTGAGCGAAATGTCTCCTCGCTCCTCAGGTAGATGAATTTTGCTCGGAAATTCACTCGACTAAGGAAAACTATTATATTTGTTGACTCTGATTCGAATGCACCGCTCAGTAGTAGACCAAGTTGAGCAGTTGTTTCAGGTTCTGCTCGGGAGGAGCCTGCTTCACTTACCGTTAGGTCATCCTCTCTCTTGAACTACGGGCGCAAGACAGGCATACCTTGCCGCACACTTTGCAACTTGATAGACAACTGTCATGTCTGCCTAGTTTACTCAGCCGTGCATGGTCAGCCGAGCTCAGGCTTCTTCGGAAGCGTATGAGATGCGTCCTAAAGATATGCCCTTCTTGAAATTGGCTTCTGGCTCATTTCTTCCTTGCGTGTCTCTTGAAAGTCTTCGCCAAAGAGCCATCTTTTTTGGCAGAACTGAGGTGTCCGATGAGTTACCTTGAACGCGCCGTAAGCAATTTCCAGTAGCTTTCATCTATTTAAGACCTGCAGATTTCTTTCCTGTGACCTCCTTCATGAGGCCACTACACGGAGTGTTCGAACAAGTTTCCTCACATATGTCTTTACTAAAGCTTCTACCGCAACCATGAAGGGCCGTATGGAGAAAGCACCAAATGGCATCGGCAATTATCGTTTAAAACAGGTCGAATGTCCTGCAGAAGCTGTATTGCAGTACCTTCTCGACAGCCGACGAAAACTGAGAACTTCAAGTGCTAGCTGCTATTACCGGCCGGTGTACTACTTTAAGCCTGAAAATAAAAATGTCGTCCTGCAAGCTGGTACCACTGCGGCTTTTTCGTCCCAAATTGATTCAGCGACTCGACGCGGCTTTCTTTTGAATCACTGATGCTCGCGAGCACTGCTGGAAGTACATGAGCTAGCGAACCAAGGCTTGCGTCCGCAGCACTGAGAATGTTATGAGCCATATGCGCCATTCGCTCAAAGTACTGTTCAGTGCCCTGCTGAAACAAAGGAATATAAGGAAGAAAACGGATGGCGAAAGGAGATGTCCAATAAAGCTCATTCACCTTATATCTCACAGAATGCGCTATGCCAATGCGTCCGTGACAGTTCTTGTGTAATAAAATCGCTGCATTTGCTCGGTACGAGAGTTTCTCCGCTCACTTCATCTGTATATCCAGTACATCAGTGGCTCGTCAGGCAGAGCTAAATTTGGCGCAGGTAGGAAAAACCATTGAACGGAACCCGCCTCCTTTTGGTCTGCAACGCCTTTATAATAAGGAATATTCAGGAACGTCCCCATCTTCCCCTTCACCTACCGGTGAGGGCTCTACGTATGCAGCTTAATATTCGCAGCATTATAATTACCACAGCCAGTCTTGCTGGACGCCGCAACTGTCGAATACAATGCTTACTATAACCTCATTGTGAAGGATACTTGCATCTGCCCATAATTCAGCAAACTACACCCTTCCCAATGTTGGTCGATAATGTTTATTGTTAGGTTCTTCGTCAAGCGGCAAAAGGCGACCAGACCGTAAAATCAAGAAGCCCGAGTTTTCCGAAGGAAAGAGGCTAAATAACTAAGAAGAAAACCCGCTAGCACTCAAATTCCCTAACTTCAACGCTATTGCCAGTCTTTGTTGCAATCCGCAAGCACTCACTTTCCTGCCTCCGCATTGTCACTGATCCATGCGGTACACAAAAATCATCCTAATCAGTTGTTTCCTGCGTAATTGTGTCGGGTTACTTGGAACTGCTGGTCAGTATCCCAACTCAAAGCGATGCTGCATCTACTTTCGCAGAGAAATCGGCCGGTGCAATTTACTGCGCAAATGACGTCATTTAGACGCAAACAATGAATCAAAAATAGTGCGGTGTTTCCTCACTCCACATACGCGAACTTAAGACGATTTTAGCGTTGCGAAATGACGCAATGTTTAAACACGTGAAAGAGAGCTGCAGAGCACGTGATTTCGAGTTTTTCGATACAGGTTTTAAATTGACACTGTTCATACATTCACTGCAAAGCAGATGTAATGCATCTATTCTCCCAGTGATGTCATCGTAATTATTTCGCTTCATTGAATGTGTTGCCAAGCAAAATATATCATTCTCGCACAACGTGAGTCTTGTGGATTCTCCCTCATAAAAGTCCCATCGTTCTTCGATTGAGAACACTGTCACAGTTAGAGGCATTTAGCTCTTATCACTTTGCTTCGCCTGTGTAAAAATAAGTCGTCGATAGGTACACGTTAAAAAACTCACCTAAAATCTCCTGTTTTGAACCAAAATTAACTAAAATTACAATACTGTGCAAACTCGCAAATACTGACGTGTCAAGAACGTCACTGAAACTGTAATGGTGTTATTATTCATTTTAATTTCATCGTTTAAAAACACAAAATTACCTTCAACTGATTTTACAAGTCTTTCACCGGGCAATGGAGTAAATCATGAAAATCACTGCAGTGATTTCTTAGAAGCCAGAAAGAAATGCCATATTCGATTTATTTTCGTAAATATTGCAATGTAAAGCTCTATGCAGCGTTAATAACCCTTTTCGAATAATTTCTTCATTTGCACTATGGTTCACGACCAAAAATTTAATGAGCTCTTAGCAAAATAAAACACAATTTAATATTAAGTGCATTCATTGATAGCGTTTCCCTGTGCTAATCATTGATATGGATGCTGAGCGATATGTGCTGATGATCTTTGAACTTTCGGCTAAAAGTTATCTCTAAAAGTAACACGAACAAAGCAGCGAGTCGAATATCAGTTTCATGTTTTCCTTGACGACCATTCCAGTCATCGCTGATTTGCGTATTCAAAAAAGAAAGAACTAGAAAACAATTTCCAATTTGTCGTTGATATCACTATTTATTGCCAGGCAAAGTTTTTAGGCAGGCATCTCATGTTCGTTGTGGTGAGCGTACTGATCGCACAACGCATATGCTTCTAGCGATCGTTTTCGTTTTCCTAGTGACAGAATTGCCTCAAGGAGTGATGGCCGTCCTCTGGGATGTTCTCTGAAGAGTTTCGCCGACATATATACAACAATCTTGGTGATATACTCGATCTACTCTCGTTGTGCGGGGCGTGCACCACATTCATTATATATTGCTCGATGAGTGGGCAATTCAGAAACGTAAGACTTCAACTCTTAGCAGTTTATGTGCGAATGCTTTACTACCGATATCTGGCGCTCAATGAGTTCTTCAATTTCATTTCACGAATGTTTAATTTGAAGGATTCACGAACGTCAGCCAACCGCGGCAGTTGGAGGTGGACAAACTCCCAGCGATAGCTAGGTACAGTACCCGAATCACTCTTGAATGCAGTGATTTTTCCTCAAATTCCCGCGTTATTAGGATGCACATTATTAGAGCCGAGTACTGCACCGTAGTTGTGATACAGTTGTAGGCCTCAAGCAACAACTAAAAATAAAATAATCCTCGCGAAAATTTCAAATCCGATGTAAAATTCAATATGTGAATTTCAATAACGTTCAGAGTTCGTGACTTGTCCTGAAGTCGATGATTTGGGGAAAATTTCTTGGAATACCACACAAGATTTCGGCATGGGACGAAATTCAGCTCAAGGGACCGAGAGTACGAAGGGATACTGAGGAGCAGGGCAACTTTAAAGGCCAGTGAACGTCGGAAGCCCAAAGTAACATCCCCTAGGTTCCTCAGACCGTGTGGGGATGGTGCTTAAACTTGAAAGTAGCGGTTCGAGAGTGCAGGGGATCCGAAAAGTGAAGTGCCTTGGAGGCCTCGAGCGTTTTGAGTTCTTAGAGATAGAGCATCCTGGAACCCCAAACGGAAATTGGGAAATACTACCCGGGGGCTTCTATTCAACTCCTCATCTCAGTCACATGAATGATAGCTTTTCAATACAATTTCGGAGAAGCTCCTATGAAAGATTTGCAAAGAGGTTCCTGCGTTCATGTGGCGTAGCCAGTATAAACCACCATACAAATCCCATTTTATAGCTACAATAAAACATAGAAGCTAATACATGCGAGGTGACAAGTGCGAACATAACTCGTTTCGCCAAGAAATACCGGGGACACTGAACTTTGAGCCATCGAAATAGCCGTTTATGACGAGGTAAATCAGAAGCACACAGTTTCGTAGACTGTTTGGCTGTGTGGTCATGACCAAACGAACCGTGTGTACATAAATCATGAGAAATTAAAGCATTTGCGTTGCTACAGTCCCAGTGTTATGGAGTGGATATATGGAAATGGAGTAACTCGTGATTTCAAAGTGAAGCAAACATTCTTCAAATTCAGGCAAATAACGAATCCTTTTATTGTTGATATTGGGGCCAGCAGCGAGTGAAAATTTTCATCGGTGTTATCAGCTAAAAATCTGGTATAAGTCACCCCTCATTTTTCACCAGAAGAGTCTTGGACCGAAAATTTCCATACATTCTAAATAAAAGATTCCTCGGGAGGCTAAGGGAAATGGAGAATCTGGATCTTCTAGCAAAGAAAATGCTGTAGATCGAAGCTATTAGAGGCAACAAACACATTGGACAAAGTACTCAAACAAAAGCTGCCATCTTCAAGAGAGCGTATGCCATGCTTATTCATAACCGGGAAACTGTTTGAAGCTATATCCTCCACTAGTTTTTCAGACGAAAACCTCTGTGAGCAGAATCTGCATAAATTTTGGAGAAATAGTCCGCCAAAAAAGTTGCTCCCCTATAATCTGCCTAATACTTGAGCGTAGGCATCAATGCATTGTAAGTCGCCTATTAAATCGGTGCGGGATTTTCACAAAAGAGTATCACCCCCCGAAGAAGGAGTTTCAATGCAGAATGCAGCCTATGGTGAATCCGTGTTTCTGCGTAAGGTACCCGCATGTTCCGCTATATTCAGTTTATATTATACCCGTAAAATTTCTTTGCCATTCTTGCAATCTTTCGTAAGTGGAAACTGCTGAAGGTGCAAACACAAGCGTGCAAATACATATGCACACGTGTAAATAAATGTGCAAATGCAATATCGCTTAATGCGCTCATCTGCAATTTACTCGCAACGATTCACAGAGACGTGAGTCGAAGCAAAAATGCAGATTCTTTGAGCTCAATTGGCACGCTTTTTCCTCGTTTGTGAATATATTTGGTCGAATGAGCGTATTTATTTCCTAAGCGCTCCTAGCGGCACAAATCCATCTCTCATGAAAATCACTAATGATGCCAACTTAGCACTAAATGGAATTCCATAAATGCCATGAACGTCCACAGCGAATTCTATAAAACTTTCGACGTTGAAGAAAATTGCTTTTGTTGATTTGCACTTCTCTATAAGTGCACATTCACCTCTTCGAGTGATAAAAATTCGGCGAATAGAAGGCAGACTACGGAGAAGGGGGCAAGAATTCCATTGTTTTCAATAATTTTCCAGAAGGAAATGCGTTGACTAGATGAAAAAAAAGCAAAGTTAATCGTCTATGAATTTAAGGCACCAACTTTTTGTCGGCCTCTCTAATCTCTATCACGAAAAAAATTTGCAGATTTGGCGTAACATTGGGAAAATTTCGGTTCTTTTTATACTCTTTGTTTACTAATTTTTCCATATTTTTATAGAATTCATTTCTTCAACTTAATACCTTCACGATCTAAGTAACGTCTTTTTTCAGGAATTTCGACGTGTATTTCTGCCTTCATCAGTCTTGTGCTTCCTAAGCAGATCAAATCGACGGTCATCTGAGCCTCTAGTGAAGCAGTGCTATTTGCGACCATCGGATGCGGCCAACGGTAATACGTCAACGGCAGAAAGGAGTATCACAATGACTCTAGTTGCTCGGTTGCTTCTATTCGCAAAGTAACTAAAAGCAACAATCCGCCAGCGTCAGTATGGTAAGCCCGTTTGTTCATCGAATCGCTGAAATATTATATGCGAAGAATACCTCGATATATGAGTGTGCTAATTAACTACTCAATTATTTTGATAAGTAAACGGAACATACGAAGCAACAAAGAATACAGAAATAGGTGAAGGATATCACAAAAAGAAACGGCATCATTATGGAAAAGAGACCATAGGCGGAAAACTTCGTAGGCATGCTGACGAGGCGGAATCTGCGCTTTTGTACGTTGGGCGGCGGAGAGTGTCCAAAAACAAAAGCAAATCCGTTAGAGAATGCGTTTTTTTTTCTTTTTTTCAGAAAATGACCGCTTTCTGAAGTGCCCAGCGAACAATAATTCCAAAGTTATTGCCCGCTGGGCACTTTAGCAAACGATCGTTTTTACGTCGTCATACGAAACGCATAAGTGGGTACTCTTTCACCATCCACACGAACGAACGTTTGCATCTTAGCATGTATATGTCTCTACAGAATTTTCCAGAGGCTTCTAGAGAATGTGGAGAAGTGAAATTTGGTGACTACAATCCCTGACCAGGTAAGATCTCGCGTTTTGGAATTCAACTTTACCAGCTTCCAGCTGGTAAGTGACTTAGCCTACCACTGATAAATCAAAACTGTAATTCGGCCAGGTGGAATTCTGTACTTCAAATCTTTTAGTCTAAAGTAACTCCACTCAGCTCACCGACTTCGGTTATATGGAGGTCGGCCTAACTAAATCGTATCGCTTTATGCGTCAGAAATCTCTATGTAAGAGGTGTAATTTCATATCCTTGATCCTTGGGCTCGAAATATCTTAACTCATATGAAATCCCTGCTCGTGAACTTTTATCAGCTGGTCACTTCAGCAACCGGAAAAGTTTTCTGTTAACAGTCATTTCGGTGAACAAGTATGCTTGTCGCGTTAACGCGAAACGAACGCGATCATTCGCAGTCGGTGCGGCTGGAAACAAGCCCTTTGTGTTTGTTACGGCATTGTGAGACTATAGTATCAACAAAGGCCTGAGGAAGTGCCGAATAAGACAATGGAGGCTATTCAATAAATAACAGAAAGGGCAGCGAACGGTAAAGGGCATCTCATTTCGCCGATGAACGGACATGTCAAAACAAAGAGATGGCGAATCGCGAAAATCATGCACTTTCTATTTTTGATATTGAATGCGTGTCAAATGTGAACTTTGGCGCCTGCGTGTGCTTCGGTAGCCTATAATGTGTGCATAATGTTGCTGGAGCTGGGCCACCACCACCTCCCTATTTCCGACGCTACGTAATTCTCTGCATAATCAGTCAGTATTTGCTTGTTGTCGCAACAGTTGAAGCAGCAATGTCAACAAATTCGACAATGGGGCTGAGCCGGTGAACGTGGAGGTATTGGATCAGCCGGTGAACGTGGAGGTATTGATCAGCGACATCAGCGACAGAACGTGGAGATATTGGATCAGCGACAAAAGGTTTGTTCTTAAGAAATTCAAAAAAAAAACGGGGATGAGTGCAGGATTAGACAAGTGGCCGGATTGACTAATAGACTGGAAAAATACCTCCTGCAGGTGAAAGCCCAGATTTAAATGGAGCTTTATCAGAGCAGCTGCAGACTTATGCACCAAAGTCCCAGATAGAGGCCACAGCAAATTTGTTGTCGGATTATGAAAGACAATGCTGCAGTTATTCGCAAACCTTACACAGAACAAGAGAAAAAAAGAGGGGGAGCTGATGGCGAAAGCACAAGAAACGGGAGGCTTTCTGAATCGTCTGGAACAGGGCAGAGAAACTACTTATCATAATGCAAAATTATGTTTCGCACTACGTGTAGCGATCGCGAATCATCGAATCGGATGCGAGAAATCGTCCAAACTCACGGTGAGCTCTTCTTCTTGAGACTACCAAGATAGAGCTTAGGAGATTCGATGGGAACAGTACAATTGGCCTGTCTTTTGGGACTGGTACCTCAGCACCATCGATAATCAACCAATTCTGATCAAAAAAAATTGCGTATTTCGCCAGCTGTATGGTCGGGCGGCAAAGGAATTGATTGAAGCATACCATGCAAAACCTTCTACGGTGACATTGTAAAAGAGTCAAAGAGCGCTATGCGAATAATGAGGTAATTTCCAGCAGCTATATGCGCAATTAGAAAGATCCCAGAATTCAAGAGGGGCGACAAGTTCGTAGGCTAGTTGAAGACGTTGAAAGAATCTTGAACTTCTCCTCCATCAGGGAGAAACGATAAATATCGTATGATACAAAGAGAGAATGAGAAGAAACTACCAGATGGATCCTGCAGGATCTCGAACGAAAGAATTGGAAGATGATTCTTGGGACGTTACGAAGCTCAGAAAATTCCTTTCCAATGTAGCACTCACTCAAGAGCTGTACACCGAATGACGTCGAATTAGGTGGTGTTAAAATTTCGGAAAACCACTTGTGAAAGGATCTAAACCGTTCACGCAAGGTAAGGGTACGTCGGCCCTCAGTACAGTTGCTGAACGTAAGGCGAAATCGGTACCATGCGCATTTTGCAAAATGCCCATTTCGCTAATCATGTCGGAAATATTCCCAAGGGACCAAAGAATCGAACGGTGCCGACAACTGTCGCTGTGTTTAGATGTCTAAAGCCGTCACACCGCACCAAGAGTGCAGAAGTCAGAAAATTTGCTTTATGTAAAGGCTCCACAATGAGGCCTTTTGCCTATCAAAAAGGGACCAGAAATGGCCTAGTCAACGTTCGAGTGACCAGGTTACCCAAATGGCCATAGCAGATGGTGATGAAACCATCATTGAAGAAACCCTCGATCCTAAACCCCCTATTCTGTGTGCATCAGTGAGCAGTCAAGTGACGGCTAGAAAATAAGGAGAAGCTACGTACTAATGTGTGTGCGCACGCAATAGCGGCGGGTCAGTTTCACCGAAAGCGTGAAAAAGTATTAGTATTCATCGTACCGGAAGCCAGCGCTCATTTATACCGAAAGATTGGTACAAAGTTGAATCTACCATTTTCACAGGTAGAGATTGAATCTAATGGCCTTCGCAACTCAAAGAATTAGGCCGTACAGATCGAGGAGAACGACGGTAAGTCTGAAAACTGTGGTGAAACTGGCAAACTTTGATGTCTCAACGGTAAAACAGATAACGCAAATGTTCAGTATGTCCTTCTCAGCTGCTCAGCATATTTCATGAAAAATGGGCTTCGCTTCCGACTGTGGCTTGTGGTGATCAGAGATTTCTCGGCATGGATCAATTATCGAAAATTTGGAAGTTTCAACGTCGAAACTATGACAAGTGGATTCTCGATTTACGAAACCAAACTTGACAAATCATTGCCGGTCACGGGCAGTAAGTCAGTCGTTAACGAAATTATTCATCGGTCAATAACACTGTGACTTTATCGATTCAAGAGAAAGACCCAGTATCCCTGTTCTGGGAGTTGGAAGCCAAGGCATCAAAGATGCAAACGAGTCGAAAGACGACGAAATGGCCCAATTTGCCTTTCAAAAAATGGTTAGTCGCGAATCTGATGTAGAATATGCGTGGATGGCCATGGAGCCTGACGTGCACAAGCCTTATTCAAATAATTATGACTGTGTTGCGGTAGATTGAGGTCAATTTGGGTTCGGTTGCAGAAGAATCAGACCTACTTCAGAAGTATCATGCAATCTTCCAAGAGCAAGAGAAAGAGGGATCATCGAGGAGGCAAAGAGATCCTGAACATTTGGAATTTTCATTCCCCATCAGCGGTACTTACCCGGATAGGAATACAACGAAAATTCGTATCGTCCTCGATGCTAGTGCAAAGCTACGAGGGACCGCAAGCCTCAATGAACATCTTTTTAGAGGCCAATCATTTGCAGATCTCGTCGGGCTTCTATTACGGTGCGCACTATTTATCTCAATCACAGCAGATTTGGAAAAAGCATTTTTACAGTTAAGTCTGCGCCTGCAAGACCGAGACGTAACGAAGTTTCTGTGGCTACAAGATATTGAGAAGCCTCCTGAGGGTGCCATATCGTAGTATACCGGTATACAAGAGTGCCTTTCGGAATAGTGTCTTCACCTTATCTGCTCGCAGCCTCAATTAGGCATATAATAGGGACATTGGGTCCCCACTAGCTGAAGAAATCATGGGCAACACTACGTTGACCGTTTTCTGGAGGCAAAAAGCGTGACGAAGCGCTACTAAAGTATCGCAAAGCAAAAGAATATTTTGCTTCCGCTCAAATGAACCTGAGAGAATTCATAAGAAATAGCGACGAAGTGAACGCTAATCCAGTCGAGACAACAAAGCCGGGGGTAACGAAAATACTCGGAATACTGGACCCAATGCTGGATAACATGCACATCAAACTAGGATCCCTTCCCACACAGCACCTACAAAAAGGAACAATGATAAGAATAAGACGAATGAAATGCCGTATTTAAATTACTGTTCAATTTTTGATAATAGCTCTACTGCAGATCCAATTTAGTTATGGGAAACTCTGCACCCCTTCACGCAATGGGGTGATACTGATATCCCAGAAATTCCATGTATGGAAGTCGCGAATTACCATTCTCCCTGTAAACATGAACTCCTAAGTGTAGTTTTCAAATCTCCACCTTATTGATCGAAACACAGAAGCATTTGAGACCTACTGACCTCACTCAGAAGTATAGAAACAACGGGCTTAAATTCGGGCCTCAAACACCAAACCATTTTTGATCATATTCGTAATGAAGGAGAAGAAGCCATCATAAGTATTGAAAAAAGTCTCGGAAAACGGCCCGGTCATTGAATTAGAAGTGGAAGAAGCATTATCTCGCTGGAGAGCGGGAAATATTATTATTTTCATTTTTGCTACTCTTGTTGCATTTATTGCATTTTATTTTATTATCGGTTACAATATCAGAAATATTGTTTATGCCGAAATACTTTCCGTAAAAAGCGAACTAGCCGAAAGCGTACTCATTCAGATTTGCAGAGATAGAGACTTAAGCCGAAGCCATACCAATCTTGCTGCCAAGGTTTCGACAAGGCAGAAAAAAGAACTAAAGAAACCCCTCAGGAAATACCTATCGTAGAATTCCAACCTACAAGAGGACGGAAAGAAAAAGGCAGTTCTAAGATTTATGCATGATTATATTGTAATGTGTTTATAATCGTTGAACTTTGTCTAAATTGATCGCTGTTATATGACAAGCCATTGTAGATTTTAACTATTACCGTGTCATTATGCATTAACTTTTCGTGCTTATAACGTACAATCATTTGTCAACATGATTATAATCGTTGAACTTTATCTAAACTGATCGTCTTCACGTAACAAGCCATTGTAAACTTTACCCGTTACGTGTCATTATCTACAATATTTTTGTCCTAAC
Source organism: Ascaris suum (assembly GCA_013433145.1). Taxonomy (NCBI): domain Eukaryota; kingdom Metazoa; phylum Nematoda; class Chromadorea; order Rhabditida; family Ascarididae; genus Ascaris; species Ascaris suum. The sequence goes on from CM024174.1 coordinate 9,189,350, forward strand.
AATATATCACCGTTCCTCACTGTGTTTCTAATCGTTGAACTCTGTCTAAACTGATCATTGTCATGTGACAAATATTGTAAATTTTAACCGTTATATGTCATTATGTACTAATGTCTTCGCCTTAATAACATCACCATTCGTCAACGACCACAAAGCGAGAGCTCCACGCTTTTGTCGACAACCAGAGGCAAATCGACAAGATGTGCTACTCCACTCAGTATTGGTTGCCCGGACTAATGGCATGCTATGTGTCCCATGCTTCGTCTTCCTCGGGCGGAGTGTCGCGTTAACGCGAAACGAACGCGATCATTCGCAGTCGGTGCGGCTGGGAACAAGCCCTTTGTGTTGTTACGGCATTGTGTGACTATATGGTATCAACAAAGGCCTGAGGAAGTGCGAATAAGACAATGGAGGCTATTCAACTAAATAACAGAAAGGGCAGCGAACGGCTAAAGGCATCTGATTTCCGCCGATGAACGGACATGATCCAAAGATGGCGAATCGCGAAAATCATGCACTTTCTATTTTGATATTGAATGGGCGTGTCAAATGTGACTTTGCGCCTGTGCCTTCGGTAGCCTATATAAGTGTGTGCATAATAGTTGCTGGAGCTGCGGCCACCACACCTCCCTATTTCCGATCGCTACGTAATTCTCTGCATAAATCAGTCAGTATTTGCTTGTTGTCGCAACAGTTGAAGCAGCATTGTCAACAAATTCGACAATGCTTGTATAATAATTAAATATGACATTACCACGTGATACGCTAAGGATTTTTCATCGATTCGTTTCTAATAGTCCCGCCTTGATAGTCGATCATTTTGTGATACTTATGAATGTGAAAAACCACTCGCCTCAGTGATTCTCATACATCAGTCCACCAGTTAATGATAAACGGAATTTGTCGCAACACTGTTGAGGATGCAACTGGGCGCAGTCATGTTACCAGGCAATCTTGCAAGTTTATACTACAGGACGCATTATGCCAGCTTTATGTGTATATATATCCGATATTCCAACTCGAGAATCGTGGAATCTAGAATTACAGCTTTGATAGGTAAAATGCATTCATAGGACAGCGACTGTTATACCCTAAATTTCACGTCGACCAATCAACTTCGAAAAAATTTATCTACATTTAAAGACGCTAAAGAATCTGCCTCCATTTGAGGATAGCGGAGCTTTCAATTCTCATTGGTCGGATCGCCAAAACAATTCTTTCACTGAATACTTGTTCGGGCGGTCGGAACAATTAAAATAATTCATTCTGTGCACTCCATAATTCATTAGTGACATACGAACTGATCGATCAGACGAGTAAAAATGCAAGAGGGGAATCGGTCACTCTAGATCCGACATGCTTTTCTACTATTTTCCAATAATATCCCTACAGCATTGCAGTTTATCGCTAATTTTTTCAGTACGGATTCGCTGCAGCGCATGAGCTCGTCGGATTCGGTTGATGCGTCTCCAACTCCCAAGTCACCTCCTTCGACAGCCGCTTTTAACTTCCAGTCGGCGTCTACGGCACGTATTTCCTCTGCTTCGCACGAAACCCTTGATGACAAATCGGATCGACTTGATGAGAAAGCCGAACTGCTGAGCGAAAGCTGTCCAACGAAGCGTCCGTGTGCTGGGATACTCGATAATAAGAAGAAGGGCCGGACCCTCGAGGCGAGGTACCATGTCGTCTAAGTGACACAATCGTTTCTCCTCAGCTCAAGCGCCAAATTTATTCCAACGGGTTTCATTGCTTAACTTTTCTCTTGTATCCTATTCTGTTGTTCGTCTCCTATAGCCTGTTTTATTATCTATGCTGTCTTCATCGTCCTGATATTCTTCTTTTGGTTCGCTCATCCGCTCTTTTATAGCAAGGAATGTACGGTGCTCATCAGCCTTATATAGTTACTGCCGTTTTGTGCAGAAGTACACGCAATGCACTTCATTTCAGATGTGCATTCATCGTGCACCATTCATACAACTTAAACTTCTAGTTGCTCCGTATTAGGTCGGTACAAACACTTAATGAAGTGGTGCTCATCGAAAACAATTCTACTAATATTTCCAGCTTTGAAAAAAAAAAAGCTAAATAAGTGGAAAAAATTTCTAGCTATTATTCCTCGGCACCAATTTTTTCGCACTTAATTTATTGTAGATATATTGCAAAAATTAAGAACACTTCACTTAGAAATTAGTTAGTTTGCGGTTCGAAAATAAGTGAAATTGTTATTTTCTGTGTTGTTTTTATTATATTTATGTGATTGCTAGTGAAGAGGCTATGAAAATCTCAAACTACGATGAGATTTCTATTGAAGGGGTGATGTTGGCGAAGTCATCTCTCATCAACTTAAAGCCTGTTATCGTTATTCATATGATACGTGGGATTCCTCATTCGCTGATTTTGCGTTTACCGTCTTTGCTAAATATTTATAAATTCTTACAAATACAAATCTTCTTTTCTTTAATCGAACATGTAACGACTTGTTTGCTCATTGTTGTGTAAATTCAATGAATAAAATTTGCATAAATTTTCATATGATTTCCGCACTTCCGAATCGTTTCTTTTATTTACTGAAATCAACTCATCGAAAACAAATCGCATCGAGGTCATACGAAGGACGTTGCTAAAGAGTTTGAGCGTATTTACATTTCAAGTTGTCCGCATCAAATTTCCACTCAGAATTTAGTTCCGTTCGCAGTTTGATGAGTGAAAGAAGAAAAATACTTATACGCAAAACCGTACTATATAATAAAGCATAAACTACATCGCATAATACTGCATCTAATATTTGCACTACATAGCGTCCAGTATGCCTAACACATTAATCTGCCCTGCTTCAGTTACTATTACCAGGCGATTCTCCGTTGTTTTACGCTTCCGAGCGCAATGATGATCATAGAGGCATAGCACACTGGATGCCGGACCGGATGTGTAGGGCGACTGGGCTGCATGGGGCCCTTGCTAATTCATCATAGGACATGAATACTTGGGACAGTGGAGTACCTGAGTGGATTTCGCCGTTGTACAGAGAATGCGCGGCTTTTCCAAGAACTTGAAAAATGCAATGAGGAAAATTCGAGCTAGAAATGCCTCGCTCATCTTCTCGCCTCTTAATTTTTTGCCCTAAAAACTCGTTTTTTTTTCTCGAAAAATGAAATAAATATTGCAAAAGAATGTAAGGGAAGGTCTCACATGATAAGGTTCATTATTACACTCAAAGTCTCAGTATTACATTTCCAGAATGTTTTGATTTTTTCCATATTCCAGTTGCAAAACTGTAGCGCATTGCAATAAGGTAAATGCGTTGCATTTGCGTTGCATTATTACTTAATATCACGGTTTTTCTCGAAAATGCCACAAAAAAACAGCCAGCTGCTTCTTAAAGTTAACTTTGCAAGCGCTCTAACTCAATACGCGTCGTCACTCTTCAAAAAGTTGAGCGAAGCCTGCAACTCTCACGATATTCAGCAACAATATTTTAAAATAAAAGGTCTTCTTTCCTTCATGGTACAAATGAAACGTGCAAAAAGTGATCAATGAGCTAGCAGTAACCTGTTGGTTTTTGAATCGAGTGCAGGAGGCACCGCACCTAATGTATATTGAAAGCTCAAAAATGGGCAAATAACAGTGCAAAATAAAATTGTCATCATATTAGTTCATTTTTCAGGCTATCACCACACAACTGTAAGTACCATTACCATTACTACTAAGCCCTAAGAAGCAAATCGGTACGACTCGATGATGTCACTTTTTACTCACGCGTCTATGAGTAACCGATCACGCGCAAGCGTTTTCAACTATTTCACTCTCACCTGAATGCAGGTGTTGAGGAAAGAGCGTGTGGTGACTCGACCGAGCTGATCTTTGCACTCTAAGTAAACATCGTTTCGACATTCCGAGTCCTTATTTAAACAAGCCGGCAGCCGGCATGGCAGCCTTTCGCCAGTGATTATCACTGCCGCTCCTTCACCCATCCATGTCATATCTCACCGTAAACATGTGCAATTCCTTCTTTTTTTCATATTATTCGTAATGAAAGATGTCACTGAATATATAAAAGCTATGCGATTATATAGGGCATCAGTTGACGTAAAATGAGCTGCAATAGACGAACACATTTGTAATTTTCAGAATTCATCGCCTTTGTCCTCCCAGTTCTCTTACCAATTAAAGCAAATAAAAACACATATCGAAAAAATTGGCGCGCCATGCGCGCTTCCAATTCTGCAGTATTGCCCAGCAAACAAGCTTGATCGGTCGCTAACAAAGAAAAATTACGTGCAATAACGCAATTATATTTTAATCTACGTCATCATCGACAAGCCTCTATATGTGTGACCGATCGCGCCACTTTGGGCTGCATCGAATCCAAAGTAAAGAAATTTTAGTGCTTCTAATCTGCACATTGCGGGAAACTAATTAAAACTATGTATACAAAAGGTAACTAATTAAAACTATGTATACAAAACTATGTATACAAAAGGTATTATTGGCCAAAAGGTATGTCAGGTTCCCGGATATGGTTTTCTTGGCCAATGTTCCAACTGGCCAATTACAAAGCACGCAACAATTCTCAGACGTATTTAAATAGAGCATATGCGCTTTCTCATAAAATGATGTTTGGTGTTCATAGAGCTCTTGAGAGCCGATCGCTTTAAAAAAAATGATTCCTTTAAAGAAGACTCGGAGAAAGCATCAGATCGCTTAGAGCATATGCGCTTTCTCATAACTAATCGTCGTATCGTTAAATTGCTTTTTTTTAAGTAATGAAGCTACAAAAGCGCATATCATGTCAGGTTCCCGGATATGGTTTTCTTGGCCAATGTTCCAACCTGGCCAATTACAAAGCACGCAACAATTCTCAGACGTATTTAAATACCAGTAGTTCCTTTGGATCGTGATGAATCCACGTGAAAATTTTTCCTAGTATGAACTAGGTTATAACTGACCAATTTCGTAGCTCTAATCTTACGATTGCCGAGCCCAAAATTTATAACTCTAGACCCGCATTTTCTGAATTGGAACTGCAAACCAAACAGTTGCACGCACTCATAACACAAATGCGCCTCGATACGACCTTATCATAACACCATTTATAAAGTTGATTTGCTCTAAAGCTAAAGCTCTTCAAAGAGCACCTAAATACTTTTGAAACTTTTATTTCGTTTTATTGCCTCAAATAAAATAGCCGTTTCTAATCTCCATTTTGTTACGTCCCACTTCTAAATTTGCCGGAAACATCGCCACCTCAATAAAAACACTATGAAATTGTCGCTTTGAGAAAAGTCACTCTTCAATACGCTTATTTCTTCTACGGAGAGACTATACTCATCCGTCTTATGCTAACATATTGATGTTGTAAATTAGCGTACTTTCAAAATGAGCAACAAGCGTGCCGGTAAATTCGCCTCCTCAAATCTTTCCTCTCTTGTCTAGTTTTTGGAAATCTTTTGCAACTCTACTGGACTTTAATCTACTATTTAGAGATTCTTTATAAAATAACTTGATATGTGCATTGAATATTTTTCAGACGAAAAGTCCAAGATGTATCATTTCTTATTTGGCGTTAAGTGGCCGAATAATTGACTTATCGATCAGATCTAGTTGATTTGACATCAAGTAGATTGATGTCAAATCGCATCAAATGATTCATTGCGTAAAAACTGACTGTCATGAAAATAGCAGCAGGATCTCACTGCAATTTTTCGCTTTGTGGAGCGCACTTAGGTGTTTCTGATTACTCTGGAAGAAGAAACAAGTAGTGAGGAGAAAGGGGGCGCCACGTGGAGGGGGCAGACAGCTGAAGGGTATTCTTTCTTGAAATTGACCGAACGAATGATGCCACCTTTTCGATAATGAAACAGATGAGTATATGGAAGAGTGTTAGCAATCTCTCAGAATTTCGAAGCGGTGTGGTAACTGACTGTCGCATTGGTTTGATGTGCATTTGTTAGAATATTGTTCCCTTTTATTTTGACATCTAAAGTGTTGTAAATGTGTGCAGTCTAGGCACTGCTTGCTTACAATTGTTCAATTCACTCAGGAAACCTATGTAGTTAAGCACGCGGCTAAAGTGAACACTGAGTGCTGTAGGAATATTAGTTCCTGTAAAAAGTTCTGAAAACACTTAGCGAAAGTTTTAATGTAGTGCCATGAAATGCTTCCAGTTTTGCTACGTCAGAAGCTATAAATCGGCCGTTTTACTGAGACCGCATTATAATATATGGAATTATCCATATCCTATAGGTGTAAATTTCTCTTGGCTTTTAATTTATTCATCTTGCGCGCTAACTCGTTGAAATATTGGTTGCAAGCTTTCCATCTCTTCTCGAGTCGAATCTCGTTCACAGTTTGCATCATTAAATTTTGAAACAATTTTTCAGAATCTCTTGTGAACTCAATCAATCTAAGCACTTTTCTGTCGCAGTATCAACATCGTTATATCAGCTAATTTGAGATATATTTAGCGTTTAAGAAACAAAATTCCTGCTATTTTTCACTGCATACACATTACATTCTTGTTACTTGCCTCTTTTACCTCAACACACTTTTGTTGAGTTTATTCTTCATAGTCATAATTAAGTTTCGCGTAATTGACGTTCGTTTATTATTACGCAATGAAGACATTCAGCATTCGCGAATTTCAAATATGGAATTAAAGCGGTTTTCGTTCTGGAATTTGGATCTAATGGGTTATTGTCTTTACGTCCTAAGTGGTATTTGATTTTTTAGTGCAGTAAACTTTAATGAACTAAATTAAATCCGTTATGCATGATATTTGACTTAGCTTGATTTAAAAGACGATTACATATACTGTTACAAGATAACTCACAGATGTATCTACCGCATATTTTATAGCAGTTATGTGACTCGTTGTATTGTGTTTGATTTCTTCATTCTACAGCAAGTGTGCCTTATTTACTATGGCACAGATTGCTTTCAAACCATAGCATGAGTAAGTTCTGGTGTTCTTACCGCTTTGCAACAATAGGCGAGTAAGATACAAACCGTACAACTCGACAATCAATCGTCGTTTTTCAGGGTTCATTATGATTCAAGACACGAGATTGGTTTCTACATTTTTACCACCGACGTCAACAGTATTGACCGAGAATGGCGCTGCTACAAATTATGGTAAACGCTCTCCCGAATACTACAAATTCATAAGCCATATCGTTATTCCTTTTCATCCGATTGCTGAAATTTGCTTAACGCTTCCGTTTGCAGGTGCAGATTTTGGTAGCATTGCACTAGTTTTCGTGCTATCAGTTTCCGCCATTGTTCTCTTCTTTTGTATGGCTGGTCTACTCTGTCGACACATCTCATCTAGCACAGGTAACTCTCATATAGTATTAGCACGACTGATAGCGTCGCATTACAATATTACTTTCTGTTTATGTTCTAGTGATCTGTGACTGCTTATAGATATATTAAGTAGATCAACAAGGTTCTTCACTATTTTTAATTGAAGTGCAGTTTTATTGTGCTTCAAAGTACTATCGTCGATTTAGTTTCATAGATTCGGGCATCGTTGGTCAACTTTTCACACTAAACGTTCACTGTGCCGAACGTGTGGAAAGTAAAGAGTTGAGATTCGCTGATTTCCGATGTCATTTCACCACCGATTACTATAAGTGCTGTTTGCATATTGTCGATTTTAATCGAATTATTTGGCTCGCCAAGTGCAAAAACTGAATCCAATTTTTGAAGTGCAGATTTTTCTCTTTCATAGTATCTGGAGTTATTGAGAGCAATAGCAAGCTGCACATGACTTTTGTCGCGTGATGAGAATTTGTGAAGGAAACTTTTATTTACCGCTCGGTTATACGCAGTTGACTTCTACTGAGATGTTCGAAAAAGTTTGAAACAGAGTTCACATAACGGCATAGTAAATTTTAATGAAAAGGAGGACGTTTTGGCGTTGCGTTTTGATAGCGCGATAATTGGACGCTGATTTGTCGCCAGACACTTTGGTGCCAATATTTCGCATTTTGCCATTTGCGCTGGTGTCTAATCATATTGACAAACTTGTTTTTAGGCATAAATATTACTTAGGCACAAGTAAGACGTACTTATTTCAGAAGAAGCGAAAGTCTTAATTTCATTTATACCCTTGTGAAACATTTTATGCTTATATGGAAGAGCAAATGATGCCGAACAAAATATTTTTTCGTACTGATCGAAATGAAAGAATATTAAAGTAAGCTGCAAAGTCAGCGTTTTCAGTAAGAATGGCTTCGTTAAATAAAGCTCTGGCATAGAATTCGAGAGACAAAGTTAGTGGTTTCATAATATTTCAACCAATCGTTATGCAATATTTGTGTTTTTTTTTTATTAATAGCGCATATCCGGAAATCTCATTTAAGATGAACGTAAAGCATGGGAAATAATATGCAGTTGCGAGGCGATGAAATTGCAAAAAAAAATGTGCTAGCCAGAGATGCAGTGCGATCCTGAAAATGAACAATTTGCAGTTGACGAGTCACTCGTTAGTTGTCGCAAAAAGGCTTTTAAAGAATCTGAAAGAGGAGCGTAGAGATCAAATACAATGACCTCTGGACTATCCAAATTAACGCGATAAACGCTCATTTTGCGGATTTTCATGTCACTCTGGCAGTTCACAGCGTGATAAATTCAGATATCCGCACCAAGCTTAGGGGAGTGAGTAGGGGAGGAAGTGGTGCAAGGATATCCTCCTTGCATATGTATGGCATGCATTTCAGTAGCCATTAAAAACGAAACGCACCAAGTAAAGCAACAGAGTGAGCGGGTTGTTAACGGTGAAATCGGAAGTATATACTCTTTATAGCACACAACTCCACTACTCCGGTAAAGAATTACTCTGCAGAGTTATGCGCTATCCATCCTTCGAAGGTATTTAACAGTGGCGCACATATCACCCTCGAGGAAATCGTTGACTATATCCTAGTCAATTCCGATGTATTTCAGTCGGTTTTATTTTGGCTCCTCAGCTTTTATCGACAACTATCATTTTGAATTATTATCGAACGGTAATCGCCACCAGCAATTATCAGCAATCATATTCAATGTTACGCTGCTTTTCAATTCTTTCAGTCCCTTTATGAACTGCGTGCGAAGCAAGGTGCTCCGCAACTGCTCCGTATTGGGGGCGAGCCGCAAACGACGGAGAGATCCCTGCCGTCGGAGAGATCCCCTGCTCTGTTGGTGGTGCTTTGTAAGCCATTTGGCACACTTTATCGTATGCGCTCGGCACCTCCCGGGAAAAATCGGTAGTATCGAGTCCATTCAGCCTAGTTGAAAAATATGCTTTTCGACGAAATACTAACGCTGATATGATCAAAAACATATGAGGTGGATTTCAGGCTTCAGTTGCGAGTTTGAAGCCAGTTTAAACGTAATGTGCAGGTTGGAAACTTTTAAACTAATTTGATGAACTTGCAAAGTATAAGAGACATAATCCAACTGAAATTCACTACATTACTCTAAAAAGGGGGCACATATAGATTGCAACCTGCAGCCGCATCAATTGCCAACTTGGCTGACAAACTGGAAGTAGTTGTTGCAATTCAAAATATTTATAACTCTAAAGGTCCTTCGAGGATTATTATTGGCTTCAATAGGATGCTTCGAAGGCTATAGAGACCCATTATAGAGAGTGATCTCATAGTTAAACCATTCGTAACTCCAAACCAATTTCATCGTCCTTTTTATACCTCTTATATAAATCGAGCTGCAAGAATGTCAACTTGGTGATTCTTTTTCGTGGAATTGAATAAACATCAAAAAAGCTGCCCCCTATGAAGTAGCGGTGAGCAGCCTTGAACGCACAAAAAGTGGCACCATCAAAGTTCGCCAACGTTAAATCGTATGCAGCACTCAACTGTGGCGATGCCAAAACGCCTCAGCGACCATTTCTGCGCACAGGTGAACTGTCATGATGCTGAAATGGTGTGATAATACATCAAGAATAGCGTTTTTTACATATGACCCGCACTTGACCAGCCACTTTCACCTGTCGCCGAGGAGAAGCGACATAGTGCAGAATGCATTCGTATTTCACATAATCCGGCTAGCCCATTAATCTTCGACGTGAAATTCATTCTTTCCTTTGGTATAGCTGCTGTGAAAACATCCGGCGTATATGCAAATCTTAGTACATTTAACTCCTTCTAATTCCCTTCGAAGTGAGCGGATCAAAGTGCGATGTTCATTATATGCGACCATCCTAGTAGACATGCTCTTGCAATGGGACTTCTTATTTATATGTTGAATGTTTAGCGAGTTGAACTATGCAAAAGACATATATATATATATATATATATATATATATATAATATATATATATATATATATATATATATATATATATATATATATATATATATATATATATATATATATATATATATATATATATATATATATATATATATATATATATGAAACAGGGTAAATTGCATTAGATATTATAATATTCAACAATAAAGCGTGTCTTCGTATAAATAATGCAATAGCTCCATTATTGCATAATGTTCAGTCCATTTTCATCACCGCAATGATGTTTGAAGAAGGTTATTTATGCAGAAAACCGCCCCATCCTATGCGACACTTCCATTTCTCCGTTCCTTAGAATGTGTGTGAATTGCTCTATTTACTTTGCAAACTAAGTAAAGTTTACTTAGCAATGGAAAGAGTATACATTTATATTAGCGCATAAAATATATAGGTAACAAGATACGACAGAATACATGCACCCTTGTTCAATAAGTGAGTGATTTCTCACGTTTTCTTCGCTGTTTCTATTGCTTATGACGTGTACAACTTTATTTATTTTTTGCTTTCCAAAACACATATTGCTAACTGTTTATTTGAACGTTTGAAGGCATTCTTCTTCGCAAGATCCATCCTAGAATTCGACCACTACCCAGAAGTTGCTTATTATTCCATAATGGTTGTTTCGCTTCCAAGAAACTCTCTCATATCACTTTTCATCGAGTACTTTCGACGATAATATCCATCCTATCAACAAGACAAACGTACCGATGCAATAGATATTAATGCTGCGAAATGTTTGCATAATTAAAGACTAAATGTTGAAAAAAAAACGCGCTATGTAATATTTACATTACATCAACTGTATGAAACTTGCGCCACTGACATCTGCCTTGGACTGTATCGTAATGATACGTTTCCGCTACGATTTCCTCTATTCTTCATTTCCAGGGTGATATTTTTTATGTTATGCCGTTTTTCTTTGATATTTCTCGTGTTATTTTTTATCAACTCATTCGTATAATCACCAACTTCACCGTCCCAGTTTAATTGAAATGATGAGATAAATAAGTTATCAAAATGTTATTCACTTTATGCAATGGGAATTGAAATGAGCCGCAAATTTGCACATATATCATTCGCTGCTGACAAATTTACCTATTTTCTGCTCAATCTTCCGTTTGTTTGAATTCATTCCTGTGGCATTACTGACTTCCTCGAAAACACAAAGAATACACTCCAATGAGCTGTTTTGCATAATTTCTGTTGTAAACGTTAAAGTGCACCATGGAAATGCTGAAATCTCGGCCGCTTTACATGAGAGGTCGCTTGTTTGTTTTTCATGGTTGTTTATGTAGTACGATATGGCTAGTAACGTTTAACATCTCATTCTTCGATTCTTAGATCGCACTTACCTGTTATCCATTTTCCAATATCACTGCAACATAAAGCCGTTTCAGTGGAAAATTTTAGTCAAATAATACAGACGATTCATTTCAACTGTATATTACATACTGGGATAATCAAGGTTAAGAGGTGATACCCTCAATCGGCCTCACTGTTAAGCGTCCTAATCGAAATCGATTTTGAGCATTTCTTTTTCACTGGGCGTGTAATTTAGAAAAACAGAACCCTGGTGGGTATTTTCCAAGATTTCTAGGGGGGATTTGTTGAGAGTATGCCTTTATTTGCGGCGGATTTCTCTCTTCCAATAGAGAAATAAGTGCGAGGAAGGGTGGAGTTGGTCATTCGGCAAAGAAAAGTTTACGCAACTCCATATGTCAGTTACAATTTTACAACGTTTGCTGAATTTCCGTCCCCAAAACGCTTTATAATATGAGGTTGCAATTTCAGGCCCGCATGTACGGAAGCGAAGTGTACCGTTCGTAGTGGATATTCCTCCACGATATTCGGAAGTGTTCCCTCCAACCTATGAATGGGCATTGCAGCATGGTCATAAACAACCGAATATTGTTAGTAAATGTGTGGACGGAGCCGATGTTGCACAACCGCATTTGCCTCCTTAATTCATTTCTGAACAAATGAAATCAGCATTGATTGCTCATCTAAATTAGTTTACTCGTGTGTATTGCTTTTAGTACATTTGTTTGATTCACGAGTAGTGAGTTCTTCGAGACACGCCTCCTCACCTTAGATGGATCCTTTAGCTGATGCCAACGTTTTTTCACTGTTTCAATCAGCTAACTGATCACCTTTTTGGTGGAACTTTGTGTGCAACTTCAATTGGCTCTATCAGCGGCTATTAAAAAACCACCAAAATTTTCTTATAACATTTTTTTCTTCTTAGCTTCCTCCCTCTCTTTCGGCTCTTGAATGCACTCCAGGTGTGTCGTTTCCGAAAGGTTTTTGAGATGGTAATCTTTTAGTTTATTTCAGAGCTTCAAGGTTTATTGCATTTTTGTGGTTTCAGAGAAGAGCCTACCTTACTCGTAGAAAAATTCCGCTGAGACCATACACCACTCAAATACTGAGTGAGCAAAATGAAGAGTTTATTTTCATACCAATGATATGATATTGTATAAAATGCCGCTTAACTTTATTTGATATTTCAGTTATGAACGTGAACGTGACGAGGAACCGATATGATCCTCAACTTTGGTGGTCCATAAAAGTGTGGTTAAACTGATTCAAAAATTCTTAAAATTTTCGACGAAAAAAGCAGTTTCATTGGCAGCAAAATTAAACGTCCTAGGCTTTTCCCTAGTAGAAGCCATAAAAATTCTTTAGAGCCTAGAAACGAATTCCTGGCAGGTGCGATGCGGGAGGAACACTTTTAACTGTGCCTAGAAACTCGTTCCATTCAGTATCCGTTACGGACTATAATGGTTTAAGCTTAGTTCTACGCTGTTTTCTTTTGCATGGAAGAAATTCACGACTGTGTGTAAATTCCAAATTTATTGTCATCTGCCAATATCTCTTGTAAAGTTGATTACTCGGTAGCAGGAAATAATTATATCGCTTGTTATAAGGCAATTCATTCGATGTTAGTGTACATGAGCGAACAGCCTAATGCATAGGTTATAGCTCTCGGTGAGTGCAAAGTGGTGACACATTGTTTTCCATCTGATAGTATCGATTGTGTTATATTTTGTGGCTCTATTTGAGCCTTCCAGAAATTATGTTTATCGCGTTGTTATCGTTATGCACCGTTCTGATTAAGTGCTGCTAGTCGACTGTTTTCCTTTTGTCGATTTGTTTATATAACGTCCGCAAAAAACGGTCCTCAGGGAGTGATGGTGGAAGCGAGAGGGGGAAAATGGAAGGAGACTGATATCCAAATGCTCAATTTATTTCTATGTTTTGTACATTATATGCCTTTATGATCTCCTGCCTCGTTGGTGTATTGCGAAGGGATAGAAATATTATTCGCTTCAAATTCTAATTATTTCGTTATGAAGCGATTCGTTTCGTTAAAATTTTCTTGCCTGAGAATATTTGATGTACGTTCAAAGATTTGCAAATAACGCCAACAAGAAAACATCGCGCCCGTAACAAGTGACAAAAAGGTTTCAAAATGAGCGGAGAAAATGTTTGCGGAGATGACATTTTATACACTTTTGCAAACAAAAGCTTCAAGCAAGCGAGCTAGCTAATATTGTAGACAGTCAATAATTTACATAATTCACATAACAATGCATCTTAATTTTTGCTGAATGAATCGCCAACATAAATCAATGAAAGATCAAATTTCTCAAACTTTATCGATGGTAAAACATAGTCCGATCGATTGCAGAATGCACGCAGTTCTGGCGTCTGCAACTCTTTTCGGAGTTGATGAATCAACTTGCAATCCGTTAAGGATCACTCCAAACGTGCGTTTTATGCGTATGACTTTGTAGGTCAAGCTTGATTTCGAACTGTTGGAAAAATAGACGAATGCACATAGAGCCGACCTCTCCAACTATGTTTTGCAAATGCCAGATTTCCTGCCGATGCATGACAATGAAGATGGCACGGGTCGGCATTCGCGTCCAGTCTCACCTCACGATAAAGTTGGCTGAGGTGCTCTCGAACACAAAGATGCTCCAGTCCATGCATCCTTCGAGCACATAACTTTATGAATGTCACTGTGTGGGCATTTGCGCCCATCTGAATGACGTTAAGTATCCCTGCTCCCCAAACATCCTAGTGAACATTAGTAAACAAACATATTTACTCACTTCGACTGAGCGACAGCATCTTCTGCTCGATAGGTTTTCTTTATAGAATCTCTGTGACATGTTAGTTACTAGGCTGTTGTTTTCAAAGAATAATCTTCCTTTGATAGCCATCGCAAAATCCAATCAATTTAATGGGGCCCTGTCTCGCCACTGACACAGATTGCTGGAAATAGAACCGCATGTTACTGACGCCAATTAGGAGAACAGTCAATAAGGCAAGGGACTCTCCGAGCAGAATGCGCCACTGTTCATATGTACTTTTCTCGTAAGTTCTGTAACTAAATTGCACTCAACGTTGGCAAGGTGGATCTCAACATTGTTGCTGATGTTCCCGGCTAGACTCTCTTATGTGCTGAAATAAGTTTAGAGTACAACCGATCGGATTAGACAGTGGCTCTTATGGAAGGAAGTCAGTTCGATTTGCATCAAGAGGCCTACTTGAATCAAGGACTACAGAAGATATCGGCATCGCAACTGCACTTCTTTCCTTTATGTCTTGTGGTCGAAAATCAAGCCTGAGTCTGCTACAACTGCATTAACCGCCTATCGCCATATTTAAGTAAATAAAGGCTCCCAAGCAAAGCCAAAAATGGAAGTCACTCCTGGGCAGCGCCCCACAGTTTCAACCATTCATTCAAAATGATGTATCACTACGACTCATTGGCATCATTTCGTGTGAGGAACCAGAATATGACCTCGTCACCGACGCTTCCATGCAAATCCTGCAAATATGACCACCGTTCACGTCACAGTCCCATGAGACCACCCTTCCCAATCCTTCACTCCTTTCAGTCTAAATTTTAGAAGAAAGGACCACCTTACCACTCACCAAATCGTTAAAACTACCCTTCCTTCATATTTCAAAAACGCCACTGAGTTATTTTAATCTTCACATTAGTTCCTTTTTTCGCTCTTTGTTGCTATATGCTTTTTGTATTTTTCCGGTTTGAGAAATCGAAATGAGATAAAGTACAACAACATTATCGCAACGAAAACTGTATAACAACAGAAAAGTATGCTTTATTTTGCATACAGAAAATATATTGTTTAGAGCTTTGAGGCAATACAGCGCATTACTCTTTCAAGAAAATATATTATCAATGAGGAAGAATTTGACAAAAAAGAAAACGAAAACGACAAATAAATATCGCCAACAATATAGCGAATTGGCGTTCACAAATGGAATCTAACATACAATAGCGATTTGCTAGTTGCACTACTAAACAATATGCATGAAATGCGTACTCGCTGAATTAACGAACCATATGAATGACAGTGAGGTCGACTCTGAATTATTTCTACAAGGACCTGTACATACGAACCCCTTAGTGTTGTGATCGATTACATGAACAGAGTTGTGCAAAAGTCATTGATAACTTGACAAACATCACAAAACTAGAAGCGACAATGACAAGTGACCGAATTTATTGATTTACTCGAAATTAATGAAATCGACTGCAATAAAACCAGCTCAGAATGTTATCGCTGAGCTTTAATTTCTCTGAATTGAGCGGATGGGCAATTCTGTGCTTTTCACAAACACGTCTCAATCACTATTTAACAGTTTTTTGCATAAAGACACAATGATCAATTTCCTATCGGTTCTGTAAACGAAGGCAACTTCACACAAACGAAACTTCAAAAGAGATGGAAGCGAGGAATTAAGCTGATGATGAAAAGCAATTATAGAGACTTAGTTCTCAAATGAGGAAACGATTGCAACAACAGGAATTTTCAAGCAACCACAAATAAGATCTTTAGAAGACATTAGCGACAATTCGACAGACATACTGCGATAATCGACGCAAAAGGTCAGTTCCCAGACAAATAATTACGACTCTATTCATGCGAGGTTGCTGCTTCTTAGGAAATGTTGGTGCAGAAAAAAAGACTGAGATGATCTGATCTTTGACGCATCCATCAATGAGCTAATCACTTGCAGTGCGATCAACCTCATCAATAAGAAAAAGTATGCAGTGCAAGTTGCAAGCAGTTGTTTCCAAAAAAAAAGTAGCAAGAGAAGGGAAAAAACATCAAATACAGAAAGGAAAGGAAAAAAGTCCACTAGGAAGGAAAATTCTGCCCACATCTACTATGCTTCAAGAAACTTCGGGCAAGCTGGTGTATTTATATTCCTATATCTACATAAACAAACAAATCTATGAGTGCGAGAATCACTTCGTTGAGATACGAATCTGTGATAGCATAACAACGAAGTATTCAGATTTTCCATTCGAGAATCTGCTGCTGGTGGCTATCAAAGATCAAATCCATATCTGGATATTGGGCGGATGAGAGCACATCCGAACACGTATATAAGAAAAGCGACAGCCAAATAATGGCAAACATTCTATTCCGACTGAAAAATTAAAGGAACAGGCTTCTTGAGAAAAAAATCATGAACAAAATTTAAGGCATAAAGCGTATAAGTGCAACGCAATTCATCAATGAGTAAGTAAATCCAAATAAGACAAGTCCGATTCAGAAAAAGAGGTACCCCACGAAGAGGGTGTCGGATAACAGCTCAGAAAAGACAGTAAGGTAAAATTATGGATGAATTGTTAATTTATTTCGATAGGCAAAGTTGGCAGCCGATGAGTGTGAATAAATAAATGGGATGCTCCAATTTGAAACAATGAATGGCGTGACAGTCAATTTCATTAAAGCGAATCCTACATGACTGGAAATATGAAGCATCCACATTTGTGGCTTTTCTAGAATCGACAGCATTATGAGTCGAAAGCAAAACGATAAAGCAATTCTATTGAATCACATCTCCCTGCACTACTAAAACTGAAATACTCTGCCGCGCTATGTTCATAAATATCAGCGCCAATAAATCAGCAATCCATAACTGAAACTTTCAAATCCACGCCATTACAATAAAGAGGAACACTTCAGCAAAATATCCACCATAGCAAAAATAAATAACGGAAAAAGAGATCGATGCATCCTGAGAGAAGCCGTGAGTATAACGGTTGTTTTCCGCACAACGAAGAGATTGGTCCTTTGATTTCGTCCACATCAAAATATTCATTTTCAAAGGCCAACCGTTTCTACAGCCTCCAGGATTTATGACATTCAAGCACCTCCTGATATTGAGAATTCATTGTTTCATCAAAAAAATTAGCCCCACAGCATCCGCCTTATATATATATATATATATAAAAACAAAAACCCAATTCGCCGGAAAGTGAGATTTGCTCATACAACATCCTCACCGAATGCAAAATGAAGGTGAAACTTCCCCGAGAAATCACTTCAAACGGCGCTTACACTAAACAAGTCAATTTATAAAGAACGTTGCAATTGCATGAACACTGATATTTACACAACGAACTGGTATTAAAATACTCAAACGACGGCCCACACGAAAGTTTCACTTCTTCGAATCGGCTTTTTTCCTCTGTGCGCTAATTTTGCGTTTCTTTTCGTAATTGGCCAGCTCATCCTCTTGCAATGTGATTGATTGCTCCGGTTTAGAACGCCAATGCGTGAATTCACTAAAAACAATAAATCCACACCTGATGCAACCGACATAAGAATTTTTTCGCTTCTTATCACCTTCATACCGTGCAATCTCAAACTCTTGCATTCGTACGGTGTATAATTGCACCCTTACCAGTTACACAAGATATACTGCCGCTCATATACATCAATGCTCTTCGACGGTACGAGTGAGCACAAAAATATAGCAGAAGTAATGTCCTTTGCAAGTATTATGTATGTATTATGTATATAAATCTGCTAAAAAGCAATAATTATGTGGCTGGACAGCATAAGGTCTGGTTGCAGCAGCTAAAGCATTCATAATTACTCAGGTCGCATAGCCAATAACGAAGAAGATGAGATGTGCTTTAATGTATGTGAGAAGATAAATTAAGAGAATAACAGCAGCACATTTCAATCGACCCAGCCACATGCGCAAAATTTTCAAAAAAAAAAATCCGTTTTCGTGACCCCGTCTGTATAAAATAAGATGTTTGCCTAATACGAAACATATAACTTTTCTTGCTAAAACGCAATCGTGGTGAACTGACTTCTGCAACTCCAGCTACATCCCGAAACAATCGAATAGGCGAATACACATCTGCATATGCGTGAACGTGAGCTCACCTTAAAGCGCTATTGTAAAGCAAATTTGCGAAGGTGCGTAAAAACACTTCTGTGCCTTCACCGATTTTTTGAAAACTCAATAAAAAATATTTTCCCTCAATATGCGAGCAAGAGTGGAACGGTTCGCCCATTTCTGAAGAATAATCCATGATATCAACGACTTTCCAAACACTACACGTAACATTATAAGTGAAAACGGAGAAATAAAGCGAAGTTGTTATACCTTATGATAAATTTCACGTAAAATGTTACTTTTTTTAGCAAACCCTGAGAAAAACTTGTCGTGATGTTGCAAAACACAGCGAAGCTAATTTTCAAATCAGAAGTCGATGCAACAGACGTAAAATCTAAAATATCAGATGACTCGGATTTTAGCAATTAATTGCTATGAAAAGCTGGAACCTTGTCCCATAAGAAATCAATTTCCTGCGACAATGAATTTGCAATACGGAAATGAGGATTTTCGAGTCATTTATATGCGATATCAACCATGTGTGCTTAACGTGAAAACCACGCAAGAAATAGTCGACGACAGGGAAATAAATTAAACTGATAGTTAATTAAAGTCTTAATAAACTGGACTCAAGATAGAGCTTATCATCGCTCATAAGGATAAAGTGATAGCTGTGATGTGTGCCTCAATAGCTTCAAATCCTTACCTATACTCCTTTGGTTTCGAGAACGATTGCTTCAGCCGATAGATTTTCTTGCCGCGAGTGGAATCCTCGACTGTCAGATGATGATATGTTCGTTGCACGACAAGCGGTGGGAACATATAATCGACAATGTCCAATGCGAGTGACATGTAAGAAGTTTCAAAGCCAATTGAATCGGCACGGCGCACACGCCCCTCCTTGTTGATGATTAGAATCCGATCCAAAGGAATATCCACTGCGCGATACGCCGTTATATCCTTAAGACAGATACTATTATCGGAACAACGATCTACACATGGAAGAAAAGCCACAACAAGAAATCCGAGCAGTGATATCAGGTAAAAGTAGCGTCGCCCGGATCCTCGTCGGCACATACTTAATTAGATTTAATTAGCTAAGCCAAAAATCCCTCGAAGATTGAACAAATATCATCTATATTACAGCCTCTGAAGTTAAATATTTATACCGCTGTTACAAAAGTGCAATTGGAGAAGAATAACCTCCTTTGTGTCTTATTCTTTCCTGATTAAAGCCCTAATTTACTATATAAACTATAATTTATTCCTCACAACTTTCTTATAGAGGTGTTACACCTCAACAATGCCAATCAAAGCAAAATTATTATCAAGCGCACATGGAATAAATGCTTAATGGCTTCTTTCAAAGAGATAAAAATAGAACGCCCGGAAATTAGAAATCCCTTCAGTGTTTAATTTCGAACTACAGCATCTGCTAACCTCACTCCGCGATGAAATAAGAAACAATGAAAAACGTCAACTTACAGTATCGCGGTTACCGAATCCGGCATAGAACGGTTGTTTGACCGGAAAGCATTCCTTCAAATCACTCAGTGCCGCGATTTTAAACTCCTCAGGTTTGCGATCGATTACTTCCCTTAATTGAACAATTATTTTCTTTATGTTACTTTTAAAAGATTAAAAATTATTTTCTTTAGGAAATTTATTTTCTTTAGGAAACATCATAAAACATGAGAAAGTTACAAAGTCTTCTTCTCAATAAATGCACATAAATGCTTTTAATCTGCCACACCACTGAAAGCGGTCTCGCAATTGTAAAAGGCGACGGGCAAACAAAACCTTAGCACGAGAGATTTAAAAGGGAAAAAGACAAATTTGCGAAGAACAACCTTCGAAATGCCATAAGAACTGAAGTTGGTGATAGCAGAAGCGGTCCGTCTGGGAGAACCCTCGTGTGTTGTGCGATACTCTGCAGATATTTCTTTGTATAATAACTCTGCCCAATCGCACGCGAAGATAAGTAGACCATTTTATACCTGCAAAGCTTTCAATTCGCATCGTGCAAGCAATCTGTTCAATTTGGATAGCATCACATTTGCAAGCTGCCCATATCTCATCTGAAGAAGAAACTTGAACGAAAAAGGCGGAAGCAAGACGAGACTAGAAATAATAAAAGTGATGAAATAGGAGCGGTTCAAAAAAAGGTTCAGTAATACTTTTTCATGTGTGCGTAGTGGAAGCACGAAAGTTTGTAATATGGGAACATCGCGTTTTCATTTTCCATCCCCTTCCATACACCCATAGATTTTCATCACTCCTACTTATAAGTCACCTCTTTTTTTGCAGCTAACATTGCTTTCCCCCTGCGAAGTGCTGATGTTTCGTTATCAACATGCAAACTAACAGCAAAAATAAAGAGATATGCATTATAACGATCGCATAAGCTCACAGCATTTGAAGTGAAAATATTGCAGCAACGTTGCTGTCACAATATCCCTTCTCAGGTCACTTCAAAAATGAAGTTGAAAGCATTACCCATTCTGTGCGATACGCGTATAGAGTTCAGCAACGCCAGCATGCGCCCATTGCCCTCCAATAGCAGGAATCACATGCCCGAGCACATCGCTCTTTGTGATTGTACCGTCGATATCTGATATCACAATCTGTTCCGACCACCTATACAAATATATATGACAGCTGCACCAGCAGGTACCCTGAAAAATATTCGCGCCGCTGTTGTAACAGTAAACCTCTGATGTTTGTTCGAGGAATCTAAGATGCGTTGGAGTGGCAAGGTAAAAAACAGGTGAAGATGAGTGAAAAATTCATAAAATAATAAACACGGACTAAGCATAAACAATATTGCGGTCTTCTCTACGCTAGATAAAAAACAAAAATTTCAGGGAAATGCGACAATGAAGCATACAGGAAACTGTCGTTCATACTTATTAGACAACCGCCAAATATAACGTAAAAAAAGATGCGAGATAACCAAATCCGATATCCTAAAAGCACCTTCTTAGCATAAGCAAGACCAAAAGAAATTTCCTGCTTAAGCAACTCAAAATGTCATTAATACTTTAGCGAAAGAAAGAACCTATAAATGTGCTAGTGGAAACTTGTAAAATAAGTAGGCAGATGTGCAGTGCCATATAATTATGATGAAACCGAATAACGATATAATAACCTGAAACTTAGTTGTAATTGAGAAGCGCGCCTCGTTGGTGCCTCTTTTCAGAGGCAATTGCTTCAGTTTTTCACTCGAAAGACGCAAAGATCGAATATAAGTTCGTGCCGGTTCAGTGGCACCTCCCTGTGAGGTTGATGCGGGTAATGCTTCGGCCTCTTCGTCACTCATCTTGCTAAAATTAGCCACGAAATAGTGCCCAGCACGGTCAAAAATGTTCGACGAAGCATTTACACAAGGAAACATACACTGAAAAGAAGGTACTCCCTGGCAAACTGATTGCCATAGCAAGCAAAAAGTTGGAGTATCTAGAAACTGCTTTTTGCCTATGCTTTCTGATCGCACCGTGGCAAGTTTGCTATCCCCAAAGCAATTTAGCACATCAAGGAGCATTTATCAGCGAAAGAAACACTTTGAGATGTAAAATTCGAGCGAGTATCTGCTATACAATGGTAATAATTGCTCAACATCTGCTCCGGAATGTATCAGTGATGACAAAAATGCGAATCGTCGGTAATCAACCGATCAATAACACAAGTAGTACTCATCATCACATTGTTCACCTCTGCGAAACTAAGCAAGCGAGCAATCAAAGACAACGACCAGCAGCAACATTCTCTTTTCCCGCGTTGCTAGAAGCCGGAAACGATTAAAAAAATCTCTTCTAATTCTTCACCTCAACAACACGCTGAGAACCAATCGCAGCAACCATTCTCATATGATTACCTTGGTCTCCCATTTTTCAGAGAAACTTCCGTAACCGAAGAACGCATAAAGCTCTAAATAGTGACTAACAAAATGTCGCTAGTGGGTGAATTACTGCGACCGCTCTGTTGACGTTCACGATCATTGCTGTCTTCGCCTGGTTGATGTGATGGTGGTGGTGGTGGATGAGATGAGATGGATCCTGCACTGCTCGGATGTTCTATTAAATCCGACTGTCGTCCCGTCTTCTCCACTCCTATCGACTTTGGATCATCGTCGGTTGGTGTCTGAAAATACTCAAATCAAAAAGAAAAATCTTTCAGTAGGAAAATTAACGAAATTACTTCGAACGAATTCGCTCGCCCACTTGTCTGAAGATTTCAGTTCTGAGCACATCGGAGAATCTGATAAACTGAAATGATCACTGAATTTTTCGGATAACTTCCGTCACGTCAGCGTGATGTATTCCTTTCCAAAAAATCGTTTTCTGCAGCAGAGAAAACTTTGTGATGGCCGAAATGAAGGGGAAAACCGAATTATAACGTCGAAATATCTTTTAAAAAATGCTCAGTAATCGAAGTCACAAATTACGGATTCACATGCCTATTGTCATTTAGAATGAACAAAAATTTAGACCCCTATTACACCGCCTCACCTCATTTTTTTAAATCAGCAGCACGAAAGCACTTTCAACCAACAGATACAAACATCGAATAAAACGCGGGTGCCCAAGAATTCCAAATTTCACAAGTGCCAAACTTTTTAAGTTCATAAACAGCAAAGAAATTCCCCTCTGTTGCAAACAGAAGAGAATATGAGAGATCCCCCGATCACAGCCATCTCAGAGCAATTTTTTTATCCCCCTTCACATGCACCTTTTACTGAATTTTGAGGGTAACAGCTGAAGGATAAGTGATAAAGCACATCGCATGCAACATAATTTGTCTCATATATCGAACAATCATAAGAGAAAAACACCGAGTGAGCGACGGTCAATAAGCATCTATGAGTTCGCTTCCGGTTTACTTTTTTCACACGCTCACATCACCACCAAAAACGCTTTTTCGTCGTTCCGACAAATTTCGATAAAACATTTTTTGCTTCGTTGTCTAGACAGAGTCTACGATGCTCGAGAATTTGTGAAAATACGACCACGTCTGAGATCAAGACAGCGTCTACCCCTTCTTGGAAACAGTGTAATGAATCAACCACCTTCCCCTCCCCCCCCCCCCTCTCCCTTAATTATTGTCATCAACGTGCACATGCTATCGACCAATATAAATATCATCTTACCTGCGAATTGAGCATGTCATAATGTACGTTATAAAAAACAACGCTTCTGTATGAGCACTGCGTAAACGTGATATATACTCACAGTCGCAAAAAATGCATACCTTGTCCTCAGGTGAATGGGATGAGTCCTTTTGGGTGATCTCTTCGGTATCGCTTGCTGATTGTGGTGAGTTGGGACCGCCACTTGTTGCTGAAGCATTGCCGCTATCGTACGGTGGTGATGGACTAAAAAGTTGCACGTTACGGCGGTTATGCAAGCAAACCGTGAATATAGGAAACTTGCTCGTATAAAACATAGGAAACCACAGGAAAAAATAGGCCCGCCATAGCCTATTCCCAATCCCGGGAAGAAACCAAATCTTGACTAAAAATCGTTCGAAGCATATTCACCTTCACACAAGCAAACGACCACTATAATGTGCGTGCAACGTTTCGAGTGATTCCGCAACCGTTTTAGATAATCGGGCATAAAAAGTTCAACCTGAGGCGACGCGAAACACATTTAGACCGATGGAGTAGCGAAATTGTCAAAAATATGTCATTTATTGCACAGAAAGTCGGAAAATTCTAATAAATCATTAATCGGAAACGCAAAACTTTCAAGTTAGAAATGTCCGCATTGATAGTGAACTAGTCACTGAAAAACTCTTTGCAATAATATCACAATCGGAAGCCTGTTGACAGTAAGTGCTTTTGCTGGCATAGAAGAGCATAGGGGGGAGAGGGGGAGGAAGAAGGGGGTGGGGGAGGGAAAAAAGGGTGTTGGCGGCCTTTCACTGAGTTGACATATTTTCACATTTGTACAATATATCGTTTGCCAAGATGTAGTGCTTTTTTATCTAGCAGTTGGGCACAAAATTACGGGCACTACATCAGTGAGTGAACTCCGAGGTATTTTCATCCCCACAAAAGCTTGCTCGAAAAAAAAACATGATGATATGACCCATTTAATTTTCTTTAAGCAGCGGGGGAGGAGCAAAGAGGGAATATCGAAAAATAACGAAAAACAGACATCACTCCCATGTGCAACATAGATCACATCTTGCAGCAAAAGAATGGGAAAGGCATGTCAACACGACGATCATTCGACAGTAGGAACAATGTTCATTCCGATAAGAGCTTAAGAAACTATGAATAAAACACTTACCAAGCCGAAGAAGATTTTCCAAGATACTTTTCAATTTTGCTCGGATCGTTGAGAGAATTTTCTACCAAATCATCGAGGTAAATGCCCTGATCTTCATTTGGTTTCGGTTTGGACCACCTGAACCAACCGCTCCATGAAGATTCCTGAATTCAAAACTTGCAATACAACAGACAGATCAAAGCACCTATCACGGCGAACAAATACATTGTGGAATAAAACATCGCTAAACCATATATAAAAGAAATGACCTCACACATTTACATTTTTACATTCTGACAAGTTCATAATATTTATTAAAACAATTAATGTTTTAGATCGAGAGTTATAAAACGGGTAGAAGAAGAATAATTTATACACCGAAATGAAGAGTACAAACACTATATACGTGTAGAAGAATAAAATGGTTGCTGAACGCAGTCGAATGCTCAAACTGAATTAATTAGATAAATGTATGGTACATACACATAAGAAGCAGGTAGATGAATTAATAAGACTGACCTCTTTTTTGACCTCTTCGGTCTTCTTTGCGAGAGGTTTGCTTTCCTTCTGTGCCTGCTCGTCGTTACGAGTTTTCGGCAACTCACCCCACTTCCATTCGGTCACATCACTACCATGCTGCAATTCACGTACGGTTAATGCACACTGCGTAGAACGACGTTGATAAAATAAACTCACTGTATTGGAATGAAATTATACTTAGCAAATAATCTACCTGCATGCATCGTTTTCAACAAGGCGAAAACAAGCTGGGCACAACGGACGCAGCTAAATTGCTGAATGGTCTATTTTATTTGTGGAAAGTTATCTGCGGTTGATGAATGCGTACATTTGAAAGCAATGAAAAAAGTGAACAAAGGAAACACTTGCCAAATGAAGCCCACTTACTAACGGACAGAGAGTAATGAATGAGATAATTTTTCATCACCCGAGCACTTCTTCTACAGCTGTTAAATCCTTCTGAATCCAACCAGTCATTTTAACAGCCCGTCCTCATAACAGTACACTCTTGTTCATAAAACCACGATAGATCAGTCGAATGGTGATATATTAATGAAGTTACCGGCTGAGGAGCGTTTCTATTCCGATCGACTTCTGAATCCGAAAGCGCTCCATCTGCGATCACGTCTCTTTCGGCTGCTTTTGGAGCTGTGGAAGCCGATCCCTGACCGGATTCGACACCTCCACTTGCCAGCGAAGATGTGGACGATGCCGCATCATCGCTATCACTATCCTGCAAACAACTCTGCTTCACAGAAATGCTGCAAACCAATAGCTACCTACCTTCCTCTACAACTCGTACACAACATGCCGCCATCAAGTTTCTTTGACATTGCAACAGTAGCTTATTCAAAATGACCGCTTGTTGAATAACAAAGGTTTGGATTATCAGTGAAAACAATACAACACTCAGTAAATTTACTGATGTCAAATTAAAAGCTAGATGGCCCTTTGATCATACTTGACAAGTGCACCAATATTTTGCATTCTCCTGTTACGAAAAGAATAGCGTTCTACATAACAAACCCGAGCGGGATGAGAATGGAGCTGAACATGATATGCCAGCAGTGAAGGAAAGTCAGGAACATCTCTAACAAATCTCTCCTCTACAACCGAACGGCAACGTAAAAAGTTTTCAGACCAAGTCTACACAGTACTTCAAGTGGATGGAATACTAATGAAAAGCAATTCATTAACGCTTAAGGCAATCGAAGTAAAAGACTAAAACATTCGCAAGCAATCTACTGGCCGTTTTCAGATTGTGAGATGTCACGTCCCACCTTTTGAAATTGGTTTTAAACTTCCGGAAGCTTTTAGCTTAGCTATAAGAAAATTTCATATCAGCAAGGCCGCTTTGCTCAAACCGAAACGAATCGAACGCTTTCTCAGTTGCTGGATGATGCAAAGAAAATTTTTTTGGAACAGTGTGTACATACTGTATAAGCAGAAACTCATCGACAAACATTGTATGCACTCCGGAGATTATAACAGCAATATAATCTCTAGGAGAGAGGCAAATTGAAGAAAGAAACCTCAGCGATTGAGAAGTTGTTGATCCTCTTTGCAGGAAACTTCTGTGATTTATCTTTACGACTCCTTTCGACGATTGCCTTTTTGCGTCGTGAGAATAAGGGCGGCGGAGTTATGCTTCGATTATCAACTGAGGAACGCGAATGGGCAAGTCGCCTAAATCACCCTTATTTGAATTATTTAACAAACTTCATGCCTCATTGAGACCTATATTATATGCGACTGTCATTATATCAGCTCATTAACGCTCTCGGTGCCTATGGAAGTCGGCGAGCACAGCTTGTTCAGGATTAAAGCTCGAGCACAATTCCGTGCGTAACTATTAGTTGAAATAACTGAAAATATTATCCCTATTATTTCCCAACCTATCTATTAAAAAAAACCCCATTTTTTAGTTGCGTAAATCTGAACTAGACGTTGCTTGAAGTTTCCGTGCCAAGAACTCCATATTCCTCCTCCCCCCTTCCAAATTCAACCCCAGATTCCTTACCTTCTGGTTTTGAACGAAACAACACAGCTACGGAAAGATGCGCACATATAATTCCAACCGCCAAACAGGACTATACTTCTTAAGGGGTCGGAAAATGTGAGTGAGAAGCTTCGAGTGCAAAACCCAACTCAATTCAAACCAACCTCCTTGCCGACTGCACCAGCTTATCCGGTTCCCTTTTGCTGCTACTGCTTTCCACATCCTTAGCATGATTCAGCTCAGAAAGATTGGGCAGCGATCGGTTGCGTCTCTGACTGAAGAGTGATGCATTGAAAGGAAGCGCCTTCTTTGCTCTTCTTTCCAGCTCGTTCAGCTTGTCGCGTCTCAAAGAAGAAACTATCAGGTTATAACGTCATAAAAAATTGAAGGCGGAGAAGAGAATAAACATATTTTTGTCTTCAAAGCAAGTTATTTCTCACTGCAAGTTTCCTCTTTTCCAAATACCTTCCTCCCCCTCCCCCGCTCCTATTCTCTCCTCCTCCCATCAACAACTTGTCGTTCGAACCGGCAGATGTTGTAGATGACGCAATGCCTTTAAGCCGCATCATTTGTTTACTCACAACTTTCACCATCATAATATACTCGATTTTGTGTTCTCCCCCCTCCCCAACTGAGCAACTATAAAAAGCAGGACCACGCGGGAACTATACAGAGCACAAGGATTATATGGTATATATAAGAATAAGGCGCATTCAAAAAAGCATACGAAGAAACAGCCGAATTTAATATACAAAACATAAAAAATGACACGAACTCGCTGTCAACACTACTGCGAATGGCAGGCGACGGTGAGCGTGAGATACTTGAACTTCCTGAGATGATTCGTCGGTGCTCCGAACGAGATCGCTGTTCTTCTAGTGTTCTTGCACTCTCCTCTAGTACCTTAAAATAGACAAATATGATATAATTGTGACAATGGAAACGCTTTAAAGCCGGAACAATTCTCTCACGAACAAGTACTGTCATTCCTCTCCGCTGCACATTCAACCTAGCAAAATATCACAATGAGTGCACACCTTCAGGGTGCACCTCAGACAAGCATGAGCAAATGAAATCATTGGGCATTCCTCATGAGCAACACATTAAATGGTATCAAATAACATAACCGCTGGATGTGTACCGCAAAGAACGTTTAGAGGGTCAATCGAGCACCGCGCGGAAGATTTTGCAAAAAAAGAGCAAAACACAAGCAGCTTATTCCAGTCTCATTTCTACGATAAAAACTGTAAGCGGTTTCGGCTCAGCGCTGTAAACAAGAAAACATGCTACGGCGAAGGACTATGCAGCACGTGCTTTTTTGACTCAATCTACAAGTTAACCCACTATATAAACACCTTTCAAAGTCGGAAAACGCTCCTGCAGCCTGATACTACATATACTTTCACATTATGATCTATGAAACCAATTAGCCGCAAATATCGAAACACACTGCTAAACGCCTAATAACGTTCACAGAAAATTAACCAACGTTATTATATTCACTTTCAACAAAAAAGGTTTATTTTTGGGTTGAAATCGACTGTCAAACAAACCTGCATATGCAAATTAGTCATCGCTGAGACATCAACCGCAACAAAAATTTGATAATCTCGCTTAATTTCTTGCCCTTCATAAATGACAACACATTCACAGCACTTCTATTTTTACAGCGCATTGTACTTTCGTATCTCGCCGGTTAAAACCGTCCGAAATGCAGACAGACGGGATACATACGCAGATGTGGGGCCGCGGTAATCTATCTGGCCTTGTGAATGCTCATAAATGCACATGAAAGCGAACAGCGAGCAATATATGTGTTTCCTCATAAAACAGACCGTTACAATGTCTCAATAAAATAAGGCACCACTCGACTGATAGAACAACAACGATACAAATTTCATAGTATGTTTAAGTTTCTGTGCTTCGATAAGAAGACTATATAGAAGAATACGTGAAAGAGAGCTGATCGCATAGAGCACATTAAATCTGCACTTTAAGCATAAAAGAAAGGGGATAGGAGCGATGAAGTTCGACTGCCACAATTCTCAAAAATAACTTTTCGAAAATTCCGCATACCTAAATTGGAACAGGAACTTTTGAAGGAATTATCTCAACAAAATATGTTCAGATCTTTTTGGAGGCCACAAGATTAAAATTCACCCTGTGAAACTCCCATATCACAAAAGCATTATACGGTAAAGGTCTTGGGCATTCTGCCATTTCATCCCTCCCCTGCTCTGGGAAATTCACATGAAAGTCATTAGTACCCATCAAATTGCAATGTCCCGGCTTGCGCTATCCCATACTAGCAAAAACACATACAAGCAGATATGGTACTGCATGAGCAGCTTTCTAATGATAGAAAACTTATTCTGCATGATGCAACTCGCAAAGCATTATGCTTTAAATTTGATTAAGGCAACCCTTAACTTGCATCTCAGTTGAATAAAAAAATATAAGCCATTCAGTGAGGAAATGGCATACTTTTGAAGTGTCCAGTGAAGGGCCACCATCTGGGAGAGGGCTCGTAACGAGATACTCAGGTACATCAGCCGCTTCAGTCTCTTCAACAAAAAATGCGACTCCATTCTCTCCTAGTTTCATCTTGAGGTCAATCTCTTCACCGTTTATCGTTATATCCACATACTGCAATAAATCGTTCCATTAAACAACAACGTTGTGGTGGTGATAAAAGCAATTTATCTACAAATATTCACTTATTTAAACGCAGTGCAAGTGGCTCGCCCACGGTCACCCCCAACTTCCCGTCCTACACTAAACCACGATATGCACTGTCCCTTCTGCTCTTCTTCTAATGGCCATTAATCGACCCTTTAACAGGCTATTCTCCACTGGTTAGACTGCTGTCCTATGACATCACAAACGCTAACGAATTGGCAAATGAGGTTCTGTTGCGCACAAAATAAAAGTGCGTAAAGCAAACTAACAAGCACTGCACAACTCTGGTCATCTCTGCACTGATGATTCAAAAGCCCAAAATGCGACACCCCATCAGCATACCAAACCAAATCGGGAATAAGAAGAGAATAAATATTACAGAACGGTCGTGGAGCTGAAACAAACAAAATTGTTGGAAATGTCTTCCTATGATGTAATTTTGAAGAATTCAATCATGATGGCGTCAATCTCATTCGAAAACTAAGACAAACACACTCGCCGATTTTGTACTGCTTTAACGTCGATATTACACCATAAAACATATACCAACAGAACAGTGGCATATCACATACTTCACAGAAATGACTGAATAGGAGTAACGACACCTAAATACGGGATTACCTTTTCGTTGCTTGTGAAGCATCCATACTTTCCAAAACGAACATGAAACGGTGTCGACGTATATGTTCCATCTGGCTGCTCTACTACGATCAGATCAATTGCACCTGAACAATCCAAATGTCTGCTTTGAGCGTGGCATCCACATATTTTACTCGTTAAGAGGAATAGAGAATATAATCCAGCTATAGTGCAAAGACTAGAGGAGTCGAAAGAAAATCGTTTCTGTAAGCCTAGATCGATAATTTCAACAATTAGAGCGCTTTTCATAATGTTCAGTTGGCACCGATAAAAACTGACGAAAAAATCTAAAGGAGCGATGAATGTTTACACGAATCAAATAACGATCTTGATCGCTGCTCGCTGATATTATTTTCACTGTGAATCAATCGGCAAAATACTTTTGCAAAAAAGAACAACAAATTATATCGGTTCGCTTTGTTGGCGGAACGGATTTCTGTGGAGAAACTTCTCGAAGATGCATCTTCCCGTTTACGTCTATCTTCTCCTTTCTGCTTCTTCAACATTCCACTCTTAAAATCAGCTGCCTTCTTATTTTCGTTTGCTTATGTCTCATAATTCCTTCACGTGCGTACAAATAAAGAAAACGAAAATTTCTTTAATATCTGAACGTGCCTGTAGCAAAAAAAACCCGGCGCGAACGTAGATAAATTAAAGGAGTGTTATAAGACTTAACTGCCGCGGCAAATAAGTGTAATATTTAAAGCAAAACAAGAAAAATAGGGCAGGGAAAAAATGAACGAATATCAAGAAAGAAAATAAACATTACCTGAAAGAGTGGCTGGATTAAGTGTATTGTAGACATCCCTGACGTTTTTGATTAAACGATATGCGTATTCCATGATATTCGGCTAGTCAGAACGACACACCTGATCGTCGTATTGGTGCTTCCAATCCGACAACAACAATGACGGTACTCGTTCAAATGAAAAATAATTCGGATGCACTTTCAGAGAATCGAAGCTCGAGCAAATGCAGCAGCACACAACCTGAGATGATGATGAGCAATAAAAAATGATTTAATAGTATTCCAAACGGTCCCACCTCCGAACAAAACATTCAATATTATCGAATAATTAAGACAGCAATTTCTGCAAGAAGATGTTCAACCCGAAAACAAAACAAACCACAAGAGATGTCGTTGCGTGGAAGAAATCAGCCGAAATAAGCGTAGCGATATTTCAACAGCAATGACGATATGACTGACGAAGAAGCGTTATTGATGATAGAGGTTACAGAATTGTTCACTAGCACCCGCCGAACAGCACACAATATCTGCAATGCACCTCTCCGTACTTCACCTTTCATCACTCAACAAATAAAACGCTCTCAAACATGCCGAATGACCAAACGTCTCTGAGCATTGTTCAAATAAAACGGATTGAGAAAACCGGACAAATACGAATAAGAACAGTCGGTACATGCCACCTTCTAAGAATGTCAATTATTTCCTCAGGGAAGAGGAGGATAGCGAAGGCCATCTAGGGAAGACTGAGTAATTTGCGATTAAAGAAAAAACTACGGATGGAAGAGATGTGTAAGGTCGATCTAGAGATCAAGCAGGAACAGTGCGCCATAAAAAGTTAGTCAAAGGAAGTCAAGAGCATAGAGGCAGGACAAACGACTCGCCAGCATGTGTCGTGAGGCTAGCCTGAGGCAGAATCGCGAGGGTACAAAAGGGGCTGATGTGCTCATGCATTCATTTGAACTGCTAGACTGGTCTTTAGGCCGAACGGGCCTACGAGTGACCGTTAGAGTAGGTGACATGATCGGCGGCAGCCTTTTGTTCGACTGCGGGATCGCGCCTGCGACTCAAGCTATCCCAATGTGTCTTCTTGTTGGTCAGCTTACTTTATAAGTGTGATAAACTATTCGTCCAGTACGTCTGTGTTTTCTTGAAGTGGCACGACCGCAGCTCGGCAGAGGGTGCAGATCCTCAAGAAGACCTGGACGACTAGACGAGTCAAGGGAAGCTGAGTCTCACAGAGACTGGAACTTCCGTGAGGGTATTTCGCGGGATTTGAACTTAGCAGCCTCGAAAACCTAACCCCATAGCAGTCTTTGTTTCGCTTAGGACACTTCCATATCATCAATCAACTGTCTGCCTTACTCCGTGCCAATTACAAAAAGCCTCGTGTTGAGGCCAACATCTGGTTGATTTTAACAATGAAAGCTTCACCAAGAATGTTTATCACCCTTTCAGACATTCATAACTCCTCTCCGAACTGCCAAATTGAAGTGAAAATTTCTTTCCGCAGGAAAATGCTGGCCGAAAATTACGCCTGCCCAACCCGTCTTCAGAGGTTCCGAAGCTGAGATGTGTGATCAAACAGACAAACGAACAGGCAGACATGCAGGTACACACAACACAGGGAAGACGTTGCTAGGAGCACTTTTCGCACGCAACAAGCTACCACTAACAGAAAAGAGCAATCGAAGGAAAAACCTCTCGGCAAGCGCACAACACACGCGAGTGACTGTAAAAAAACGACAAGAAAAGCCACTAGCCACAGAAGAATATTTGCCGGCTAGCGCCTTTTAGTGAATTGGCGCGCAAAAGGACACCTGAGAGAGCTGGGAAAGGGCAACAGGTGGGCCGGCGATATCACTGCTTGAAATAATTTCCCTTCCAACAAAGGAAATAATGCACTCTTTGAATAAACATAAATAGGTAACGAAGCGCGCCAATTTCGCAATTCAACGGTACTGAGCCAATGCGTTGCATTGCAAAAAGCACTTATGTGGTCGGCGTGATTGGCGCGCTTTTTCCTTCTTGCATAATTATTTTTGAAATGTTTCATTTGCATTTTGCAATACGATTTATCGACTGTATGAAACGCTGGAAAAAAATTCGTTCTTGGCAAACGTCCAAATAGCTGTCGATTGAGTTTGCAATATTTCAGAGGATCGCCATGGGGATAAAACGGGAGAGCGCATTAGAGGGGCTGGCACAATATGCGCTTTTACAGTCCCATTCATCATAGCAATCGGTTTCACAAATTGCTAAGGAATGACAACAGACAGCATCATATTGCACCTGGAATAAAAAATTCGTATATTCGACTCGAACAATTATAAGACTCGAGCCAACCGGCGGAAAATGCCGCATAAATATGCAAATTTTTTGGAACTTTCAAGAGATTCGAATGGATGGATCAAAAGTACTACTAACATAGCAGTTATACAATGGTGCGCCAGTACACTTCCCGATTAAAACTTCGGTAGTTACCGAGTTCGAACTACCGTGTAGGCAGATGCAAAGACAGACGCATACAAACATGGCGTCATCGCTATCCGTACAGCACACGCGATTCTATAAATGTGCACCGAAATATTGCAACGGTGAATGAGCAAGTATAAAAGTAGATGAGGAAGGCTGCTACGAAATGCGCTTCTTCTAACTCGCTCACAACAGTCGATCAGGAGAGACTGCCAAGAAGTAAGCATGATACTCCATTGCAGCGCCCCCCCCCCCCACCCACCTCTTCCCCCTTCCTCCCCCGAAATTGCCCCATAGTTTTTTTTATCCGGAGAGGATAAGGATTCTGAAGCGCTTCCAAAGAAGTGCACTAGAGCGGCTGGTGGAATATATGCTCCTGTTTTTCGCTTACTTGACCAGCCGGTTTCATCACGTACTAGGAGAAAAAAGAACGCAAGCGCCGGCTCTCTCCTTTCATTCATCCGACTATCCCAAGTGAACCTTCCGCGAAACGCGGCTCTTCCGCAACCGGGCCCGTACAACAGAAAAACCGGACCGATATAAAATGAGCTCAAATTATTTGAATCTTTTAAATGCTTACACCTCTTTTCAAAATTAATGGATCAACGCGATATATAGTATAGGAGATCAACGACGACGTGCAACCATTCATGAGCTGAAACCATCGGACAGACAAACACAGACATACAACACGTACAAATACATCCAAGGGAGTGATACCTTACGTCCGTGTTCACTTGTTCCCTGAAAAGCTTACGAGCTCTCCAGATATTTCCGTTTTCAAAATAAATTATTCTGGAGCAGAAATACTAGTGTATGCAAAGACAACCAACGTTTAGGAATAACCGATTCCATTTTTTTTTTAAATAGAGGAAAAACCAACATAATCGTAAATGCAGTAACGAACCTTCAAACGAGTGGCGATCACCTCAGGTGTCTCTAATTTCAGAGTAATTGAAGCCCCAGGGTAGGTGGAGGGAGGGGTGTAAAATGAGATGTGCTGTAAATAAAATAATACACCTTTCGCAAATTCACCTTGCATGCAAAAAGACAACTGAAGAAAACAGCAAGGTGAATACAGGGCCGAAGGATTGAGATGAAGCACTAAAAGTGCCTATATAAGAGCTGGAATTTGGCTGCTGCGTAAGCTGCAGTCGAAGAGGCGGTGAACGCAACCGTTGCGCAATGCACTCACACACAGAGCGTTGATGCGGCGTCGCGTTGCTGCATAAAATCGATTCGAGGTTATCGCGTTTGTTGGATTCGCCTACAACTGACGACTCATTTGCATTCCTCCACGACCCCCCCCCCCCTCTCCATGATTGAGGTCTCATTTAACCATCGCATGTATAGATATTCAAAAAAACAAACCATAAGTCGTTCACTTGAGGCGTAGTGACCTATAAGAGACAACGGTATAGCTCTCTTTGCATAATGCTCGCACGTTAACACAGAAACTCGTCAAAAAAATTGCCACATGGAAAGAAATGGTCATTTCAGGAAGTTGCAGAAAGGTAAGAGGGAAACATCCTCCACTCCTCCTCCTTCCATTCCAACCCCGACTTTGAGGAGAAACTGAAAGAGCGCACACTCATTTGATTATGAAAATTAGGATGAAAGCACTAAGAAAAAAACAATAGAGAAGAACTAATGACGTAAAAAAAATTCTCTACCTCGGAACGACATACACAACATTGTGCAGTATTAGGGAAGAGGAGTATTTATTGACGTTGGGTGTCATCGCCGGACACCGCCTCTCAACTCATCGAAACAAAGAAGATTGTTGTGGAGGGTTGTGTGTTCCTTAGTGATGTGAATAGCATTATGCCAAAACATCGAGTAAAACATTTCACCTCTGCACTTCTACTCTCGTTAAAAATAGAACAAATGTGGAAGGGGCCGTTTCCACACATATAATCAGCGAAATGAGAACATTTTATTGGAGCATTGATTTATATTTTTTAAAATTCTTTTCGAGGATTTATTTCAATTTTTAATTATTCTAAAAATTGAAAATTTCATGAAAATATGGAAATGAGAAAAATTATATGAAAATTTACTAGGAAATAATATGAGAAAACTGAGAGGATGAGGCAGTAAGTAAAGAAAATAGAGGAAGGTGAATTAAGTTCCACGATATTAACTCAGAAAATAATATAACGTAGCACTTAGACGGAAAAAAAGGATAAAAAATAAGAAAACGTTTCTAAATAAACATAAATAAGAATTGAAAAATCTGATTGTAACATAGAAGAGCGTAGATAAAAATATAGGACTTTTTCGGCCGTGCTAATGGCTAATGAATGGGAATGCACATTAGGGCGGCTGGCGCGATATGCGCTTTTTGCATTTGCACCGAATAAAACAACCATTCACAACAGTGTCATAAAAGAATCGAGAAATATCTCTGCGCTTCTTGCTCTGTGAATAAATAACGTGTTGAACACGTCGTATTGAAAAAAAGAACTTCTGAGCATAAAACGACGAATTAAAGCAGAATTAAGTTATGAATTTTAGAACCGACTTAAGCTTCAAGAACTCAATAAAAAGCTTTCGAAGAGAACGAAATTGATGGCTACAGATGAATTTACCTCGCGAATTGAAAGTATTAGACAGAAAGAGAAGCAAACAAAAATCATGGGAATGACGCCATCGAAATTTATGCAAAAAAGCGCGCACTAATTAAATAGAATTAGCGAATATAGAAAGCATTCATAGTCGAATTAAAAGAGTGGAAAATATGAGTATAAAACGATAGTGAAAAAGCGTCCAGAAATAGAATAGATCTAATCAGAAAAGATGAAAATAGCTATAATAGACTTATAATCAAATCAATTAAGGTGAGAATAGAAGAACGAATAGAAGGTGGAAAAAATTATCGTCGAAATTATTCTTCAGCAAAGAAAATTACTCTCAATTACAACTTGAGAATTAGACAACAAGAAAATTTCGAACATCAGAGAGCGCACCAACTGCCATAAGATGACATGTGATTGCTCACCCGTTGATCGCTTGTTTTTCGCACGTCTACACCGCTAACGATAAACACCTGCAGAAAGTGCAACTGCTCTTCATAAGCCCACCACTCTAGCTAAATGCTTTATCACCTTATCATCCTAACAGCGCATATCAGCGTTATCACCAAATCTCTCTTTTGTCAACAATAAATAAAACACGTCAGATTTGTGAGGTTCAATGATCGAATTAAAATGAAGCAACGGACCATGTTGATAACATAGTGCAGACGAAATTATATGTGTAAATAAAATAAAACTCATCGGCATATGGTACAAGGAATGAGATCGTGATTATAGGAGATGCTTTCTTCGTTGAAGATCCATCGAATGGGGATGAATGATAAAGAGAGATACATCTTATCTGAACAATAAATGACGCTAATTCATTCTAAACGCAAATAATCTCTACAGTAATAGCAGCACAAGATTTATTGATTTTACGGGAAAGTTGAAATTAGTGAGAACTTTTTGGAGGACTCGAAGCGAGCGGAAATAATTCGCCGAAATGAACACTTAAGAAATCATTCGCTATTTTGTAGCACAATATATGGTGGAAAGCTCTTCGTCGCATCAAACTTTCAAACGAGATTGGTTATAAGACTCTCCTTTCATTCAACCCTCACTCCACAACAAAATTCGTATCCCATATACATCTGTAGAGAATCGCCTGCTTCAACGGGTCTAACGAATGCTTAACATTTTACTTCAACTCATATCATACGCCTTTTGAAAACTGCTGAAAAGGCATCATATAAATACGTAAGCATTCGTGTCTCCTCGCTCACTCCCGCGTAGCCAGGTCTAGTCTGCGTATACAGAATCGTGGACATTGAATTCCCTTTCCTCCTCGCCCCTCACTCGGCACGTAGCTTTTTTTGGGTGGACCATAGTTCCATTTCGAACTGGAAAGTTACGACGAAAAAATTCGACGGGCATTATAGTCTAAGTCTAACCACCCTATTTTGCTGCTCTTGATGCAATCCAAATTGTAGGCAATTTTTGTCTGCATGCACAACCAATTGGTTGTGTGAAAGGATGTTATTGCTTAATCGATTCGCTACCTTCGCTACTATTATATGACCATTCGAAGACGGCACATTAAGGGAATAACATACTAATCTCCCTAGTGCGTTTTCCCGTTCGCTAAGTAAAATACCCTTAAAACTTGTGTTTTAAAAAAATCGCCTCTCCTCCATCTTCAAGCCCTTGGAAGAACAACTTGGCTATCAATTTGGAATATAATCGTTTACATAATTTGTAAACCTGACTCATATATAACACTTTCTTCATGCAATGTAAAAACGTACTTGAAATTCGTTGTGTTTGCTCAGTTTCTTTCCGAAAAGCGCAATAAACTAACACAGATGATAGATCCCTTTGTGTGGAGATAAGCCGAAACGTTTTTTTTTTTCATGAGCATACGATAGCAATAATCAAAGAAAAATGCAAAATGCATACAATAAATCACCACATCATATAAAACGACGCAGAGAAATGCGCTCACTCCTTTAAGCGGCATTTCATTTTTTCATCAAAGCACAAAACGCGCTCCTTTTTTTGAGATCTATAAACATATCGTTTGTGCGTGCTTATTTAATGTGATCCCGCTCTTTTTAACACTTGCAATGTTGTAGGAATAGAAGATATTCCACCTGTTCCCCTCGAGCTTCCCAAAAAGAACTTAATTTCCATTGCCGTAATATTTCATATCGAAACAAATCATTCTCGTCGCTGAACATTTCGATAAAGACTATCGATTCACGTTTGCACTTGGAAATCAACAACCACCAAAATGCATCAATATAGAAGCCATCTTTGCACCTCAGCACCTCTCACATTCGAAACGAAAACAGCGTAGGCCCGAATAGCATCATCCTGCTAAGCCATGTATTCAACTGAAAAGCTCTTATAGCAGACGACTGCATGGCTGGATATTGCCTAGGTATCTCCCACCTGCAGAAATGGGGTTACTCCCCATATTCACTTCAAGTGAGGCCATTTCTGGCTTGGGGAAAATTTCACCGCAAAATTTCTACAGCTTGTAATTTTAAAAAAGTTGTTTTTTTAACCGCATCAGACAAAAATCAAGCCTTCTGAACAAAAAAAAGCGGTTAAAAAAGGTCGACGAAAAAACCACTAAAGAAATTTCACCAAAGATGTATTCATTTTTGCGCATTGTCTCGATGAAATTTTTCTTTGTTTGAAAACGTTTGAAAACAACACGAGTGAGATTTAACAACATTCATTTGCAGTTATCAATACTCAAAGATTCATAAAAATTCAACGAAACCAATGAATCGAATGCATTGCAGAAGTTTCTATTTCTATGTATAACAAACATTCCGAAGAAGTCATAAATCGTTTCAGCATGACAAAACCCCTTTCAAAGGTCGAATAAATTGTCAAAGAGAGATGCCGCAGAGGTGATCGGCGATGAAGGGTTAGCAATGTGAAACGAACGAAAGTCATACACATATATCATGTTTTTTTGCTTTAAAAATACAGTGATAGAGCGCGTAGTGGTTTCCTAGTTCGCCGAAACTGCTCACTGCTGTCTCCTATTAACTGCAAATAGAAGAGATTCACGTCGGCACATTAATGATTCCACGTACAAAGACATCTCAATGAAATACACTTCTCTCTCCATCTCTTTCTCTCTTCCCCTTTTTCTCCTTCGCAACATTTCGTTTTTATTTTATTTTATCAATTTATGAAAATAAAACAACCTAAAAAGTGAACGGATTAACGAATATATGAGAACGCTTCGCACAAATGAAACTTTTCATTGAATAAATATAATAAATAAATATAAATATATATATATATATATATATATATATATATATATATATATATATATATATATATATTATATTTATTTATTATTTTTGTTTATGCAAACAAATATCGTACATATAACACAGAAGTATGAAATACAATACAGACATATAATATATTCAGTTGCTTTCACCCATCGACAAATATGAAGGCGACTCAAATTTTATGAGCAAAAAAAGAAAAAAAAGGAATGAAAAGCAACATGAAAAGTAAGAACGAAAAGGATAGCTAAGAAACAACATTTACCAGCATTTTCCTGAGTTCAACGAATCCTTCCCACGGAAAAATGTGTTCATTCGAGGTCGGTGCTAAGTGAATACATTCACACACCAAAAAAATTGAGTTATGTTGTGGTGCAGTGCCCTCAAAATTAAATGACCACTGCGTTGAAGTGAACTGATTTCGCGGAAAAAAACGATGATAATTTTTAGTGGACAATGTAACATGTGCACAGCTGTTCCTGTACTAAATACATTAAAATCAAACAAAAAAACGTTATCTGCAAGGCAGTGATCGCGGTGGTTGAAGCCAAGTGCGATCAGGTGGTGCCAAGATGTGCATGCTACCGACTGTCACCTAGATGAATGCTGTTTGACATTTCTGCATTGCGATACATTTCATGCATTCGAAACAAACGCAGAACATTGACGCCAACATGAAATAATACAAAAATTGCAAAATAATGTGAAGATTGCAATAGTATGAACTGCTGCGCCTTCCCCATCGATTTCTCACATTCAGTAATTTTTATATGAGTGCATCCCACCTGTATAGATAGTTCACCAGTCGACTGATCGGAACCCTCGTCTATTAATGCAATTAACCAATCCTCATCGATTCGATCGCTGTTCCCCCCCCCCCCCCAAAAAAAAGGAATGTGAATTGAAATTATCTCCTTAAAAATGCGAAAACTAATTCGAGTCGATGAATCAACAAGGCGATCGTCTTCATAAATGTGCCGAATGACTTCAACGCGTTTAAGAACGTTAATAGTTTAATCGAATGCAAAGAACGACATTTGTCGGAAATTCGATTTTATCCACTTGCAATTCCGCAGTTTTAAACGGAACAATATAGTTATGTTCGGTTCAAAACAAAAATTCTAAGAAATATCATTCAACTTAAGAAGAGGGCTATACATTGATGCGCAGCAACGAGATGCAGAAATTTCGTTACATAAATAACCGAAGTTCAAAAATTTCTAAGCGCTTAGGTTGCAACATAATGTGTGCGAGTTTTTTGCTACCTCTAAATTTTTATCACTTTTATAGAATGTGATGAATCAAGGAGAAATAAGGTGGAGGAGGCGCTTCTATGGTGTGCATTACATTCGTTCAATTTTGCTAATCTACCTTCAAAGGACGTAACGTTGAATCTCAGACATATAGACAGACGCATACATGCATACACACATTATATATATATATATATATATATATATATATATATATATATATATATATATATATATATATATATATATATATATATATATATATATATATATATATATATATATATATATATATATATATATATATATATATATATATATATATATTGCAAAAATGATGCTGTTATAAAGCTTTGCAAATGCAAATTTCCAGTAGCACATGTTATTACACGTGAAAAAGATTTTCTTGATGAAAGCCTTTTATTGACATCACAGAGATAAGTCATTCGCAATCAACAACACATTCAACACATTTGATCGTACAAATTTTCCTTAGAAGATCTGTTTTTCATTTATTCAAAGAAGTGATCTCAGACTGAAGTGATCGTTATTCTTTTTCAAAATCGACAAATGAATTTGAAATTTCCGATAGACGATCATCCTCTTATCTATCATATTTCGCACTCAATCACTTCAGTGCTTCCGAAATGAAACAGATGGACGATAATATGCATCGACGCGGCCAAAATGAGCATTGGGAATGCCAATTTGCAAATACTCATACAAATTGAATTTGACTTTCAAAACGGAACAACGTATAGAAGAATAATAAATTCTATCTACCCACTGC
This sequence comes from Ascaris suum, assembly GCA_013433145.1. Taxonomy (NCBI): domain Eukaryota; kingdom Metazoa; phylum Nematoda; class Chromadorea; order Rhabditida; family Ascarididae; genus Ascaris; species Ascaris suum. The sequence continues at coordinate 9,231,061 of CM024174.1, forward strand.
GAGCATATCTACTCAAAAAGCCACTGCGTTTAACATAATCACTTTACGCTATAGCTCCAGTTGAGGGGTATTATGTTACTATGCGTTTGTCGATGTTATATTATGTAAACGAGACTGACATCACATCACACAGTAGCTATGAATTGTTACTTCGTTGTAAAATGCGGTATCAATAAAACAGCCTAAGCTTGCCATTCCCCTTCCGCTCCCACTGCAGTCTATTGATCAGCAATCAAGACCTCCTTGATTCAAATAACAAACTTTGAACAAGAAAATCTTTCACTCATCCATTCTATCGATAAACACACCAATCCGATATGAAAGATTTGCATATTTCAAAGTGTTAATGAGGAATTTTCATAAATAAACTCGAATATTTCTGAATATATTTATTTGTATAAAATTTTGTAATTTCAAATTAAAGGACCATTCTTCTTTGCAACGATTAATGAAAAGCTGCAGCGTTGAGAAACTTTCAGATGGCTTTATAGAAATTTTCTCTCTATGGGAGAAAATTTCTCTCATTTTGTGACAATTTTCGGACTCAATTTTATTCTCACTTAGAGAGCTTTTCAGTAGCGATGTTTTTGCATCTATTTGTTGCCTCTAATAATCGTTTTTGAAGAGTCGGATCGCTTGACAATTAAACGACGGAAGAAGTTCTCCATTTCGTGAATAAGTGAACGTATCGAGGATTCAAAGAAAATGAGATCGACGACATTTATTAAAACTATCAAAAAGAGAAAATGACGAGCAAATAGTGAATAAATTCGTTATAAAATAGGGTGATTATTCTTGAAAGAAGTTGAATTAAACGTTGATGAGAATAACGAGTGCTTCTATGCACAGCTATTCAACAGTGACATCATCAATTATAATAAGAATAATTAGAGAATTAATAGGTGTTAATTTCAATTCAATTCTAACCACATGCTATTTGTATGAATAATTAATTTCATTCCGAGTATAATGAATTCACCTGAAAGAGATCTCCACTAAACGTTTCTCGAGTGGACTGCTTTCTATTGATGTTTGTTGAACTTTTTTGTATTGCAATGCTGTTGATTTAGCTGTCTTCTATGCACAGTTTCAAAGAATTTCCTCGCGCATGTGGATAAAGCTTGTTTCGAAATCGTCTCCTTTATTGACTCTTTTCCGCAAGGTGCTAAAGCATTTCCGTTGACTTGAACGGCAAATTCTTCGCTGCTAATATAATCGTGTTTTGATTTTAACCGTTGAGTTTTACATGACTTGCGAAAATGCTCTATTGCAGATATGTGACACCGGTATATACTTATTGAGGTGGATGTCTAGAATATTAATTTAACAGCTGACATTCTTTAGGAATAAAGGAAGGAATATATCGGATCAGAAATCGAGAGTACAGCTAAAACGTTATAAACTCAACGCTGTGGTCAACTTTTTGTTCATTTCAACATGCGACAAAAGTATCGTCTAGGAAGAGATTTTGATTTTCGATTGGAACAGAAGCATCTAAGCAATGCCGCAAACTTTTAAAAGAGGTTACTGCAGTGGTCCTAGCCGGCACGTTATCGACATTCGCCGACGCCTTTAACGCTAATCAACACACAAAAACACATCAACGCATTTTTCAATGTCAACGCATTACACAACTTTCCGAGTTTTTTATGTTATGACTTTAATTTCCTTTCGATTCCCGTCTCCGTTCTTTCTTAGAAAATTCTTCGTTCCAGTATGGGCTTAATGCATTTTGCCCTAACTACCTCTTCTTGTCTGTAATATCAAACGGATCAACAATTACAACAGAAATCATCCGATTAGCTATTTATGATGGATAGATAGCTGACACTGAGAAACATCAAACAAACCTTACATAAATGAAAATGCTTAACGTTCGAATTAGAAAATATTGTATATAGAGAATATCAAATTAAACCAGGACGTGTATGATACGTTCACTTCAAATACAAACAAAAGACTGACCATCGCCTCACCAGTCTTCTATCACCTTCTTCTCTCTCACAGGAAATCCACGCGAAGAGTTTACAAAAGAGCATCCTTGAGCAACTCCTTCGAAGCAAAACATTATATGCCCACTTATTTCGTGAGAACTTTGAAAGTAATAAAAATGTTAGTACATCGTACAATTGTGATCCTCAATGCAGTAATAGTTGCCTAAATAATGCAGTTATACTTATACTGCGTAATGCTCCAAGCATATTGCTATAAGTACTTCATTATGGTGACATCACTATGACCTGAAATTGGGGAAAGTTCCATTGTATATCATCAAAAAATTGAAATGAATTATCCCTTCATAAGCAGAGCTAAGAAAATTCACCATCGGAAGTGTCAACTTCTCCATAAAAATGTAACTTTTAATGTTCGAAATCCGAGAACCAATCCGGATCATTTCACAAAATTTGACGGAAGTAATTCGGTGATGCGCAAATTGCTAAGAGGGAATTTCTGACGACCACAAATGTTCACATGTATCTCTGTGTTTACGTTGCTTAGGTGAAATTTTATGCATATTTATTATATGAGGGAAAAAAATTTCGCACTAAAATGTGGCGAAGAACATCACAAATGTATCAAATTTCACGAACGGAGTTTGCAGATTAAGAAATAAACGCGTTCAACAAATAATGCGGTAAAATCGCTGTAGAGATTAGATGCAAGCGAGGTTTGTTTGGACATTTCCTCACGCAAATTTTCTGATAGAAACATCACACTGCTTTCCTTTCTTTTTCTTATCGCTGCTTACTGATCATTTCTCATCAGTGGTTGTCGTCCAATCAATCGCAAGTAAACTCGCACTGTCACATGACGGAGTCTTACCCCTACAAACAATACTCCTAAATACCACCTCAGGATTGTTTCGTAGCCCTATATCAATCTAAAAATAAGATCTCTGGAACTATTAGAAAAATGTTACTGCTTATAGAAAGTATCATTATATCCAAAATAAAAATTTTCATCGTTATGGCATCACACCAGCACAAAAAAAGTTAAGTATTCGCCAGAAAGTGATAAATGACGCAGTGAGCGCCCTTCACAACTTGATGAAATTCTCGCACATTTCGAAGTCAAGGAGGACTGTCAAATGACGGATCATAAATGCAGTGGGTAAATCGAGTTTCACAAAACTGCCAACGGAGTAGTTTATCATCAAACCATCGAATACCTTGGGCAAATATACGCTTACGCAATAAGTTAAACATAAGTTGACCAAAAAACATTCAAGCATTAAGCAACAACATTGAACATTTTAACGAGGAAAAATACTTATGCAGTCGAGTTATCAGTTTGATGGTGTTACCAAATGTGCAAAGATGTAAAGTAAGTCAGAAGATAACAAAGAATTTCAAATGCAATTCAAAGTATTGCCGTTGAAAATTAATTAGGAAATTCCGTTTAGAATAGTACCCCTTTTGAATAGGAAACCCCTTAAATATTGATAATAATGTAACAGAACGTCGGTTTGTGCCATTACGGGATGTGTGCTTACTCAAATCGGAGAGCGTAGCAATATGTTTGCCTCGTGCTTCACTATTTATGGCCGCAGTGAACCGTCAAGCAAAATAGAGCGTCATTAAGTCTAACCACAAAGGAATGAGCAGAGGTCTTTCTCCCCACTCTTTTTCCTTATCTCCTATATGCTGAGCAGTCAGTCCTAATAAAAGACATACGACGAATCTGTCAGCAGTCAACCATAAAAGTGCAGAACGACTGTTAATGCTGGTGTCACTTTAATTCGGTCCTTAACAGTGACAAGTCCTGAGAGATAAGGGGAAATTTCAACGTGTGCTTTATCAGGTTTCAACGCGCTATATTTAATAAAAAATGGCGTGATTAAATTCACTGGTGGGACATCATCAGAAAAACATGGCGTGACATTTTTCCGCCACACTCATGTGAGAAGCTCGGAGCTCTAATGCACTCGCCCGCCTGTCTTTAAAGACATCCCAACATTCGAAATTTTCCAAATTAAGTTTCCTTTAGCGACTTTCCAACTCAAAACACTTCAAAATAATCGTAATGGTACTTGTGCGCTTTGCAGCATTCATGAAACGTTGGATAGCATCTAAAAAAATATTTCACGATATGCTGCATTGTTGAAGAAGATATCTGCACATCAAATTGGGGAAGTGGGGCACGAAATTGAAATCTGCAAATTTTAGTCGGAAAGTCCAACCAAAAGATTGCAACTACCTTGCCGAATGCTGAGGACCGTTTGCTTTATAGATTGTGCGTGATGCTAGTTTATATTTTATGTTAGATGCCATTTGTTCTACACTATACACGAGCGCAGAGTGCACTACAGGAGTGGTTCCATCAGAAAACTGTAACAAGAAAAAGCGGTTATTGCTTGTGCTAAAAGTGTGAAGTTCAGATTGCAATGAACTTTTTCTACAGTATTTTGAAATGTATATTCTTTCTCAAGAAATGTTTTACAAGATCTTCACAAAGAGATTCTCTCCTTTTTTAAACGAATAATTTGAGTTCCCAACTCGATTAATAGTCAATTCCATTGAAATGAAAGCACCAACAACAGAATATCAATCAAATGGGTTTGGTGCTTTCAATGAAAACGAAAAAAAAAAACGGTGAGCAGTTATGTGAAGAGCACTAAAGATCACTCAAAAAACCGGTTATATACACCGAATGACACGATTTCAAATTATTGCAATTTAAAATTGAATTACTTCTCAGAGCGCTAGCTTGGTTGAATAAGCACTCAAGTATAATATATTTAATGAATCTATAGCTAGAGAGTGGTTTCTTTTGAATTGTGCAATGTAATACATTTTCATGCGAATTAAATAGCATTACCAATGAACAATAAAAATAATTCATAAAGAAACGGATAAAATTTGAGAGCGATAATGGAGAATAAAACAGCAGAGTTCGGAGAAGCAAACATTAACGCACCACTGAGCGCAGCAACAAAGCGGCACGTGAGCAATGAGTTTGGGGGTGTTTTCCTGATTGGTGTTCTTTGATCTCTTGATAAATAAACGCGCCGCATTGACAACACCTACCTTCGCAGTTTACTGATTCTCTTTGCAGTTTCTGCCAGATAACCAAAAATCAAATCGCAAATACAGTCTAATTGACCAATAGAGCAGAAAAAAGAAAACGAAATCACGTTATGGCTTCTTTTTTAATCGAATTCTTCTTTCCTAGGCTCCCATTAGAATCCACATTAAAAAATAGTACTGAAGTTTTGAAGAATGCATTCAGAATCGAATAATCCATAAAAAGGAACAACATCTGAGGCGTGAAGAATCCCCTTCACTGCTCAAAGAAGTCGCCGAGAAATTCTGTTTTGTTTTGTGTGTATTCCTTAGCCTCATTTTGCAACGGCATGTTAGCAGTAATGCTGCGCTGCCCCTGCTGGTTTTGAAACAGCGATTGAATCCTCATTGCCTCTTCTGTGAATCCTCGATGTAGGGTCAATCAGCGAGTGATCTGTTATGATTATATGAGTTCTTGAGATTTTTATGGTCGTGGTGATCTTCATTTTGTGTAAGCAGATGTTTTGCTCACACTTCTGTTGATCTCGATGTTGATCTCTCCTCATGTGGATTTTGATTTGCCTTAGGGGCTGTAGCCAAGGACATAAATAGGCTGAGGTCTTGCTTGCTAAACATTGTAGCTTTCTTATCGTCTTGTGGTTACTGGTGCTCATAAAAAACGAGCTTCGTTACTTCGATGAGGTTCTTCAGACGCCGGAAACGGTCGAAACATCGATGTCATTTGACTGCGCATCGTTCTTTCCAGCGAAGACGTTAATTTAAGGTGATTTGTGTAACAATTCAATGATAAGTTTTTTCGCCGAAAAAATAAGAATTTCCTAAAATCTAGCGTGTGAATTTTTCAAAGCGAATATGTATGTGACGTTTTATGAGCATCCGTGCTGCAACATCTTATCACAGTTGACGTTTATCACTTTAAACACTACTTACCTACATCGATGCGCATTAACAAGCATTAAGAGTGGAATTTTTATGATTGTTGGCTGAAAGTGCTTAATGAAGCATGAGATATTATAGATATTTTTGCAAAAGAAGTATAGGAAACCTCTGGCAATCCGAATCTTTGGTCCGATCGTGCAGACGCCATTTTCGGCTGTAAATTTAACTTTGTATTCTTTGTGGGTATCGAAATTTCAAATATTCCAAATGGAATAACTTTTAGTGTTCGACCGTTCAAAGATGATTGATCTCTACGTTTGTGCTTATGAGGTTAGATGAGAAGGCGAGAGGTTCCCAGTTTTCCCATTCCAGTCCATAAAAGTTGACATCAGCATTCAATATTTACAGATTTCGATAGGAAAAGTGGTACATTATGAAAAAAGCGATGTTAATATACTTGTAATTTTAAGTGTCGTATGTTCATCGCAGCAACTTCAAATGCAGAGAACGAACATGCTTAATGAGTCAAAGGAGAAAGATTGCAGTAGACTCTACTGAGCAAAATCGAAAAAGAGCGGAGTCAAGTTTATCCGAAGAGTTACGGAGGCGTTAAAGGGCTTTGTAAGAAGCAATTGAAACAGGGCAAGTTCAAAAACAAACCGGTGAGAAATTGCTAGCCAACTTGTCAACAGCGGCATGATTTTTCAATTATCGTTTTGTTCGATTCTTTTTCCTCGGGTCATCTGATGGTTGCACTGCTGACGGCTGCAGTACACCGATCAATGAGACACATTTTCTGCGTGGGTAAACGATGTGATAGTGGTGCGCTGTTTTTCGATATCAGTCGATGCGATAGTGTGAGCTTCTCGACGTTCAATGTTCTTTGGATGGGTTGATTCTTGCACTTTTCAATTCTGATTGCTCCATGATTCTGATGTGCACTCGCGTTTAACAATGATGACTTAACGATCGCTTAAAAAGTATTGCACGATCCGTTCACAACACCGAAAGCGCACAAATGAAATTATTGTATGTTGATGACGATTTGAATTTTTACTGCAAAATGCGCAAACTGTTGCAGAAAGCGTGCATGAAATCAAAGTTTCTTGCACAGCAAAACGTGAGTTCAAGCGAATTCCTCAGGACCCGATGCTTAGCACTTTTTTCGTTTTTGTCGTCGAAGACGTGATGCGACATGCAGTTAAAGATTTTGATCCCGACGTAACATTGTATTCCTTCAGTCAGAAGTGATCAGAGCTATACATGTGACGCAATACTACTCGCAGTATTATCACCGAAAGAACTCCAAAGGCATGTGAACATAGAAATAAATTACTGTGCAAGCGGGCTGAGAGTAAGGTGCTAGTCATGTGACTTGCTAGGACACAGCAAGGCAAGGCGCTGAAACACGCTGACCGATTGTTCTGTCTGAAGTCAGTAATAATATCAACTGGAAGTCGCGCAAAAAATTTTGTCCGCGTATATTTGTCTGCAATTAAGAAAACCATAGCTGCATTTAACATGCTTCAATGTTGCCTCGGAGTTCATAAGATATGCACTCATGTGGAGCTGAGAGGCAACGACACTGCACTTGCGTCATTTTTAATCTACACGACTCAACTTGGTATCGAAGAGCAACAGAAGCAAAGAAGGTCAGTTCGGTAAACAAAACCTTTCTTATTGAGAATGGCAGATTGCAAGACAATTCGAGGGCTGTATTCAGCGATTATTCAAAGCAGAAGAACCTCGAGATAGCTCCGGAAATTACTCGAAAGAGCGGCATCTGACAGACTACTGGGGCGCGTAACACGATGGAATAACGACAGACTTCACAAGGTGGTGTTATTAGCGTATAAAAGCAGAGCTGCTAACTTGGCGGAGTGAAATAACAAACTTGTCCTTTCTCTGCTGTTGCGCCTACAGTTCGGACACAATGCTACCAAATAAGGCATTCAAAACAGGGGGAGATGGCATCTTCAAAATGAGGTGAGAAGAGTTCGGCGAGCTAATCAGAACAATTGGCGACGAAGCATTATGGGTTCTCGCTGGTGCGAAGTCAGCTTGTGACAGAAGTGGGAGAGGATTGCGTATGGCACCATGGAGCGATCGCTCAACAATTACAGCGCAAGAGCATCTCCCTGATACAATTGACGCATAGCAGTTTCAGTGTTGCATCGAGCGGAAACAAATTCGGCTTTAGAACAGCACTCATTGTTGGGAAACTATGTATGTCTACGATAAAGACTTCACAGCTATACAATAGTGAGTAAGAAACTGCACGGAAATGTCTACTGATGCAGCTTGTGCGCAGCCATTCGATTATCGAAACCTTCATCGCATTTGTTTCTTCACACCTCATCATGGTTTAAAATTTCTATATGGAAATTGAAGCAATGTGCAGACGTATGCAATTCATTTAAGGTTTCATCATTCAAAGCTGAAGCGAACATCAGGAAGCATTAATTTTCTCATTAATTACACCATCCTTGCATCTGTGGGCGTCAACAATACCCCAAGGGACGTTTTCGCCGATCTGCAGTTGCAAAGCGCATTATGGTGACACTGTGGTTATAGATGCTGTCTGTCTGTCTAATAGGCTTAACTCGCGAGATACTGAAGCTAGAGTTAAGGAATTTGGCTAGCGCAATGTATACTGTAGGATAGCCTTCACCAATACGATTCAGGTTGATACGTCTACTTCGCGAATAAAAGTTCGAAATTATGAGCGTTTGAAAATTTGCTCACATTTTCACTCTGTATGATTTCCATTTTGTAGTGGAGAAAATCAGCCTATAAGAGTAAATCAGCCTATAAGAATAAATCAGCCTATAAGAGTAGTAAATCAGCATATAAGAGATTTTTTTCTTTATAATAAAGATGCACTATTGAGCACATTTAAACATTTGTCTGCATTTTACGATAAATTGTCATTGTGGTGGACGGATTTGCGAGATTGCATTTCGTGCTATAACGCCTTTGACGAGCTTCCCAGGTTGTTTAAAAAATGATTTATGGCCCATTTGAGTGATTTAGTTGAGTTTTTATCAATTTTAGCGATCATTTAACGTTATGCACTAAAAGTACACAGCATCGTTTGAGTCGCTGTGTATTTTCAGCTAAAATTTATTACATCTTTAAGTCGATCTCAGCATGCAAGGACTTCAGCATGTGGAGAAGAAAAATAATGCTGCATCAAAACTAAATGACACCGAAGCATATCACTGAAGATAAAGAGCAATAACAATAATAATGATAGTTGTATAAGGGGTGGGGGGGGGGGGCAGGAAGAACGCATTGGACAATTGTCACTTAATGAAGTGATAAATGACCATCGCGGCCATAGGACAGCACTTTTTAAGGAGTTCTTCTTCATCCCTCAAGTTCCACTCAGCAAATATTTAACTGAAGAAAAAACAGGAAGGTGCTTTCTCACTGAGTAATGAAGTGCTACCAGCTATCATTAGCGATATTCGTAATGACCACTTCTTTCGCTCATTTCAAATTCAATCGAGCTGTTGTCTTCATTAAGTGCTCAACACCTTTTCCTCCACGCCTCAACCGAAACTTGTGGAAAGACCACACAAAAAAGCCAAAAAAGCTTCACGTCCTTGGCTATTCACCGATGGTCTTTGTATTGAGAAGAGTTGAATGTATTTATTAGGGGCCATTGGTCATTTATCGCTTCATCACCTTTATGCGAGCCATAAAGTTAATACGCATATTATCTTTATGGTCCGCAATAAAAAAGTTTGAAGAAATATCAGTGATCATCAAAAGGTGTGCATTCGTCAAGCGAACGGAAAACTGAACGGGAGATGCGATTCGCGCTCCAACATGCGATTCGTAGCAGAGACCATCTACAGTGATGGAAATTTGAAGGAATTTTTCGAACATTCACGAGAAAACGAAGAAACTTTCAAGTCGCAGAATTTTATTGACGCAGCAGATAAGCTCAGTTTTTTCATGGAAAAAAATTCGTGAAGTCGAGCTGATTAAGCTCAAAAATGGGCTCAGAGGTTATGCAGCCAAGCGAGAACGAGAAAGAGGTCTCAGACGTTAATCTCATTCGCTAATAGGTATGCTGATGCTGAAATAGACAAAGAAAGAACTTTTACATACGATGCCTGAGATTAAAACTGATCTCTTTTTACAAGCACTTAATGTGACTTGAACGTGACGACGAATATTTTATGCAAACAATTTGGTCACTCATTCGAAAAGTGAAATAGACAATGAAATCGCTCGTCGATTAGGTTGTCGCACGTTCGTAGTCGGCAATGAATTTCTTATACTTGTTGAGGTTCTCCGCACTATCCGAGAAAACTTTATATTTGTCAATAAAGTAACAGAGCATTACTCGATGCACATAGAGATACTGCTGAAATCGAACTTCGTTGTTAACTGATGGCTGAAATGACAATGAGTACTAATGTTCGACGTGAATCCTAGAGATGTCATCTGTCGGCAAACTTCTGAGAGAAAATCCGAAGTGAAATGCTCCCCACTCAAGCTACCTGCAGTTCCATCGTTCATTTTGTAGCTACCAAATTCACACTCCTGCACATGTTTTTTGCCCCAGAAGCTACCTTGATATTAGCACCTCAAGCAGGTAAGCAGGTAACAGCAGCTGCCCCCTTACCCTACCTCTGCCTTCTCTCCCACACTGTCCCCAGAAGGGACGCTCGTGTTCTTTATTACCCGGCTGTAAAGAAATGTTCTCTTCTATATGAGTGCAGAGTACATATAAAACGATAGGTATCAAAGTATTGCCGGCAAAGCTTAAATAAATATTACCCATAAAATCACTGTTAGGTCATTGAGCCACCGCCAAGAAACTTTTCTAGTAAGCCCAGTGTCCCTTTTGAAAGATACATTTTGCGGTGTACAGTGCGCTTATCAGCTATGGTGGATCTGTTCAAGCTAAAGAAACATGCTGTAGGAATAACAGTCTGCTTTCCAAAAATGTATTCAAAGACAGCAGAGGAGGAAGAAAGAAAGAGAGGAAGAAATGGAAACAAAGTAAACATACAAGATCATTCTGGATGGAGAAAGGACGTCGGTCACGAAGCATCTTCAGAATCTGGTCCATCGATTCACACGGTAGTCCACCTTGCAGACGTTCGAGGATGAACTCAATGGCAACTATTGCGCCAGTTCGACCTATTCCAGCAGAGCAGTGCACTATGATTGGTTTCTTCGTGCCACGAATGCATGACAATAAAACCTTAAATACCGTCACCTTTAGGGGTCACAGCTCGATCGTTTCTATCAGCAATAAAAAATTTTCGGTTCTTTTGAAGGGTTTTGCTAAATGTAATTGCATTAATAGATTTCGTCTGCAAGGATTAGCAAGTACCTGGATGCACACACCATCTAGATTGTATTACGACTTGAAAGCATATTTACTTATTCAGTGAGTTATAAACATCAGCTGGTTACTTCTTATGTCTTCTTATACTTTACTTCCAAACGCTTCCAAAATTGGACCTCGCATGCGCAAATTTGCTTATATCTTCCGGTGTAAAAAAAGCCACACGAGATTACGTCTATGTTGTTGGTACATATGTATGCAAATCTGCGAAATCGAACTCTGTGAAGAAAAAAGAATTTGCTTTAAGAAAGCTGCTGAAAAAAACGAGAAAATGAACCTCTATTAAAATATTGCAATCATTCTACTCTTATCTGAGTCTTGAACACTGCCATAACTACGCAGTGCTGCTATTCACTTAGCATTGTAGCACATGTTCTAAACACATCATAGTCAATGAACGATTCGGAAACAAACCATAGCAGTGAGTCTACATGGCGGAACGCCTCGATCAGGCCAATCGACCCATTGATAGTGGCGAACTTCACGATTCCTCTCCTTACCATTCTCTTTCCATCTCACATCAAGAACACATACGCGTACAATCGGCTCATCCGCTGCCAATGGACGTACCTTAATGTGGAAGTTCGGAGCTGATAAGGCAAAAGAGATCGTTGCGGAAAATGACTGGGAAGGTAGTGTCGTTGAAACATCCCTAACAAAAAACGGATGAGCCAGTTCGGAGAAGGAAAGTTAATCCTTTGCAAAACGTTCGTATCGAGATGACAGTCCGCACATCTAACCCGCCAATATTTCCAATGCTTCCTTTTCCTAACATTGCTTTCCGGTGCATTAATATAAATGTTCCATTTTGTAAAATTTGCAAAGGTAAAACAAAACAACTAACGATGTCATCGATTGTGCATTTATTGACAGCGTTTTTCACTAATGTTTGCAATATGGCTGTGTAAAATGATATAAAACTGCATATTTGCAATCGCAATTTGCAAAAAACCTGTCGATCAATTGCATTAACTCTGCAGAAGAAGCATATCGAAATGCTTAACTGAGCAGCAGTTAGGTAAAGGTTTAGAAAACTCAAACTTTTAAAGTCACCAGTTAATAGATCATAGCAAAATTTTTCGGCGAGTTTTCCCAATTTCTGAGAGTGGAAAATGTGCGGGTTGGGGGGGGAGGAAGCGGAAGGAATTCCTCAAAACTTCAACAAAATTTTCACCTCTTGCGTATCAGAGGGAGAGATTTGTTACATCATTTCATGGCGCCTTTTCCTTCTTTCCTTTACGTTTGAGGTCATATGTACCGAACCTTAACGTTGCAGCTTTTCTATGTTGTCATTCGAAATTGCGAGCAAAACAACCCATACGGATACGGAAAAACTCCACAACATGCTAAGCGTAACGCTTCATAGGAGCACATATTGCAATAAGGATCGCCACATTCATGCAGAGCGTAAAAATGCAATGGAAACATAAAGGTTGCAGTGATGAAAGTAATATTACAAGGTTGTTGGTGATTTGGACGCCTCCAAAGCTGAGAGTTTGACCCTGGTCATTTGGCCAATATTGCTCGCATTTATTGAAGCCCTTTTCGATAGTGTTGGTCAGCATAACAATGCTGTCGCTCTCTTCCTGCACTACCATGTGCCAAAAATCATCGACGCTCTTGGGCATTGGTCCCTGAAGCGAGAAAATCAAATTGGAACGTAAACACGATGCAATCTTACATCATTCGTATTTGATATGGGATGAGTGGAGGTTAGGGCTGCTGAAAGCTAAAATGATACGGGGTCCATAGTTGCAGGGTAACAGGACCAGGCTTCGATGTTGCAGCGAAAAAAACATGTTATAAAAATCACCTCTCTTTGACATTGTATCTCAGGCATTTCGGTAAATAGAGAACCGGAAGAGAGAGAAGAGGGGGATCAAAACATTGATGCTATTGTACTAGCCATCAGGATAGAGCATCAGAACAGCAAAATGTCTTCTTTTATTTTATACAACACACAAAGCTCACTGGATTGGCCGTTATATACCGCAGAAGACTTTATCCAGCTTTTCCCATTTCGATCGTCTGAATTACTTTTCTTCCCCCCGCAAAATAGGCATTAACTCTAGAAACTCCGTGAGGCTAATTTCACATCTTTACTTGGCACATATTTTCGAGCACGGTTATCAACTTCTGGAATTCCCCACCTCGTAAGATTGCGCTCGCAGCCACTGCTTTCTACTTCAAACTTTTCCCTTACCCGTAACTATTCTCGAAGCGGTTTGTGTACTCGCTTCTTACCCTCCTCGTCGTATATTCTAACTTGCTCTTAACTGGGGTTGTAGATGAGCTTGCTATCAAAATATTCCTTTTCTTCATAAATATGCTTATTTAGGTTATAACTTTTAGATCCGCGCACATTTTTTCTTTATTTTTTTGTGTACTTCTCTCACAATCAGTGCCTTTGTCGAAATCTATCTGTGCTTTCATTTGCTTCTCAGACAGTAAACTTTGCTACCTCTTCTTCTCCCATGGATTTTCTCACCGTGACACAACACGATCGATTCGTCAACTCATGTAGCGCATGCTATGGGGAACAACACATTAGCCCCTTTCAGACTGGTCTCACAAATGCTGCGCGGGGAGACACGTACTGTTTGCGTGTTTAGACGGTGGGTGTTGCGCTTCGCGTGCCAATTAAGGCGCACTGCCACACAAATGTTCTGCACAGCACATCTCTTGGGGAGAAGCTTTTTTCATAGCACACTTAATAATATCTTATAAGATAAAGAGGAAGCATTCTCTCAGCTACCTGTGTGCAAATGAAACGCTTTTCACTAATGGGTGTAGCAAGATAATTCGCGTGAATAAAATCATCCGGAACGCCAGGCCATTTAAGCACGATACGGTATTGATCCTGACATGGGACATCCTTGTAGCGGCTCTTGCCAGCTTCATAGGTTCCTTGAAATGCCTTACAGGTCATTCCTTCCGGTACATAGCGCCTCATGCGCATGTACTCCTCGCGAAGCCCATTAACGCCCATGTCCAAGGCTCGCTGCACCCATTTCTCTACCTTAAGTGATATGTGTGAATATTGCTTAAGTCAGTAAACAAGTAAGGATAATACACATCAATACTAGCGACACAATAACAACAATTTTTGACTATCGCTTGCTTTTCACATATCTGCTGCCAGTAGTACTCTTATACCCTTATAATTAGAGGCACTTTTATTTAACTTATTTAGATTACATCATGTTTCAATAAGAGAGGTCATAAATATGAAATAGAATGCAAAATACGAAGCAATGAACAATAATGGCATCGACTGCTGCTGTCGGTATTATGGCTTGTGGGTTGTGAAGGTGATGCGTGCTTGACATAGAACAATAGAGAGATACATCCCTTCCATCAAATTTTTCACATGCTGTCAGACTGTTGTTTGAGTCGTGACACTATGGGCAAATTCGCCATGAGCGTTTGAACAATGGGATTTTGCACGACAGGTAACGCGGCCTTCGGCGCAAAAAAATTCATAACTGTGGCTCCGGTTTTCAGTTTCGGCAGATATGGCTCTAAGGCCATCTCCAGGCGCAGCCTGATGGTCCATTTTACGATTCCTGCTTAGACGCCGCTCTGATCCGAAAGAGGTCACAGCTTTGGCATCAAAGGCCCTCTTCATATATCGTGTTTCTGGGAGATTCACGGAAATCTCTTTCGGCTATGGATCGTTTAAATGATTGTTGCTGAGTTAGGTCGTTTTTGCTAACGAACGAAAAAAATCTGCTGTTATCTTTGTCATCTTTAAGTCAAGAGCATTCAACGATAAAAGCTGCCTTTCACTGCTACGATCATAAGCCTCTCAATGCATTTAATTTACTTATGTTGAAAGTTATAAAATTGGGGAATTACTTCCTGCGAAAAATTCACCTCGATTTTAGCGTTCGATCGACACTTCGCGACCTTCGGCTGTGACGCCTTGGCCTCTTTCTCTGCCTTCTTCCCTTTCTTGTCACTAGCCTTCGCCTCATCCTCAGCTTTCGCTTTCCCTTCATTTTTCTCTCCTTTTCCTCCTTTGTTTGTTGTCTTCGTCTTTGATTTCGTCTGCTTTTTGTTACTGTAAATCCTCTCATGATCCAATTACGAGTTCTGGTTTAACGACATAACTCAGTAATAAGCAGCATTCCGCTCATTAACGATACAATTCTTTCCTAGTAAGCCACTTGAAAGGCATCTTTGCTGCGAACTTAAAACACTCTTATAAAACTGTTCACTGAATAACTCTATCCTGAGCCTTGATATTATATGTGTACTTTCGTGCATGAATCGTTCTTTGATCCCATACCAGAGTGATTCATTTGAGGGCAAAACGAGCAGTATCAAAGTTAGGCTATCATTTCGCGTTAGGTGACCTGAACAAAACCCACTAGACATTATCTTAGTTGGCCTATTTCATGCGCTTATTTACTGAGCACTACGGTTTGTTGGTTGCACTAAAACTACGATAGCGAAGTCATGTGGAATGTAACATTGTTTCGACGTCATTTTGTGCAGTGCGAATCACTTTATTTTTGTTTTAGAGAATTTGCTTCCCATTGATTTATTTCTATGCAAATATATATTTGTTGTCTCGGCGGTGATTACAGAGGAAAATGTGAATAATCCAGAATTTAGTGATATCTAAGTTAAAGCCCATCACTATGCAGATGCCATTCTCTATTTCATCCATTCTCAGCTATTTTCCTTCTCCTTCCCCCTCCATCCCCCTCCTCCTCCTTCCTGCCCTTCTCTCCTCTTTCGCTCCCTTCCAAGCCTCTCCTTCTCATATTTTGTAATCATGTTTTTTTCTTCAGTTTGCAATATATGCATGAGTTTTCTCGCTGTTGAGAACAGCGTGTTTCGGATGTTGTTTTGTCTGCACTGTAACCAAGTCGCATTCATAAATTCATGGCCATTTATGCGAAACCGTCGTGCAAACAATATTTAGGCCGAAAAGAGCAATATCAAACACGATAATGGAATGTGAATCACGAGAGGTATTTTTGTCTCTTCCTTTTTTCACTTCTTTCCTTATCTGTTGACGCTTCGACACACATATTCGTGTTCCCTACTACTACCTTTGTGCGCTTTTTCTATTTATTTTTTGCCTACAAAAGATTTTATTATTATGAAGGTGGATTCAAGCTCAATCTATGCACTAATGAGCCACTCGCCAGTCTCAGATGATGTGACAAGAGCATGACGAGATTTTGATGGTGTAAAATGGGGAACGATCCCTCTCCATCTCCTTCCAACCCCTTCTACAACGCCTTGCTCTGTCCGTTTGTTTAGCAATGTTCTGCAGAACTGCTGACTGAGATCGTGCTCATTATGAACCTCAACTAAAAGCTGATAAGTTTTCGCTACTCTGAATTGCACTCAATGAAGTTTTGAACCTTGGATGCCGCGGTGCCATCTGAGTCAAAAATGGTGCTGATTTGCTAAAGAGGGGACGAGGTGGCTAGAGAATTGCAATACTGTAATGAAATATTTTCGTGCTGTCGATTTAGAGTGGCGTCAAGTAAAAACCGAGACTGTCTCTGAATGCTCTTTATGAGACGCATTTATGAGTTCAATCATATAAATAACCTAGAAACACATACGCGAAGTCATGGAGATAATTTTCGAAAGGTATCACGTAATTTGGACTATTCCATGCACAAAATTTTTGTCAGTTCTGAAGAATTGTGATGGTGGCACCCTCTCACGTCTCCTTCTTGCAGCGTCCGTCTCATAAGCAAATCTATAACTGGCTGATCTGCCTTCAGAATGTTACTACAGCAGTATCCAAACCAACACTTTTTGCGGACTTTACAGAACAGTTACTCTGCTATCGTCAACAATAAGCAGACTAGGAAGGAGAAATCGCAAACGAACCCCATAATAGTAGAATTAATCAGGCGGCCCGAGTTTTGAGCGTCCGCCCCCTCGACTTTGGTACAAACAGCAATGAGCTTAGAACACTCATACGTCTCTTTATATCCTTTTTGATTTGCTACGAAAATGAAAGAAAAAAAAAACTAGAAAATTTTGCATGAAGGAAAGAAGTGGAATTTGCTTAAAATTACATGCAAAGATAAATTCAACGACTACTTAAGCGTACTTTTTGGAATCCTTCCTGCTGGCTCCACCTATATATAAATGTTCATTCAAGAAGCTTTTATATAAGTTTCAAATGGTTTGTGTGATCGGCAGCCCGAACTTACTCCGCACAAGGATTGATCTTATGTTATCATCTGTCCGCATGTGCAACTCACGATCACACGTGCACATACAGGAACACGTTGTATGACGTTGTCGTGTTGCACTTTTTGCAAATTTAACGGGACGGACAAAAAGCTACAAAAGTTGTTGGCGTTTTTTTTTAAGAGAACGATCTTAGCGTTAAATTCTGTCGAATGTGCCGATTTCTGCTTCTTGTCGAATCGCTCGCAAGTTTCATCAGCGACTCCTGTTGCAGAGTTGCAGTAGTTGATAGCCTCGAACAGAAAATCTTTTAAAGGGGAGGGAAGAAGACTCTGCCAACTAACGTTATCATGGTTTAGTCGTATTCCATCGATTCTGTGATTGGCAATCGAGAATTAGAATTCCGATTCCCATGTATAACTAGCGTTGAATGGAATATTAAGTTTAGCGGAATTCACACGAAGCATTTTTTGTTGAAATAAGCGGCTGAGAGTAATTTCAGAAATAGGTAAAACCTGCACAATAAGAGAGTTGGGAGTAAGAGATGAGTAGAAATGAAGCAGTGAAAATAACGATCCCCATGAATCCACTGATCCGAGTGGGAACAGAAGTGAGCGCATTGAGGAGGTGGCCTACTAACGCAAATGTTCTATTTTATTTCTCGATGAAATGGCGACGGTGTCATTGACGGCACAATGACTTGAAAAAAAATGTTTGTTATATACAACATAGGGGTGCACTCGAGAGATAGGGGAACAACGTGAACGTTCGCTAAACAAGGTGTGCCTGCGGGAGTGCGTGAAAATGATGACGGTGGTAAATGCAGCGGGGCATTAATGACTACATTTTGCTCATAGCTGTTAACGTGCAACGGACAGGCATATGAAGTCGCGAATGCAACGCGCATGTTATGAGATTATAGGAGAATAATGCAAAGGTTCATTACTCAGAAAGTATTAGCGAGGGAAATATGATAGAGGAGAGATATCCTCCACAGAGAAAGGGAACAAAACTGAAAATTTACATAGTCTACTGTGGTGAATAAAGCCTACTCCTCGAATACTCGAGCATTTAAGAAAGTTATGAATCATAGTAGCTCAAAATCGAAAAAAAACTGTGTCGTTTTCAATTCGATGCTTTTTTGAACGAAAGGCTCGGTAGCCTTGAGGTCGGGTACCCTCAACCCGGTCCTCTTATAGAAGATCTCACAACCGGAGAGAGCCCAGTTCGATTGCCTTCAAAATAGCGCTAGTTTAAATCAACGCACCAGTTGTTTCTTGCTATTCTTTGCCTTCTATTTTTCGCTGATTACTTGTCGTTCATGAAACATCTCTGCTAAGCGACTGTCTCATGGAATTCGATGGCCTTTATTGCAAACATCATTCTCTTCATTGACAGCTCCCCTCTACGTCGTTCAATTTGCACCTTTCTTATCCTCTCTGCTTTTCTGCAAGTTTCATTGAAGAGTACCACGACGAGCGGTATGAGAAATGAGAAAGCAAGGAACTTTGCCACAGCTTGGCTGCTTCTAGCTATGCAAAAGGGAGGAGCGAAGCAAATGTTGAGAGCATTCGGTAAACTAAACAACTTTTTCAAAGTGCTTCTAGAAATCAATCCTAGAAAACTAAGATAATTTTGTGAGCGAGAGTGCAAGAAATTTCGGTTATGCAGAAATCATCGGAGCTCGAGTTAAAATCTGAAAATTAAAATGCGCATAAACGATCACTTCCCCTTCTAAGAATTAAACAGATAGCGATCGTTTGTGTTTATTTATTGCAATACGTTGGAAGCCTACCATAAGAAGCAAGCAAAACGATTATTCCTCCTCCATAATACGCTATCGAAAATTCTATAAAGGCATAAAATAATATTGACAATTCGAATTAATTGCCAAATATGACTATTAGATAATAAATTTAAAATTTTATTTCCGTTATGATATAGGCAAATTATACATTGGCGTACTGAAAGAATTTCCACTTAATTCGAAATGTTGTTGCGTCTGTGCTGTTCAACTGAACAGTTATTTATTAGAGCATAAGAAGACATTAAAAACATATAGGTAGTTAGCGGCAGCAAATCTGAGTGCAACGTTGATCGGCGATCTACGCTTTCGTGATCGCCGATATAGGCTCAAAAGTACGTTTCAAATAGGAGAGATTGTGGTGTACAGATGACGACTCGTGCATAGCTCAATGCGAGCTGTTGGTGTACTTCTGAAGGGAATTGGAATCGCTGTTGTTCGCTTCAATACTATCAGAGTGATGCGGTTTTACGTACAACATATTTCGATTATTTCGTGTTGTTATACCATCAATTATATTTTCTGCTTTTCAAATTTCTCCTCATTGAAGCTGTCTTGTTTACGAATAAGCACAGATTAGAGACAGACGGTTGGCAATGAAAAAAAAATCATCATTTTAGAACTTCGTTCTCCTTTTAAAGCCAGAATGAATGGAATTTCTACTAGCACCTATCGTTTGATGGCCTTTTTTTGCGGAATATTTAGAATTATGTGAGGATGATGATGCGACCTACCTATATTGGCGTTCATAAACTTCATTCTTTTTCACCTTCGATTGCAGCACATAGCAACCCTCTCAGCTGTGACTCAAGTAAAGAAATATTTTTGGGTACGTGAGTTGTAATCCCCTCAAATACTGCGACTGGTTATTACCTAACCGGTTCTTGCTCGCCTATCTGTAACGCCATTTCATTTCATATTGATCAATTCGTTCTTCGCATTCCCAGTGTTTCCTCTTTCTATACATGGTGAAAACGTAACCTCTACCCTTATACATATCAATCTGTCTGCTGCACAATTTCAACGTTTCAAGCTGTAAAGTTGTAGTGGTAAAATTTGCTCGGAATAATGTGCACGGTTGAGTGGCATATTAAATTGTGTTTCGTTAGATTAATCATTTGCTATAAGGACTACAAAGAGTTGAAAGTGACAAAGATATGTGAATGCAGATGAGGCTTTTTTGCATCGGAGTAGTGATGTGCAAAGAGGGATCTGACAGAGGGTCTATGCAAACAGTTGTCTGGGTTGACGAGCAAGCGCACTATTAGTGCATAGAGTTGCCCTATTCGAAAAGATTTCTCTTTGATAAAGAGCTGAATTCAGCGCTATGCGTCTCGCTCTTCTTTTATGCAGATTGTAGGGACAAGTTTTGATAAATTTTACAGGAATATTGTGCAAATGTTTTATCTCCACCAGTTGTGCTATCAATAGAGTGATGGACTGAGAGACGCAGATATAAATAGTTGCTTCGTAGATTTGTCATTATCCAAGCGATTATCCGATTGAGAGAATTTCAAAATACGCTTGTCATGCCTGTCCTGTCTTTCAGTTTGATTAGCTTCGAATTAAATTCTGCTCGTACGTTAGCTCACTGGTAGCTTAGATGGGGATAATTGAATGAAATATGTTGTTCCTCAGTGCGAACTTAAGTTTAAATGATCGTTTTCGCAACTAGGTGGTCTTAAACGACCACTGCTTTAATTTTTTTTTCTTCACGAAGTTTTAGCGATAAATGTGAATTATAAATGCGGTAATTACATAAGTAGCTGATAGACTTCCTTCTTCGATCGGAATGGTCGTCGAAGATTGTCTTCCAAGTCAGTCGATCCTATAATAGCAATCACAGAAGAGCAATTATACTTAAATCCTCCCACTGAATGTTTGCGCACATAATCCACGAGATGGGAGGGCAAATAAATGGAGCGCAGTTGTGAGACGTGAAATTTTTTAATCTCACTAGTGACTCACAACGATATTTTGTGAAACATCACATGATCAATCAACTGCGCACATGTACTTTTTATTGAAAAGTGAATGAGTCAATAGATAATGCAGTCCTAAAATGTAAAAGGTGCGTCTATTGTTAGCGACTAGAGGAGCGCGAACGATTGCTCATTGTTGTCGTTGACAAAACCTGAACTTTAAGTGTGCTTTCGCCTACTCGGGACGTAACGAGTTCACCGTGATGGTCAGCATCAATATTCTCTTCAGCTTTACGTTATTACTTCTTGTTACCGCTGCTCCTCAACGCCACCTAACTGACTATGATGAAGCTAATGCGAAAATGCTTCTTAACTTGGCGGCTGCTGCTTACTCAAACACACCTGAGACGTGTGTCAATATGTAAGAAATGCTTCTTTTTTTTAATTTTGAGCTCAATAGTGCACTAGTGAAAAGGATTTGACTAATGCCGTTGTAAAGTCGCAAAAGATTGGCGTTTAGTTTGCTCAACGAATTAGACATCAATCGCCCTTGGAATTTTGGATCCAATCACCAGGAGCAGAAAAAAAAAGAAAAGAACGTGGCAGTTGTCAGTTGGGGAAACAAATGAAAATATTTATAAACTTGATGTGCTTGATAGTTATGAGACAATGGTATTAGAATGCTAAGCTGCCATAGAAATAAATTAGCCCATAAAAAAGAGTAGTTTTTGAAACGAAATAGCAAAAGCTATTGTCAGTAAAGCGCATCACAGTGAAACAATTGTCGTTGACTACAGTCTGTCAAAATCTCGACCGAAAAAAGTACTGAGATCATTGTATAGCATTGAGTCACCAGTAGAAGTAAATCATGCTAAGTTTCGTGCCATCAGATTAGCGAAAAGATGAACAAATCATTGACCGTAGCAAATTAGCGCTTCTTTTTATGTCGTCGATTGATAGAGATCTTACACTGATGGTGAAATTTTTATGCTATGCTGTTCGATAATATGAGAAATGCAGATTCTGATTCGTGCAGCCTACAGAGACTATAATATGGCTTGAATAATAACAAATTTATGCAAATGAAATGCAAATTTGCCCTTCCATAACATAAAATTAATTAAACGCTTGGTTTTTGAATTGAGTTGAATGAAATTTACTATAAAACCGATTTTATAACGCAAAATACGTTCTATAACCAGTTGAATTACATCTACTCTTCATCTTCGGATGATCACTCGTAACCGAATTATTGAGTTCAGTTCTGTTCTTCGCCGCATTAATAGATTTGTCCATGGATAAAATCGCCCATAATTATCTGCCTTTATTCCCATTATGCGCTTCATACAACAGGGATCCTTTCAAAGCAGAAAATTTGCTACAATCATTGTAAAGAAGGTCATAGCGACCATTAGTATATCACTTTTTGTGGCTGCTCAGATTGAGGCAAATTTTTATAGGCGAATTAATACAACCGGTTGCATGGTTCTAGTTTCGCGTTGCAGAACAATGCCGTCGTCACAAAAGTGGTATATAATTATTGAGGAAAGCACTATCTGCGATGCACACGACAGTTCTTGTTCCGGCTATACAATACGATCCGATGTTGCTAGACAGTACATCGTCGTTTTTCGAGGAACGAAAACCAAGAAACAACTTCTTATTGAAGGATGGAAGTCACTCAAGCCAGGAGTAGATTTTTACGGCGTTGGAAAGGTTCATTTACCTTAATTTATTTTTCTTTGCATCATCGCAGAATTTATGAGGGCTATAGCATGTCAAAACATAGAATATTATCATCGGTAATGAAAACTAGAAGCGTAGTGCCAGCAAGACAACAGGGGACAATCATGTGTAATTAACTATACGGCAAAACATCAGACGTATGCAGCTACCGATTTCTGATTCAATTAACATTATACAGCATTCAGGAGCTTATCGATTAATAAACTGCTTCAGAATTGATTGAAACTGCTAAGTTTGCAAATTTCAATCAAAATTTTTGTGTGCGGGAACTTCTTCTTTTGCTGGCTCACGTTTTCGTTGTACATTTCATATTCTGTACTCCCTTCTCCCCAATCATATCCATATATCACAAGAAAGCATTCAGCCGCAAGCAATTTGTGAGGAAAGGTCTCAGATCCGTGCAAAAAATTTGATATCACATCAACAAATGAGAGGGTATAACAGTTTACTTTTAAAATTTGTGCACTAAATCGACAGCAAATGATGCTCATAAATGACCACTGATACCACTTGAAGGTAGCCAATGGCATTCGTAGTAGTGAACTGAACCACAGTAAAAAAAATGCGAGTGATCTCGGCTACATGATTTTTGTGGCAGACTTCAAACCGAACGGATTTTATTTAATTCTGTAAAAGTGAGTCTTTAATCCTACATTAGAGTATGAAGGCTAGCTTTGCGGTATGACAACATGCTATGAAGAGTGGTTCTCAGCATCCATCATGAGCGCATGCACACACGCATACACGCAAAAATACACAAGCGAAAATGCATACTTTACAAACCAAACACCTGCCTTCATTCTCTACGGTCAAAGGAATAATGCGTTACGTTTGCCATGCGTTTTGGATGGATATAGCCTCAGATTATTAAACGTTCCTTTCATAGTGGTCATGAAATAAACTGCGAGAATAAATGCAGTTAGGAAGCTGCGCCGAAAATAATGCTGTAGCGCATGCATTTTGAAATTCGTCTCTCACCACCAACATCTTGTGTAAATATTCAGCAAAATGAAACAATAGAAAATACGCAATCGGCCATCTGTTCAAACAATCCTCGAAATCAGAGATTTCCATCCAGTGCTTTCTTCAAACGTTACAAAAAAGTTCACTGCAGTTGTGTCACGTGTATTTATACGTTTGTAGGCATTGTGCATAGATGCACAGGTGCATTCACGCACAGTTGATTCGATCCGTTATGAGTGCGCGTTTGCTTATTTGATCATTTTATTCGGCTAATCAAGTTAAATAGCTGATGAATAGCAGTGATATAAAGTGGGCAGTTCACGTTAGTACTCACTTACTCCCACCAAATTTCAAAATCTCAAAACACGTACATATACACGCAGAAAACAATATGAAGTTGTCATAAGGTTCGCCCAAAAGTTTGCAAAAAGACGACAAATTAAGAGGCGGACAACGTCATACGAAACATACTATAATCAATGTTTTATTAATTCCACTGCGAAAAGAAAAACGCCAATAGTAACAACATCTCTCATCGTTTATATGATGAATCTTGAGAAAGCTTCAGCTAGCTTCATAAATTCTACTTCGTTTTTTTTCTTTGCAAAAATTAAAGGTGCTTCTTAAAGAGTTGGGAAGCGTTCATGCTTCCAGTTCACAGTAATCCGATTCCAACACAATGTCTCAGTCGGTTGTCAACAAAAAACAGTGAAAAACTGCTTAAGAATACATTTTTCTTATGGAACGATAGACTGTGCAAGAAGTTTGATGGAAATTTTTATTGCCTCCAAATGACTTATTGTGGAACGAGACTGATTGATGAGTATGGCATTTTCAAATGCCAATGATTCATTTATCGAAATGATCAACGGGAGCAAAATCGTCGGAACGACATCGAAATCACTCACTAAAATTCACTTCTGCAAAAATTTTTGG
This sequence comes from Ascaris suum, assembly GCA_013433145.1. NCBI lineage: Eukaryota > Metazoa > Nematoda > Chromadorea > Rhabditida > Ascarididae > Ascaris > Ascaris suum. The sequence continues at coordinate 9,255,877 of CM024174.1, forward strand.
GATTACGCGAAGCTTTTCAGCATGGAACATTCAAATACATTGAATTCTATTGAGAAAGAACTGTTCCATTCCCTATTTTCCCCTCCGCTGATATAAAAAGCTGAAAACACAAAAGTTTTTAGCCACCAACATGATTCAGCAGCTGTCAACAGGCACAACGACGAGAGATGCAAGAACAGCTGAGTGAATGAGAAAGACAGAAAAAGCAGTCAACGTTTTTTAAAGCAATTTTGGCAGTATTTTAAAATTAGCAGCGAAAAAGAATGCCACCGTGGCAAACGATGTAAACGCTAACAGAATGGGGACCGTCGAACTTCTATACAGAAAATCGAATGCAAAGTGCAGTTTGAAATGAATTCTCTCTCAAAAAATTGAACGCTGATAAGCTGCAAATCGTTAATAAAAACAGCACGGGAAAACGTTGAATGAAAACGTTTCGCAGTCAGAATACTTCGAGTGAATAAGAAGAGTGAGCAAAGAAGAACACTCCGACAGTTTCTTCTCTTTAGCTTTCTTCATTTAGCACTTTAGGTTAGTGATTCTAAAAAGTAAAATCCACGAAAAATCAGTTTTGAAGGAAAAGTTCTTCCTGAAGTGGCACTAAAGTAGCATTTGTGTTTCGAACAATGATGCCGATATGGACTTAAAATAATGTATATTTGATTTCAGGTAAATCGCTATTTTTCTCGTGCACTCGACACGATATGGCCAAACATCGAGATCCTTTTGAAGGATGCTGACACTAGAAGTTACACTGTTACGTTCACGGGACATTCTTTGGGTACGTTAATATTGCGCCTTATCTATTAGATCATTGAAGCAACAACTGTTCAGTCCAGGAAAGTTATGGCTACTTTCAAGAAATGTAATGTGAACAATTCACAGAGATTGTCGGCTTTTGAAAACTCTGCAACTGTGAATGAAGCATCTTCTATAGGAGAGGTGAGCGCTTCGGATGGGAATTAAATCTCTGTCCACTGGAGCAGAGTAAGCGAAGACGAAGTAAACCCAATGAATTCCGAAAAGAAAGAATAAAATATGGAGCGAGAAATAAAAAAGAGGATGCATACCAATTTTCAATGAATTGCCTTGAATTTTTAGTGAGATTTTATCATACTCGAGCTAGAAGGGTAGGTGCAGTACCAACCTAAGCAAAGCATCCGTCTTATATTGACCCTCTGAAAGCACGGCTATACATCCAGAGCAATTTTTTTTGTGATAAAAGAGTGGACAGTACCTTGGGCTCATAGTCTATAGCATTCCACTCGCGTGCTCACATCAAGCTCATTGTTGCTAAAAATTCACTAAATTATTCTCATTTAGCCGCTTAATAAGAGCAAATTCACGGCTAGCTATTATGACTAAAATCAAGTGAAACGTTTCTTTGATTTGCTTGATTCTTGCTGTAACAAGAGGAAAGGAAATTAGGCGATGCTATACGGGAACCTATTGTGATGCTATGGAATCTCATCTTTACATTTGCTGCGCTTCCAAAAGAAAGCATTGTTGAAAATCTAGGCTTTTGACTTTATGGACCTTTATAAGGTGTACTGTCGCATCGAAACGTCCTCGTTAGCTTAAAACTTTGATGGTTGCAAACTTAAATCGTTGAAATCGTTAAATTGAAGGTGAACATAGTAAAGCTAATTGCTTAAAACAGTTGAATCATCACGTTGCCCTATTTTGTTGGATCACTGTAATAAGCGAGAACGACGCTTGCAACTACGCAACCTTTAGGTGGAAGGAAATTCTTGAAAATTTCCTATATTTCAATCATTTCAACGATAATTGCGTTGACATTCATCACTCTCATAGAATGCGACCAAAATTTCTAGCCAAACCAATGAGGAATATTACAGGTGGAGCATTGGCATCACTAGCCGCAATGAGAACCGTGTTAGAAAATCTACGAAGTTCACATGAAGTGAAACTTGTTACCTTTGGACAACCGCGTGTTGGTGATAGAGAACTTGCAATGAAACACGATGAGCTTGTCCCTCACAGGTGGAGTTTTCATCTCTTTTTTTCCCTTCATCTAGCTGTGTTCACGCTTATTATTTCACGTAATGAATGGAACAATCAAAATGCAGCCATAGTTGATACAATGAGCAATATTTGTGAAAAACCGTGCAAAAGACGACATGATTTGGCGCAAATTTCTCATTTCAATGCAAATTTAATACCGATTTATTTGATCAATTACTGATTAATCATTCTCAAATATATTCAATTCAGAGTTTTCTATTGGCAATTTCACAGCGTCTTTCAATTTACAATAAGCTTTAAATGAGCTTATCAAATTAGCAATTTTCGATTGAATTGGCTAATTGTAATGAGACATTGTCGTTCGTCGTGTAAAGTTAACATGGCAGCAATAGTATCGTTTCACAATGTGAAATATTACACGGCCATTATCTGAACGTTCAACGATGTACGAAATGTCGTTCGGCATTTAATATTTCCTCTGAGTGATTTTAGTATGTCGATAAATCTTCCAAATAAGTCTTGAATTTTCGAACTCGACAAATTTTCTTCTGCAGCAAGATAATAGATTGCAGTAAGTCAAAATTAGTGATATATGCAGGAACGAGGCAAGGAATGTGGACTTTCCTCATTATCGAAAACTCAATAGACGAAACAGGGAAACATGTTTTTTGCCCATAATAGTCCAAGTTTTCAGGAAGAAGAAACTTATTGTCATTTTCAGTGCCAAATTCAGCGCTGAAAAAGCTCTCTGCTAGGAGCTTCCCCTCTTTGCCTTTGCTCCCTCTCCCTTCTCAAACTTTTATCGCCTCATCGCCTCTCAATGATTAGAAGGATGTTGGTAAAGTCGTTAACAATAATAACCGTTTTAGTGGTTTCTTACAGCTACCGCGTCGTTCATCGAGCCGACATTGTTCCCCATTTGCCAGCCTGTCAGAAAGATGACGATGATTCTGAGAGGAAGGATGACAAAAGTAAACCCTGTGATACGAACGGCGACGGTAGAGCTTATCATCATGGAACTGAAATATGGTACGCATAAAAATGCTTTCACTTTTTTGGCATTAGGTGAATATTCCCAGCAACTTTCTAGGGTTGACATGAATTTTTTCTTTCTTTTTCCACCAACGGTAATAAATTAGTAAAAGTTTCGGTCCGTTGCTGAAGGCCCACGAAAAGATTGCTCACGAAGCAACAAGTGCATTCATAGAATTGATTCGATGAAACGAGAGGCAGTTTTTTGAAAACCGCATATTCAGTTTTGGTTGATGAGCGCAATATGATGTGTCGATTACAAATGTAACTGAAATTTTAAAAATTGGAGGGGATTTTTTTTGAGAATGACACGACAATCTTCCACACAGGAACAAGACATTTGGCCTGCCGCAGATGCGGATAAAAAGGAAACAAATTTTGAGCAGATGTTGAGAAATGATCTGTGTAGAGCCGGTAACGCCAAGCTGATAAGGTGCATGAGAAGATATATTAAACGAAGCAGGCCGGCGGAGTCATTTCTATTCGTTGCATAATTAGAACGCCTAGATTTGCCGTTAAGAAGAAAGAAATTCTGTAAACGATCTAGATGAAACTCGAATTATTCATATTAACGAAACGTTCAATAAAAGATTGAAAAAACGCTAAGAGTATTGGCAACAGTGTGTACCCGTGCAATTTTCATTTATTCTCTTTATTTCAAAATTCAATAGTGTAGAAGCACACTAAAGGTTTTCCAACAGAGGTGGCAACAAAGGGAGAACTATCGGAAAAGCAGCAGGCCTGGCCGAGTAGGTGGTGAATGCATTGGAGGAAAAGCAAATTCCAGGCAAGTATAACACGAAACCCGGAAGTGTGTGCAAAATTTTTTGTATTCCGATATTTTTTATCGAACTGAAGTTAACACCCACATCAACTACGGCGATTGCGCACATTTAAATACTTCTAAGAGTAGTGAAGGCCAGGTGCAGTTCTATGAGAAAGACCCAAATGAGATTTAAATCCAGACTCCTAACCTAACAGTTTAATATGGCTAGTATTAGCTGGGGTAGCTTTGCAAAATGCAGAATAGACGGAGCATTTCTTAATATTATTTAACACTCTGATATCAGAAAGCAAGTAAGGAGGCAATGCAGGAGTCAAAGAGGACTCTTTGCAATGTCAACACACTTACATTACAAAACGCGAGAATATCGTTTGCAATTTTCGACGGTCTTCCAGCGGCACTAATCACTGCAAATCCAATGCAGTGCAGTTAACTCGCCGAAGTGACGAGCACCCTCTGTCCAACTCACCTTCTAACTTGAAGAAGCATTCATGTCGGAAGTTGGTATGAAACATGTGATGTTTCGTCGAAAATACGTAGTAGCTCGCATATTTTCGAAAAGTTGACGGGTACTTGAAGATCTGTCATTTTGAGGTCTGTAGTAAGCGGCATGGTGCACTTCGGATTCATAGGAGACACCATTTATCTATATGAGGATGAAAACGCATTCTTATGAGAAACCACTACTCCAACCACAGTGAGTCGACTACCCCAACTTTTGCCAGATCTCAAGGCTTTATAACCACAGAAACCGAAAAGGCTTTTAAAAGCTGGTGTGGTCTCTAAAATCCCATGGGGGGTTTAGTCGAGATCAATTCCACCGAAATTCTTAATGGCATGCAGGGACGAAGGGACTGCAGACGATCAGGGAAAAAGAAAATTGGAGAACACGAAAACGGGAGCACCTCTTTGATGGGCTTCCACACCCATCATGTTAAACTTATTACGGGAATTTGTTAATAAAGCCTGGTTGCTTATGACACTGTTTGGCCATATGCGATGGTACGCTTGACAAAACCGCGCCGAAATGGAGCATGTGTTGTTTGCAGCAATCAATGTCAACTACCAGTTGGACGATTTCAGGTATCCTTACGGAATGAAACCAGGAGCGGAATATTTCGAGTGCCTTGGACGACCGAAAGGCGAGGACTTCAACTGCAGTGATAGCCTTACTTTTGATCTTTCCGAATACGACATCTATATTAGTGATCATCGACATTACTTCGATCACAAGGTACGTGGTATATTCTCCTGCTGTTGGGCGAGTGAGTCGATACAGTAAATATGTGGAACGTATATAGTAAATGCTAAACGGCTAAACGGTTGCTAACTGATTGTCAGTTGCTTTAAAGAATAGCCCAAAACATACGTGATAAGAGAACAAAGAAAAAAAAATCGTTTATTTGAGATAAAATAGCTCAAATTTCCCGCACAAACATTGGTTGCATGGAGGATTCTTCTCCACTGTCGGAAAAAAACAACTCTTACAAGATATCAAAGCGTTGAAACAGCAAACTGCTACGTGCAGCGACCGTTTTTGATGCAGAATTTGTCGCCTGAATAGGCCGTGCTGGCGGTGTGGAAGTGCGCGTTGCAAGAATCTCTTGTTAGGTCATAACCACTGCTCATAATAGTTTAAGAGGCAGTTTAATTTTTTGCTTTTCCTTGACTCCCATTATCGGTTTGTGTATTCATTTCTATGACATTCCGTTTATTTAGAGCAATCTTTTTGTGATGAATGACTCGTTCATAATCATATGTCGAGAGCTGTTAAGAATGAGATGATGCATCTTTATAGCACTCTACCACTACTTTCCCATCGTCTCGGGATTTGCAAAGCGCGGTACTTCCCAAAGTCACCTGAAATTAAATTCACATTGAAGTTATACTCCAGCTGCTCTTTGCCGAAAGGATGCTCAGCTATGTGACGAGTGAAAAAGTCGATTTAGGTGCCAACCTATGGGAAGCTGGGATGTGTGGAATTGACGGAGGAGGTGGCGGTAAAAGAATCGGCAGAATCCCTTGGCCAGGCGTCATCCGCACAGTCGAATACCGAATCCGCTCTTAGAAAGGTCATCAATAGTGTCGCCACGGTCGCTCGATTTCTTGGTATTCACAGGAAGTGAGTAATATGTGCAAAGATTCCCCATATTTTGGGCGCTGTATCCTTTATTTTAGAGATTCTCCTATTTGTACTTACGATCTTCAACAGCTTGGCCGGTAGAAATATTGCCCTGATACTTTCGTTCCCGTATCTTGCAGGCTTGTTACTTTGTAAGAGCTATCGTAAAAGCTCAGTTGGTTCCAAATTTCCTAAGCTTAAAGGCGAATTGCTCTAGTGACAGAAAATTTTTGTGAGGTGGAAGCTATTTTCCTTCCAAAAAGTTGCCCAAGTACAGCAACAATATTGCCTTTCAGAACCATAGCAACAATTTTTTTTCGAGGGAGTTGAATGGCAGAATCAGAAAAGAATGCTTGTAGATGAGGCTTTTTTATTGTCACGAGGCTTATTTTTCCTTGCTAAAAAATTTCACTGTGTTTAAGGGATGGATTAATCGGAAAATTTGCAGTATGCTCCCTAAATAGCATAATGGCAGAATTAAGGAATCCCAAATTCAAAGTTCAATTATATTTCGCAAATTGAAGATCCAAAATTCGGTTCACTCAATTCCATATCTGTTCACTTCACTTTTCAGCAGCACTGATTTGCGTCCAGTGTGCTAACTTATAACTCGATTTCGCTTTCTTCTTCAGTGATATATTTCGATGCATATTTTTATGCTTTTATTTCTTATTTTTCTTCCTTATATGCAACATTCTCTTAGAGAGTATAAAACTGCACTGATCAAGAGCCTGTATTGTAACGGTGATATGTGCATATGGCTGTGCATTATAATGACCGCTTTCTTCAAAGTAGAAAGGCGAAAATGGAAACAATGCAAAATCATGTGATGAAAAAACAATAAACTGCTATTCCGTCCGACGTTGTTGTTGATATCACATCTCTAAAGTTATTATATTTAATGGAATCTAACAAAAAATTCACTGCGAATAAATTAATTATAAATTGAAATGACATTTAAAAGACGCTCAATGGGGGTCTATTTCGATGTATACGATCAGAATTTCCACGTTGAGTCTCATAATACAACGGATGAAAGATTATTTACATCAAATTCATTGATTATCACTGTGAAAAAAATATCCCAAATAAATGAATAAATTAGAAAAATATATTTGTGTGTTGGAAAACAAATTCTTAACGCTGAATTAGAAGACTGCATTCTTGACACCAAACAAAAAACCGCAGTGAATAAGCAAAACGAATTATTCAAATAGAAGGAAAATACACACAAAACTGAGTGCAAGTGTTCGTGAAGTTAACTGAGAATCGCATTCATTTATTCAGCTTCTATTGAAATTTGAGATATGATGCTTCCGCTTACTCGAGCATCATTAAAGATCATATGCTCTTAAACTTACACAAGAGACAACTCAGCGTTTTCGTTCCAATCATTCTTCTCATATTATGTGAGCGCTTTGGAGCCACATATCATAGGATGATTTTACTGTACTTCCTTGAATATACTCATGGCATTTCTTTGTGTTTAACTTATATGGGAGAAAAATTAAAGAACACAGTGGAAACATTTGAAGAGTTATTTACAGGTCAATATTCACGGAATATGCTTGGGTGGTCGTTGTTGAGTACTTACAGCAATTATTGAATTTTCTTTTTAAAACACACAGTGAGTCTCCCTCTTATAGTCCGACCATTTTGCGAAAGGTTACTAGATAAGTAATTCTTGAGGCTATGTAGGGTCGGACAGATTATGTTCGTTCACTTGTTCATCTACCACTTTCCATTCATGGCTATTCTTAAATCAGCCCAGCACCAAGATGTCTTCTCATCCTCCCTTTCCCACATCATCCTTCCCACATCCTTCCCAGCTACAAAAAAGCGAGGAACGCGTCTCCTCTTTTGAGAACCTATTCCGCCTTCCCTCAGGTTCTGAGTACACACCTATTTCTGCGTTTGCAATTGATCGAACACTTCCCTCAGGAAGTTCTTCATAATTAAGCAAGCGTGCGAAAATGTACGAATAACTCGGAAGAATGGAAAATGTATGAATATCCTTGAACAGTAAACGCAATAAAGTAGACATCAAGTGGAGAAAAAGATGGGCACAAAAAAGTTACACTTGTATTTCAAATTCTTTTTTGACGGCATCACAGAATTACATGTTGATGTTTTCGCAAAAGCCGACATCTTCTTAATTTTAGTCACCCTTAAGACGTTTTTTTGGCGACGAATTTTTTGTTTATTTGCGCAATTTGAAAACAAATGAGCACTTCGAATTTAGTGGAAACACCAGAGCGCAAGAGCAGCTGGTGCTAGGCAATAATCGTCGTATGATGTTGGATGCGAAAGCGCATCCTCCCACCCACATCTTTTTTTGTTTTGAGCTGCAGCTCACATCGCTTTTACAAACGATGCTTTTATCCTATACGTTTATTGTTGCTATTTTAAATTCCCCTTCATTTAGACTCGTACTTAATGGAATTGCATTTGAGTTCTTCATTTCTTTTGTTAAAGTGTGCGCACTTAATGACATACTCTTTTACAGCTTCCATCAAAAAGCAAAACATGGATCGATTTTGCGAAATACTCGATCCATGCAAGTTGTATTGATGATCGCTGTTTTCATCAAGCCCCTTTCCAAAGTTGCATAATCTTTCGTTCACTAAAGCAACATTTCTCGATTATAGCATTACTCAGTCAGTGCAAATTTTATGTATTCTTCGCTTCTTTGTTCTAAATGAATAAAACGGTTATAAACTCTATCTGCCTGAACTATGTATCATGGAGGTATTCCTCTCGTTGAAAAAGCTTCGGATTGATAGCTGTCGGCATAATGTGAACCATAAAAGGTATTTACATGTTAGTTAAGTGTCTATATGATGCGTTTTTCTCTATATCATGCTGAAATGTCTTCCTGGCACGAAATTACTTATGACATATGCAACTAATAGGCAGTTGTTCAGTTTTCCGCAAGAGTGCCACTTATAAAAAACATTCATCGATTTGAAGGCGGACTATCCAACAAGTGACGCAAATCTCTAATGGGCGCTTTACCATTGCAAAGCTAAGAATATTTTATGTCCGGATAATGCTCTTCTTGTTGCTAAAATTTCGAATTGCTTCTTTTTTCTCGCCATTTCTCGCTACTGAAGAGTTTCTTTTTTTCACCCATTATTTTGTCTTTCTTCAAGTTGAGTAATTTCTTTAAAGTTTTACAAAGGAGAAAAATAAATGTGTGTAAACATTTTTCGAAATTTGTGATTTTAGAGAGGAAAAAACAAAGTTTCAAGCGGAATTTTCACAGAATTCTTCGAAAGATTTCTGAAGGTAAAACAAATGTATGGATATGTCCCGATTTTTATTATCGGAGAGCTTATGCTTATGGTGTATATCTTCATCGATAAACGAATTTAAAAATATTTTTGCTCTTAGTGGTTGTTTTCCACGAAATGTGGTGGATTTTATCGTAACTTCGATCTCGCATAATTAAATAGCACTCACTGACTAATTTTTGAACCGTTCGAACGAGCCTCCATAAAGGTACTAACCGCCCTCTTGAACATTTTAATCGCCCAGTTGAGAGGATGCTTTTCGCTTGTTTAGTTGCATAGACAAATATAAAGACGATTATGCTAATTAATATTAAACAAGTGGAAGACATTGACAGTAACTATTATGTTTATTCGAATTTTTATCACTGGAATTATCGGACCTTATGAAACACTTATCACGTTATCAACAATTTCACTCATTGTTCTTGAACGCAATTGAAAGGCGAATCGCATCTCGTGAAGCACTAACGAGGAGTGAATCAGAAACGCTAAAAGTGAGAACTAATGAACAATTGCAACTAAAAAAACAGCTCATCATCATTGGCTGTAATGATGAGTTCATTTTTTTGTGTGAGTGATTCATGCTGCATCGATCGTCGTTCTATGATCCAATATTATTCGCGCTTAGTGATGTTTGCAACGCACTACGATGTGTTTTATTTACGTACAAATGGGCTCTAAAATAAAGCAAAATATATTCATTTAAAAACTGAAGAGATGAAGTAAATTTGACACCAAAGAAAAGTGAAAATGGGAAGGATGGAAATTCTTATGCACTCGGAATCTTTTTCGAGGGCTCAAAGAATTGTTTCACACGTGGCTCGTGATGAAAAGAAAGAAGCTTGCTTGCAAAAGCACTTCTTATTGACAGATGCATTTAGCAACACATAATGTGATCGAAGCAGAAATTAACCTTGCATCTGAGATTTCTCTTGCTCTCTTCTAATGTGCTGTTACATTTTCATCGTTTTTATTAAATATTTGCAGCTTTATATCGCATAATGAACGAGAAGTTGCTATTCGTCGTATCGAATACCAAAGACGGATTATTTCACGACGAAAAAGCACTGTTATTATAGAATAGCGATATGTGCCTTAGATATCGCGATTTATGCCAAAGAGACTTTATTTGTTTCCCTCCTGTTGCACCGTGTTTTTGTCAATTTATGCATACCATATACGTCTGAGTCACTGAACTTATCGCTTGCAAACTGTTGGTAAATGGGCTGAGATGACAAAAGTTGTGTTTCAAGCCCCGACAGTTGAAGTGGGGTTGGGCAAACCCCTTCTCTCCCTCCCATCCTCCCTCCAGCGCTAAAATGCTGCCTTTGAACCTCAGACACCATCGTCGCTACTCCTTGAGAACACCACCTACTTCACTCCATCGCCGCGTAGTTGTTTGAAAGCGAATTTTGATAAGAACATTTTAAATTTTTGTCAACCGAACACTTTGCAGCAGTTACTTCACCCTTTCGAAAAAGCTGCATTGATACGAGGAATAACATGAAACGACGTGGGGAATGGCCCCGTCGGTCCACTTTTTCCCCCGATATTTTTGTCGAAATGCCCTTCCCATCCATTTCTGTTCCCAGAAGAACACTCTTTGATGAACTGTTCCCTCAACATTTCCCGGTGAACTGTTCCCTCACCGGGAAAAATTGATCGATATCTCGGTGGAGACACCCTCAACTGGAAATCCTATATTCACGCCACACTAAACGCAAGCAATTTTTTCCCACATTTATTCTTTTTCTATTTTGTTAAGCGTCATTGCGTGATTGTGCTCATCTCACCTTTGCGGCCAAACACAACAATTATTGCTTGTGTGCGCTGCATATTGGTCAACCCACATAAGCCTTGAGCGGGCAGCTGCTGTTTTGAAGAAAGTTGCGAGAGGCTCATCAGATCGACCACTTCGTTTCATTTATTTGCAGCCGGCTGATTTGAAATGAATGCTGCTGGAAAACAAATGCGCCAAGCAAATGCTCCCAACCGGACGCTATCTTTTGTCCTATCCTTTTTAAAACAGCGCCGCCTTCAAACATGTGTTCGCCCTGACAGTTTATTTTATTATTTAAGAAGCTCAGATTGCTAACTATCTAGGGTGTTCTTTATTGTCTCCTCTGTCATCTCCAGCTCGCTTCAATCCATCAGTGAAAGGAAGCTCAGCTTCTGCCAATACACAATAACTATTTATTCTGTGTGTTGCACGCAATCGGTGCTTTTTATAGTGGTTACTCTTTTTAAATGATAATTTAACACGTTGTCACGAAAGTTATCAATTGTATTCGCATATGTCAGAATGAAATTGAGGTAAGTGTAGAGCAATGAACACTTTCAGAGCTTATAAATTTTATAGGTTCTTTGAAGTAGGCACTCATGAGAATGTTCTATGCTTTCGCAAAGCTCGCATAATTATTACGCTTCTCTCAATTCTTCACACAAACATCGCTTTTCGCTTCAAGTCTTTTTAATTGATATATTATCGAAGACTCAAATTACCTCACAAATTAACCGAATATTCTTTTTTTCATTTGATCTATTAAAAGCGTAGCGAAAAAAAAATTACTATTGAATAACCGCATAGAATTCGCGATATTTTCTAATTGAATTTTGATGAAATTTCGCATTAGCCGAGGATTAAAGTCAAATATGATGCGAATCGTTTCTAATAAAATTGCAAATTCTTTAGTGTTTACTTGAAAACGGTGCTATGAATTTTGTGTTATATTAATGTGGATAGAATATTGATTTTTCGTAAAAGATTTTAAGCATTTATTACAAGAAATATGTAAAGAAGTAATGCAAATGAATGCGACGAGAGGAAACGGCTGAAAAAAAAAACCGTTTCGAATTCAGCTCACCGACAAATGACTCAGCTCAGAAATTTGCATTTCCACCCACTATTCGAATATCTAAAAACAAAAGCATTATGCCTCTTAGCGTTGTGCTATTGTAAGAAATCGATCAATATCACAAGCCGTGTGCAAAAAAATCCATTTTCACTTATCCACCTTACACTATTGACAGTCGGCATCACCCGACTGTCAATAACGACCAGTTGAATATAGGCTAGAAATTGGAGCTCATTGCCGACGTAGAGCAAACCTAAATTTCACGCTGTTAGCCTCATTGGCACGTAAGGTGAAATTGCCAGACGGCTGAGAAGATAAGTTTAGACGCATGCGCACAACGGTTTCCTTTATTGCTCGATTATTCGAAAATGTTCCACCTCAGCTGCTGGATTTGATACTAAAATAAAACATCCCAAAATTCACAACTTACTTTCTCAATTTGTACAGTTTGATGGCCTTTTGTTTACTAATCGTCCCTTTTGTTAGAGTGATCGAATTCAGCTGCGGCTCTCGAACACCTTCAGCCTGCCGATCAAAAAGCATTTCTCAGAATGCGGCTACTTCCATAAGCGAACAGAAAATAGACAGTTAGTAAATGTTTAGCATAGTTTTCACGCTCCAAAAAGACCGTATCAATGGCAAGAGCATAGTCTACGATACGCAAAAAAGACAGCTAACAGGAGGAAGAAACGTCCTTTTTTTCCATGTTTGCTTTTATGCCTCGCTAATTGCGCCCGTGCTTTTCACCTGTTCTTTTCGCAGAAGAGCTCCTGTACAAATAGTTAGAACCAACTCTATTTACTGTTCGTAAACGTTACTGCCTGCGCTTGTGTTTATGCACTCGTTAAAAAATTTCCAAACGCGACGAGAGGTTTTTATTCCGCCGAGCGAGATTTGAATTTATACCTGAATCAGCAGACTCACTTTGCAGGGTATTTGGGATATGATCAGTCGTTCCAAATTCCTAATAATACCGGATGATGCAAAATGAAATAATTTTTCCAATTTCATCGAGTACAATACGCAAAAAGCGCTCACGTTGCAAAATTTTGCTGCGCCGATGCCCTGATAAACCGTCCTCTAAATGTTCATTTGGCATAAGAAAGGAGGTTAAATGAGCCGCAAAACTCTAGATGTGACCGTTTTTGAAATCGAATCTAGTATTTATAGTGACGCTGTTCTGTTTATGTCTAATCATGAGTTCCATCCATTCCTTCATTTCCGTTCAATCAAAGAATTGTTTCACTGAGGGTTCTCTTCACTTGCAGTGGGTCCTTTGAGCTCCCAAAGGAATTAAGTGACGCTCACGGAAACGTTATCATATATGCGCTTTGCATTTAAACGATTCTTTAAAGTAGTATTTATTATATTTTCATTATCAGAAGGAATTATGAACGTAAATAACTGCGAAGATCACAGAGATGAAAATTTTGAGAAATAATTTAACTTTTACAACATTACTGTAAAAGCGCGTTAATTTTTCGATGATTCATAGGGGAGAATTTGTCAAGCGGAGATTGTCGAGTATTTATTTGCTCAAAAAGAGTGACTACAAAGCACTCAAGCAAATCCTCTAAAGTAACATTTATTATGTCCAATTCATGAGTTCCAGCCATTTCTTCAATTTCTTCAGCTCAGGCAAATAAACTCACTCGCTTTCAAGCACTCTCTATCAAATTCGACATTCTATGCGAAAAAAAAAAACAGAATGTTTACCTGTGACTACTGTTTTTTAAGGTTCGTGCTTACAGTGACACAAAAGAGGTCTAAGGACACAATGGCAGCGGAAATTTCCCTGCTAAAACGCTTTTCATTGCTTAAGGAAAATGTACCACATCGAGCACATTAAAGCAAGTTGGATCAGCTTTCATACGTTTCCTTGCTTGTTAATCCTTTTCATTATCACTCTATAAGCTCTTATTAACCTTTTACGTCAATACTGTCAAGTAGGCCGGAAGCAATGAGATAGCGGAAATCGATAATTTAATGCTGAAGCCAGTTCTATGTCTGTATCTCGATTAAAAACGCCTGATCAACAACACTTTTCTTTGCCAGATTGGAAGCATTGGGGATTGCTCATGTGGTCTTTATTCACGGCTTAGGCTCGTGATGCTCTCTAATGAATTGCCACTCCACCAGGTGACTATGACCACTCGGAAAATGAGCGAGGCAAATGCCGTGTTCGCTCTGCTGGCAGTTTCTGCGGTGTGCAGAAAAGTCAAAAGCAATGCATCGTTACATTCGTTTTTCATTCCTTCGCAAAGCCGTCGAGCGCATAGAGGACTTCCCTCTGCAGAAAAATTTTCCGAACTTCCTTTCCCAATTTATTCACAGCTGCAATGCTCTACAGCTTAACAATTTCTTGAGTTCGTGGTGCACCATTCTCCTCAGAAGATTTTTCTGCCGCTTTTTAAAGTATTACTCATATGGCATGAAAAATATCATTTCACTCGACGGAACAGAGATCTCACCTTGGAGGCCTAAAAAAACGCTATTTCTTTGGAGGATAATAATCTCGGCAAACTTCTCAGGGGCGCCTAGGGAGTTCTTCGAATTCTAGTTTCTATGACGAGACAAAAATGCAACGTTGAACTCGCTTTTATGGACTTTTATAAAGTTGCACGGATGATTTGCGAGAAACTTTTCAATATTTTACATACATGTATATGTGAGCGCGATCAGCGAGTGACTTCACTTTGAAGATCACAAAGTTAGGTGATAAAATTTAACGAAGGTAGCTCACACGAGAGGTTACCTCAGGTCTCTAATTTCATAGTGATTCACTACTGGCAGCTGAATGAGTCACACAAGTTGCGTGTTAAACTTGCTTCATATATGGTCGAAAAATTGAGCTTTTAGCTCAGGATGCGCACAAAAGATACGCTATATTGATGTATTTTTAATCTTTTTTTGCGTTGTTTTCGTATGTTGTGGCAAGCGGTTAGCATTCTAGCCTGAAAGACTGAGCTGAAGTTGCACACAGAGTCACTCTCAATGGTATATTTTCCCAGATAACACATCTCAGTGTTATCTGCTTAATATCCAGAAATAAGGTGATAGTATAGAGATCACTATGAACCTGTAGAAACCTCTCAGTGATGAAGCAATGTATGAATGTTTCTTAAGCAGGAGGATTAGGCAAGCAGTAAAGTGACCTATATAAGGTCAAAGTGGATCCGCAAGAAAAACAGAAACGAGTTTGTTCGCGTTCACTGCTTAGCCTTTGGGGTATTTGCACAATTTAATTATTACAATCGGTTGGCCTGCAACTGAAAGAAAATCAGTAAATATAATGAACAATTCGAAACAAGTTCACGTGAGAATGGAAACGTAATTATTACGCTAGCTCATTAAGTTCATTTCTCCGCTTGTTTAAGTCTTCGCTGAAAAAACTTAATGATTTGCCAGCGACCTTAACAAATTTGTGAGAACTTTTCAGTTGCTTTTATGATGCTATTATAAAAGATGACGCGTTTTCTCATTTCTCATACTTATATTTCATTTCCTCAATTCTCCCATCGTTTTTTTGGTTTCTAATTCGTGCTTATGATAGATTGCTATTTGCATATTCGAAGCAATCTTTCTTTTGCAAAAAATGGGCATCTCTGAAATTAGAAGTCCATTTGCTAAAGGATTTCACCCATGAATTCGCTAATTTGCCTGTCCAATTCCTAAATATCACCTAACCGCATCTTACACGGAAGTTTTTCTTTATTCGTTTAAACTCTCACGTGAAGAAATGTTTTTCCAGTGTGATGTCAGTTGATTATGGTAACTCAAATGAAGGTAGTTGTGAACGAGAGCTTTCTGATGTGGAAAGTCTTCTTCCCGATAAGAACTGCCTCATACGGGGAAAAAATTATGCATTTGCTATTGGCCGTCGAATAGCACGAGGACGTTTTGGTGCCGTTTATGAGGTAAGTAAGGCACTCTTTTTTTTGTACAGATGGTCTCACCCCAGTCACGTGTTCAGCAATCTCAATGACATGACCTTTACATAAAAGTTTTTCGCAAAGAAGCGTTCATGGATTTTTGTTCTTTCATATTGAATGCTATGATGAATGAGCGTCGTGAAAATCAAGACGTCAAAATGTCGTCGTACCGTGTCGTCGAAGTAAATGCCATCGAATTTTGATGTTAAGTTGGGAATATTGCTATGGATTATTATTGAAATTCTAGTATAAACTAAAAGCTTTCTAACATTAAGTCCTCTGAGAAAAGACATCAATGAGAAGCGCCTGCGCATTAAATGTGACAAATGAGCTCGCCTTTGATACACCAGGAGAAGGGGGATGGTGATTAGTGAATCGTGCGACATATAACAGTTAAATTTTTTAGGTACTACGACAATCAGATGGGAGGCGTTTTGCAGCGAAGCTTGAAGTATGCGATGCGCATTTCCATGGTCTACATCTCGATTATGCAGTTTTAAATCAGGCTTCAAAAGCGAATTGCAAACATTTTATTTCTTTGATTGATCGTGGTAAAATCGAAGGACATTTCAAATTCGTCATCATGGGAATGGTAATTAATAGATCGTTGACTTTATTTGTATAACACCATCGAAACGTTCTTGACTTTAGCTGATGGCCGCTAAACATTTCAAAGAGGTAATGAATTATAACCACCCATACAATTGATGCGTCCCTATAGGTGATGCACGTGAACTTTGATCATGGAGTAACCTTGTGCACAGCTCATCAAACTATGTGTGGCCGAGCTTAACAGTGAACATAACTGATGGACAAAAAATTGTTTTGTGTGTGCACAGGTGCTCACCTGTGGGATAGGTAGGTAGTCATTCTATTGCCTCGTTCAAATCCCCCCTTAATGCAACCGTTCATTTGCAAGAATGAAACCGAATTTTTAGAAATTGAGAACTGAATGAGCTTATACCCTCGGATATATTCCTCCACACCAATCTGAGCCGTGGAAATTATTTAAAGCAATTTTATTTGTCCATCTGCACGCTACGATGCTAGTGACTTCTATAAACTTGCAAAATCGGCACGTGCTCGCGTGAGGCTTTTCCACGTACTCTTCTGTGGGAAATAAACACGGAAGCAAAATGCAAAAGAGGTGACATTCAAAGGTTTATAGTAATGAAGCAAATCAAGCTGCTGCTACAAATTTTGTTTGGGAGGTAGTGCGAAGAGTTTCGAGGTGGGGGGGGGGGGGGTTTGAAAAAAGCCTCAGATGCACAAACGCAGCAACCTGCATAATATACTTAAGAATTACACTTAGAACACTATTGGTAGCAAAAACAACAACACTAAATTATTGCCTAAATAAGGAAACAAAGTAAAGGTGCTTGAGCAACTGACAGCCATTTTTTTATGTCTACATTTGTAGAGGTGCAGTTGATATTTCTATAGCGTAATGTGCAAACATCATCCATATACTGAGTGGAAGATTTATGTCATTTACGAAGGTTTTCAATCAAAAGTGACAGTTCGTAACTAAAGCAAGAAAATGAAATAGCATCTTGAGCATAGAACTTTGTCTTGGTAGTAGTTTTGCATGAACTTCCGGTTTACCACAATAAGCATATTTGAAGGCTCACTTCTAGGTATATATAGTTTTTCCTCTACCTCGCCTTGATTGCTTTCTATGCTTTAATTCAGCCTATGTAACGTGCCAAAAGCGAAAATATGACCGTTAAGGTTTAATTTTCTCACTCTCTACTCACCGAAGGAGCACAAATTTTTTTAAAAAGTGATAAAAAATCCTCATGTCATTCATTTAAGAGTTTTTTTGTCGTGAAATTAATATGCTGCTGAATCTCATCTTTCAGTTTTCTGTTATACATTATTCATCGATAGTCTTAAGTCTCACTTCGCATTATTTTTGACTTCATATATGATCCATCATGAAAAATTTAGCCCAGAA
Source organism: Ascaris suum (assembly GCA_013433145.1). NCBI lineage: Eukaryota > Metazoa > Nematoda > Chromadorea > Rhabditida > Ascarididae > Ascaris > Ascaris suum. The sequence continues at coordinate 9,273,838 of CM024174.1, forward strand.
AAAATTAAACTCTGCGAGGGAAATCTTCTACTGAAATGAAAAAAAGGTTTCTGAAGAGACCTTTATATCTTCGAAACTGCTGATCTATTCTGTTTCATATGTTTGTCAACGTTTCATCTTTTTTTTTCCTAACAGCTGGGAGAAAATCTGCACAAATTGCGTTATATGTTCGTTGAGTGTCGATTCTCACTTTCAACGGCTCTTCGAGTGGGTATTCAGTGTTTAGCTGCGATCGAAGAACTTCACTCGCTTGGTTTCATACATCGTGACGTTAAGGTGAAACACTTTCCGAGATGCACTCTTTATAAAATTGCGCCTTATTCGAGTATTCTTTAGCGGTCAAAAGAACGAGCATAATAAAGAGCTCCATCAGAATAGCGTCTATTTCACACTGCGCGTAATTTATTCGATGTAAACCCCAGAAGTACTTGACGGGTTCTGCTGCGCATAAAGGTTCAATGATGTCTACCGGTTCCGCGCTTTTTATATGGCTAGCGGTCCTCAATGGTGTATTCAGTCTTCTAACTTTGCAGATTGCAGACAACTATTTACCACGTAGTTTGAATGCTGGTCTCAAAAATATAGCGCTAATGGGAATATTTACCACACTACTGTTAATATTATTAAGTAACTAAATGGCGCAGTTAAATGAAAGCCAAAGTCGTGTCTGCAATGCATGATCTCCGTCAGGGATGTAGGTGCCATTTGAAGTTAAGTAAGCTGGCCGTTGATACCGTTTGAAATTACCCAGGACGAGTAGTAGCACGTGAGCGCCGTTCGTGGCGCAAGTGTCGTCGTAGCGAAATCCATTCTTAGCGGGAATTACCCGAGTATGAAGCCGTTCATAGCAAAGACGTTCATGAGCACCTTAGATACTCTAGCACTTTCTTCACGCTGTTGGTGGTAATAGTAGTATGTGCGGTATGTTGGTTCAAACTATCAAATTCATTTAACCGCTCTCCTCCTCCTCTCTCTCTCACCCACTCATTCTCTCTTTCTCTCCCTCCCTCTTTCTCAAAAAACGAAGAGACTGCTTGAATGCAAGGATGATGCCTTTCAAAAAAGAAAGAAGCGAAAATTCTATAACGAACGTGATTTATGAAGGCTTAACAGTCGCCCTCTTTCATCGAAGTTGCTTCTGAAATGAAAGTTCGCTAATCGTTTTGGGTCTTAGTATCTGTGGTGAGGGGTTATCAAACTGCTGCAGATAGCCATGACGCTTTTCTATTTGTTACCATTCAATTAAGCTCACTATTTTAATGTTGTCTCACGGGTGGTCTGAAAAAGAGCTCTTCTCGAAACCCCATTAGGATTTAAACATGTCACGATGAATTTGGGAAAGGATTTTATTTTAATCAATCTATGGTTTTATCAGTAACCATTTGAGTCGTTTTTTATCAATAACCATTAACCATTAACCATCATCATCGTTATTTATCAATAGCTAGCATAGTAGTTTTATCAACAACCATTTCAGGCTTCGAATTTCACTGTGAATATTGAAAGCAGTTCGCCGTTGAATGTTTATATAATTGATTTCGGCTTATGCAGAGCTTTTCGCAATTCACAAAACGAAATAAAACCAGCACGAGATAAGGCACAATTCAGGTGATTCAGTCACAACTATTTCACCTTATACCGATGAAATTTTAGGATTGATAATGATATGATAAAGCAAAGAAGAGGATAGTCATTCCTCAATAGAGGTAATAAGTACTGCCGAGCGTCAATGAATGTTTAAGCAATGAATGATTTCTGAGACGATCCATCGACTGAAGCAAAAATCCATTTATTTGTTCACTGAATGTTTATGTATCGAACAGAAGAGATTTTTCCCAGAAAGATTCCTTATTTATGAAATAATACAAAATCTTGATTAAGGGAATTGAATAGTTATTAAATGATTGCGAGCGATTAGTGGTGAATTAATTTACAGCGATTCGTTCATTTGTTTCATTCTCTCAAGTTTCCGCTCGTCATGTCACTAAGGGTATTGCAAATATTATCCATCAAGAGTTATAGAGGTACGACACGATACGCATCGATAACGGCACATAATGAGATGGAGCAATCACCAAGGGATGACCTCGAGTCTTGGTTCTATATGCTTATTGAGATGATCTCAAGTAAGTCATTACTCAAGCGACTCGTACCGCAGTGACAGCTATGATGACTCTATAGAGGTTTATTCACTCGCCGAATGGATTTCCATTGAATACCCAGGATTAATTTATAAAACTTCCAAGTTACAACAGTCGAGAGGTTCGAATTCACAGCGTTTTGCCAAGTGCGTAGCAAAGTTTTTATATCTTTTTGACATTTAAGTCACACCTAGGCAATTAACCAGTGGGGTCAACCCAATTAATAATGAGATGTGCAAATTAGATAGGTGCGACAAATAAGCGAGAGGATGATATCGCAAATCTGAATTTGAGAGAAACACTTCAAGCGTCCACATCCGTCGATAAGTAGCTGGGAAAACAAGCGTGCACAACAGCAGTTATCAGTGTCAAAAATCGAACCATAACCAGAGCTTCATTATGCGAGAGGAGGGCGGGCGGATATTGGTGGGGAAGGAGAAGGGAGAAGGGAGAAGCAGGCACACTTTCGAATGGAGCAAACGTTTAAAGAAAGCTAAAAGCATATTAAAACCGCGTGCATAGAAATAGCGCTTAAATGGGATACTTCGTCCCCTCCCTTCGCTCTCTCCTTCGTATCTAGATAAAATGCACAGTGCAATAAGAGGATCCATAATCTCGCGATTGCGAGAAAGCACAATTTTTTCTGTGCATGAATTTTGGGCAGCCAGCTACTTTTCGGCAAATCAAGAGAAGCGAGACGAACCGAGAAATGCTTCGAATCCGAATGCTGCCTCTGAAAAATTTGTTTCATATGCAACGCTACTGCACCTAGACAATTTTTCTTATCAAAATTTCATTGATAGCGTCTCATCGTCAGACTAAAATGAGTGAAATGAGCCGAAGTATTTTTGGAACATCGTTGCCGCTTAAAATCTTGATTTCAGTAATTCACTAAGCGCAAAATGACTCGAGTTTCGCCCTCACATGTTTGAAACTAAAGTAAACTTGAAAGTTGCTCACAGCAACGTTCACAAAAAGTTTCGCTCACTTCTTTACCTTAGCTGAATGAATATTTGTTATTAATGAAAGGTTGGCATTGAAAACTTTCTGAAAGCGTTATGAATGTGTCAAAATGCTCCTAAAAGAAAATGCCAATTTTCAAGTTTACTTCATTTTCAAGAAAGTGCGGACGAAAATTCGGATCATTTTGCGCTTAGTGAATTACTGAAGTGAAGATTTTTGAGGGGCAGCGATGTTCGAAAAATATTTCGGCTCGTTTCGCTCATTTTAGTCGCTCAAGCGGATAAAAATTTTACTTTTTCGAACTCATTATTAACAGCTGTTAAATGAGATGAGACGAGTAACGCGAGCCGAATTCTTTTTTCGTTGAATTATTTCGACTATTAAGGAACGTACAAAGGAGATCGTTTTATTGTTCTGGTACAGACCACATCTCGGAAGATGTGAAATGAAAACTTCGCCAACCAAAAAATTTTAAGTGTCACAATGAACAAAGCGCCAACCTCAATATCATTAATAAATAAAGCGCCAGAGAAATTCGCTGCAAGAGCCATTAGCAGATTTTTTCGCTTCTTTCGCGAAGATCTTGGTTTCCTCCAAAGCTTTCCACCACACAATCTAAAATATTCACAACGGAAGTAATTTCTTCGGTGAGAACTTAGTATTTGTCGCTGCGGCATTTATATGTTTGACATCCTTCACTGCAAGCACTTAAAGCTTGCAATGCCGAAAATGCTAGAAAGTTGGAAGTAAGTATAACCTCACTTTTTAAACACATTTTGTTTTTCTGCTCTCCCTTCCTCTGAAAGGAAAAGTTATTCTCTACACTTCTTCGAAGTAAGGTAAAATCTCACTTTGTTTTTTCATTACTTGATACAGCAGTACACGTTTGACACAAATAGGTTCATATGAGTTTCTCGATATCGTCACACCTAAAAGAAAGCGCGAGGATAGCCATGAAAGCCGTCTGCTCGAATTTGCATATGGATTGCGCCGAATATACCACACCACCGTCATTATTTTTCCTCCGAAATAGAACAATAAAAAGAATAGTTCCTCTCATCCACTCATCTCCTTTTACAATGTTCAAGGTTATAAGTTTTTTGCCTAAAGATTTAGTTCATCAACAGGTCAACTGCCGTGGGGTGATTTGCATCGAACAGAGCGCGACGAGGTGAAGAAGATGAAAGAGAATGCTCGGACACATGACGGAATGCAGCAGCTCCTAAAAAATTGCCCCAAGGTATGCTTTCGTGCTTTAAGATCTTCAAATGTTTACGTGAAGTTAGAAGGGACGAAAGCTTTGTGTGCGATTAAAATTGAAATTTTAATAATAAGCATCATACATAAATTGTGTTTCCGCCCATGTCAATGCTGATTCTTGATGGCGGATGCATAGTCGAGGTTGGATAATAGGCGCAATGCGTTGAGCACTTCGTTGTTTACAACAAGAAGCCGACTACTATATTGACGCACTGTGCGTTTGCTTTAGAAAAGAATTAAGGGCCTCGATCCTAACAACACAATTTACAGACTTGGGGAACTAAGTTTTATCAACAAGTAAGGCGGAAAATTATTAGTGAAAGCCAATAAGCACCCAGTCTTAACACCCCTCTTTCCTCCCCTCCCTCTCCTCTACCTCCATGCTATCATACTGTTCCTGCATCCGTTAATACTTGAAGGACATGTGCTTCGTGATAAAAAATCTTTTGCAGCTTCTCCCAAAACCTATTCAAACGATAATTATAGGTGGAGTTCCGACGCATCTTGAAGTACCTCGACGGATTGACCTATCAGAACCAGCCTGACTACAGCTTTTTAACACAGCTGCTACAATTAGCAATGAAGAATTATGGCATTAAAGCAGATGAACCATATGATTGGCAGGATTAAAAACGCCTCGAATGCGAAGTGCTCTTCCCCAGTGCTGCGACATTTTGTGAGAACGTCTCTCTTTGAAATTGATGCAAAAAATTTCCCGTTTTGAATGTTTTTTGTGCTATAAGATAATATATGACTGCTATTTACATTTCACTAAATAGAAGGACACATAGAATTTAGAACTGCTGAAGTCCTTCACATTTCACTCAGTTGTCAGAAACACCGATGTTGATTTTTTTAGCTTCCTTTTGCCTCTGCAGCCTTCACAATGCTTGTATACTTCAGCAAGAAGAGTTCTTTTAAATCCACTCCTTCTTGTCGTTTTTTCGCAAGCTGAAAACGTCGATATACTTAAGGAAGCGGATGTCCACAAGTTTCTTCCTCATTGCGTTCCTATGAGAGTGCTGATTACCGTCGTTCAGATTTTTTTCCATAATTATATTATTGCAAGGCGGATATGGGGCTAACAGCTTTTTCTATTCTGCTCAATCATTAAATCGTTAGTTGCGTTTATACAGCGAAAACGTTCCACAGCCATCCTTTCAAAAATCGTAATATCTATAATTGTGTTACGATTGTTGTGATTTGCATGCAGAAGCGAGCTCATAGCGAGTATTACGCCTAACAAAGTGTTCTGATAACACATCATTCTCTCATCTGCAATCGCGACTGCATCGAAATAACAAAACGTTACTAAACACAAATTTGTTTCGTTGTTGTCAATGTGAAGATCGTATTTTGTACGTCAATGATAATAAGAGAGAAACTCATCCATTTGAATAGATATAAAGTTGGCTTTTGAACAACACAGCGCCTCACCTTCCATCCATCCCCTCCCATCTCCTTTACTCCTTCTTTTCCGACCCTTCAAGTGTGCTAACTACTAGTAGCGTGGTGCTGAACAGATAATACTAATATTCGAATATTATATATTTTCAAATGCTATATATGTATTATATGCTATCTTCTTATATTACTCTAGCAGCAAATAGCTCATGCGGTGCTTGCCGTCGTATGGCCCTTCATTCGATTGCATGCATATTTTCAGCTCGGTGCAATTGAAAAACGTGCTGGATATGAGGCTGGTCGAGTAGTATGGTAGGTGCTGCGATTAATTCTCGCACTCGTAACTTTATACAATTTTATGCAGTTGCATGCCTCATTTATGAATTGGTAGTGCCTTTATCTACATTCTATATGTCTATCTACATTTTTGTCAAATGCGAATGGAGCCATGCACGTTGTGTTCTTATGCGCAAGTTTTGAAAAACTCTAAATTTTAATGCTACATTTGCATATATTTTATATAACATTATATACAAATATTTTACGCATCTATGACATACACCTTTCCACAGTTTTTTTCAACTTCTCATGAATCGCTAAAAAATTCCTATGTATTTATCGAATAAAAACTCTCCCATATAAGCGATGGATCCCCTTAGTCCATTTGTGTTGTCCGACGGCCAACTTTATAGCAATTGGTCTCAATTCCGTTTCATGCAATCAAATGTTCATTAAAATGTTGTCACATATTCTGCTGCACGCACATATTTATATCTGCGATATATTCGCCATTAAAATATGTCGGTCGATGAGTTGTAACGAACATATTCGTTCAAGAAGCATTAAAAACATCTGAGTTGAACCTTCTCGGATATGTCCTACCTTACACAGCTTTTTATTTTATGGCGTTTAATTCGAAAGTTCTTCAAGTTAGCGCAATTTTTTTTTCTTTTTTGATATTTATGACTCAAATCGAATGAATTCATGGATTACTGAACGATGAGTAATATTCATTTAAAAGCATCCACTCATTAGCGTTTTAAGCTATAGTGAGCATCGAAAAATGATTCCATATGATTCATCGAGTTATTTTCATCAGGTGGTCCATTCCATAACACGATTGGAGATATTAGATAGAGGTGAAAGATTTATGACACGAATTCATAGAAGAAGAAACACTGCAAAGACCTCAAAAAAGACACATATGCTGATCGAGAATGCTGAGTATCTGCATTATTACAACGTAGTCTACTTTTTTATTGTTCTTACGATTCAACCTCACGAGAATCACATACACGCATTTTATTATTGATTGTCTGACACAACAGACCGTTCGGAAAACTTGAGAAACAACTTTTTGCTTTGAAAACAGGAAGGAATTATTTTAACTAAATTTGAGAAAGGACTGAGTAAAATTTGCAAGAGTCTTTCGGATACCAGAGGGGATGGATAGAAGAGGGAGAGGAGGGCGGCGAAAAAAAACGACAGAATTTGGCGTGGAGATTGGACAGCCTTTGTGACCTAAGTGAGCGAATTGTGTAGCACACGCAGCGATTATCCCCACTTTCAAAGAGTTTTGTAACCAACTTAGGAATATAAAAGCATCACAATAGGTAGCGATTGCTATTTAAGTAAAAAACTATGCAGCTGTGTCATATTTCTCTTGAACACCTATACGCAATACTGATTGCTCGTTTTAAAAGAGTATTTATATAGCATCATCGAGTTCATCGTCAAGTGTTGGTTCATCGTTGGTTTCATAGAGTTTACAGCGTTTTTCATCGATGACGACGTGTCGACCCGCTGAAATTGACGGATCCTTTGAGCCTTCCATTTCGTGTGATGATTTCATCGTTTCGATTTCCTTCAGCATTTCCCCTCGTTTCTCCTTCAAATTCACTCATCAATAAACTAAAACATCAACCACAATAAAATTTCCATCCGCTGATGTGAAAAAACAATTCCTCCGTAGAAGAAAAAACAGTTAACGAAAAAATAAAAATTATTCAGTAGAGTGCAAAACCTTGACAACATTGCAAATTTTTATTGACTCCGAGAAAGGACTGAGTAAACTTTGTAAGAATCGTTGGGATGTGAAAGGGGATGGATAGAAAAAGGAGAGGAGGGGTGGTGAAGTAAAGGCAAATTTTAGCATAGAGACTGCGACAGCCTGGAAAGCTTTCAATGCATTTTATGAGCCACAGAACAAGGCATGATTACATTGATTTCACCTGACTTAAGTTACCGTTGACCGATGCTTTCGCAGCCATTTGGCAATTAACGTTCTGAAAACATAATGTGTGATGAATAATGATGAGCAAAATCAAACCTTAGCGATAAAATCGAGGTTCCCAAGTTTTGCGACCTTTCTTGGATCGACGACCTCCTCTCTGCAATAATTTATCACTAAAAAGTGACTTTCCAATAAATTTTTCATACCTTATCAAATATTCATCAAGCCAAATAGCGATATCAACCTTTGAGCGCCTTTCGCAGACTCGCTTTTCGCACTATATATTAGTGCGCATATAATGTTGGCTTTTCTGTCCTTTCAATAGCTTCAACTCACAAATCATAAGAATGTGACCATGACATCAGGTTAATGTCACCTACATTCACAATTCAACCAACTTTCTCCTCAATGATTACATTCTTTTCAAGTTATATGCAGTTAAATATGTCTTAAACTTTTCAACGCAAAATGCGGCCAATAGAATATAGCCGAAATATGAACTTATCGTTGAATATTACTATCATTCTGCTGTCCATCTCAAATGAGCTGTCACTGTTCAATTTATGAGTAAAGGGTTTACAACCGAATTCCGCTAGTTACTGCTTCGGGAGCAGTTGTGTATCCGGTTTCGGCCACTTAACTTGCCAATAAGCGGTTTGGCAAATGGCTTCCATTACTCAAATTGGCAGTAACTGGTTATGCAACCGAGTTTTACTAAACTCGCTAGCAACTGTTTAAGTAAAGGGTTTTCATTAAATCTCCAGTAATCAATAATGAAACCGGTAGATCAGCTAAATGGAAATGCAGAAAACACATTTCTTCTTTAGTGCCCTCTCCACCGTCTGTCCACCCATTAGCAGATCTTTTCATCGAACCAAATGACAAAATCTTCTACCATTACGTTGAAATTTCAGAATCAAACCACGGAGGGGATTGTGCATCAATACCAAAGGTATGCACATTGATATACCAAGCAGAATTACAGTTATAGTTTAAGTGAATGAACAAATCTGTATTCTTTTCATAACAGCGTAACTCATTTGGACTTTCTATGGTATTTTTTTCGTCGACTGAAAGTGAAAACGCATTTAGCAACAACGCCCCTTTCACTGCCTGAGGCAAATAAAACTTCGTCGAGCACATTTGTGTTTTGCTTAACCTCAGGTAAGAGATGATGTCACGTTCTCTCTTACATCAACGGCATTTATAACTGTTACGCAGAATTGCGCCTGAACTCACTTCTTCTCTTCAACTGATTCATCGTTCTGTGTCGGATCATCTTTCTTCTGAAAAGATCACACGTTGAAGCGTACAGGTGAGAAATCATATCAATCTTACGGCATTGCTGCACTTTTCACGATACTCGCTATTTAGTATCATTAAATAGGAGTGCCTCTCTTGGTTTCAGTCAACAATAAGAAAAAAAATCCTTGATTAAAAAATAGATGAAATAAAATCAATTACGTTGTAAACGTAGGAAAGCGTTGTTAAATTGTTACGCAACACAAATTGTCTGACATGTTGTCCTCAAAATTTTGTGATTTCCGCTATCGATTAAAAGAGAAATTCGTTGGTCGCCATCTCAATTATACGATGAGAGTGAATGATGATGATAGCATAAAAGAAGTGATGCTTTCTGCCTCATATAAAGCCTTGCGAACGCTTTCCATTCTATTTCATCGCTGACGTTCGTATCGCGATCGAACCGCTTTTCAAATAAGTGAAACGAGTTTTTATCTAAGTCGCAACTTCCACACAAAACATTATTCATACATTCTCTTAAAATTTTTCGTCCTAAAAAACTATATCGTACACTTATGCTGTATTGTCTTGTGCATATTCTTTAAAATCTTATAGCACAAACGTTTTCTAAATGAGCTGAAACTCAACTCAAATGTAAAAGAGCATATAAACAGAGTTTGCCGAAATTAAGCCCTGTCATGAAGGTTGCAATCAATTCGTCTCTGTGATCGAAGTTTCGCAATACCATTGCTTTTATTAATCATCTAGACGTAGAATGACTTGTAAATCGTCATTCTCGTTTCGTGACCGGTTTTTAATAAGTATATATCCTTGCTTTATCCTATTTCCCTCTTCCTGCTTTACCAGTTGTCATTCGTTCATTCACGCCACTTCAATGCACTTTGTTTCCGGGCACGTTTCATTTGCAACAGCAAGCGATCAGCCGTTTGAAGGACGGGTGGCAAACCTGATCGTCTTCAGGGTTAGGCTTTGCCGTATCCTCTTTAACTTTCTCTATAGCATCTGGTGGTTGTGGTGGCGGTGGTGACGGCGGTTTCGCTAATTGTTCCTGCTTTTCAACGTTTGCTTTAGCCTCCGGAGGTTCACCGACTGCCTGAAACAAATTTAAATTTCTGAACATAAAAACAATACCACTTCCGCCCATTTCTATCGCTTTCCCTTTGGAATTGAAGCCGTTTTCAGCGTTGCGTCGGAAACGGAAAATTGATTGGGCATTCGGCTCAATTCTGCGTTCCTTAACTGACCGGACGCTTCCACGTTACTCCCTAACTCCAGACCCCCTTCTTTGGAAAGAAAAGTACAAAAAGGACTTGTTGCCAGCCGGTTGGTATTTGTGCACAGATAACAAATTATTCAACGAACTGACCATAATCGCTCGCAAAAGAAAAGGCCATAAGCACCAACGAGGTTTCATTTCAAGAAACAACCTAGTTCATTAAGAGAATTCATCACAGTCATGTCGTCAGTCGGTCACCTCAAAACTGACACAGTTGGTCGTTTCTTTCGAGGCAGCAGAGGGGAAAATAACGTTACATAAACGCAAGCTGAATAAATATTAGTAAAATGCGAGCATATGCACGTGTTGCCGACTGTAAGTTTTCCTGATTTCCCACCATCTGAGATGTCTTGTCTCATGATAAACCGCAACGCACGACAGTGAATGCAACATCCACTTTTCTACGGCTTCTCTTCGTGCCATGTGATCCTCTCACTGCGTAGGATAGTGGGTCACAGTCATAGGAAGAGGGGATGGAAGGTGGAGGAAGGGAAATGGGGTGGCGGTCGGAGAAAGCAAGAAACACGAATTCAGGAATTCCTTAACCGTACACTCGTTGGTAACTATTACTTAGGTCTGAACAAACACATGACGCATTTACGTTTCTAGCCAGAAAACCACCAACATTTACATTATTATCCTAATCCATCTGCAACATTTAGCGAGAAAACTTCCAGAAATGCTATTTATGCCCGAAATAATTTCCCGTTACTCCATTTAAATACAGGTAATTCATTGTCGCATAAAGCTCTTTAAAAAACTATCACTTATTGCATATGATATTGCTACCTGAGAACGTGGCATTCTCATGCAAAATAGTTCCAGTGTACCATGTTCCCATAAATTACGACGTTGTATAAAGGAAAAGGAAAAAGTAAGTCAAAGGAGGATATCTTACAACAATCGGCTTGGCAGCTAAAGTTGCAGGAGTGGGATTTGCTGCTGCAGCAGAGGCCGCTTGCGATGATGATTGAGAACGTGATGCGTTCTTTGACGTGGCTAGCCCCTTCTTCTTTGTGCATTGTGATAATAATGCAACAACTAATAGCACAGGTAAGGTGTTCAAGAACAAAGTTAATGTAATTGACGAATCTGCAAACGACAGATAAAATAAATACGCATTGAAGACAACCTGTCATTCTAAAGTTCGTGTTCACTTCACAGAATCACTGCACAAAGGGGTGCCGGGAGTTATCCATTCGCATAACGAATTTTATAAAAAGGTATAGGAAGAGGCAGGAAACGGATTTCTTTCCGCTAATACGAAAATAAATTCGTACACTATCGTGGATAAATGCGGCGCACTTGATCCGATAAACTGCGATGAGGCATGAAAAAATGCAGTCCGTTTGATTTGTTGTTTGCTGCAGTTATCTGCCTGACGTCTGGCGTACACACATGAATTAATGTCGAAATTCTCCCTCCAGTAAACAGCATTCCTATTGTTGAAGAAGAGCGATAGTGCAATAATGCTTGGCAAGCGCACCTGGTGTGCAGATGGCGGCAGGCAACTATCTGTGATCAAAGATATGCATATTATTTTCACTAATCAAAGGGGAGATGTGATATTCTATGTTCTATCAAGATGCAATACATAGTTTTAGCGTTTTTGCAAAGTTAAGCCTAGCGCATTTTTCGGCTGCTGCATTTGCACATGTTCCGTAAGAGTGGCCTCTACCTTCCACCACCTCATGGGTGTGTAGTTGAAGGTTAACAAGTTGATCTCAGTCTATATTCTCACTCAAGCTTAGCTCAAGCTCAAGTAAGCTCAGTCAGGTGATTACAGTTAGCTGAAAATTAAGCCGCTCGAGGTTTTCAATATGTTGTTGTGTGATATGATATAAGCTCAATGCTTGTCATCAGCAGCTTTTGCACATATATTTTTCAAAGTCGAATATGTTTCTCAGTCACTGCATCCAATACGGCCGTTAATGAAATGATCATTATCATTTCGCATATTTTGATCGCATTGGTGCAGTGGGTCTGTACATAGAAACACGCAGGATGACGGGCAGGCAAACAGACAGACAGCGGACAGTTGCAATATATGTAGGAATAAAAAGCTAAAAGCACAAAAAGAAGAGCGATCAGAAGGCAGTGATAAGCTGTAAAGCGCCAAGTCAGTGGTGGTGGCATTAAGTTTAGGATTGCAGTTATGTCCTAAAGACGGCCAATGGTGGGCGTCTTCATCTCTTAGGTGGGCGAAAGTTCGCAAGAAATTCTAACCGGATAAAGGAGCGATTTCGAAGGAAGTTACCTATCTGGTGAGTTGATGGGAGGGGCTGAATGGATGAGAGATTTTTTTTCAGTGAAATCTGTGAAATTATGTGAGAAAGAACCACGCACTATGCAAATCCAATTGAAGTAAATTACATTTGTTTATCCACATATATCTCCGAGGTCTGCAAATTACATCCATTCACATACCCAAGGATATGTTATATCAAATAAGTCACCTATGCATCATACGGGTAGGTATGCGACATATATATATATATATATATATATATATATATATATATATATATATATATATATATATATATATATATATATATATATATATATATATATATATATATATATATATATATATATATATATATATATATATATATATATATATATATATCCTTTACACAGGTTTCAGAATCACTTTCTAGATTACCGCTGAAAATCGCTTTGTAGTGCTTATAGTTACGAATTTTCCTGTCTACTGGTTCTTTGTCGCTGCTCCTGACTCCTCGTTCCACTGTGTACGGTTCTCAAACGCTCACGGGATAGCAGGAAGAGAACCGCCTTCTGCTCTGGGGAGCGACTCTCATCTTGGCAACCCGAGAGGGTCTCTTAACGTACGCTTTTATTTTAAATTGCATAGACGAAATATTGTGCAGTCTTGCAAAATACTACAAGATATGAGAAATGAGGAGGTACCTGGAGTCTGATCCATGATTATTCTGGAAGAATCGATGAAATCCATCACGAAGAAGCCGGTGCACATCACAACTTTAATGCAGATCGATATAATAAAAAAATGGTTGTCGAGACTCAACGAAGAGCCGACCACCCTCCGTAGTTCAAAACTGCGAAAATGATTGTTAGTTTCAGGTTAAGCTCGTCTGTGCGCCGTCACCGTGAAGAATATTCCTGATCGGCTGAGAGGAAATTAAATACACTTTTATTGGGAATAGGCAAATAGTTTAGTGCTCATTTCCTTGCTGGTATCCGATCGATCGTTTTTATTAGGATTACTCGGAAGGGGGCAATTACTAAATCAGATGGTTTCCTCTTTTATCAATTCTGTAATTGGTGATACCCTGGCAAATTTTACACACATGACGTCTGTAAAGAGTGCTGAAACTTTGAATGGATGAATAAAAACACGGAAGATTTGCCCAGCTTGTGTCGCTCTAACACTGCTTATTAAATTTTGGTGCATTCGGCAACGTTTTTGCTCGGGCAATATTGGCGCTATCGATACGAATATGGAGAACTATGATGAATAGCAGCTCAGAGCCATGAAAGTAGCTATAGTTCACATAACTGAGCCTTGAACAAAGGTTTGGCATTAACTAATGAATGAATGCGGACTTTGTAGCGTTCTACTCTATGAAACGCAGTCCCGAAAGAAGAGCTTGGCAGAACGCTCATTACGTTTACTATTTCAGTGAAAATTTGAGCCAGTTGGTAGAAACGGAGCACTTATGTCAACGGCACATAATGAAAACATGCAGATTGTTGCGGCATGAACTAATCTCTAAATTTTAAAAAAATAGAAGACATAAACGAAGTGTCTCATGAAGCAAGCTTACGGGTTCGGATATTTCCGGCTATAATATCCATCTAGTGCCATAAACAAGCGAGCACAGCTATGCCGCGTTTGTCAACGATGAAGCTGATCGTTCGAGGCGGAAACAGTGTTGTGGCGGTGGTACAATTCGAGACCGTAGAGTTTATCGGCTAAGAAATCTGACGGATATAATGGATATCATTGATTTAACTCAAAAAACCTCTTTAAAGCACTTTTAGTTGGTGCATGGATCAGAACCATAATAGCATTTAAAAGCAGAAAATGATTTGCATAAGTTTTGCACGGTTGCAGTTTTCATCTTGTACTGGTCGAGTACAGAAAAATTGGTTTTATGGCGATTTCGTAGGAACTAGAGAAGCAATTAAAATATGAGCTATTGTTTTCTACGTATTTTGTTTGTTGTTAGTAGTGAGATGCGGTTTATCTATTATACAACAATATTGACCGGACTAACCTTCATTAGTCCCTTGACCCTCATCACTCCACATCAACTGACCAATGCCTTCTGAAGTCGTACATATGGGAAAGTATATTATTGGGCATTCAATACTGAATGAGTGAGAGGCAAGACGATCAGCAGTGATCGATGGAGGTATGTTTTACCTGCTTGTTCTGTATTCCAGCGTAGTGGTTATGCTGTTGCGAATAAAGATAACAGGAGAAACAACGACCTAGGAGACCTTGAGGCTCTAAGTCAACACCCCGGAATCGTTATTCGATCTGTCAAGCTTCTTGTGGCGAGCGTTTTGGTTCAAACAAACATATCCGAAGAAGCAGCGCGGACGAAGACTACCTTCGAGGAAGCACCTGGCTTACCCAATAGATCTTCTCGCAGCCGAGGCTAACGTCAAATTTTTGAAAACAAAATATGTCACAAAAATGCATGCAATTTCTTTGCATCTTTAAGTGTCTGTAAGACCTCTTCAAGCTGTTCGATCAAAGTAAAAGATGGTGTAAGCGGTGAACCTGAGATGCACATTATACACAGAGAGACACACAAAAAGACATTACAATTTCATCAATTACCGACAAATAAAACACCTCGAGGGATTTATA
Organism: Ascaris suum; assembly: GCA_013433145.1. Lineage (NCBI taxonomy): Eukaryota > Metazoa > Nematoda > Chromadorea > Rhabditida > Ascarididae > Ascaris > Ascaris suum. The sequence continues at coordinate 9,289,245 of CM024174.1, forward strand.
AAACCGCACAGGTAGTGCAAATGACTACGACACATGGCAGTCGAGGAGAAAATGGCAAGCAGTTTCAGTCTTGACTGAAATCTTTAAAACGGAAAGCATTTCAAAGCTGATTTTCAATGCATAAGTTCCCATTTCCGAGCTTTTTTGGAAGTTCACATCTCATGGCCAGAAGGATTACGCAGTCTTTCGAAATACATGTCTTCAATACTGACATTTTCCCGATAGCCTGAACCTACAAAAAAGCCTCAGAATTAAATGTATATCTTATCGGGGTGGGGCATAGCAATTCGGAGCCCATAAATATGTTGGCTCCGAATTGCTATGCCTCACCCCGATAAAAGCTGAAAAACACACCACTCATCGATCGTTTTTTCGCTTACTACGAGCGTGGAGGGACACTCATCTCCCTGACAAATCTGCGTACGCTTTAATCGGAATAAGCACGCTGTAAATGTCGGATTCTTCGGGCTGCAAAATATCACACGGTGTGGTCTGCCCTCAGGGAACATCAAACAGCTTTGATCCCCGCGGGACGACGTACACGAAAAATTGGCAGCGGTGTGCATTCATTCCTCGAACGTGCTATAACTTGAATTGCATCAGTAGATGCTATCAAGCCAAAGCTTGATGGATTGATAAGAAACAGCAGCCATTTTCGTAACGTCTTCCAAATGTTTCATCCGTCGCGAATTTAAAGATATTCGGTGTTTTCCAGACGCTGGCTCCGACGCAACATGTAAACAGTTCTAACACTCGAAACACTTGCCGAACTCGAGACTTCCGTGGAATCTGAGATTCACAATATACCACTGAGCGAAACATGAGTACCCGGAGCGTGGCTTCTTCCGTAATGAGGAGTCTTCGTGCTTCGTGCAACAAGCGAGCACCACAACTTGTTACTTTCTTTACCGGTCTTGCCAGCATGACGTCATTAAGGGTGAAAGCATCGCAAATTGTCCATGTGTAAGGCAATGCATACCATTTGCTAGGTGTAAAAAAAACAACGAAAGGGAATCCTTTTATTTCCGAAATATGCAAATTATTGTTGGCCGGTGAAATAAATCGATAATGATGGCGCATCCAACGTTTCTCTTCAGAAAAAATCTGTTATTTGATTAAATTATGCTCAACATACTAGAACAACTCCAGCAACAGGTAATTCCGAATTTTTAATTTCTGTGGCTGAAATATACTTAAACAATAATGCAAATTTATCAATGCCTTACTATTTGACTCTTGCAGAAATTGATCTGGCATATATATTTTCAACAACAACGAATTATATAGCGAAAAAAAAGACATTAAAGATGACAACTAGAATTATTCCATCTTTTGCGGTATCACACTTTCAACATTCCTATCGGATATAAACATCATTTTTATGCAACTGCTGAGAGTGCTCATTTCGAAATCGTTCGATGAGATATAAAACGACTTTCGATAGAGAAGATTATAAATTCCGCTTAAAATATTCCAATTTGCTAAATATTGATAAGCGGCATATCGGTTGATCGGGAATCGTTCATATTCGATAATAGTAGCAAGAAGATGATCGCCGTTATGAGCGTTGCTGACGACATCGAATGCATTCATTGCTTCAAGAATTACATCTATACTCTGTCGCATGTTTATTTCAAACGTGCTCTTGTTATCACTGAAAACCGTTCAAACGAGATGCGTCTTCGAATTCTCCACCTTTGCTGTTCTTAGAAGTTTTTTGTGCCTATATCCGCTTCTGATGTTTATAAAATATTCTCTTTTGAATTCTTTGAATGCGTTGAAATCTTGCAGCGAAAACAAACGGATCGATGCAAAGGGAATAATTCACATCCGTGCGAACACGAATTGTTTGGCGGTGAAGAAGTTATGGCGCAACTCTAAAAGGCTTCTGATTAACTGAGCCGAGGGATCGGTGGAAGGTCTAGTCAAACGTTGTTGTTTAAGGTTGCTGTCAGTTAGGATGATCTCCACTGTTGTTCACTTAGAGGCCGGGTACTTGCTTTCTCGCATTCCCTCCTCCGCTCACCACCGATCCAGCGATTGGAGAATTGCCCGCAGGCCCATCTCGACTTTCAGAGGATGTTGAGGGTCGTCGAAGAAAACAAACGAGGAGAAAACGAGTGCAAAGCGTATCAAGACAAAACAGACACCATAATTTCGAATAGATAACTATTAGAATTAGAGCTAGGGATTTGTGTGCGTTTAATGTAGACGGTGGAGTAACTTCTTACATCAACTTCATTCTTATCGGTCAATTTCGACAGTTACTGCTGTCTAAACGTGCCATAGAGTTTACGTCTACTTAACGTGGATTTCACTTTCATTTTTCACCGACAACATTATCATGGAAGTGGTCACGAATTTTGTCGCCATATGAACATCCAGCGCCGTTCAGTATTCTGCAAGAAAAGGTGCAGTATCTTTATAAATACCAAAAGAAGAGGTAGCGCATCTGGAATTCATCATTAGCGATTGGTTCATTCGATGAGGATTGAGCTGAACGTTCCAATATATGGGCTTTTCTCCGTTCTCTGTCGAATGTTACAGCGAGAGATAAGCTCATCTGCCATCGAGAGTTTTGCCACTGTGCTTTCTATTGCGTTATAAGTAATCAGCCTACTATTCGCTGCCTTTCCAATTTTCTGTTTGCTTGGCGGGCACGTAACCTTATCTGCTGCTGGACCTTTGTTTTTTCAAATTGGTTGTGGAGTTTTAATAAGCGATTTTCGAACGTTGCCGTTGGAAAAAAACCGACATATGCGTCCCGTGATTTATTTCAAAGTTTGATATCATGTTCGAGTATGCGGTTGATCGCGAACGTCGTGTAGTACCAAATTATCAGGAAATGGGAGATGCAATTTTTGGAATTTAACTCTACTGCTAAAAAACTGCTTTTGGACTACTGATGCTTAGACACTGCAGTTTGCACCATATTTGTCAAGTGTCCAGATTATTATGATCTTTATGACTAATATACCTGTTTTTACTCCGTCTAAAACGCCTTTTTGTTGCATTTGATAGTGGAACGTTTGTGCTCGCTTCTTTTATATTTTCTAATCAACTGTGACCATTGAAAATGTTTTTTTGCAGATGAGAATATTGCTGCGTGCGCGGAACTCACTTCTCTCTAGCACAACGTCATTTGCATCCCATAAACGAAGGCGACCATCAACATTGAAAGTCGTTGAAGTAGAGCAAAAGAATTTGGCTAGCGAAGAGCCTTTACGCATTCCATCCACCTCGGGTACTTCCACGGATTTTGTTGACTTCGTGCTTGATAAGTATAGGAGCGAGCTGCAGCAACTCTCAGTCAGCCTGAAGAAGCACGTAGAAGCCGATAGAGCAGGCCTTCAGAAGGTTCGCCTCTTTTTTGAATGGTTTGTTTCGCTAATTTGATGTATGATTATCTTCGATTCTTTTCTTATGTGTTTGAGATTTCGAGCGTTCATTTTTACGAATGTCATTATAAAGAGAGAGAGAGAGTCAGAAGTGGCTTGCTGCTTATATTGGTCCTCGTAGAGTTTGGAAGAGGGGAAAAGGGTCGAATTGAAAAGGTTGGGAAATTTCCAAATTTAGTAGCAGACAACATTGCATCACACTGCCTTTCTGGACTATGTCATGAATGGCTTCAGTGCAAAATGCACTACTGCTTCCCCACAATGCCCGGCATCTTTACCCAGACTTGAAAAGGCTTCAGTCCTTCGAAACTGGAGAGAGTGTGCATGTGGCATCAGAAGCTTGATCTGCTTGTAACCTGCCTGTGTGGTTTACTTCATGGTCTTCCTTAAATTTACTCGCTATGCATTGCTTTTCTCTAGATAATGCGCTTACCTAGCTCCTGCAGTGTTGGAAACTCCTTCCTTCCCTTCCTTCTGCAATAACAGGTCGTGATTGACCTAAGGATTTCGCGGCTTGCACATAAAGCAGTAATGCCGATGAAAAACGGATTTTGCAACGAGCAAACAGCGTGCAGTATGTTGTGCATCATTCGCTTCGATAGTTCGAGTTCCTTTTTTTTTTCAGACGAGTGGACGACGCAAGCACATTTTGAACTGTTTGAGGAAAGCTTTGGTCGGAAGCAGTGATCGACTTGTTGTTCCAGTCGGATCGACAGGATCAGGAATTGCCGGACTAAATTCTGACCTCGATGTTGTGCTCATTTCGTCTTTGGATGCGGACAAAAGAGCAAGAATGATGAAAAGCTTCTCAAACGAAAATTTTCGAACGTTTGTTTTTTATTCCTTAGTAATGCACTGAAGGAAGGTTTCATAAATACCTTTAGAAGCAGATAAGAAAGTAGCGGCTTATAAGGTAACTCCATTATTAGGAAATATTTGATGAAGGCTTCAATCTACGGCATTCTTTTCCTCTTTGACTTGCCCCCTCGTTTTGCCCGATGCCGCAGTGCTAGGGAAATAAGCACATCCTTGTGTGAGAACTGTGGGATTTCACTGCTGTTTTCTGCCATTGTGTTATAAATAGTTTACAGTTCATATATGAGGAAGGTGCAAAGTGCTGTGAAGGAGAATGACACTCGCAACGAGTTCGATTGGGAGAAATCGTTAATGTTATGGAAGGTACGCGTACCTGTCGTTCGGCTTTCTACACGAGTGGGCATCGATGTGGACATCCAATTCGATAACGAGCACTCCATACGCAACACCAACTTCGTTAGACATTGCGTTCAAGTAAGTCTGTGTTGAATTTTACAAGCTTTTGCAACACCTCAGAAGGCTGAAGATTTGGTTATACCATACACTTCAGTTAAAATCTCTAAAGCCTATCATGCCTTTCTTAATTTTTAGTTGAACTAGAGCTGAGAGGTCCTTCAGAAGCATTCGAAGCATTTCATCCACCGATTGAGTGATTATTTCACTCTTATTTTCAGTGTCGTTTCATTCTGTCGTGATTCTCTGTCCTCCACATTGTCGTATCTGTTAACTCATCTGCTCCATTTCATTGCTATATGAGTCGCTTAGAGCATTTTCTATCAACTTTCGCTGCTAAACGACTGATTTTAAAATTGAGGTCGTCTAGGACGCAGATGCCATTATCTTCCTTGGAGGGGAGGATCAGAGTTGGGCTACATTATCACGACACAAAAATAGCTTTGTCTGGATAGCAGTAGTGTTTGAGAGCCAAGGCTTTGTCGCCGTTTGCATCATTAACTTTTTTGTCTTTCTGCAAGTCTCATTGTCAAAGAACTATTCTTTGATGATCCAGCGTTAAGTGTGTTCGAGGGATGGAATGCTTCACGAATCTGAACTCCGAAGACTGACGTTGTTTATAATATGCAATAACCGAATTGCAGCAAGATGCACGTGTTTCATTGCTGAATGCGTGGGCACAGAGATGGATGATGGCGATGCGCTTGAAGAATAGCAGGATTGGCATGTTCTCGAGCTATCACACAACTATGCTCGCTATTCACTTCTTACAGGTGACTCAGTGAATTATCCCATAGGCAGCAGACCAGCCTGCAAGATGTTGTGATTAATTAGTAATATGGTTCAGTGGGTAGTTGACTTAAAGGAGCAGCAGTTGACTCGCAGGTAAACTTACCTTTATCCATAGTTGAGCTTATCTCCATCTGAATACGGGCTTACCATCATCCACTTGAAAGTAATACCCAAAACTCGCAACCCCATTTCGAGTTGAAGTCGACAAAGTTGAATCTGAAAAATAGCACGGAAACGTAAGGAAGAGAAAACAAAGATCGAAGAAAAAATCTTCGGATAGTGCCGTCAGAAGTCGATTCCGAAATGAAGTTCTTAGTTACATACGAAAATGAATGGAGGAAGCAACGAATATAGTCCGAGTTCTTGTGTGAAGTTGGGATCGAAACAATTTTATTTAATCGAAAGTTAAAGTCTTAGGTTAATTTAGTATTGGAATTTAAGGTTCCAATCCCATTTTTCGATTGCAGCTTCAGGTTGCAGGCAGATTTACACTTTAACCTCTCTTTCGAAATATGCAGAGGGGGCTGTTTTCACTCGATCAGGCTCGAGCCAGAAATCCTAAAATTGGGTTTGTTTTCGTCGTGCAGCGTGCGGATAAGAAATCGTGACTTGAAAAGATTGTCTTTCCATGATCTTCCCTCTTTTGCTCTTCCTACGGTCTCCCCTGCACCCTGCGTTTTCTTCCTTCATCTCTTTGACTTTGTCTATATGTGTGGTTAAGATGAATCAAACCAAAGCGAGCTCTTACCATAAAAGCATCTCGAGTTAGTGCCGTGCCTCCGATATTATCTGTAAATGTAAGTGAAAACTGGGTTGTTTTTACTTTTGTAAGTTTCATTTTGAAGGGAGTTTGCTGGGAATTTGCTGTTTATTACAGTTCAATGAGCACTGCTCCATGCGATTGCCATTTTGCTCGTTTTCTTTAATGAACACATAGCTCATTGGTTGAGTGTGATGCATTTCTGAAATATTAGTGTCTATGAGCCTTTTGTTTGTTCCTTTTTACTGATTTAGAGGCGATTAAAAACTAGAGTTTAATGAAATATATGGCTGCTCGTTGCTGGTGGCGTTAAGGTTGCCCTCTTTCTTTGCCTCAAGGTAAGCATCTCGGAGAGGAAACATCTTCGGATAAACGTATGTGGTATAAATGTTGGATAAATTTCTCTCCCCTTCTGTGATTAATAAACATGAGCGTACTCGTTCAGTCGGCAACTGCATTATTTCTTTAAGTTGATATTGCGAATGCAGTAGACATACGCATTTTTGAAAAGAAAATATTGTTCCCGAGGCATAGGATGCTCTCGTGAACATTATTGATGTGAGGCATTCTTTTAGTGCGCGCAGTATGCGTCAGGACCTGTGCTTCCGGCGATGTACGAATTGCACTCAGATAAGCTGAGTCGGCTGCTGCCAATTAAGAAGGTCGCAGAAATGATTGACGCACCTGTGGTTCGTCTCTTTCCGTTCTTCTCTGTGTTTTGTTCAAGTTAGCAAAAGTGCTATACTCTGTGTTAGGGAAGTTTTGATCCCAATGCTTTGATGTTTATTCCACAGTGATGCTTTTAAAGTATATGCTCAGTTCATTTATCAGATCATACAACATAAAATCTTCACCAACTCGCTATTATTTATGCTTTTGTTGAAACTTCAATTCAAATTTTGAAGTTTTTTTCGGCATTCTGCTAATAGCAGATATTACTTACTAGGGGAAATTAACTTTGCGATAGTTCAGTATGAAAGATATTTGAAAGCGTCAGATTCGGTGCATCCGGAAAAGCTTTTTGGTATTCTAAAATGCCCACTAAATTCTAAAACACCCACTAAATGTTTTTTTTTCTGCGACATTGGGGTCTACCTTGAGGACTGCCGTGATAGTGTAGGCCATTATCCGTGAAACATTTTATCGTTTCCAGTTCTTCCCTCAACGGACCCCTCCCCGTCTATTTCAAATTGAGGCTGTTTCATGTCTCTCCACCTTCAATGAAACTCAGCATTCATTTTGGTGAAGTAGTTGATATTACAATGTTCAGCATCAGTTTTTATCGACGAGGAAGCATTAGCTGACTCCAAAAGCTGTTTGCTATTTTTTTTTCACTTCTGTGACATTATTTATGCAATATCTAATGTCTTCACTCTGAAATCTCCAACTGAATGATCTTACATCAAGCTTCCGCCGCATTAAGTTCTTATTTGACTTGTGGGTTTGGTTTTCGAAGTATTACATGAACTTTATGTCCCCTCTCTGCTCTTCTTTGAGTGGGGCCTTTCTTTGTTGACCGTGAGGGCGCTGCAGACCCTATGTCCTTCAGGCAAGGTAGTGCATACATTAACACTTGCAATTTATAATCTTTTAATAGTATTCAGCCGCAGTGTACTATGTTTATGATGGTGATGTTATTTTATGGGTGCTGTGTGTCGATGTATGAGTGGCACCATGAACAAAATGCTTATTTACATGTCTGGTGTTATGTTGATGCTTGTCCGATGACCGTGTCATCATGAATGAAGTCATGCTCAGGTTGTAACAACTTAACAACCTCATCTGTAATGCTGCAGGTGTATACTTCCTTAAAAGACAACCGTTCACCGCATATCGCCGAAATAATTGTTCGCTTTATCGATTTTTACTCCAAAATTGATCTGCACGAATACGCGCTCTCTGTCGAAAGTGGACAAATTGTTCAGAGGTAATTCGCTAGTTTATCGCCTTGCTGGTCATTATTTATTATTGGTATATCCCTGCAATTCTTTTTTCTGGTTTTCATATTCCCTCACTTCGTTTTTCTCGGAACTGTATATCCTTCTTAGCCTTCCTCTTTTCTGGGCCATCACAGTCATCCCCACATATAGATCAACCAACATGCATTAGCATCTGGAAAGGGGATGGACAATGAGCAGTTGTCGCCCTCTCTCTTTAGCTCGATGCGAATTTCTTTCTGGCTCCTGGGCAGTAAGATGCCAACCTGGGTTGTTCGACAGTGAAAAGTCCTGACTTATCACCTCCTTTAACCGTTTTTGCCCTTTGTTTCGTTCACTTTCTTTTTGAAATTCGCATATACAGACGTCGAAATGCGCTGATGACGTCCATCGTTCTCATCAGCAGGTTAGCACTGGATAGTCGTGGCGGGCGGGATTTGAAGAGCGTGTATTCTTCATCGGGGACCGGTAAAGTTTCTCGTTCGTTTACAGTTTGCTTGGGCTCATATCGCTAGGGCTCTTCTTTGTGATGTTTTACCCATGTGACCTCAGTCAGTGTTCATGCACTCGCTTTCCACCCGGCTGCGTCCACAGCTATGGCATGAATATCAAACGGTTTGCCGTAACATAAGTACCTGAATTTATCACCAGAATGAAGAATACCTTTTCGGGAAATGCAGACAATGTGTCATGCCAATTTGCCTTTTGCAAAAAATTATCTCCCATGTTCGTTGCATTTTGTCCTCAAGCCATTGTTTTTCGACGTTACGCATATGATTGAAATTCTTCATTTTCATGCTACGTTTGTGCTGTAAGCAGAATTTAGTAGGGATGATGTCTTGCGAAATTTCGACAGTCTTATTTTGTTTGTTTGTTTGTGCTTAATGCAGAGCAAATTTCAGGGATGATGATCTTCGTGATTTATTGATGATTCATGACCCCTATTCAACTGAGACGATTTGTAATGTACATGCGGGAGCGGAACGTCTTATGCAAGCTTTTGCGGTTACGAAAGAGGCGATGATGTCGGGTATGGGACTGAATTGGCCGATACGGATGCGGAAAAGGTGATATGTTAGTTATTAGAGTACGATATAAGAGGTGACAATATACGTTTAAAAAATTCAATGCGTCGCTTTCTTTTACCTGATCGTTCAGCAGCAGTTTCATATCTGGTTGAACGATGTTGAACAGACGCGCCTCCCAGATGAAGAACCCAGTGCACATCACAGCTTTAATGGAGGTCCATATAATAAAAAAGTGGTTGTCGAGACTCAACGAAGAGCCGACCACCCCCGTAGTTCAAAACTGCAAAAAAAAATCTTACCTGCTCCAGTCCCAGCTAATTTTTTTCTCAACTTTACCAGCGTACTATGAATGTTGCAATATATAGGATAGTTGTTGCTGACAGAATATTATATATATATATATATATATATATATATATATATATATATATATATATATATATATATATATATATACGTGCTAAGAGAACTTCTGTCTTACGACGAGATGTTGAAGATGGGGGAAGTGTTAATTTGGTATGGTGGCAGACCATCATGTTGAGAACGAAAGTTGTTTCCTCGAGCAAAATATCGTTTGCCGCATTTTGTTGAATGCGATGTTCACCGCTCATTTCATAAAAGTGAAGAGGTGATATCGTTTCATATTTCCGTCTGTGTTGTCACTATTGTTATGCGTTAATGTTGTTGTTTTATTGAGTGGAACGGAATTGAAACTCTGTGACTCTTTTCGAGGTTGAGGAATCAACGTGAATAGTGAATATTGGTGTAAGCGGACTACGCATGTATAAATTTTGCGCACTGAATTTCTCAAATATGACACTAATGAACTTCAAGCACACACGCAGAGTGAATTCTTCTGAAATTTGTGGAGTGAACCTATCGGGTATGAATCTCTCTTTGTAGGTACTTTTTGGATGACTGAGATTCTGAAGCTTTTTCGCTACAAAAATGCTTACGGGTTCTGTTGAACATCCTTTTAGATGGTGCTAGATTTTCTTCCTGTTGAACGAAGTCTACGGTGAAGATTTGTTGAGCTAGCTCGGGCATTCTGAGAACACCTCTCTCAACCTACTTCGCGGACGTTTTACTACCGTACCCGATCTGAAATCAATACCCCCTGTTCCCTCCTCCCCATTGAGATCCGCCGATGCCCATTATTGGGGTAGTGATTGATGCGAAGTCTGCAACCTCACCAACCTTCACATTTTTATATGCTTTCGCATGCTCAATGTAGTTGGATTTGCTCTTTCGTTTGTAGTTCGTTCGTTATGATTCCTTTCCGAGGTTATGAAATGCAATTGTATTCGGCGAAGCGTAAGTGATTGCATTTTGTTAATAAAAGTGCCGAACAATTGGTGACAACTTTATGGCCGCTTGTTCTCTTTCAACCGCGTTTACTGTTGTGTGAATGGTGTTCGGTGTTTTGTGATGAAATTTAACACTTGATGGATTTATGGATGCAGGTGGATCTAGTGCTATGACCTGTGAGCTTCGATTACGTCTGAATATATAGGCAGCTCAAAATATCAGTTGTCGTTGAATATACATCACAATAATGAGGTGATCCCTCTTTATCATCTAATAATTCTGTCTAAAGCGGGAGTAGGTGCGGGCAGAAAGGAAGAAATGATAGGGAAAACAAAAATGCGTGAGCTTGCTAAAATAATCAACTGATTCAATTATCATTTTCTTTCATTTATTGATAGAGGGTTGAGGGGACAATTTATTTATCGCTTCATTAGCAAGTTTATGGGTAATGTTTGGCGAGGTAGGTTTAAATGGTGCATTTTGCGATGAGGAATACTGTAGCTCCTTGGATTTAATCAAATTATATTGATGCCTGATAGGAATAACAGGAAGATGACGGCCCTGAGGCATTTGATTTGGAGCACTGCCCACATAATGGGTATTATAACTCTATATATCCATCTAGTATGAGGGATTGAGCATCAAAGTGGACTCGAAGGGGTACAGGTGTCCAGTGTTCCACTTTGTGCAACCAGGTCGCACGATGGTTCAACATTCCCACTAGGCAATATTGCATTCTTCTTTTTTAACAGCGCATTTGAGGAAAACAGGTGCAGAATGTAAATAACATCTGCACCTATACGATTTTTCGAACCAGTGTGATTCTGTGATGGCGTTTAAAATTCAAGGGACCGTATTACTTCACTTATTCTGCTAAGAGGGTGGTTTTATGTGATTATACAACTTTCGTATTTAGGGCTGTTTATGATAGCGTCGTGTCTGTACATATCTGTCTGTCTGTATACCAAACATCAACTCAACGACCACCGCAGCTTAAGTTACAAAATTCAGTAAATTTAGTGCGTATACCATTGAGCGGCGTTCCTTGCTGATTAGCCAACTTCGAGTGAATTTATTCTTTGAAAGGTGCTAGGAACTTCAATGTATTTAATGGTTGTTAATGCCCTATTTTAAGCGAGCTGTGTTACAGATTTATACAGCTTGTCAGATCGGTTCATATGTGAAGAAATCATTGCACATATAATTTTTTAGTAATTTATGAAAGCCGCTGGCTGGGTGGGAGAAGTTGCAAAAAGAGCAAACATATAGCACAAACTATTTGAAATTCTTTTTTCCCTTCATTAGTGCGTCCATTAGAGTCGTCTTTCTTTGTCTATCTATACGCTTGCCCATTCATCTGTTTATGTTGCTGTGAATTATGTTTGCATATTTTGAATTCATTGCAATATTCTCAGTAGATATTACGAGTGTGTGTTCTTGCTAAAACAGTCCCACAGTTCGATTCCATCCAGTATTTTCTTCTTTCAGTTGATTAATGCCGAATTTGCGAACTCTTCGTCGACTTCATCATCTGTATCGTTTTAATTTCAACAAAAAATTCCATACTACGCAACAGCCAAACGAATCACCAAGTTTTCTTTCTTTATTAGCTTCCGTTAATATTTTTTGAATGAAAGTTTTCATGACGATTGCTGAGATTACATCGATGACTGCTAGTTATCGAAGGGATTGGTGGTGATCATACGAGAATATGTTTTTGCTGGTTTCCAGTCCCATTTCACTAACATCAGAAGCTACTCACTAAGAATGCACTGAAGTATTTCGAGCATCATGGGATATCACATACTGCTAATCGGAAGATGCGTTTACTGCTACTACATTAATATTTCTTTCAAAGTGCTTCCTTTATTCTTTTCATTAATATTATGACGTCTTAATAAGGTTATAGGGAAGTTTGAGGTCGGGAGATCTGTGCTCTCCAGTTGAAGTTTTTCTTTTTAGCAACTTGATCCCCAAAGGAACATTACCTCAAGTTTTTGAGTGTATCGATTCGTCTACTTTTGATGAAGTTATTATGAGACGATGGCAATATTGTCATGATGTATTTTTGCTGCAATAAGCTAGTTTAGGCTTGCGGGGAGCTCTGAAAGAGATTTAGCAATGCTTCTTTGCTATACATTTGAGAACTTTAAATGGCTATTTAGGAGTAGTCTAATTAACGTTTCTTTTAGCTATATTCGTGATGTGATGCGATATTTAAGGATCTGTTAAATCGAAGATTAGCGGAAACGACGCGTCCACTTCAAGGCCATCGTTTGAGGGAATAAATTCGCGATATGCACAAAAAATTGCTCGATTGAGTGAACTTCTCAACGAGGCGCAACAAAATTGTCGAAACAATAATGCAAAAGTATGTTTATGCTCTCTATCACTGAATACTCCTCTTATACTTCGGCATCATTATGCTCCATCCGGAAATCCTTCAATTTCAACAAATATCTGCTAGTCGAACTTGCTATCGGTTGCTCAGATGTTCCGTTCATTCAACTACCAAAATACTGCTGTTTTTTCATCGGTGATATTTTTCACAGTGCTCTCATGTATTGCGTATTGCCTGTTGGAGTTCATCACGATCATTTTCTTCTGAATGTGTCAAATAAAGGCCGAAAGAAATACAGGAGAATGATTGGACGTTCATCTAATGCGTCACCTTTTGATGCATTTCTATCAAATCGCTATATATTCATCATATTCTGTTTGGAAACGAATGGCCATTAGTCATATTCAATTATTGTTAGTGCGGAAGGTAGCGAAGTGAAGACCGTTGAATTCGTATCAAAGGTGGAGGAGTATTTCTTCGTAATCCAAGCATCTCTTCTCGTAGGTTCCTCCATTTGTTGCGGACATTCGGCTATGCAACCAACTAGTAAATACCGTACTTTGCAAACTTGTTAGAAACCTTATTCAATTTACAGAGGTTGTTAGAAATGCGTGATCTGGTTTCGCGGATTGAAAAAAAAGCGTGCTCGGCAAACTCGCGACTCATACCAATCGGTTCATTGTCGAATTCTTTTGTGTTCGACAGCAGTTCCGATGTTGATGCATGCTTCTTCCCGCTTCTAGCTCCCGAACTTCGAGCTGAGTTCAATGCCGATTTTCACCAGAATCTCAGCTTTAGAGAGTGAGCGATTTATTCTTTGGGTTATTTGTAACTTTTATTTCCAATACGGTTGCATTTTTAGGATCCAGACTGTTAGCGGCAGTACTCTCCTCTCGGAAAGTCTGATTTTTTGTGGCTGCATCAGTAGGTAATAGAGTGGGAAGAAGCTATTTTATCTCTGGGAATGTGCACCTTTTTGACACTGGATTAACAAGAGCTTTCTATATCGTAGTAATTGCTTACATTTGAAGCTTGGTTGTTTTAATTAAAGTGGTCATTTGGCATGCTTCTATATCTCGCCTTTCGTGCATGCAGCAATTGCTACTTGTATATATTCACATTACTCGTACTTTGCATGCTTGCTTCGTATATTATTCTATTTGTGGAACATGTGCTGGCAGCGGAGAGAATCTACGCTTCATATGCGGTGCATGTTGACATGTCTGTGAAATATATGCAGAGGGAATGTGGCATGGAATACGCGAAGGGCACACAAAATATGTGCATTGAGGTTTGGAATGTTGTCGCAGAGGATGGCAATGCTTAATCGTCTGAGGGGTGCTCCAGACAGTGCTTATTGTTGTCTTCTGATCTGCGTTTTTTGAACAGTTGCTTTGTTTCTTATGCACTTTTGGAAAGTCCCGGAAGTAAACGCCGTAGCTTCCACATATCTGTCTATGTGTGCGCTAATTCCAACTTGCTAGTCATCTTGGCCGCAACTATGAAACTTGGTCATTCTACACCATTTGTTCACCTTCTGTCTGCAATTTCACTGCGGCCATCGGTTTTATTTCAATTATGGCATTTTAGTGCTTCGTAGAATTTGCAAATCAAATTGATTCGGTTAGATATAGTCCGACAACACAACTTTTTGCTCGTGTTTTAACTGGCCGGTACGGGAAAATACCTCATTTTCTTTTATGGTTCCTCATTATTGGATCGTTTCGGATATTATTCTCTTAAAACGATAGACACGTTTATTGGATTTTTTCGGATATTCGGAGCCAATATTAGCGCAATTTGAGTATCAATTATATAACTATTTATTTTACCTGTAATGAATTCTATTCGCTGTGTGCCCATTAGTTGTACTTAACGAGGTTGCATTTACATAACCAGCGAAGAATGTTTCTGATTCTGTCTGTACTTGAGCAATCAGTACTGAATCCCACACTTACGAACTGATATATCGCTCTGCGAATCAGTTGTCCTATGGGCATGCAAGAACTGGGCTGAAGTTCGTGTGGGAGCAGTGGAAATGAAAACAGGGGAGTGTTACGGCGGTTAAAAACCCCTGATATGCTTGTATTCTTTTACATTTAGGTAGATTTATATAGATATAAATACAAATCTAAATGTAAGGAAGTAAATAAATAAATAAATACACCTGTATTTACATTTATATTTATATTGATATATACACAGGTAGTCGTACACGTATTCACATTTAAGTGACGACGTGAATTCGCAGTTTTCATTTATGATTTAGTTAGCAGGTTTGCCAACTGATTGACGGAGTTGTATTATTTTCAGGCGATTTATGCGAATAATGTTTGAGCGGATTGTCGGTGATGAAGAAATTGGTGGGAATGATTTGAATATGGATGAATGTATGGTGCTATATCGAGCAAGAGTGCCTATTCTGGTGATAAAATACAAGAATGGCCTCAGTGTGGATATTCAATTCCCTAATGATTCCTATCAGGCAATCAGAAATACAAATCTCGTTAGACATTACGCAATGGTATATAACCTCATTATTTGGTTGTCTGTCCAATCATCGCTTATTTTTTGATTGATTTCGCTATTTCTAAGAAATCCAGTCGAAATTAGCCTTTCCGTCTTTCCATAGCGAGTCGAAAAATTTATATTCAAGAAATAACTTATGGAGGTTTTTTATTCTCATAACTGCAATCGTTCTCGTTCGTTGTATATTCATATTCGCACAATGAGCCATAAAGCTGAAGTATTGAAACGAATTTTTCAGTGTGCATCGCCGATATGATAGTATGCGAAGAATTGTTGGAAATTCAAAGTACTGTCTTCTGTCATTTCCAGATGTTTCTTTTGTCTATCGGAAATAGTCTTCGAAAATTTCTCTTCTTTAAATCAAAAAATCACCACTACTTCCTTCTTAAGTTCGCCTGTGAAAAAATGGTCGGGAAATTTTCGCAGTGTTTCAATTGCATGTTGTGAAATACTGTGCTATAAAAACGTTATATTTCATTTGCTTAGGCGGACCGTCGATTCGGTCTCGTTTATATGTGGCTTCGGACGTTATTTCGTTCGTTGGGTATTATGAGAAGCAAAGAGGGACTCTTCTCAAGCTATCACATTCTCTGTTTGGTCGCTCATTTCTTGCAGTGCACTTCGGTTAGTTAAACATTTCCAGTTTCATTTCATATTGTCGTTTCTTTTGGTTAATGAAAGTCTTTCTTTGGAAAATAATTATCGTCAACTCAAGTCGCCCATTTTTCGACTGAGCTTATTGGAAAAGACAGAAACATGGGGAGAGAAAGCGAGGGAGAGGGAAAGAAGTAGAGAAGAAATTCGGCGAAAATGCGCTCGCTGATAACTTTTGGCGTTTCAATCGTTACCTAGAATACCATCAGCTTCATATATTGGAATGAATTCAGCTCATCTTATATATTCTTGGATTATTCAGTTGCATTGTTGATTTTTTTCTTTTACTTTGTGGAACGTCTAGAATGTCACTAATATCTTGAGATATTAAATATCAATATTGGGCCGCCCTTGCAGAGACCTTAAATCTTATAGCATTCATTTTAACGTTGTAAAAGTGTAAAGTTTTTATTGAAGTCATGTCTTTTGTGATAGAGGTCATTTGAATTCAAAAGACATTCAGCATGATAGCCAGAAATTCAAAGGAATTAAGTGAGTGATAACCGATCAGTGAGGATAACAAAAGATTTCAGTGTGTTAAATTTATCAGTAAGGAGCATGATCGTATCTATTAGAAGCCAATAATGTTTTATGAGGTGGCTTGAGATCACTGGATGGAAAGCAAGCTTTTGAAATAAGCATTTCGATAACAACATTACAGTTACTGTCCACATGTGGGTGTAAAATGTAAACAGTAGTACCCTATCTGATACGTTTTTTATATAGGGAGCATTGTCGAAGACTGTTCTTCCGGTCCTGATTCGTTCTCATGCACATCTAGTAGGACCTGATGTAGATATCGATAAGGTGGTCGAGATGCTTGGCCAACCTATCGAAGGACGAACATTTCAAGGTTGTCTGAATCTATTTTATCCGCGTCTTTTCGCTTCCGTTGAATTAGTTCGTGACCATCAAAGTGTTGGAATTAAATCCTGTTCAGTGGGAGCAAGCGTTGAGCTGTATGCATTTTTCATGAAAGAAGAAAACGAAAATTTTAATGTTAGAATTGGTATAAACTAAAAGTTGACTTTAGTTAGCTGCTCGTTTAAAGTAGGTAGAATGCAGATGTCTCGTTGAAGAAGCCAAATTACTCAAGCAATATTTGTTTTTTTGCAAGCCTGCATTGACTTAATTCACTGCCATTTTATGAATAAACATTTCGAATGTTAGAGTGAAACATCGTGCAGCTTTTTAACTATAGAAATTTATAACGTTTTGCAATCTATTCTCTGGATGAATTTTAGGTTGGTGCAGTGAGAACCATATGAATGCTGGCGATCTGGCAGTTCGTCTTATTGATTATTATGCGAATATGGATATATTTCGATGTGCGATTTCATTGGACAAAGGAACCCTCGAGAGAAAGTCGGTCTCATTGATCAAGGGCTTTATTTGCTGATTTCTTGACGAAAATGACGCAAGAGTGTAGAGCTCCTCTTAGACTTCCCGGAAGGGAAGATTACTGTGGAGTTGTTGTTAAGTACGGTGCACAGTTTCGATGGAACAAACACATGAAGAAAATGAAATTTTCGTTGTATAAATCGGGTAGGACACCCGTAGAATTGTGTACCCTCTTGCCTTTGACAAGGTTCTGAAAATGTTTGATGTGAAAGGTCAGTTTTGAGAACTGGCGGGGAACTAGAAGTTTCCTCGATCACCTAATAAATCATTAAAATATCCACGCGTGCAAATTGTGCTAAATCCATCATTTTAAAGGTCGAGGTTATTGCTTGTAGGCGAGGTTTGAATTTCTTCTTCGATTTTATTGGATCTTAGGTGCACCAACACTATAAGCTAACCAATGGGGTTGAATTAACCAATGGGGTTGAATTATCCACTACAAGATATTGTTTTTTGTTGCTAATTTAGCTGTTTATTGTCAGAGTTGAATTATCCTTTGGCACATGACGAATCACATATTGTTCTATTTGATTACTTTTCTTATCATTTTATCGATTCCAATATAGGTTTGATTTCTGTTAAAATTGAATTATTTTTACGGACTACACTAGTTGGCCTCATCTTCGTCCGCTTTTTTCTTTTTCTTTTATTCTTTCTTGCTGGAGAAAGTGTAACAATTTGATTGTAGGAAGCAGCCATCATCGGAAAATTGGCTACAGATTTTCGATCCGTACTCGAAAGCAAACGTATGCAAGAGGCGTGATGCGGGCGATGCATTCCAACATGCAATCAACTTCATCTTCCATAAAATGCAAAATGGTCAGTTATTGCTGATGGGCGAGGCTTTTGTCTTGACCTTGTTGACCGCTGTTATTTTTTCGTATCTACTAAATTACCCATAACCCTATGATATTAGAATAGTTGATACTACATTTAAACAAAGTGTATGCGGAACGCATCTAATAGAGTAATTGAGAGTCAACGAAAATTAAGCAATATTTTTAAAGTGTAGTTGAAGGTCTTCTTACGCGTTTTTATCCTTCCTTGTGCAAAATTACGTTTATTAGTGCTGAAACTAAGAATGCGCTAAGAATTAGAGCTATCGATTTACTGAATTCATTCCCCCCAAAAAATAAATTACCGGATTTTCCATCTGAGTATTTGAATGCTCTCGATTAATATCAAGAAGTGATGACTTAAACGCATCAGTGAAGGCGTGTCGAAGCAGAACTGTTGCGCGAAAATAGAATTTTGTCGGTCCTGTTCGGTTAGCCTCTGTCACCTCTATTCCTGCCCCTAACGTAACGGAGCGCACTGGAATGCTCCGCTGACCCATATGAAAGGATGATGGTGACTGTTTGAATTCCCGATCTACTTTGAAATGCCTAAAACTTTGTGGGAGGGCATCTCATAAGTACTGGTCGTTGATATATACCGTTGTCTTGCCCAGATATATACCGTCGTTCGGTTGCAATATCAGTGAGTGTATCCGTTAGACGTAATTAAATGGTTCGCCATACAAGAGGCAGAATTGCTGAAACAGCTGATGGTATTATACGTTATGCTACAGATGAATTGACTAAGGGAAGGCTACCTCATAGCACAGATATCTATTGGTCCCCTCCAACTAACGTAAGCGTTGACCTTTGATCTTTGTTAAAGCTGACAGGAAAAATGTAAGCCTAGTGGAGGTTTCGACAGCACTGTCTTGTTGTGTTCGGCTGCAGCTTATCCATCTGGTAGTGTAGACTTGGACATTCAGTGATTCTCCTGTCGTAGCCGAAAGACGTCGTAGTGAGCGATCACGTTACAGAACACGCGGAAAAAGTGAATTCTTCGTAGATGACTTCTGCAAACGATCGCCTATGTTCAAATATGAATGCTTTATGCAGGTTGTTGGCATTTTATGAGTCCAGTTAATCAGGTGACCAAAAAGCATCATGGTAGCCTCATTGGCACGCTTTTCCATTTGTTTTATTTGCCTTCCGACCAATCGTCTGCCACTCTTTGGCATCCATGGACACGTTTTAGATGCAATTCAATTGTTTTTTTCCCGCTCCTCGACCCTCACAATGCATAAGGTGGTTCGTAAGTGATGCGCATGATTGACAGTGATAGGTGGAGTCTCACCAATCGGGTGAGTGTGTTAAATTCTACGCGTGTATATAAAAGTGGTTATGCGTTCCTTCGTCTTTTTCGTTTTTCTTCGTAATTTCTGTCAGTAGTGCATTCCTTCCTATCAACGGCATCACGATATGAGCTGAAGCTTATAACAACAAGTTATGTGCTCTTATGATTTGATGCTTGCATTCTTTGTAGTAGAATGAGTTCATTGTCTCTGCGGTAACTAACGACGCTAGATCATCACCTATTATGGGATTGCCGAGAATGTGAATGCAGTTTTTGGCTGCGAGGATAACGGATTGGCCAGTGTCATTGAATCGAGGCGTTGATTACTAACAACCTAATTACTCATAGATTCGGTGTTTGGACATTAAAAGTTATAGCCTCGATGTCATATATTGCGTGGAAATCGAACTGGGTTGCGGAAAGAGCTATTTCTAGGTTGGGGACGGGAGACAGGATGAAAAAAATGCCGAGAAAGAAGCTCAAAGGACGTCTTGAGTTTCGTGTAAGATCGCGAAAGAGATTCGTACGGGTTTCCATTTCTCATGTTTTCACCGGGCTTTCCAGGGGAGCGATTCTCTCGTCGATTATGAATTGAACAATTGCCAAATTTTTACGAGTCATAATGATTCGGCAGTTTTTCAAGCCGACAAATGCGGGTACAGTAAGAGATTATTTTTGCTGGCAACAGTGCCTCTAATCACCGACTGCTGTATTACTTGTCACTATTTAAGTGGTCGCATTTGTCATAATGTCTAGTGTAGTGAGCAGCTGAGAAGGGAGGATTATTAGGGAGATGTGACAGTGAGATGGTCTCGCTGTATCGTGGAAAGTCCCACAGGGGCAAGGGAAACGGCTGAAGATTGATCTTTATGTATTGTTGCACCGCTAATTTGGCTGAAGTTCACATTTTCTTCATTTGATAATGGATAACGCGTCTTGGAAAGGTGGGTTTGCAAAACGCATTCTGAAGGCCGTATGCCCTATTTTATGGAAGTTGGTAGCGCAAGGATTTGGCCCTTAATTCCAGAAGGTAAAACTCTGATGATACTGAAAAGAATTATGCAAAAAAGCCACACAGAAGGTCTGAAGAATTATTGCCGCATCTGTCTTCTTTCGCACATATGTGAATTGTTTGTGATGATGTTGTCAAGTCGGTTTGTAAAGCAACTCGATGAATAAGAGTCAGGAGAACAAGAGGGTTTCAGCAACGTCTGGCCTGCAGCGCAATCGATCACATTTTTAGTTCGAACGAGCAAGGGATCACAAGCTCCCGTTGTGCTTGCCTTTCACTGACTACAAGAAAGCCATCAGCAGTGTTGAAATGAGGGCAGGAGTGGGCTATGCACAAAAAGGAATTGACAAGAATTGTGTGAGGCTGCCACAAAAAAAGAGCATCTGGTTATCTAGCAGTCCATCAAAAACCGTGGAAGGTACAACCTCGCCAAAACTGTTCAGCGCTTTCTGGAAGGGGTGCTGGAACGGGCATAACCTAAGTTTACCATAATCAGTGAAGTGTTCGCAGTGCTGAGCACAAGCACATACGATCCCACGTCACTGATGATCAGACTCTAGAAGAAAGTGAAAGTTTTGCTCATTTATCAGCGATAAAACTCCGCCACGAAAACTGGACGAAACGAATAGCGGGAAAGCAAATACACAGTAAGGAGTATGAAAGAGTATTCGAGAAACCCTTATTGCATGAGATCTCCAGTTGTAACGTTCATCCAGCGTCACTCTGTAGACGCGAAATTTGCTCACGAAGTCGTGCACTGGAGTACAAGTTAACTTCTACGAAACACTCAGTTTAACGACGAGTGCTGAACAGTACATCTCCATTCGGAATAGTGTCCTCAACGAAGAAATTACTCGCTTAGTGGTAGAAAACACCATAGCTGCAAGCAAAGGCTGTCGGTTACGACAGCTGTAAATACCGGAGACGGGCACAACACGTTATGAATCACGAATCGCTGGAAATGAAACCAGAAGGTAGGCTGGTTATTTTGCAAGGACGTTAAGAGCGACGTCGTATCGAAGGCTGTCGAGGAAATGGAGAAGGTGCTGCAAGCCGGCATCATATACAGGCAATGAAGTTCAACTAAATCGACGGGAAACCAACTGATGGTGACAAAATTATCTCATTCATAATTATGAATAGATGAGCTTGATGTAATATGACAAAAAAGCAATATGATGCCTTAAAGATCTTTTCAAGGAGAAGAGTAGGTGAGGGGGATAGCGATGTTATGCATCAGACACAAGTGATTTGATCACGATGATGCGGCTGATCAGCGGATCAGCAGAAATATGCGTCAGAATCGGAGCAGGTTGATTAACATCCCTCTTCAGTGCGGTACTTTGGTAGCGGATTTTCATGGCGTCATCTTCTAATGCGACGATCGCCACAGTGTTAGTACATTTATGAGGCAATCTTATAAATGGTTACTGTGTATAGTTACAGGTTATGTTATATGCTAACTTATTTACTGCGTCCGACGCTGTACTCGAATTTTGGCCTTTTTTAGCTGCAATCGTTTATATCTGATATATTTTTTGAAAAGCTCTTCGTAGCCTCCCTTATCGCTTGATCTCTAATTCATTAAGTCCCATATTTTTTGTCATCGATGTCACTTGTGCCCCCAAATATAAGTACTTCTCTGTGCCGTTATTATTTTATTAGCTGTGATCATTTCCCTATGAACGTATTTAATCTTCCATAATACATATATGTATACGTTATTATCTATTTATGTTCACTTTCTCGTTGATGAAGCGTTTTATTAAAGCGTTTTATTTTGCTGTACAAATACACCACAGAATAATGTTTGAATTTCTGATTACACTCAATTACAACGTACTACTTTCTAAAATTACCACGTCATACTTTATAGTATTTCATTTTATTCTTCAGTTATAATTTAATTTAACGCCGCACCAAAATAACGTAAGAAATCCTCCCTTCCCTCGTCATCTCTTTTCATTTCTCCTTAATCTTGCTCGATTTGTAAGCCTATGGAAATCTGTTAGAAGTTATATAGATTATTCATTGACAGCGCGTATTGCATGTTAATTAGTCCTCGTACTAGCAATCAAACCGTTAGACATTGTAGATTTCATTGTCGTTGTTGATGAATGCTTCAACGAACGTCATTTGCAGGTTTATTACTCGACTCTTTTCCGTGGTTTCCCGAAGCGAGTGAGTTCATGCTTAAAGGCGAATGGACGCGGTGGAGGTTTCAGAAGGCAAAATACAAGAAGGACGAGGCAAACGAAGGAAGCAAGGATTCTTTTTTAATAGCTCATCTGAATAATGAGGACGGGTAATTCCTCCCGAATTAGGTCTAAATCGCGTAAAGTGGCACCTACCTCAATCTATCAACTTTTCATGATCACTAGTTTTGTTTCACGTGCACTTCTCATCAGCCACCTGTCCATATAAAAACAAGGTGGATTGCGTTTGATATCACTGCTAGTTTTTAGAACAGATTCTTGATCGGTGCAAATCTCTCTTGTAGAGAAGTCATCCCACCCGATTTTCTTTTCTATCTATGACTGCCACCGAAATCGCCATTAAAAACTTCCCTCAGATGTGGCTGAAAAAAAGATTCGAAGTTTTTTTCTCACAACGTTTTTACAAATTCTTGACGCATCTCGTGCATTTGAAAATATCTGAAATTCCCTGTGATGGAGCGGTCAGTCGTCATAACTCGTACTGTAATGTGTAATATTTCTGAACGTTGCTGTCGTAAACTTCTTAGCTGGAAATTTGAATTGTTGAATTAAATGCGCATCCATAAATCGTGCATCGGATGACGGTCAGGTTTCCGCGCTGATGTAAAACTCAACAATCAATTAGGTGTACGCTAAATGCCAACGTCAAAGTCTTTGTGTGTTTCTTTACAACCAGGTGTAATTTGCATAATCTGTGAATTGCCAGGCAACATAAGTTTATTTCACCCCTTTTCATATTTATGTTCTTTTTTATGTTACATTGCGTTTCTTGAAATATGCACACAGTACCTCATTTCATCGGTGCCCTTTAAAATGATTATTTGCTAATAATAGGATGAGTAGAGAATGGAACGGAAAATCGCTTTTTCTGATCGCAGAATAAACTTCTCTGTGATGTTTTCTTGTATTTGCTCAGTGATGTGATCATCTTCATAGCTTGTTGATATGCGGCCAAAAGCTAGTATAAATTAACAGTATTCATTTCGGAAACAAAATGTTTGTGACACGGCAATGCTCAGCACGAAATAAAACATTCTGAACGGACTTATTTGTTCGATTCGCTTCAAATAAACCCCATAATCTGCTAGTTATAAGCGCTGTTTGGCTTACCACATCCTTTGGTCAAAGGTTTATTTAATAATGACAGATAGCCTGAAATTTTATTGGCTTATCAATAGCCTCCAGAAGTTATGAAATATAAGAGATAAGTGCGAGAACCATTCTCATTCCTTGTCGCCTCCGCACTCAATAAATTGTTCGTCGTTTATGTTCAACCAGTTCCCGACTATCACCTCGAAATGTCTCCCCTACTCGATCCTACGCATTATCTAAACTTGTTTCAGATTGTCCAACGTTGATTCACCATATATGCAGTCAGAATGTTTTAATAATAGGCTAATCGTTCATAGTAAATACTAACTGAGGTGTCTGCATTACAGACACCTCAATTGTGCGATATATTTATTTAGATGATTATTAGCATAGGGGATTATTTACGATAACGTTGTTCAACTCTTTGATGGATTCTTTGCATTTTCGTTTTGATTAATGGCGTATTCACTCATGAAATTCCTTCGAAATTTTCACTAATAGATACACTTTGAATGATTTCAAATATCTCACTGTTCAAACAGAATGATAGTTATATGGAATTTGATATCACAACAAATTTCGCACTTTATTCTGAGACATAAGAATTAACCACTTCAGCTTTCATTGTCTTAGAACTTTGCTATTCATTCATTGCAATTATCTTTTCATTTAAAAAGAAATTATTTCTGCTATAAGTGTTTTTCAATTGCGTTTTCGATAGTATTCAATCGATGCGAGTGCATTTTTATTGCTCGATTCGAATGTTATTTCATCTATGCACTTTATTGTTTTCATCCTCGTTCATATCCTTCCCTTCCTCTCCTTTAGGGTAAATTATTTACCTGCAAATTACTCTTATGCTCTATTTTCTTGTATATTAGCTGTAGTACATAGCGAAAAATAACCAATGTTCAATAATAAATTCTTGCTTTTTCCTTGCTTAGTTCACCTACACAAATGACCATTGATCGGGTATTTTCAAATCTCGTTCAAACCACGTAACACCCCCCAACCTTAATCAGGTCTTTGTATATCATGCACGGACCCTATAGCACCCGAGCGTTGATCCTTACCAGTGACGTTCTAAATGTGCCATAGAGGAACGTCCTCGCTCATGGTGCGTATCGCTGTGTGCGCGTTGCGGCGGCCGCGTGCGTTCACTCTGAAGCGATCCCCGCTAATTCTGTGCTATTTTATGGGTTCAGCTGCATACGTGCTGCTTGCTATCGCAACAAGTTCCGCGTCGTTTGTGCCTAAAGGCAGGATAATCGGTATTGATTCTATCGATGAGACGGTCGAACACATTTTATTTCATTGTTCCGTCATTTCCTCATTTTACCTGTAAACCGCTTCAGTGTTTTTTTTTTATTTGAAACGCTAGTTATAGTTTTTGGACAGAAAAATCACCGTCATCCGCTTTCCGAAGGCACTTGAAGTTTGCCGGATTCCAAGCCTTTCTGAATGCTGGAATTCAAGGATAGGCGCTAAGACTTGAAGCTTGATTCGACGGGATTTTTTAACATCGAACTTGGATTATAAATCGGCGCATTTAGAACATTGCCGAGCTGCAACAAGTGAGGGTTTTGGTGATTCCGAATCTGCCGAAGCACCGCTTTGAAGCAGCCCCCTCCCATCCTTCCTCCGAGGCTTTCAAGATGTTCTGGTAACCTATCAAGCGATGGAGTACCTTGGTAGGCATGAGACCTGCCACTTTTATTTGTAGCCAAAGTTTTTATCTTCAACTGTATAAAATTTTGAACACTTCTGCACTTTTATGAGAGCGCATTATGGTATCATCGTATCTGTGCTTATGCACGGGTATGCATATGTCTACCTATCTGCTTGTCAGTCTGGCAAGTTTGACATGGGAATCACTAAGCCAGGTTTAGAAACTTTCGTGGTGTGCTTTTCACAACTATCCAATTTCCGACCCCAAATTGGCCCGACTTTCACCTTGGAGGTTAGGTCGTGGAAGTACGAATATTTTATGGGAGGTTTGTATGAGCCGATGCAGCTCAGATGTGTAGGTCCTCATTCTGCTCGTCGTACTTTTTGCTAGTGACTGCTGAATCAACAGATTAGCGGGCTATTAAAGCGCATGTTGCACATTTGCTTTGTCGCGTTTTCCTGTTTATTTTGTACTCATCAAAGGGGGGGGGGGGGAAAGCCGGCTCTTTCGTGGACGTGCATGAGTGGTTTTGTTAATTAGCACAGTTACACATTTCCGTGCACTTCATTATCTGTCCACCACGTATAAAAGTGATTGACGAAGTGACCGAAATGCAAAGAGCGCGTATCGGGCCAATGCCTATGTCTGGTTTTACTTATTTTTGGTTTGTCAGCGCTTCTCGGTCGTAGCACGTCACCGATTTAATTCGTTTTCACTCGACAATATAAATGAAACGTACATTCACTATCGCAAGCTCACCCGTCATTCGCTGTCCATTTATTAGAGGTAGGATGACTTCATTGATATTGTTGGATTATGTGCATAATTTTACCGGAAATTGTAGATTATGCTTGATGGGCACATTGATTGAACAATAGTTTGTTAATCGAAGTAAGCACCACCGGAATAACCGTCATTACCCTCATCTCGAAATAAGTCGTGAAAGGTATTCGGTGATTACAAAGGTGGTGGAATTGCGCCGATACTCCCAGATTTCACCGTTAAAGACGAAATATTCATTCTTAAGTTCACTCCTGTTGTAAGTGGTGGTTGAAATTACTCCTCTCACCAAATTTAGGTATGTGACAGGGTTCTTAAGAGACTGAATTCGGTCTGGCGGCTTGGAGCACAAAGTTTGAAGGCTTTCGAGTGTTTCGCGATAGAACGGCAGGTTTGCTGAGGCGCCTTCGAACTTTATATGCACATGTGGTGCACTTGCCTGTACATGCCTGAACGCACTTATGCAAATGCGTATCTTTGCTCGAAGTATGTTTGCACATATTCGGAGTACTTAACACGCATATTCATAAGAACTTCATAGGTTTTCGGCGGTCTTCAAAAAAGCGTGTGCCACCGTCGTTGTGGGACAGTGCAGAAGAGCTTGATTGCGGGTATTGGCATTTGTCGTTGTGAGTACTCATAAACGGAGTGTTGGGGGAGTTGAGCTTAGGAGAGGGGAGGGGAGGAAGATCCATGAACGATCTCTACAGGAACAGCATTTCTGTTTGAGGCAGGCAAGTACATTGTTTGAAATGGTTTAAAAGCATCTTTCTCCGACTCTTTATCTTTTCTTAAGGTCGAAAGCGCATAATGGAGGTATAAGACTTCCGTCTTCAAAATTTGAGGGGGAGAGTGGCAAGCCTCCTTTCTGCTTTATCAAAAGCGGTGTGCCTAGAAAATAAAGCAACAAAATTTGCTCTATTGACTTGATGTCTATTTTCTTCCTTGAGTTTTTCATTGTTTGCCACCTTATTGTTTACTTCCTTCGTGATGTTCTATATTTTTTACCTTCTGTGATGGACTCATGCTTGGAAAGTGCTATCAAAGCTTTGAAAGTTATGCTTGTAAAGATTCATAAAGCAACACCGAATGAGCGTCGATGTTCCAAAGGTAGGGCTCATTAGAGTTCAGACTGAAAAAATGCTTATTCCGCTCAATAGACGGGCGGAAATTTTGTTATTCCAAAAGGAAAAATATCTTATCTCAAAAACTGTTAGAGGTGTCAGGCAGCGATCAGATCATGAGAGTTGATTATGGATCTGTAAAGGTGTATCGATGTTTCCCTTCCTCTAAGCAGTTTTAATCGATATTCGCGCGTACTCGTAACCGAAAATAATTCGAATGATTGCGATAACATGATGAAATGTTTCGTTGAAAATTTCGATGTGTATTCTGACAACGTCCTTCATTACGTTCTTTTAATAAGGTCTTACAGGTGTCAGTTGTTGGTCTACTTACAAGGTCGTGTAAGATCGAGAATCAGAGGATCATTTACGAGATGGTAAGATTTCTCTGTTGGTTTTCTGAGGATAATAACATCCTGAAATGTGAGATCATATTGCACTGGTTCAAACGCGTTGGAGTGGTTATAGGGATCGTCTACAGGTCGATTGGGGTTGGAGAGAGGAGGGGAGGGGTGTTGAGAGAGTTGTCAAATCAGTGTTGAAATACATTTTAAACTTCACTTATATCGTTTCAAGGCAACAAGCCATCGTCCAAGCGAATCCTCACTAAGTGTGCGAACAGATCTCCTTATTGATTGTTGCAATTCCTTGCACAACAGCATTTGACATGAATTTGGTTATAAGCTCGGAAACTTAGCACTTTCTCGAAGTTTTGAAGGATGAAACCTGGCATCGAGCAGTTTTATCATGAACATGATTGCGAAGCTAATTGGAGTGTATCGTGATAAAAAAATCAGGCGGGATATGGGAGAAAGTTTGTTTAAATGCTTTATTAGCGATCCCACGCATATAGGTACAGAGGTGAACATTTATATTCATGTAGGTACATGTGTGTGGTGTGCTCATGCACTTTTCGGTGTGTATGTTTACGTTAATATAAGCGCGTTAATTTAGAGTCCTTGATGAGAGCGAAGTTTGCATTAGAGGCGAAGTGCCAGCTGAATAGTCGATTTGTTCTTGACGAGAACTTGCTTTCAGGGAAATGAATCTTCATTGCCGATGGAGATGTGCAGTAATTGTGAGTTGTTTCAACAATTCTTTAATCTTTGTGTACAATTGAGCGTCATTAACTTCTCACTAAATTGAACCGAGACAATACAGCGTTCTCCAACGTGCATCGAGCAGTTTTATCATGAACATGATTGCCCTCCACCTCTATGAAATTGTCGCGGAAAATGGTTCTTCGAGTGTCTAAGTATTGCATAACAGGTGAATAAGTGTACGTTCTTAACATGGAGCAGATGAATATTGTTCTTTGTGAGGGTGATTTTGCGTCACGTGGACAGCAAGGAAATTTTTTTATTAATTTCGTTCAAAGAATTCCTCCAGCGGATTTTGTGCACCGTCCTGGCAATTTTGTGCACCATCAGTTTTCATTAGTGATGATGGAGCGGTTAGGCATCTTGATAATCTCGCAGTTTAGTATGTTGGCAGTGACCGCGTAAAATAGCTGGTTGATTTGGCAACATCCTTAGGGTAGGTAGATATGTTGGAGGTCGGCTTGGTAGGGTTGCCTTGTATCTTCGTAACAGCCTACGCGATATAAGTGTGTAGCAGATCGTATTTCTTTATTGCTTTTGCCAAACACTTCACTTCCTTCACAGAGTGTCGCTGCCTAGCATGATCCATCCGCACTGTGCCACTTTCTTCTGTCTATCCTGAACAGGACTTTTGATATTTCGTTTTCTTTCGGTCACCACAAATGGTTCCTTATGGGCACCTGCTGAGCCATTGCTGCTGTTGCAGCCTCATGGTCATATGGTCTGTCTTACTTAAAGTTTTCTATTTGTGATCATACGTATTATATAACTGTATTATATATATATATATATATATATATATATATATATATATATATATATATATATATATATATATATATATATATATATATATATATATATGCAGGAAGTGAAAGTGCAGAGAGGTGGTTGAACGTAACATGGACTGGCAGAATAACTTCATTTAAATAACAAGCAAATAACATTTCTCCAGTTAAGCGTGCAAATAAACGTTTGCAGTCGACGCATACGAATTGCGGCGTTTAGCTCGGCGTTTCAAGAAGCTCGATCTAGATGGCTCAGGTAGCTTGAGCGTCGACGAGTTTATGTCTCTACCGGAGTTGCAACAGAATCCTCTCGTGCAAAGAGTCATTGATATCTTTGACGAGGATGGTAATGGTGAAGTCGATTTCAGAGGTATTTGAACGCAGATTGTTTCGTTTTGTTCTGTAGAATATAATTGACATGATTTTTCTGGATTGCTAAATCTTTCACATCATCTGAATTCATAGGCTTTCCTGAAAATTGTGTGGTCTTGATGCAGTTTTTTGATGAAGGTTCATGAGTAGATACTCACGGCTTTAATATTGACCCGGAATTACATCACAAATAAGGCTTATTCAGCTCTCTTGCTTGCCATAGTTGTGAGCGAAGAGTTCATATCATTTATCTCGTCTTACGCGGCAAATGAATAGGTCTTTTATAATTTCTTCGCAAAAATATTTATGAACTTCTCTTTTTAGTGCCAAAGCTCTTTTGATGCTTAGGTTCATGGTAATGGAAATTAATAATTTATAAAAGATGGATGTCACGTTTCTTGCACATTGTTTTGTGCGATTCACTGCAAGCTTCAGTGCAGTTCACATTGTAGGCGTTGTGCTGTAACGTTCGCGCTGAGGGCTTTCATTCTTTAGCAAGCTCAACATACAGGGAGATATCCTCTGCATTCTGTGTCTCTGCATCACTTTTCGAATCATAAGCTGTCGTGAGCTTCGATGCTGTTGCTTTAGAAACACAGAAAGGCGTCTGTCGTTGGATGTTCGGGCAGATCGCTCAACGCACTCGTCTACTGTAGAAGAAATCCATTGGATTTTTCATATCTATCTTTCGTTAGGCTAAATAACCTCATTATCGTTTGCCGTTTTTTTTCAACGTTTTCATCGGTTTTGCAGGAACAAGTAGAACTTTACATAAACCCAAAAGATTCGATAATCCCGAATTTCGGAACTCTGGAAATTAGTGTCCTGCGGGAACTTCTGGGTTTCTTGGTATCCTGAAGGCCCTCATTTTAAGTCTTGAAAAATCGGAACCTGCGGTTTGGTACCAGCGAAAACGTTCAAGGGATCAACGAACAAATATTTCACTTTCAACATTGCCGACCAATTTTCGTTCGTGGGGAATGTTGAGTGTTGACATCATAGATGATCTTTTTTGCTCAGCGATTCGAAAAGTGTTTAATAATTTAATGGGTCACTGAGTCTGCAGAGCTATACGAAAATTTGCGCGATCGGTATACTCATATATGACAGGAACATTTGCAGTCCTTAGATGTGGTTAATGGGTGCAAAGAAGTTCTAACCGACTTGCGGTAATAAAATAGCGAGAACTTTCTGAGCGTTGAGCAGTAAAGATATTAACGATATAACTACGGTAATAGGTAAGCACGGTAACGATATTTTGATTATGATCTAGGGCAGGTGGTAGGGGAAGGGAGAGCTCTTTTTGATGGTAATGCACTCTCGTAATGATTTCCAGAGTGTAGACTTTTGGTCAGATACACAGATATGAAGGTCCCATGCGTTTCTTTCAGAGTTCATCCAAGGGATTTCTCAGTTCAGTGTTAAAGGCGACAAAACGGTTAAACTGAGATGTGAGTCATCAATATAATTTGCTCTTTATATTTTCGTTTCCTGTATTTCGCTTTATGGAGGACGTACTGTACCTCCATGCTTTTTATTGCAGTGGACCGACTTTGATGTAAAGTTTGAATTAAGTCATTTATAAAATCTGGATATAGGAAAAAACCAAAGTGCAGGGTTAGAGGTGTAATAAAAAATTATGAATATTATTTATTTCTTCTCTACCTCTTTTCGTTTCTGATATATATATATATATATATATATATATATATATATATATATATATATATATATATATATATATATATATATATATATATATAACATTGCAGGAAAAGCAGAACGATGCTGAACCCATATAATTTGTTGTTTCAACTGCATCTGAAATTTCACGCCCCATGAAATATTTTCATTTTCTGTACAGTGCTTACTGTGCAATATTTCAGTCGCATTTCGGATCTATGACATGGATCGCGATGGTTATATATCAAACGGGGAACTCTTCCAGGTTGTACACTTCGTGTTGTCATAGATGGCTTAAATTATCCTCTACTTCCAATTGTTTTATTCTGAATTACGTGAGAGCAGTGATTTCTTCTTTTTGAATTACTGAAGACCGGCAACTTTCTTTCTTTGAAGTTGTGCAAGATCAAGTGTTTGAAGTGGTTGTTTTGGAAGGCAGACATCCCGAAGTTATATCAGAGAACAGTGTAATCTTGAGGAGATGTTGTGAGTAGCTGCTAATACCTCCATGTGGAACTTCCTTGATGTATCTTATTTTATTTCACTAACTGTTATTGAGTATTATAGAAGTAATTAGCTGTTGATTAATTTCAGGTATTGAAAATGATGGTTGGGAATAATTTAAAGGATACACAATTGCAACAAATTGTCGATAAGACAATTCTGTTTCATGATAAGGACGGTGATGGAAAGATCTCTTTCGACGAGTTCTGTGATGTAAGCTTGCACCTTCTTCATCCATTCTTTCTATTTAGAGGTTCGTCTCTTATTTCCTTGCTTGCAGCATATATGGACTTAGTCTAAGAATATGTTAGTTTATAGCGATTAAAGAGTTACGTTGTATAACTGATGCAGATAGATATGGCGGCCTGTAAACTGTAGTGGTTGTGCATTGCAGAGCTGACTTTTTCGCTTGTAGGTGGAAAGCAAAAGGTAGTGAAAGAATGCAGTTTGCCGAAGGGTCTTTGTGTGGACATGAAGTTACCTAGACGCGTCAATTCAAACCTCAGTGTTTGTATATTGGGTTATACATATTCGTTTCAAGATTTCATTTTTTTTTTTTTTGAATTTCTGCTGATCAAATTTATAACACTTTTGGTAAATTTTGTAGGTTTGGTCATATTTAAACGCCATTAAGTATTGTCGTTTTATGCAGAACAACACTCACTGCTCTAAGCATTATCACTTTTTTTGTACATATTATGCCGTAGTTCTAATACATTATGAGTCGTGCATATTGCGAGAATTTGCTTTCCGCAGCCTATCAGATTATGGTTTTTATCGCCGTCTTAGCATGCCTCTCCTTCCTCCCAGCTGAAAGTGAGTAACGGAGCTATATATATATATATATATATATATATATATATATATATATATATATATATATATATATATATATATATATATATATATATATATATATATATATATATATATACTAAATACTAACTAAAATTGTCGTGCTATAAAACGATCTCTGCACGAACTATACAATTAGTAGGATGATAGGCAACCGATAAAGTAGTGCCAATATTTATTTATTACTCTCTTGGCATCAGTATGGTGATTCGGAAGGCAAGACTGCAAGCACATATATCGCACAGCGAACATTGATTGTCCTATGCGATCCATCAATAAAGAGGTGGATAATGTTTGCACTCATGTTATCAATAGGATTAGGTGAGTACTGAAATGTGCTATAAGGCGATATGCATCTTGAGCTTGAGCAATGCTGACAGATATGAATGCTGCTCAAATATGCACAATAGTACACAAATATGAATGCTGCTCATATTTGACATAAATATGGGATTGATCGAATGATACACGCAAGTTACTAGCAGTGAATTGACAGATTTGACGCCATTCTCAACGTGCTCGATATTTCGTTTTGGAGAGTTGGTTTTGCTTTCTTTGAATTTGAGGGAGTAAAGTCGATCGCATTGATGTTGTTATATTGCTTATCCTAATTTGTAATACGAAGAAAATGGAATTTACAACATATTCTTATTTATATGTTGGTATATACAGTGTGGCTGAATTTAAATGAAATGCAAGATAGATCACTGATTATAGTAGCTTGTTCTAGGAGACAGGCAACCAAATTTTTGGTGCACTATTGCCATTATTATTGTTTTTAATTTTACTGAATTGTGACAAACAATGATAACAAGATTATACAACCATTGATTTACTGCTTAATTGATGAGAGATAAAGAGGAGAGATAAGATTGCAATTTAAGCTCACTCTCTTTCACTTCGAGCTGCACCACCCCTAGCGCATCTCTTCACACATTTTGACAATCTTTCCCATTTCATCGTTGCACCGTTCTACTCGTCATGCTCGATGCATTTTTGCCTCTTCCTCTTCCACAGTCAAAACTTATAATTCGTATAATATTCGTCGACTGCATGCTCAACTTTGAAGATTTTCTCTCATAATTGCTTTTACATGAAAAACAACGCGTATGAATTGTAATAATGAAATGAGTACTTCTCTATCTCATAATATCCCCTCTGGATGTTTTCGCTGAATAAGCTGGACTCTTATTCTGCCGTGACCGATGCACTGATTCGGTGAGGTAAATAAGATGAATGTTGCGATGTAATAGAATTGAGGTTCGGTGCAAGCCTCTCAGCATGCTTCTTTCATTTGCACGTCGAGATATTGAGAGCGTTTTGTGGAAAATAATCGCTAATTGCAGTCAACCCCGCAAATAGGATGTTAGACTGGGAGATGAGGAAGCGGCGTAATTGCAGCTGCTTAAATTTGATTATTGATTTAAAACACGGTGAAAGCGAGTATCGTTTTGAGCTCTTCAGCATATGACGGGAGAAAAAGGGATATTTCATGTTGAAAATCTATGGTGCTTTGTTTGGTTTTGACTCGAAGAACGCTTGACATTCTCACCTGTAGAGAATTTGTCTTCCCTCCTGCCTGTCACTCCCCCCTCCCCCTCCCGCTTTTCCTCAAACCTCCCCATCCTTCTCAAGCGCTTGCGAAGTGGACTTGAGTTAAGTGCCTGTTCTCTCACTGCATCCTATTTTTTAAAGACCTTTTAACCATTTTCTTCGTTTTCATATTTGATTGCTTGGTACAGTTATTTATTTTTTCTGTGGCATTTCTCTGTTGAATGAGAGGCTATATAGGTGAAGGAGAGTGAAGTGAAGTTTGCGGTTTTGTGATTGTGTGCTTAACACGCATATACGTCTTTGTGGTTGTGCACAATTTGGCACCGCTATCTCAACGACGTTGCAAACGGTTCACATAACCAGCATGTGCAATTGCTTGAAACGGCTTTTCTGCAATTCTCATTTGAAGAATTCTTCCGGCTACCTGTCAGAGTGGCATTAAATCCTCATCCTTTCTCTTTCCGATGGATGAAATGAGCAATGCTTCTGTTATTGTGTTGTTTTGTTGAGATTGTAACACCTACATCAAACATACACATTCTCACTCAGCTGTTTGTTTCTTTCTAGGTGGTCGAGCACACAGAAGTGCATAAGAAAATGGTTTTGGATAACATCTGAACGAGGTGCGCTGTATCACTGTATGCCGCAGTCTGTCGTCGGCGTCTTAGGTTTTCGATAACATCTGAGCGATGTGCGCAGTATCACTTTGTATGCTGCGGATCACTCGTCGTCGCCTTAGATCTGTTCTTCTTACTCAGCCAAATAACTATCCTCTGGCCGTTTGTGTTTTGGATTGTTGATGCTGTTGCATGTTGTGTGTGACGAGGCTTCACCTGGTTGGTTCGGCGTCCACATTTGCCCACTTGCAAGTGGGCTGGTTTGTTGATGTGTTCACTGAGTAGGTGATTGCTTTGAGTTGTTTCCTCTGATAGGTTGTCTCGTCCGTTGGCGTTCTTTTTATGCAGAAAACAATGCAATCGTTTAAAATATGTTTTCAAATTTGATACACAATGTACCAGTAATTTTGGCTGCCACGAGTCTTAAATGTGGCTCAGTCTATTCTGGTACACGATCGTTGGATTATTTGCCGTTGCCACCTCCCATATGGCTTAAATATGTTATCAGCAATAAATTTTGGTCCCCCTGTATAAATAATTATGTGCTCCTTATTTGAAAATTTTTTAAGTGAAATACTTTTCATTATTGCATTAATTAACTTCGCTAGGGGATAAAGAATGCCAAAATGAACGCAATTTTTGATCACAATTTTAGAGACCAATGGTGGATAGCAGTTGAAAAATTCAATGCAGATTTTCATAGATTTTTTGAGCATTAGCACATCAAACGATACTTCCATCCCATTCGGAATATTTCCTCAAATATGAGATCCCGATCTACTCTCCTCTAAAATTTCGTAAAAATGCTATTTTCGAGAGTTGTGTTTAAAAACGGAGCTTTCTATTTTTCACAAACTTTGAGAAGAGAATGGGAGTCCTTTAAAATAAATTGGTCATTGTAGGTTTTTATGTGGAACACTAAGCGACTGAAAGTAAATCAACGATCATGGTGAACATCTGAGAGTGTGCATTGCAGTTTTTCTGTGCTATTACGCTGCCCGTTTTTGGTGCTGTGAGATTGGGCATTCATTCCTTCCTTCTTGTGTTGCTCGATGGCTTAATATTGACTTATATGATTTATTAATACATTTGATTTCATTATCACAACGTTATTATTGTTAATCACACGAGAAAGATGTTTACAAGGAGGCACACAAGAGTGTGAACTTGTGAAACGTAACTTCTGAAGGTAAGAAGTCATATATTTGTGGCAACTTTAAAGAGAATAAGGGACGATACTTCAATCTCTACGAGTATTAACCACTGCAGAACACTCGTTGACGTTGTATTCTGTGGAAAGCTTCTCGAGGCGACATGATGGTATTTGCTTAATCAGAGGTGGAAACTTCTTGTAAACTACGGCAATGTGCGTGTCTAATTGCTGTTTGGATTTCCTTAGTTCGCTTCTGCAATTGCTGCTTTATTGAAGTGTTGTGTGAGAGCAATTAGATGGATTGCATATGGAATGTCATTAGCGAAATGGTTTGTTGTGTGATATATCGTCATTTCAGTTCACTTTTATTTTTTGCACTTATTGCGTTATCGTTAAGTATTAACGAAATTTTAATTGTCCTCATAACTCCAACGTTCTGGCAGTTAGTTTTAAGGCGATTTACGCTTTCGCTGGTTTCTCTCAGATCCAGTTTTTAGGGAGGGAGGGAGGCGAGGAGGTTAATGAGGGAGAAATGCCATTGTTTTTAATCGTCCGTTGCGCAGAAATCTTTTTATCGAATAGCTATTGCGATTCTCGGCACTCAGAGAGGACACTTCGTTTTTGGCATTACAACTGTGAGAGCGCAAAAAACGTCGTAAACAACATCCATACGGATTCGTATTTGTGATGGTCCTTCCAAGCAGTTGAAAGAGGCATAGCATTTAGAGGTTATGGGATTGGGTGAGAAAATGGGGTTGTGGAATGAGGTCTCGCCCCTTTCTGAATGAACTTGTGTTGTGTTATTAGAAATGTGTTTATGCATGTAAAAGTGAACTTAGTCAACTCGACGTTACAGTTAGGTGAATAATCTTGTCATACCATAAAACTACCCACATTTTCTTAACTGCGACGCTTGATAGATTTTGTCTGATGTGGATGAGACGCAGTACAAAATACCAGCTGGTGGGCAAGTGAACTTTGAGCAAAACGGTGGTGCGTTTTCAAAGAAGTTATCTATAATACTGGTAAGCGCAACAGGGCTACAACTCTTGCACTCAGCAGTTCGAACCAATCGCATGCAGCAATACCGAAAACATTCATGATTTCAGTCGCCTCTACAGCTATTGCATATTCAGATTTGTGTTTAAGTGCCAACAACACGAAAGGCAAAATTTACCTACAGGAGAAAGTAAAAAAATTCAAGCGGCGATGACTAGGAACGAGTCATATGAAACTACTGGACTTATGTGAAAGCTTCTCGGCCTAAGTTCACGTGCCCACGGTCAATCAAAAGTTTCGAGGGACTTGTATTGTTGTAAACGAAATCCGGCAATCATTCCATACGTTCCGGAAAAAAAGTTTTTCATCTTCCTCTTCTTGGCTGCAGTACTGGTTGATAGCGTCCAAAAATCCGATTGCTGTGCACGTTCGACCAGTTCCAAATTTGATTGCACATGTTTGCTATCGCTTTTATGCTAGTGGTATCCTCGAAGAAATGACATCCATGAATTTCATTGCAGTAATTAACTGCCATTCAGATATTGAGCAAAGAACGAAAATTAGATGTAGTTCATTGAGACTTGCTCAATCAGCGTCGAGTGTTTCAATTTTTGGTTGTGCGAATCTGATCGGGTTCGCGTACTTCAGTTGCAGTTTCCTGCATTGCTTCCAAGGCCAGTTTTTGATCGATTATTCCCTCAGTTGCTGTATTCTGGAAATGGTTGGACGACGAGTGGTTGCTGATCGGGGCTATACTAAACGAATCCTTGATTCGAAGGTCCATTACAAAACAAAACGAACATCTCTTCCTGTAGAGCGGAGTTTCCCGAGCGTGATCGGAAACAATTTTCACTGAGTGAATTCCATCGGAAAAGAGGAAGATGGGGTTGATGAAGGGAGGCTAAGCGGACGGAAAGGACGTTTAACATTGCTGTGGGCATTTCAAAGCTTTCTTGCAGCCTAGAACATGAAATTATGTAGAAATTAGCTATATGACGTTTTTCGAAAGCTCGATAACGGCATGAGGTTGCTCAAAAATGCATTTAAAACCGAAAGCAGCGATTTTGAAACCTACGACGACACCGCACTTATATAACCGATGATGTGTAAGTGAACAAGGCACGTAGCGTGTCGGCAGAGAACTTGAAACTCATTTGTTAACTTCCGTTGCTTCTAGTAGATTCAGTAATTTTGAATCCGTTCGTCCATCATGTGTTTGAACTTATCGATCCTAACAATCTATCTAACGCAGCAGGGAAGTTCTTGTTGGAGAACATTCTGTATGGAAGGTGTTCTAATTGGAGAGCATTCGATAGTTTAGAGACCGCTCGATAGGAAAGAGTTCTGGTTGCAGACCATTGGATTGATGTACCAACCGTGCAGCATAACCGACGGCACGGTTTTTTAAGGAGTTCAGTTTTGTTTAGTCCAATGATGTGGTTCCGCCCCAGTGAGAATAGAGTCATTATGGGGTTTTGCTTCGCTCTCCTAAGTTCTTTCGATTCAGTGTTTAGTCTTCAAGATGGTAAACGAGCCATTAACTCCATCATATGGCAATATTTGTGCTTTATACAATATGATAACCAACCAGCCGTCAGATTATAAATTTTCATTGCATGTTGAAGTAACGGCACTATATATGTATTGAAAATGTGCAGAAACAAGTTTGCACTTCTAGTTTCGAAGTGTTTTTATTGCTTTGAAACTAATTTGATTATAGCAGATCAGCGGCTTTGTCCTCAGTGGAGATTCAATGATCTGGAACTTCTTGCTTAGCCATCGGTAACCGTTTGCCAAAAGTGAGTTACCCACTTTTCGAATTCAAATGTGCTGCCAAAAAA
Source organism: Ascaris suum (assembly GCA_013433145.1). Taxonomy (NCBI): domain Eukaryota; kingdom Metazoa; phylum Nematoda; class Chromadorea; order Rhabditida; family Ascarididae; genus Ascaris; species Ascaris suum. Next base: position 9,328,151 of record CM024174.1, read on the forward strand.
CAATTTGGCGACTGAGAAGCAACTCGATGAGAAAGTTGTGAAGAAGCCGTTTTTTTTGCTCAGAGGGACCTTAGGGGAGTGGTTAGAGACCGAAGCAACTCGGACGAAAAGTGTGAAATTGCTTCTTTTGGGTTCCCCACGCGAATGCCGAATGAAAGCGAATTTTTGGCAAACAGGCTTCACCTAAATTTGAAATCGACTGATGGTTAAGAGAACTGTAGTGCTCAATGCAGCGGTCTCTGGAGGGTGGGTGAGGTAGGACTAGCCTTCAGCAAAAAACGAATGAGAGATGCATTTTTAGCGAAATTTGGAAATTGAGCTTACGAAACACTGTTGCCCGACTGCAAACCCCCAAATAGGATAAGATATTTCAGAGGCTTCCTTTGGCATGAACAACAATAAACACATTTTTTGTTTTTATTAAGCAGCAAAAGCGGAAGTAAGTATTAAGTGACTCATCCTTTAACAGCTCGTAAATTCTGGATTTTTACTTGAGTGCGGTGCGTAAATTTTAGAATTTTACTTCTTTTATTGAAAGAAAATTGCAGTTTTTCTCCACTTGTTAATGATCTTCGCTGATTTCATTGTTTCACTTGCATTAATTCGTGAACATGTATAGCACCACAAAACGCCAATTACAAATCTTTGTTGACATTTAATCACCCATCCTGGTGAGCTCCATCAAACTGCGATTTAGACGATATCTATAAGTCGTTTTCAGTGGTCAATCGCTGGTGCGAACTGTTTAGGAGGGAATGTGATGACAAAATTGTTTTTGTCGAATCATTTGCTCCCTTTAGAATATAAAATGCCTTTCGATAGCAAGCTCCGTTCAGGAATATGCCATCTCAAGAGGAAAGAAAGAAGGATTAATTATGAATCTCATGCTGATTAATGTTCTCCTAGAGAGCCGAGGAATTTACAAGGTTCAAGTACTATAATCGGAGCTTTACCATTTTGCAGCAGTGGAGTGACGAAAGTGATATAATTTTCAGCGAAATCTGTGCCAGGTGGAACAATTGGGATTTTTCTGCACATCTTTATCGTTTGGTCCTCTCAAGTAAAGCACTACTTTTAAGAGGAAAAAAGCGGTAGACAAAACACCGAAGTTTCGTAGTTTTTGAAGTTTCTTCATAGCACCATTTCATATGGAACAGGAATATGTTTATGTGTTGCATACGAGCAGTGGCCAGCAATGTATAAGCAAATTCCTTGCCCCCATATAAGTGTGCATTTTGTGTCTCAATTGCACAATTTTGACTTGCATGTACTTTTACATGAACGTGCAATTCCAACGTTTTCCCTCACTGCTGACTACCTCTTCTAAGTTCTCATCTATGCGTAGAAATGTAGAACAGTGTAGCAATTCCATATGAGCAGTATGCAAGCCTATTTGCATTTAGAAATGAACTTTGCGCCAACTAGTCGATAAATTAGAAGCGGAGATGTACATTATAATGATGGGGATCACGGAGCAAAGCACGTTGTGGCATACCGTTAACTCCCTTAGAAGTGATGTTTTATTCAACTTGAAACTTGTTAGCCTCGTCCAATCATAAAAATTTGCAGAAATCGAACTTTTTTTCGCTTACTATTATCTTCGAAATTAAAATTCCGAGAATTCTCTGGTTAAAACACTCGGGGTTTAAAATATTTCTGACTGTCTTGGTGGTGTCCAGTAGGGTTGCGCTGAATGCTTTGTCCCTTCCCCTCCGCTCCCCATCATCGCTCTCTATCCTCCCCAACTCTTCGTTAAGAAGGACGCGAAGAACGTCAGACTAAAAATCTGCGACACTAATTTTGCAGTTTGCAGTACAACTTTCCCAGTTTTCCTTTTTTTCTTTTCGCCCCTCTTTTTTCTTTCGAGCCGCAGCATGGGATTGGTCTTCAGACTATGAGCTGCCAACTTCGAGGTATGATGACAACATTCCACTAGCAGCACTATTTTAAAGCGTTTTTAAGCTCTTGCGGAAATTGTGTTTGAGAGTCGAGGTTAATATCTCAGCGTCTGCTCGTAGCATTTTCAAAGCACTTTCTCGGTGTCTTTTTTTAGCACATACAAAATCGGCATGTCAGCCATCCACCTATTGCATTTTAATGACTGTATGTCCCGGTCTATCTGCATCATTTTTCGAAGTGCCAGAAGCCTCTTTTGATTTATTTATGGCCATATCCACGTACATCTGTGGCGTTCTCCATTACGATTCGTCTGCCTTGTCTGCGGACAGAATTTTTCGAAACTTTTACTGCAGAAGAATTCTGCATATTAAAATTTCATTTTACCTAGTGATTAGTTCATCTTCTTTCTTTTGCCTTTCATTTAATGTCAACGCTGGAGGATTTCCCGGAGCATGTTATCATTGCTTTTTTAATTTAACCAATGTGAGTTTGAACATTGCATTGGTATCGTTCTGCAGTGCACATTTTTATTACCCGGAGCTATAGACAAATCGAAAGTTCGCTTGGATTTGGTCAATGCACGCTCGCTGATATTGGTTCATACGCTGTCGCTTTTTTTTTGCAAAATGCCTTATGGTGCGACACTGTGTCCATGTATTGCCAATATGTGCATTCGTTTGCTTGTCTGTGAATCCGTTCTATCTGTACGTAGCTTCAGCTTGTGGTTCAAGAAAGCGACGAAAATGGGATTTATAATTCATTCCGTTTCACCGTCTTGTTCGAGAGTTGTCGACTTAGATATGCTTTTAGGCTGAAGATTCGTACAACCGGTTGGTCGCTTTCGAAGCGCTTTACTAATCATCATTTTATTGTTCTTCAACATTGATCCTTCGGGTTTTAGAGCGCAGATAGCCCATATCAAATTCGGTTTCTCAGCGCGATTTCTCATTGGTTTTTTTTCAATAATATTCGGATATTTCGATGCACGCGGATTTTTCCATAGAAGTATTTTTTCGATCCAAATATATACATATCGTTGGATGCGCTTATTCATTAGCCTTAGTTGCTTGAAGTCTGAAAATTATGAATTCAGTTTCGACTTACACCATGCATGACTTGTATGTGGAAATCGTTGCTTTGGAGGACAAATTGTATGGATGAGCCTGCTTTATTGCAGGTAGCCTGCTTGACATCGCTTTTTGTGAAAAAGCAGCTCGCACTGTGAGCCATTATGAGAAAGCAATTTAATTTATGACATCTGCAGTTCGTTTTCGATGAGCATACCAATCAGTTTCAACATTGCCAGTGCGACTGCCTGTGATGGTTGCAACCATCCGTCCAGTTCATCAATACAGCAATGAAGCCAACGCTGTGAAGCTTGATAGCTTTAATCCATGTGATTGGTCCAATTCCGTTCCGATTGATCATTGTTTGTTGCGTAGCAGTCTGTGCGATCAGTCAGCCGTGTCAGAGCAATGAAATAATGCCCACCGACGTGTTTCTTAAGCTAGGTCATCCACTAATGAAAGCCGCTCAATTCTTCCGCATCCATATGCACAAAAAACGCATTGTGCAGATTTTGCACCACATTTAACGTCTTCAACTCCTAAGATAGAGGAACTATTGGGCATTTCGAATTCTCTTGCCACGTCTGCATCGTCCCAATAATCTGCCATTATCGCCGCTTCTTTCTACTTCAAGCATATCCATATCGTAAGTTTATCTTTATCACGGAACACATTCAAGAAGGCCAAAAGTTTTTCATGAATCAAGATATACTTATTTGCACAATTTCAAATTTCGTTTTTCAGGTGGTTGGGAATTTGGACGTTCACGAAAAAATGGTTGTAAAGCCGTAACACGTCCATGTCACTGAGCTTGTTCGCTCTTTCTACTGGTGTTGCTTGGAAATGATGCTATGTGCGGTTTTATTACGAATTTTGGTTGCTCCATTTTGTGGTTAATATTTGGTTTAAAGCTTTGCGAATCCATCAACGAACTCCGAGCATTTTAGAGCGATGGTTTTAATTACAAAGAATATCCGAAGTGACCACATTGACTGCGTTGTTGTAAACGATTTTTTGGCTAGAAATGTGGAAACGGAGGTATCAAACTAAGACAGTCCTTCTGCTTCTTCGGCGTACCCGTGACAAGTACAGGTTCTGCGTATATCTGAAGTTACTAAGCTCATAAAACGGCTAGTCTCTGCAGAGAGCTAGTTTACAAGATGCATTTTAAAGCCCACCTGAAAACCAGATTGAGTAGGTTTTCGTCAAGTTTGTATGTGAGTTTAACGCAGGCATAGGCACTTGACCTGCTCGAGCGATGCTCAAAGATTGATCTCATCGATGAACCGATCGATTTAGCATAATATCGTAATAGAATGCGCAAATCTAGGCTGCATACAAAATCACATTCATCGACTCATTGGGCACATGCAGATAGCACAGCGGAAACCGTTTAATGCATGGCTTTTTAGCCGTTCACCTTCCGAACGCGTAACCCGATTGCATAATATAAAAATCGAGGAATTTATGTACAAATTGATGTGCAGCTTTTTATTTTTGCTTACTGCAACCGCTGCTTGTGTTTACTTCACCAATCGTTGTTGATTTTTGCAAGTAGCAGTTTCTTTCTTCACTGTCGAATTGTAAGCTCTATATCCACCGAGTTGATCAGCTGTGAACTGTGTAGCAAGTCGTCATAGTAAGCAAGTTTTCAGGATTGTCGCTGATAGATATATATGCTTTGGGAGGGTGACATAACTCGTTTAGAAATGTTGTTGACTACACTGTTGCTATGAAAGCTTCCAACACACTGGCCATTATGATCTCTCTGAATCAACGTTTTCAAGGATGTAACATGGCTACCGTTGAATGTTCTTCTCACCGGAAAATTACTAATAAACAAATCTCGTGATGTGATAGTTGGAAAACATAACGCTACAGATGTTCATACAAATAGTATGTAAATACTGTATGAAATTGGGGATCACTTTAAAGGATCAGAGGACTGAATCGCCTTGCAATTCAGGAAACAGGAATTGCCCTGTGGGCAGGGGACGACGCGGTTATGGGAGGATAGTTGAATGGGCGGTGGGGAATCACGTCTGTAAACTTTCCTGGGGGAGTGAATACCCCAACCTATCCCTTGAGGGAGCGAGAAACTTCGGATTTTTTGAAAAGATCATTTTTGGCATTTCGAAGATACTGGTACTGGATTCAAGCGGTGAGAGGGGATAAGTTTGTGGGATGCATTAAAGAATTGCATAAGTCAATTCTAATGGTTCCTGAACAGGGACTGCTACAGTCAGATATGGAACATGAGGGTAAGACCTCATCAGTGAACGCTTAAAAGCATCTGAAGAGGAACGTTTTGCACGGAATCCACACGATTGTCCAATGCTGTTACTGCACGTGTTTTGTAAATTAACGTTAGGAGGGACACCATGGCGATATTGTGATCATGCGCATACACGTGTGTCCTCTTACATGTCCACTCTTCTCAGGAAACTAGCGAAAGAGGCTTGAACGATTGGTAGGCCTATCTAAGGTGACACTATGCTATCTTGAAATTTGGTCCATCAATCTCTTTCAGGCAAGTAAGATGTTGCTACAGGAGCTACAGGCAGGTAAAATGCATCTTAAGAAGCTACGAGCGAGTAAAATGTCCCAGAAATATGCCCAATACTCAAATATAAAATGTAAAAGCTTTGTATGTATTTTCCGTCTAGTTGAAATGGCATTCTTACAGGTTGCGTCAAGTCGATTTTTTAACCAGTAAGTCCAGAAAGCCGATTTTTTGCGAGATACTTCTATGAGCGGTCGATCCACTCGAGTTATGATTATTTTGTTTGCACTTTATCATTAGGTTGTTGGTACTTTACAAGACTGAAGACCTCCGGTACGCTTTTCCACTCGTTCTGAACATCGCAAGTTCTAGAAAGTAGCAGCTTCCAATGAACGCTGAGAATATGACCAATTGCGAATTTTGGATTTATGGTGGAAGCAAATCCGTGATCTCAGATTTTGCTCGCATTTCACATAGCATAGCGAGTGCCGCTGTGGTTTTCGGTCAGCAAAATGCACTGAAAGCAGTGAGACGCAAAAGGACCGCCACAGTGCGCATTTGTACTTGATCGCTGGTGTCAGATATATTCCCTCGAATTTACTGCCTCTAGCAACTGCCCTTATAGGCTAGTTGCCAGTGTGAGGCTGCATATGTAAATATTTACTATAAACGCCGAATTTTTCACCTTCTTACTGCGCTGATTTCAAGCCACAGGTTGTGGCATGCCGATTATTAACGAAGTGGGCCCAGAAGACATCGGCTGAAGAATTCACATGCTGAAGATTTGTATTTATTTATTGCCCCATCCTCCTCTCTGGCGCACTTAACGGTGGGTCCCGGCTCTAGCTGTTGCTGAGGAAGAGATCGACCCAAAATGTCCGAGATATATTCCTCTAGAGTGAAACATCGTTATGAATCGTTGTAAAATGTAGAACGAGTTCGACGTACAGTAGTTTTAACTGCAGTTGCAACACAAAGACGAATGCAAACAGAGTTGCTGTAGCGATTAAAAGATTATTGACAAACATGCAATGGAAAAGGCAATACTTCTTCAAAGAAGACATTGACCGTCCAACTACTGTAACATGGTCAGATAAAATCACCGCTAGTAACGTCCATACACATCAGTGAACGAGAAAACAATTCCGGATGATTTTCAACGTTTCTTCAATTAAAGGTCTTGTAACAGTACAGCGCTAGATTATCATCTCTAGTCATAGCAGCAACTCCTCTCAAATGTTCAAACACCGAACTTATGCATGCATTCGCCAACAAACTTCAACGCACATATGGGCCATCTGCCCAGTGGCAGTGAAAATAAGAACGACGAAGCATGACGAGAGGAGATTCGAAGCAAACCTCTGTAAAGCTTAAACGGCGACAAAGAATGAGCGGAATCTCTTGGGAAAATCAACTTCTTTCCTGCACTCGAAGGGATGAAGAAGGAGGGGGTGAAGAGATGGGAATGAAATGGAAGGCAGGTTGAATTTGTGTTAGCAAAATGTAACGAACAGACACGGCAAAGACACAGGTTCGCTCCTCCACAAATGAAGTGAGAGGCGTGCAACAGAATTCGCTTCAAGCAGCACACAAATCTATGAAAAGAGACATGAAGTCGCCAGCAACAGATTCTTCACAGCTGAATAGAGCATGTGAGATAATTAATGCGCGAGCTAGCACTGCTTCAAAATTTGAATCAAGTGCTGCGGAAAGATTCGCTGCAAGAGGTCAACGAAGCATTTGCCACATCGGTCCATTTGCCCACAAGATCACAACTGCATATAAAATGACCGACGATTTTATGCCCAGCTACATTTTTCAGCAAGTGAAAATCGTACGCCCGCATAGAAACATTCTTCATCATGGCTAACAGCCCGGTTTCACGGCTCTAGACATGACTCTTCGATTTCATTGACACGCAACATATCACAACATGGATCGGCATTCGGTGAAAATCCAAAAAAAGGTGCTGTCTAAATTTCTATCTGATTCGTCTGAAATATGTGCAGATAATGTCTAATTTTCTCTCAGCCTAGCAATCATTTATTAAGCCACAAACGACTGTCCTAGTTCTTTTGGCACTAAGGCAGAATCCTCTTTGCACTGTCATATATCAATTATCTGCAGAATACGCCGATTAGCGCTCGAAAAAGATAGTAAATAAATTTTTTCAATCAGATTTCTTCTCTTTAGCTCGGCAAAAATTATCTCTAAGCAGCGTTCACATGCAACAGTAGCAAGCTAAATAGAAGAACAAACAACGCAATAACAACAAAGTCAATAAGGCAACCAAATAAACCGACAACAAACAGACATTAACCGCTATTGAGATAATCGAAAAAACAATGATAACAAAGCGAACAATATATTTGCAATATCCACTACAACAATACCAGCTGATTGGAATTTACTCCCGAATATTGCAGTTGTGAGAAAAAAAATCGGTAAAGCCATTCTAGAAACTTGTAATTTCAACTGACATCTTGAAATCTTTCTCAAGTGTCGTTATTCTAACATAGATGGAAAATAGAGGGAAGAGCTAACTTTGCATGAAAACAGCAGTAATAAAAATATGAGAAGCCAAAAACGGAACATGTTGCCACTAAGAACATAAAATTGCGGAGAAAGCGGAAATACAATTCTAGCAAATATTGTGATGAAGCAGAATTTGTCATGCTTAGTCACCATTACCAATTACTCTCAAATAAAGCCGCAGTCGTAGTCACTGCGGAGTATAACGATAACTGTGCACTGTGCAAAACGCGTAACAAAGACTTGCGAGCAATGCATACCTCGAAATCAAATAACTACCACCTGGATTTAAGGGTTGTGAACGCCGCCCATTATGAGGGGAATATAGCAACAGGGGGTCAGTACGCATCGATCTAAATAAGTGACGCATAAATGCGATGCAATGTCTTTCTCGAAGTTCCTCATTCTTGAAGAACTCTTATTAAACTGAAGGTTTCATAGGAAACGACTGTCGAATGAGCCGAGGTATGACCATCCAAATGAATGAACCAGGCTGCGTGGCATTTAGCCGACAACAAATCGAGGGTGAACCAATCCTTGTCAGTGATCCACCCAATCCATTAATCCAGCAAGGCCACTTTGCAAAAAAAAGCAAAGGACTCATTTGACTAAGTGTTTTTGCGTGCCAACTATCTTACTGGCCCGCTCACTGCTCCAAACTGTGTAATGTAAAATAATGCTGTGACCCACTTCAAAATTAAAAATGCCATTCTTAGGTTAGCACAACACACTACTGCAAACTTCCTGTATAGTTCAGCGCATGAGCACTGGGTGCATGGTGCTGTTGGCATTTGATGAGCCATTAGCGAGAAATGACAGCAATCAGCCAAAATGAGCTGGCACATTAACTAGCAGGAACACTATGAAACACCATCACCGTCATCCCGGCCAATTTAAAGCAACACTTGAAATGTGAAAATATATTTTGACAGTTTTGAAAACGACGTAAGGTGCTGATAACGTGCAAACGAAAGCTGCCTAGCCGCCATCCTCGAGAAGTTATTCTACAAAAGCGATCTCGTCGTTTTCATTCAAGACTCAGACGACGATCATTAACCACAGCCACCTTCTATATGATGCTTGCCGAGAACGCACTGCGATTCGGGAGTTTCAGGAAAAAAAAACCTGACATTGGAATCGACAGCGCAACGCAGTGGATTTGAACTACTAAACATATCAATGAAATTTCGTGCTTCAAAGCAAAACTATCTCCTGCTATGGATATACAGGGATTCCCAAGCTCGTACAAGGAAAAACAAGAAACCTACGAACCAACTACGCAGTCACAAGATGCCGCCGCAGCACCGCATAGGCGTTTCTCATACTAATGTGTTCGGAGGAAAAAAAAATATTGACATGGAAAAGAAAAAAAAGATATAAAGTGTGCAGGAAATATCCTAGCGCTATAAGCAGTCTGCCAAAGTTTCTGCATACAACGCATTTCACAACGACACTCGTCAAATATATTCACTTCAGCCACTTCAGCATTATACTGGATCTCTAATCACACCTCTAATTCTTACAGGTTACGCTGTGGCAGCCCAACTAATCATAACCAGCTGATAACCACAAGTACGCTTCATTCTATCAAATGCTGTCAAAGAGCCGACGAAAGTTTTAAGATCTGTTCCCCTTTCTTCGCAGACCGCACCTACTGCATCGCATCGACAGCACAAGCACTCCAAAGCCGCCCGAAACGTCGACGCGTCGTTACACAAATGCCATTAACACCTGTGACACATTTAGCGCGGTGCCCACAGCGAAGGGATCAGAAAATTTCATGTTAGGGCTCGCCACAAAAGAAACCCTTCAATAGGAGGGATTTCAAAGGGCATATGTGGAGAAGGCTTGAACATGAGAAAAGATCCTTCCAAACATTTGGAATTTGAACGATGGCTACTTCGAACGTTGTCGAACTAGTATGCTCGACATGCTCGCCAATTTGTTGAACAACGCAAAGCAACAGTGCACTCGAACGCCACAAGAACGTTGAAAACGGCTTCTAGAAACGGTGATCACAGAAGAACGTTTACATAGGTTGTGAGGCATTTTGAGAGGAGAGCGTGTGAACCTACACTTGGACACACAACTCAAAATGCCCCAAACCCCTCCAACAGATTTTTTTGTGCTCATTTCCTTACGTCACGAGCACATACGCTTGTAAGCTAACCTCAATACTGCAACCAACAACGCAAAATGGGCATGCATTCAAAACTGCAAACAAATAAGAGCGTTTCCGCGTGTAAACCTTAATATTACATACATCTATTGCCCAATACCGGCAAGAAGGAAATGATTCAACAACCCCCCTCCCCTCCCCCCAATCAAAACTTGGAACCATGACGAGGCCATACTGGCAAACTGAAATTTAACTCAGTGAATCTTCGGAGTAACACCCGCAACGTGGTATTTAAAACAGACCGAAGAAAGAAAATGACGCCCACGGAATGACTGTTCAAAATGGAGCAACAATCCATCACCACTGTAACATCGGATGTAGCGGTAACGACTCTACCATATAACAACAGCAGTGGCCTCGACCTCTATAAGCATTATATCCACAAATTTCAAAGCAAGTCTCTTGTCCAGGACACACATATAATGCCAGACACAAGATGAGGATTACCTGTGCTTGCAATAAGTAACATGTACGCAGATGAAAGCGTTCTCACCTTACTCCATCATATCTTTTTATTAAAAACACACCACTCATAACGAATAAGCACATCGGTGAGCTTAACTAATGGACATCGGCAGCAGAACTGTTGAAAACCCACTGCCGATAGTACTCACTAACAAGAGGAATGATGTGCTCGAGAAACGAACCATAAAGAATCCTGAATAAGTTGAAGCAGGTGCTTAACAGCTGAATTTGTCAGTTGCCCCTCCCCCTCCTCCCCATCAGAACTGGCGTTCATCTAACCTTTTAAATGGCTTACCAACGAACAATACAACCGTGCAAATGATTGAAACAAGACCTTCGATTTCGCAACGAAAAACCCAAAGATGAAACGCTATCACATTTTAACATGTTCTTGGAGATAATAAGAACAGCTATCATCACTAATCACAGTGCTGCTTTCTATTATTTAATTCTGTGGGCTCAAAAATTCCAACGAACGCACAATAAAGAGATCATTTAGATGCACTTCGTTGTGTTCTTCGTTACCCCAATACAGCACAGACTAATGAATCTCAAGAAAGTGAACGATGGAAATGCGTTCAAGGCAAAACGCCCATCCCATTCGACGGCAAATTCATGTGCAGCAATTGGGAGTCGGCTTTGAAGTTGAGTGCGGCCACATCACGGCACATATTGTCCAGCTCACCAGAAGCGTGCTCACTTGCAAAATTGTAGACCGTCAAACCGGGCGGCGAACCAGCACCCGAACTGCGATCACTTGCGCTCGAACTATAGCCCGAGCTGGATGAAGTTGAACCAAGACGCGAGGAAGGCGACACGCTTGATGCGCATGCTGGACGCGCTGCTATAAATTAAATCCATAAATAATATTCCGATAAATAATCAGTGGAAATCCGCAGTTTAAGTACAACAGGTAGGCAATTCATCGTCCCCTCGAGCTGCTTATATCGATCACAAAAATCACTCTGCTGTGTGTATCTTCTAGAGAAGTATGAGGGCTCAACAACTTCAATTCTATGGAAATACAGGAAAAATTGAACGGCACAGAGTGATTTTTGGGCACTTGCAAAAGATGTCTGCGATTTCACCGACAACAGCCATAACGAAACTTTCACGGTCACATGCGTAATTAAATAAACAGCGATCAACACGGATGCCATTTAAGAGTCCAGCAGTGACACCACCACGTTAACCAAGGTTTTACGTTTACAGTTGTTTGTTTATATTTATTGCCGATTCCGTATGTCTACAGAGACACTTTGCAAGGCGAATGCTGCTGTAAAAATGTAAAAGTACCGGCACTGCCTGTATTCTTAGGTCACGCATGTTTCTGCCACGTGATAATAAAACTGCAAAACGATATACAACAAGCGAAATGGGCGTTGTTCTTCTTGACCTATGCTTGACCTTTACAAAATGCACTTATTGCTACACTTAGTCTCTACCGGCCCGTAGCTCAACAGAACACCACTACCAATCCTTATTCTCGGTATGTGTCTCTTCATGCCGGCGATGGCCGTTTCGCGATATTGTTGGTTTTGTAAAACAGCGCACTGCACATGTGTTGAGCTGGTCTCATTACCTTCCCCTGCCGAAAGTTTCATCGCGAATGTTGTCGAGAAATTCGCAAGCATCTCCTATTCGACAATCGGCTACGTTACTCCAGACAGAATTCCTCGGCTAACTATAAAACGGGAAAATATTTGCTCACGAGCTGAGTGCGCATACATTTTATTGGTATTTTTATGGGAACAGAAAAGGAATACAACGAACCGCCAAACAGACTCGACTCCTGGTTGGAGAGTCTTCTTTGTTGCTGCACTGCAGATTGCATACTTGGCATACTATTCATATGAGTGAGCGGAAGAGTAACCGAATCAAACAAGCACCGCCCAACGGCACCTGGCTTTTGCGTTTGCTCGACACCGTTCCAGTTCGAGCACAAACCACTCTGTAAGAGGAAGTCAGATTAGCGTTTTGGTTGCGCCATGATACAGAAACTATTCTGGTGACCACCAGCATTCCTCCATTGGATTCAATAATACTCAACAGAATGAGAACATACGATAATAGAGGACGTGTTCGAGGAGGATCGTCGGTGTCCACCAGTGGGCTGCGCTGGGGGCGACGGAAACGGTGACGTGTGTGGAGGCAGCCGCTGCTGGATGCTCTCGATAGGACTGACAGTGGATGGAGCACAACTGGTTCCCGAATTCGCGATCGCCGCACAGCATGGCCGCAACTCCACCGCTGGGGAATATAAGGAATGAGCAGCTATCGCTGATCCATTCTGCGTCATTGCACTTGTTGATGCCGCCAAGCACGAAACTATCGACGAGTCCGAAACCGGTGGAGACATCACCTCACTGAAATGCAATTTAAATCAGAAGCATCAGAAAGGGATAGAAAAGCAATGCTCTTCATAAACCAATTCTTTGACTTCGACAACAATATCGCATCCTCGGCTAAATTTATGGACATCCTCCTAAAATGTCAAAAACGTGTGCTGCCTAGAGTACCTGAGAGAGTATGCGCTGCATGATGAGGTGAGTGCGTGGGAATTTTCGACGAGACCGAATGTTGGCTGCGGTTCCTGTTGCGTGAAGTTTTTCCAAATATCTGACTGCGGAAGTTGTGGGCACGGCTGCTGCTGCGGCCGTAGTGGTAGATTGGCAAACGGTTGTTCAGGTGTAACGGTGAAGGCGGTCGGAGAAGCAACTCCATTGACGGGTTTCTGCGGAGGCATAAAAGCAGAGTTGGCCACGTTTGCTGACTGCTGCTGAGTGCTCTGTGCCACCGCCGTAGCGAGGAGCTGCTGGTGTAGTTGCTGCTGGAACTGCGGTGATGGTGCGTTACCATGTGCCATCTGCAAATGTGATTCGTTCGAACATGTCATTTCCAGTCACTCATAAGTACCTATTAATGGAGCAAGGTACAACTAGAATCACACACCGAACAACGCGAAATCGGCAAAAACTAGCTTAAACACGGGCAGCAAAACAAACTAGTGACGTTCACTTGATCTGTAGAACTATGAAGCAATTTAATCATAGCTTGTATCTTTCATTCTTATTCCTGCTGTCCCGTCTGCAAATGAAATATACGGTCGCCTCAACAAAAAAGTAACCAGATCATAAAAAAGCGCTTTATGACCTCTAGGATCATAAGTGGTTTAGTCACAATATGACCATTAACGTATCAAGGTTAATTACTAACCAGGTCCTGCAACTGCTTCATCAGTTCGGGTGAGGAGAGCAGCGAGGTAACCGATGCGATGCCCAAGTAGTAAGCTGCGGCCTGCGAAGAAAGTGGTATACGTGAGGAGCTGCATGCGTGCAGCAACGACGCTAGCGCATTCTGCAGGGCCGTCTGCGAAATCGCATGCGCAATATTCGGTGCGGTCGTACCTCCCATACGACTTCCTATCGACGATGACGCCAAACACTGAAACAACAAAAATTATGCGCCTTACAGCCTCTTCAAAACATGAAGCAAAATTCATCGTCCTCGATCGTAATTAAAACTTTCATAGACAACAGAAAACAGTTGCTCTAACCTAAAACCTCCGCAAGAGAAGGTCAACTGAAATGCACATTGCACAGTCCCTCGTGCAAAACTAGGTCCAGACAGCCAACTTTAATAAACGTCATTTCATGGAAAATACCGTTTTTAAGAGGTTAGAAAGAAATTACAGCAACAATTTTTTGCTAGAAGAGTGCACTTTTACTTAACTTTGTTAAACTGCAGATAATAAACAGCGCACTATTCATTAATCTTTACGTTTCCATGCAGTGCAGAGGCTTCATAACGGCGAGGAGAGGACTGAAATAAGTACACAACGCCATATTTGCCTATGAACATAACGTGGTGCAAATTACTGCAGCTATCTCCTTCGGCACAGTCCAGCCCGACTTGTCCACATCGAGCAATCAGTTCGTGTCCTCACTTCCCCGTTGCAAAAGGGTCAACATCATGCACGTAGTTACCTGTGGAGACTGCTGATTTGCAGCAGGAGCGCTGCCAGATGCCAGCAATACACTCGCATGAGGAAGTCGCGTTCCCTTACGACCCACCGGAGGGCTGCACACTTTCCGCATAGCACGCTTCCAACCCGCAACTCGCTGTTTCTGTGCCACTGTAAACGCCTGTAAGCAGTGCTCTCCCTCATCAAGGTTACCTGTTCGTTACTTAGTTCACTTGCATTCGAGGGAACGGTGCATGTATGTGTGTACATATTGGTATTAAATGTCAACAATATTAAAGCGTGCTATAATGCACTGATATTCAATTTACACGGACGGTGAGCGGGGAGACATATGGATGAAACGGCGCGTCCCTCGTGCATATTCTCCTCCCCTTCTCCCCCTACCCCTCGAGCTGCGCCAACATTCGCCTGTTAAAGGATTTCATCTTCGAAATACACAGCACCTCAAGATTGTTGCTACTACCATTGGACAATTAATTCTAGGGAACACAAACAAACGACTTGAGTTTGATCAATTCTGTTGAAGAAAGCAACTGAAGATTTGGGAGCGAAAGACACTGTGAAGGTTCGGCGAGGTCACTGATCGGAGTGGCAGCCAATGGTTATATGCATAGTAAAGTACGCACCTCATGGTTGATAATTCTGTCGTATGTCTGCAAGAGCCACCCATAATATTCGTCCTCAAGCGGAGGCATAATACGCTCTCGTGATTCCATTACAGCGTCGTGTACTTTGCCGAGAATCCGTGTAATATGACCCGGAAGATTCTGAAACATTCACATGCATAGCATTTTATCGACTGCAAACATCCATCAGAACGACAATGGTCCTCTTAAATAACATCCCCGCTGATGGATTTACGCCACACCGAACGTGCGCATAACAATTTGACGCAGGCAGAGATCGCACGTCTGTCGAGTGCATAATTGAAGGCCTCTACATTGCAAAAAGCGGCCTGTGAACAAGATCAGTATTGAAAGAAAAGCAACCTGGACGAGCTTATGTATTTAGACGGTCATTTTTCTCAATCGTAGAACTTGCGTCCAACAGATGTTAACCATTTTTTGGACTCCGCAATTTTCCGATCTCACAGACGGAGTATAATGTACTGATCAATAAATGATAGTCCGCACTGAACTTTATATCGATTCCTTGTAAGCTGTCGACTTTTGGCCTAACTCAACTTCGATGTAATGAAACATCTCAAGTGAACACCACTTCCAGCGGATCCGCAATCCCCCAAAATTCTTAAACATGCAAAATGCGCCTCCTCCCGGCGAAAAGCTTTCCAACGATCAATATCCGTTTATGTCCCTACTGTCATATGCATGTATTTTGCAACGTTGATTGAGTTTACCGCTAATAAACAAAAATTCTTTAAATAATCCAAGCTGCTGTACCTCGTCATCGAGCTCATCGGCTGTGTATCCAATGCCATCGATGCGTGCCTGCGTATACTGGCCTGGGAGCGCACCAGGCGGCGGAAAACTTCGAATAGGAGTATTCATAGTTCCACGCAGCTCGACAATCACACACGCAACATCGCCACCCCGCTCTTCGATCGACTGAAATTCCTTCACTGTTTAGTCATCTTACGAACGTACATGTGTTTATGATGGACCTTATCAAATCACCCAACAGGCGAATCGCTCTGTTAAAATTTAAAGCAGTCAACATTGAATGAATACTAGTTTCAAGTGCAGTACGATATTATCAATGAAGCGAATGAATAAAGAGGAGCGGTTAAGAACTCCTAAGAAGCTGAATAAACCTGCACAGATGAATCATCTCAGAACGATTGGACGACATAATGATACTGTCTTAATTCGTTCACACAGTCTAGCCCTTACACAACAGAAACTAATCACTTCTTCCGATCATTTCATTAAAACAAGAAAGTGCAATAAAAATACTTTTTCCATTTGTTTGAGCATTGGGACTCGTTCGCGCAGTTTCTGGATGCTTTGCATGATCTTCTTGCGTGCTCCCTTCGTTACGTTTAACGCCTCCAATTTGCGCTCATCCAGTGCCATCATCTCGTCATATCCCATTTGTTGCAACATTTGAGTATATTTGTGCAATCGCAACGATTTCAACCACATCGGCACATCTGCAGACTTAACATCATCACACAATTTGAATGTGGCGGAGAACAAAACATTCAACTACTCTTCTCCATCAAAATTCACCAGGGAATCTTCATCAGAAGGCGACACATGCAAGGATGGATAACAACAGAGTTTTGCAAATTCTACGCTCCTGTTCTGCACCCCTACGCTCTCTCTAGCGGACCCACCCATATACTTGATGACTTCCTTCCAGCAGATCTTGTCGCCACATTAGTCAAAGAAGGCAACCTCGCATGAACCTTCCACAATTTCCCGGAAAACAGCACAGTCCCAACTTGAAGAGTTCAAAAAGTAATAATACGACAGCTTCCACTTATGATGAATGTACTTCCACACACTAGCATGCTCTCTAGCGAAGCGATGAGGCATGACATTGGATAACCGTTCGCACATGAATCATCGCTTCTATTAGATGATCACTGCACATCAAATAATAGCTGTTAGAACAAATCATAGGCGTTTACGAATGCATCCGCCTGAAACGATTAAGAGCAAGTAGTTCTTTTAGCTGCCACAAACTACATTTATTTTCTATGCCGAGGTGAGGTATTTAGTAAATCCACTAGACTCTAAAAACAGTGTGGATTTATTTGCCGAATGAGAAGGAGATTTTATTTGAGCACCTGCAGACATTTTCAGAGATGACTTATTATTGTACAAAATCACTTCAGTCTGGAAAATTTTCAGCAAATTTACAACTTCAGTTATGTTGTTATTTCGCACACTAATCACTGGACGCATGGGAAATGCAAGCCGTCCAATGTCTAATGTGGTCCCCATAAATGTGCCCCCTCATGGGGTGTGCAAGCAGTACTAGGGTAATAAGATAGAATGACTGAGGGATGAGTAGGTTGGCCACAATCCATCAATTGCGTCTTGGAAATGTCAACGCACAGAGGCCATTCCCCGGCGATAATCGAACCTTATCTACAGTCATCTCGGCAAGTTTTGATCGCCGTCCACGTTCACCTGGGTAATTCTCGACAACGGAGCATACGACCCGCTAATCTCTCTTTGAGTGTACGTGCCGGTGCGCACATCAAATTCAACACTTCTCTATCGCACAACGAATAAGCCACTTTCATGCATCCGATTACCTCCAATCTTATTCTGGCCTTCATGAACCCTTGCTCGATACTCAACAGCTACCGCTACAACCTTCAAGACTTCACGCTGCCAAGTAACGGGAAGAAAATGAGGCATTAGCAACGCTTTGCTCCAAAATTAGATCCCATTATTGTTCTAAGTGAACTCATCCACTATCCGCTTTTCTTCAAGTCGTCGGATCGTTCGCCCATTTCTCATTTGCCCCTAAATTACAACCCGATGGTGGCTGCTTTAGCGCAAAACCCCTTTTGGAGTCCAGTTTAAGGCTTGTGTTTTGAAAGTAGTGGGTGAGCGCAGCCAACAATAGCCAAAAATGCCGCCAAGTATCCACGCATGGAAAAGTAGCTCGGTGTGAAAAATGTTTCACTGGAGGCGTTGCGAGAGCATAACATACGCGACATATGTCAAGGAGATTATCTGTAAACTCGGCTCATAATTAGCAATGAATTGGCCGTTAACAGCAGCATGAGCATCTCTCCATAATTCACCGCTGTCGAATGCATTCACTGTTTGCTGCGATCTCCAAACTTAAGACGACTGAATTAACTGCATCTGAAGTTTGTTTCGCAAACAAATACACAGCGTGGTTATATGAGCAAAAAAAAAAACCGAAAGCAGATATTTCGCTTATTTACAGAGTTATTTCAACGAATTCCAAAAGAGAAGTTACGATAAAAAGCAGAAATGCGGACCAAGGCACAGATATATTTTAGAACAATAGACTCGATGTGCGAATCTTCTACAAGGAGTGTTCTTAACTGAGCAACTGGTAGTAATTGAGAAGTAAATTTTTGGCATTTTAAAGGATTTGTAATTCCCTCAGAAGTCGACGAGTCAAGCTGGGATTAGTATAGAGTTTGAACATATTTTGCACTTGGTTAAACGAAGCAAATGTCCTAACTTATCTGTTAGTTCTCTTATTAATGCCGCTGCAGAGGAAAAGAGATAACACATAAACACATCAACACATAGTACGAACATTAATGCAGAGAAAACAACCTGATAGAACACAAACTTCTAAAAGTGCACGAAAACGATAATAAAGAGACGCCGTTCGCGCAGTGCCAAGAAAGCAAATTTGGCTAAAACAGCGCGAAAGAAATGCGATGAAATATTAGCAAATTCGCTACCATTCCTATACACGATCATCTAATGCAGATATTACAAACGCCCGTGCGCATTTATAAGGTCGCTTTTGCTGGGGCTCGTTCATCGAGCGTTGAGCTGCAACTTATGGATGCTCACATTGCAGCTTATTAGCTATCCCCGTAATACGTACAAATGACCGTGACAGCGGAAGCGAAGACCGCCTCTCTGCCAATAACATAACTCGCCGGATGCAGTAATATCCATGTATATACGCTAGAAGACCGGTTGCTGCCTTGAATACACTCTTCTGAGTTCTCAAATTTCATCGCTTTCATCGCCCTAAAGTAAAGTACAATGCGACATGAGAGGAGGATAACGTTATGATTATGCATTTGGGTTGGATGAGTTCTGCACTAAACTAAGAGAAGTAAATAGGGCGTCTGACAAGATGCTAAGTAAAACAAAATAACGTTGCTTTGGAGTGGATCGTTCGCGAAATTAAAGCCTAAACTGAACTATTAAACACTCATATTCCCCGTTCAACCCTTAAAAAATTCCGCGGTCAGACCTCAAAATCAGAGCACACACTACAAAACAGGGGAACTTTCTTTCGTTGTAGCGCGCTAAATTCTGACATGGAGGATCATGCGGATACTCGTACAATGCAACTTACTGCATTTAATGTACCGAAACTGGGTCAACGATCTCACGAATATGGGAGCTTTTCGAGCATTTCCAAAAATTTCGTTGTTCGCGCAATGGATGAAGCTTTAGCTCAAACTGCCGGTCGTGAAAACATCCAAATGAAGTAATACAAAGATGCCTCGTTATTTGCCACTTAAGAGTGCACCTAGCAACGTCTATTATCTCTGCTGCAAACGTGAGGAGTGATGCGCGGTACAACAGCATGATTTTCGAGTGAAGCTGCTTCTAAGCACGTTTCAGCTGCAAATAAAGAGCAGAAACACTGAACAGTACGCTGCATACGGCATGTCCTAATAAGAATTCTTGGCCACAATGTTTCACTTAGGCCAACTTACTTCCATTGCCTTGCAAACAGCAATGCCAGTCGTTAAGGCCTGTCTAAATCCTGCGTTGGTTTGGAAGATGGTTGTCTCCTCTTCGGAGTGCCGGCTCACTTTCACATCCGAGGTGAAAGACAGCGCTAAGACCCCTGCTGCTAGCGCATTTGTACGATGACAATTTGCTATGTGCATCACAACAGGGGCTATCGTACAGAGGTAAGTTGGCGTTGCATGACGAATCGTCAATCATGTTTTAGGGCGCCTTGCCGTGACATTCAGATCTGCCACCAACGCAGTTTTGGACAGCACCCACATCCCGCTGCGTCCCCTCACCGTGTTCTAATTTATGTGCCTACCTCACGCCTGCCACCCATGCCTTCACACCAATACCATTATGCGCTATCCTGCCATGATCGTAGCATAATCAAAGAGATGAAGGTAAATATGAAAAAAAAAGGACTTATTCAACGATGCAAGGGACTAAAAGACGGGAGGAAAACGAAGCAGAAAAGCAACACTGACGACAAACGGCTAGACAAGTTATGTGTCCACAGCGGTCTAGCCGACAGGAACTAATCGAAGTGCTTTTCTTGATGACATGAGGTGAAAATAAAACAACCTAAGACAAAAGATTCCCCTCAACTAGATTAGCGGCCACATCCTTACGATAACACCAACGTCACGGTTGTTCAACCACATTTGGTGCGAATATTGAAACAATGAATGACGTAATTAAATGGTGAATGCTCTAATTAGCTAAATCCCGCGCAGCGCAAATATCCGATGCGTTCGCTTTCGACAGATTCCAAAAATCGTGTGAAATTTATCTGTGAGATAAACTTCAGTGTTTGTTAATATACTTGCCGTGATAAAGAGGCGAAAAGCCTACGATAGAAATATACTTCATAGTTCATAGACAATAACGCTCTATGAAAGGGTCCCTAAACGGAGTGCGTGCAGAAACTAGACGACGGAATGTAATGGGCGACAGCGATACGCTATAATATCACTACAAGCATCTCAAACCACGCCGAAATCGCAACTAACATCGTAAACTGAAGACGTAGATTATTGTCCGGACCATTAAGGGCGCCCTCTTAGTTATGGAGATGTCGAAACCCAATGTCAACGACATGTGATGATAGAACTAGAGCAGTTAAAGTATAACTTTCTAAAAAGAGCGAGATATTTGACCAACGCAGTACTCATCTGAAATGTCTTTGAGTGAGTGTAACAATCTGAATACGATATTTCACTCGCCAACAAAACTTCTGCCCTAATATCTGCAACCATAACAAGACTTCAATAAAATTCGCTGGAAAAAGCGAATTCGATATACATCATTGGCGCCCAAATGGTGTCCTAATATCGAAAAAGTGCAACAGCTTTATCATTTCGATGCCGTTCTGCAAATAAACATAATCGTTTCACTGAGTCTGCATTGGAAATGTGCCAAAATAAATCGTTTTAACATCACCATACCAAGAAAAGCATTATGCTAGTACCACCCTATCCCCTTTCTTTCCCTTCAAATAAAGCAGTTCCACATGAAACCTAGTAGATTAGACAACCAGACACGCGCTTACGCAGTCACGGAAGGAAAATTCGTGTTATATATTCTGTTTTCTTCTTAATTGATTTGACTATTCCCAAAAAATTCCATATTTTCATTCTTCAGTATATTTGCAGAGTACTCTTGCCATCTTCTCCCATTTCCTCCTGTTTCATTTCACTTTTTTTTCGTCTTTTTAAATGCCGACCTTATCTTACCTTAACTAAAGAGAAAGATTCCATCTTCGCCGCAAAAACGGCTCCCTTCAGTTCTAGATGGTGGAAATGCACATCTAATTTATGAAAGGACTCTACGTGGATGATCAAGAGCAATAATCGTTTTTTGCAATAACTGCAAAATCACAGCAATGATGACGCATCGTCAATCATTTTATGATAACGAAACAAGCAATCAGTCGTTAAATGAAAAGGAGAGTGCGGATTCAAAGTGCCGCTTTCATGCCCTCAAAGCACTCCCTTCGCGGTCCACAACAAAAAACGCATTCCATAAGAAGTCGACTCTCCGTCCTTCTAAACGAGTGCAAAAAATTAACAAGGCGGCCGACGTGTTTCAACTGAGAGTATACATACACCGCTGAAAAAGTTTAAAAAAATTCACTTTTGGCGCGTAATCATTTTGTCGTTGTAAAGAAGCGATAAAGAGTGGCGCCAAGCAAAAGTTTTTTTGCGAATGAAGCGCATTTGCTTCCGTCAGAGGATTGGCAACCAACAAATGTTATTCGATCATTGATTCCAAAGCGATAGTGCTTTTAAACAAGCAGAACTACATCCATAAAAAGCATCACGTATGCAATCATAACCTGAAATGGTTCTCGCCTATCACCAAACTTATCTCAGCCTACGCTGATGATGATTGTATCATTCCTATTTTTTCATGGAGCAGTCCTAACAAGGGACATAGGCAGCATTCGAAGAAGACTCTCCCTGGAAAAAGAAGATAGTGGGCTTCGCTAAAATGCTGATGAGATTCCCCTCTGTGCAATGACGAAAAAGTCTGTTCGATGCGCCCCAATAAAAAATGTCGAAAGGAATGATTTAGAAACCCACTTATGACACCTACCAAACGCATTCATTATTTCAGCTTATTTCCAATGAGGAGACGTGTGTTTTCCGCTTCCACGCAAATTGCCCTTTATTCGCTTTTCGCAGCACACGTTCGTCTATACGTCCGACAGCACGAAAAACGTTTCGTTTTCATTTGGAACGCTCATCTGGACGCCCATTTGCCGCTCGCTTTAAAAGCCACACCGCAGCGCTATAAACCAGCCTATTTGCTATAAAATAGCTATGAGATGATTCGTTTCGCTTTCACCGAAAGCCATTATCCACGGCTTTCGAATGAAAACAATCTCCATATAACGCTCGCCTAGCAATGACCTGTTGCTCGGCAAAACAGCCTCGATCAAAAATACAGCTACTGCCAATTTATTAGGATTTGTATCCACTAAAGCGACGAACAGATAAAATATCTAAGGACACGGCCGTTTTCGTTGAATCAAACCTCGTAGTGTGATATAGCGGTTAAGGCGAGAATTGCCTCAAAGAATCGAAATTCCAGAATTATTATCGCTTTTTCCCACAAGTACCTTGGAATTTTTGGCTCGATGATATACTATGCACTACAAAAGATCTGCGTTCATTTGCAAGTAAGATGAAGATGCATATAATGAAGCATATATCCACGGCATGCTTCAACTGGACGAACTACTATGCCGGGCTCACATGTTGATTGTTTCGTGAGCCCTCCAAAACTGTTCTAGTACCACACTGTTGGCCATAATCCACTAGATAGGATTCGGTGCGCATCACGACAACAGCATCGTCAAAAGAAAGCGGATCAATGACGAAACGGATATACGGCGGCTGACCGCGCTAATGACAAGGTGTGCCGGCATCATCACGTTGCAAGCGTTTAACGTGGGCAAAAGTGTGAGTGCTGATCGTAATCTGCGTCGCATGGCGCCTCTTCACATCCCTCTCTAGTTAATGACCGCACGCATAACGGTGGTCCCATTTTAAGAGGTTTTGCACTATCTTTATGGAACAGCAGTCAATGTCCCCCCAAGTTGGCGCTTGTGTTAAAATATGCATAAATCACTGATCACTTCGCATTTTTTGTGAATTGCGACATTTAATGGTTGATGACGTCAACCATATTGCTGACATCATTCGTGGTTTGTCATTTAATTGCTCCTACAATATACTTCGATTTCATCACCTGGAGTAGGAATGAAATCAAAAATGTACGACATCAAGAAACACCCATGAGTAAACAGTGATATTCCATTTCCAATTGTATTACTAAAATCTGGTATTACTAGCTGGTATTAGTAATTACTAAAATCTATATCTGATATTACTAAAATCTCTGAACTGTGTCTCGAGGCACGTCTCG
Organism: Ascaris suum; assembly: GCA_013433145.1. Lineage (NCBI taxonomy): Eukaryota > Metazoa > Nematoda > Chromadorea > Rhabditida > Ascarididae > Ascaris > Ascaris suum. The sequence continues at coordinate 9,352,098 of CM024174.1, forward strand.
TACAGAGTGGCCTGTACTGTTCAGGAAATGATATGGCGCTTCGGGCATCGGTAAGCAGGATATCATTAGCGCACTGAAAGCCGAACCCAAAACGACAACCGAACAGCCCCGTCCAACAGTTTGATGCTATGCGGGGAGACTTCACCAATAACACTGTCGGTTTGTCACCCATCCTTCACCGAAGCACCGAAAGTACACAGTGACTGCACAAAGTCACAGTCAAATTTCATAAACTCAGCTAGCTACTAGACGATTAGCTGTAGTAGAGCGTAAATTGAAATTAAGCAGGTACAAGTCTTCCGGTTAGTTTCCGGCTCAACCCTCTCACACCACTTCCCACAAGCCATTCAAACCTTCGATGTATTACTTCTTCACAATATTTGAGTGAAATACTCAAAGCAACACGAGAACTAACGCTGTCGACGCGGCTCAAAACAATGCTGCACCTCACACATTTGAGTATTTTCGACACAATACGGAAGAGCGAATACGGTTTAGATTGTGCTGCACTCTCCTCCCCTCTCTTCCGGTCTTATGAACCAATGTATCCTATTCAATAGGCGAATAAAATCGCTAGTACACTATAGGTGAGATGCGTGTAAGTAGACGTATTTAGCGAGATCATAGATGGATCCGCATCGAATCAAAGAGACGGCGGAACATACGCACTCTCAGAATAACCAATCTTTATGATATCGCAGCAAACAAATAACAATAAATACACCTCTATGTGTGCATTTGCTTTCAATGCGCTCCTTTAGCCTAAAAGCTCGTCACGATTTTCATAGAACTCAAACGGAAGCAATGATTTAAAGAGCTTCTCTGCAGAGCCAAATAGTGGTGCTGCGAGGCAAAAATATTCTTTGTTAAGGTATGCATATTAGTGCTTTTGAATTTCTACCTTGAATTCACGACGTAATCCTCAACCCCAATTCGATTTAGAAATGAATCTAAACACAAAAGAAAAAGGCAGCTGAGTTCCTAGAAATAAATCATCCCAGAAGAGAGTGAGAAATGGTAAATAACAATCCGAAAAATGGCCTGTGATAGAAGAACAATTCGTTAATAATTTGTGGTATATTTTCGCCATAATAATTGCGCGGAAATATATGTGAGCAGAGAAATGTTTCGTTTCTTTCAACGACACACTTATCATGCAAAAATTGATAGATGCAAATAGCGAGCATTTACTAGTTCACTCAGATGAGTAACACAACCTTTTACCGTGGCATTATTTACTCTCCACGCATAGGATAGTGTGCATATCACACATTCACGCAAATGCACCACTTGTTATGTTTCTGCTAGTTGCCATATTCTCCGTTCATAAACAAGAGTAGCCGTATAACGTTATCCTTTATGCGATTTGCTGCACTCGATCGTTACGAAGCGGAAATACAAGAGTGAATAAAGATTAAAATCTGGATTACGCCAAAACTTCGCTTACAGGATTTCATGTAGAAAAATCTTCCCTCTCGTTTGCTACTCATTTATTCGTACTCGCTTGTTTATCGAGGTTCAACGTTAAACACTGTCTAGGAAGTGCAATTATGGAGCACATATTTGCATACTTGAACTGCAAATCGGCTTTCAATGAGAATAAAAACGTGTTTTCTCAGTAAAGAAGTGGAAGAGTAACATACAGCTGGAGAAACATCGTGATGCTACTAACAACAACGCGACTATGAACGCATTACCATGTTTACCACTGTGTAATAGCCAGTCATGAATTACGGAAATCAAAAGACTGCGCTTAAAGAGAGGAATACGAACGCATAAATAATACAAACATGTCTACAGCGTGAAAACATCAACTGGTGCGTCCGTTTACACAATCCAGCCGCGTTTCCGCCTAATCAACACCACAAAAAGACAGTTAGCCAGGGCAGGGAATATAGCGCCCAACCCCTCTCCCTTCTCCCTCCGCTCCCCCCAACCGCCCTCGGATTAACCTTAGGAAGATAGAATACGAGCCGAACAAACACACTGCCACCTTCTTCGTAGGATGCTTTCTAAGAGGATAAAGTACAACTCACCCTTCATGCCGTTCTTCGCCTCAATCGGATACATATTCCTCACTTGTTTCATCGAGGCGTTCTCGACGTAAGGTTGTCCACTGCCGAAACCCATAGCACCATAGGTCGATGGAGCGTGATGGCGTGCAGGAGGTGGCTTTGAGAGTATCGTCTAAACACTTTTATTAAAATTATTTCTACCACTGTTCATATACGACTCTGGATGGTAATCCAGCTGGCGATCTGACCAAAAAACAGTCATTTCTTGGTGACCTTTTACATTTTCCAATCATACGTCTCAAACGCTCCGGAAGAGAATATTCAATCATTTAAAATACTGCAGCAAATAGCATTAAATAACGCTTAAAGATGAAATAAAAGCTAAGCGACTCATCTACTCTCAAGGCAAATTTCTGCTGAAATAAATGATCGGAATGCGAAATCTGCAAACCACAAATACTGTCGGGAGGCTGGTTCGATGCTCACAAAGAGGTTAATGGCTAAAGCTACCAAGAATTCTCTTCAGGAATCGTTTAAAAATTTGAAGACATTATGTTTTCAAGAAAATAAATCGCACAATTTGATTACTGTTTAAAAATTGCGTCGAAATATTCTTTCGAATTTTGCAGCTTCCTGAGGGTTTGTCCTCTCCAACTTGAATGAAACTTATCGAAAACTTGCAGTTGAATAGGCCTCCTGCATTCAAACCTTATACTCTTCATAGACCCCCACAGACGACACTTGTCGCCGCACACCCCATAAAATCCAGTATAATCAAAGCTACAACGAAAACATGCACCCTTCTAACAACTACTAGTGCATCAACGAATTAGGCAGCAGCTATGAGCTATACATCCATTCAAATATCCAGCTGGCAAATTGCCGAGACAAACATTGCAGCAGAATTCCTTGTGTGCTTTTTTCTTACTGCAAATCACGAACATGTGAGAAAGCTGATAAAAACACGCATTCACATTATGAAAACCAGTTCGAGAAGAAACACATCCAGGTGTCTTCTCTGAATCTCCGATCCTGATGGGTCGGAAAAAATGCCCATTCAACCGCATGGCCATCGCTTCAAAGATGGCTCCATCTACAAAGAAGGCTTCTTCTCTGTGCTTTCTTCAAACCTATTAATCTTTTGCTTTGTCTTCCGTCTTGCTATAATGTCGTTAAGTAAAGAATCTTCAGGCAAACAGGCTGTCGTTACGAAAATTGTTTACCATCGAATGTCAAGTTATATGACTCACAGAATTTTCTTTTTTTTTCACGAGCAACGATTTCTATGGGGTCAGTGACGAGATGGTACGGCTCTCAGAAATTCTGCAGAAAATTTCCGATCGTTAAATTTGCCATTCCGACCACCTCGTTATCTCTTGCTAAAGATCTTTACCTCTCACAGAGATTGGGAAAGGTAAGAATGTTGACTGATGAGGTATCCTGAATAAGAGTGGGGAAACTTGCATAATGAATTGCGGAAACGAGGCTCAATCTCCATATTTATACAAAAAGATTGGCATTTCGCCATAAAATCGAAAATTTCAACTCCGATAACTACGAGCAGCTCATTATTATTGCCATCCGCAATGTCCTAAATTAGAGGAAATATCGAGACGGTGCTGTGTTCTGCTGAAATATGATCGCAGAAAGAACTTGTAAAAAAATGGTCTCAAAAACAACAGAAGAAATGTGGGAGGTGATGACGAGGAAAAGAGAGGAAGGAATCGATAGAGAGCACAGAAAAAAGCCCCAAAATCCCTCCTCCCCGCCGAAACTTTTCAAATCCCAAGTGTTAACAGGCGCATGGTTTTTCTTAAAATGGAAAAATGGACTAGAAACCCAAGTATTCTCACGCATTTCCATTATTCCAATCGGCTCTTGTTGATTGCAATAGTTTCAATCGGCATTCTTCAAAGAATACCGTGAATTTTTTTGCCAATCAATGAAAATTTTTAGTATTTGTGAGCGTTTCAATCCATCAAACGATGTTGCGTTCATCCGAAGGCCACTGAACGAGAATTCATGCTTTTGATGGTCATACGTTGATGCAACAAAAGCATCATACACTTCACTAAGATAATATGAAAGAATTCAATGTCATACGATATTATCGTTTCCAATGAAAATAACTAAAATATGCAGAATGCTGGAACATTGAAATAAGTGTCACTTTCCTCGTTGCGTTAAAAATATATGAAGAAATTGTTTTTACAGCATAGAAAGCTTTCAAGTGGTTATCGCAAACGGTGTTAGTGTCGTTAGAAAATTCTACATTCCTCACTGCCTTCAAAAAATTTCATGTGAGAACCCCATGAAGATACTCGAAACTTCGCTTGCCGTAGGATGGCTCACAAGGCTATTTTCAATGCTAGATAAAAATAACGAAGTCAGTGCATCATCTCTCCGCTTAAATAGACGCATGATTCATACTTCTACATACCTGAACGCTTTTGTATGCGCCGCCGAGTGTCTTTTGATTAGACAATCCATCGTAGTAGATGGGTTTGGCCGCAACCGGCGAATGCTGTGAAAGAACCATAGTGGAGTGGGTACTGGTGGACGTAGAACGAGGAGATGATGAGCACTTCGGAGAACACCTCTCTAGAGTTGTCGTCGGCAAAGTCGAGAACACGTTGGCGGTAGTGGTCTGCGGCTGCTGCGTCTCCAAAGTGCTATCTGAGGCTAACGCTTGAGCCGAGACAGCGCATGCAGGAGAAACACGCTCGTTTTGACACTCTCCACCTGCAACATGACATCTGTCTGCTTATTTCATTATTTATTTCAACGTCGCGAAATGAGAAAATATACGAAACATATTTGGATGAAAACATAAAGGTAAAGAAGAGAACAAGCGACGGGCTCAAGAATTAAAACTGAATTAAGCAAAACGTGTCCAGCTGAACAAAGTTCAAACACCTCGAGTTCACTACGTAACAGCAATCACAGCATGTGGATCAAAACGGCTCAATCTCAGTTTAAGGACATGACAGAGTGGGTAGATTAAAGATATTCGTAGAAGCAGATTTCAGGTTCGCGGAATGCGAAACCGGAAGCTTTCCAGAACACTGTGAAGTCGATCGGCCAATTTGTGAGGAAAATGTTCTAAAGTTTGTCCTCTTAAATGCTCGAAGAATCTGAGGTCGATTTTATCCATGAAAAGAGAATTTTTTCATGAGATTTTGTCCTAATAGGCACTTCGACTAGACATGATAAACACTATCGCGTACATTGTGGAGACATGCGATAACAAGTGAAGAAATGTACTTGAAGACACGGGAAGTACTTCTGCATATCGTTAACGACCAATTAGATGCCTTTGTAACACTGGAATATGCAAAACAATGTGTTCATATTTGAACTAGAGCAACAATTCGCACAAATCTTCCTCAAGAATTTCGTTTCCCTTGACGTGATTGATGTGAAATCTACATCAATGTTATTGCCACTTTTAAATTCTTTCAAGCTTTATAGATCAGTGTGAGTTATACAAGTGGAAGCACTAGGATGTTTTACATATTATGCGAGCATCGTCACTCTAGCCTCAATATTTGCCAAGTTGGAATTATCGGACGAGAAAAAGGACAGACGCCTACAAATGCATTCACAGACACGATATCGCTTCTGTAGAGATTTGCCGAAGCGCATAATAATCGGAGAAGTGTGCCAGAGAAGCCTATTGCGATATGCTTTTACAAGGCGCTTATCTCATAAACGCCATCAAATATCTGCGTAAGGGGCATTTACACGAACTGACCCTCTCGTGAAAGTCCTACACAAAAGAAATTCTTTCTGTTGGCGAGCCAATAAGATGCAATGCAAGCTGTATTTAAACTTTTTGGCGCTTATTACTATCTGTTATTCTTTCCAAGATGATGGATTATTCCGATATCAATTTATGTGGTTATCCGATATGATACATCAGATATCTCAGACCTGAAAACTTTAGCATTCGTGGTCCCTAGACTGAAGCCAGTATAGACGGATAAACATATAAAGTTGCGCAGAAACGTCCATAATGTATTTACTGCTATCTAATATGGACTCTGCAATGACCTTATAGGCTGTACTCTTTGACTCAGCTTCGTTATCGATGAAAAATTCATATTTCCGGGCGCACATATTCTCGTCGTAAAAATTCACTTCAGAACATTATGCACAAAACTTCAAGCCGAATATCACTTTCGATCGAAACCTCAAGTGGTGAGAGGTGAGCGGAAACATCACCAACTGTCCCTTCAAATACAAATTGCTAACGAGACCCATGAAATTCGGAATAAGAGGCGCACCACAAAAAATCACCGAAATTTAAAAAAATAAAATAAACACCAACCTGACAATATCTAGTAACTTAGTAAAATACAGTGCAAGTGCACTGAAGTAATCACACGCCAAAGGACGAAGCAAACAGAATGTAAAGTGCAAGAAAATGATTCTGCCATATGAAGAATGCACAATAATTGACAAATACTAAAGGGAGAGACACGCTTGATTTATTTATGAACCGTTGGCACTTCGAATTACATTCTAGTACCAACGTCTGCAGCAATAATGGGCGATTTCCTAGGTCGTAACGGGAATCAACGAAGAAAATGAATGGGGAGCAGGTAGAGAGTATTGTCCATGACGACGTAAATGTTTTCAGCTCAAACTCGATCACGGATTAAAAAAAAACGTGATGAGAGCAGTCTAAAGGCAAGAGCAAAGTGACTCGACCTTACCATCATTAGTGCAAATAAAATGAGCAGATCCACGATTGATCACTCAATTCATATAAAATACTAGTGCATAACCAACTAGTGCCTTGTAAAGGCAAGGATAAATAAAGCATCCGGTTTGTGAATATAAAATTATAATTCGAGAGGAGCGGCACAAACGTGACGTCAGATTATCAATGCTCAAACTTAAAAGCTATCAATGCTATCTATGCTCAAAAAGCACGTGCTTGCAACGATCATCAAATGCAACATTTGAAGAAGAATGCAATAAATAAAAAAGTTTTTGCTTCTTATAAGCGCAATAAAATTCGTCTCATCGATTGCAAAAAATAAAAAATTAGAAGCTATGCGAGCTTGCCCGACTACAAATCGACCTTAATGTGAAATCATCGAACAAAGATTGTTGTTGATATTCATTTTGTGGTTTAATCTACCAACCTATATTCTAATATTAGATGATCATTTCTTTTAAAATTATTTCATTTTTCATTCATCCATTGTATGCAGTTTTTTGTGTCTTTTAATTAAAAATATTAACACACCTTCCATATGATATCCACAGTTTCTAAAAAGAAGACCACCTCAAAAATAAATTTTAGGCTCATGCAAGATATTCGAAAAAACCCCTAAAACACTATTGCGCAATTTTATGAAGCGCTCAGTGGAAACAGATAAACATCATGATTGAATTGCACAAAGCACACAATAATAAAAGGTGATGCAAATTTCCACTGCATACTCAATATGTTGTTAGAACGAAATAAGAGCAAAAATCGATCAAAGTGGAAATGACTTACATATGTAAATATAATAAATTTTATTTGCAGCTATGGCAATACGATAAAGCGGCTTATGCTTTAAACAAAGAACATCAATATTTAAGCGTTGCATTAACATTTCCGGAAACAAAGAACGTAACTGCAACTGAGAAATAGTGAAGAGCAAATTGAATAAATCAAAATTATTCAGCATAAGACCATTGAATGAGCTTAATTTATGCTAAAAATGCTGAGTAAGGTTTTTTGATCGGAAAATCGGGCTGATGTGCCAACGGCTGATTAGTGGACACCGCTTAAACGATAATTCTTACTTAGCGTTAGTACAATTAAGATAAGGACGTAGCTGCGATAGAGATTGGCTTCTTAGGCATAAAACGCATCTTAGACGTACTCAATGGAATCTTCTGATAAACAAGACAAGGAACCCGGAAGAAATATACGAGGAAGGTGAAACGAGCATCGATCCCACTTCCTCACTATGCTCCATGCAACAAAGATATCGGGAATGCATAAACCCCTTTTGGCATTGAGACAAACAAATTCCTTCTTTCATCAAATGAGAGTGGAAGCTTCACTGCGCCATCATATGACAGTAGCTAGCGAACCAATTCCAAGCAAGACTAATTAACGACAGATGACTATAGGGCTGCATATGAAGGCAGATGCCAACCAATGAGGATAGGGAATGTCGGAACAGTGACCGCACATAGCGTCCAGGTGAGCGGTAAATGAGCGACATACCACAGTGGGCCGCATAGAAATGCACAGGCGTCGGCTGCCACTGCCCATCGCAGTCATCGCATTTGGCGTTAGCCGTCGGTGGCACGCGAAAGACGTGTGCTTCCACGGTTGCATATCAGTGGCTCAAATGCCGACCGAGCACATCGCTGACCCTAACTTGATGACGCCACTGATAACCATGTGCACCGACGTTCCTCGATAAGCGGCGCCCCCACTTGCTCTTCAACCCCCCCCCCCCCTATCAGCCACCTGTTCCACGACATCCTCAAAACAATTACAGTTGGTGGCGATACAACGAACATACGTGTCGTTCGTAAAACCCAATCAACGATAACAATGACAAGCGTCGCAGCATCATTCGCACCACAAATATACATACGCCCTCCTTCCTGCTCAATCCGGACTGCTGAACAAACACTGTAGTTGATTAGTTCCATATGAGAAGGACAACAAGCATGAATGCTTCTGTTAATATTCCTCGATGAAACACGTCCGTCGCCAACCGCTAACTGAGAAGGAAACGAAATTAAAATAGTGGGCAGTGATAATGATGCGTCCGGCCTTTCCTGCTGTCGTCCGAGTTACTAAATTGAGTTTTATTAAGCAATAAAAAATTTTATGTTTTACTATGCTCTCTTTTGGATATATAGCAAGGAAAGCCGAATCTTTTAATGCGAGTTCTTCGGCTGATGACTCGTACGACAAGTTGAATAAATATCACTAAAGAGAACGGGAAATAATCAAGTGAGAAGACGCCTCACCAATGTTGTTGTTTTTGGATATGAGGTTTGAACTATACTAACGAGGATATATCACCACACTCATCGTTAGATGATAACTGTCCGGTTGAATAGTAAAGCATAATTTCGTGGCAGAAAATATCGCTGAAAACACATTTTGAGATAACTTTGAATGAGTTTGGGACGAAAATCACTGGAATACATCTAGGCGATATCACACACAATGAAACGTGTCATGAACGGGTACCATAAGCGATTTTTATTCCACCGAATTCTATATTCCAGCAATCATTAGATGTCTTATGCAAAACGTCTTCGGTATTGCTGCAAAAATAAATGGTCCTATAAGAGATTGAACTAGAATTCAGATTCATGCAAACAAAATGCTATCAAAGACGATACGTTTGCTATTCTGGTCTAAATAAAAACAAAGCCTTAACACCATGTTCAGTTAAATGCAGCACAAACAAATGCCTATTTACTAGCAAAAATGCAATCCTATGAAACTGCTGGCAGTATATGCTATAAAAGTGGCTGCTAGTTCGCCACTATGATCCATAAAAGGTGTATTAAGACGATTTTGAAGAGTTGCGAATGGTAGAATGTTAACTGATAAGTCGAAAAGCAAAACTCAATGACGCCATTTCATCAGTAACTTATCTTTAAAACGTAGCACACACTACAACTATACAAAGAATTACTTTACGATGTATTTCTAACAACAGGAAACTGATATTTTTGAGAGAGGGGAAGGGAGGGAGAGGAAGAAGGGAATAGCGGGTTGTTCATAGAACATTTAGATACGCTGAAAGGAAATTAATGAGAAGGCAGAATCAGAGGAATTTCGATCGCCTGTAGAAAGAATGTTATTTGTACGACATAGAAATTCAGTGATAACTGCAATTCTTTAAACAGAACAACCTGCTAACGAGATCTACGCTATATGCGCTTTTCGCAGATCTTCGCATAGCTCTATTATCCGAATATTATAATGGCTGTTTCGTTTTCTATTCTTTAATTACTGAAAAAGATTTCAATTCCTCAACCGATGAAGGAAACTGCGCCTACAAATTTCGCCTAATTTAGCAAAAACTGTAGAACGTAATTGTTATTATGCCGCCATTTCAAGTGCTGATAACATTTTGAAGCGAGAAAAAAGATGAACTTATGGCTGGCGATCAATGCAACCATCTGATTTTGTGGGAAAACGCACCCAGACGACGATTGCGCCATTTCTAAAGCATTTATATAACTAGCTAGTCTGACGGATGGAACTGCAACAAGTGCATATTTTTTCATTACTCTAAGCCAATTTCTTTGCTCCAATGAATTATGCGAAACTATTTAGAAACTAACAAAAGAATGATTTACTTCTCTTAAAGTAAAGAAGTATTTGTTGCCGGAAATCGAGCACACAAATCTCCAACATTTTCACGAGTTCATAGCGAAAATCTGAGATGATGAAAAATTTCGAGAGGTCAACAAAACATTACACTAAATTCAGAGCGGATGGAATCTAACAAAGTTCGCTCTTCAAACCTTCAACACTCTCAATTGAGACACATATAAGCCGCATAGAAATGAGACTCTTAAAACGCCCTTCTGAACAATCTGAGAATGGTCGAAAGTTGCAAAAACGAATGAGAAAATGATAGAATAAAAAATTATACGACACAAAAAAGAGTACACCATTCGACGTATAATATCGATAAAAACGTTACAACCACATTATATTTTCCGAGCGAAAAAAGAAGTTCCCTTCCAAATAATTAACACTACAAATAAAGTTACGAGCAACGAACTTAATAGAGTTCATTAATTCTCGACATGCAATAACAAAAATGCACGATGATATGTGATATGATAAGTATATAGAAGTTTGATATGAATGGAATTCTAGCCGTTAACTTCTTTAACGCTTGAAATAGTTGGCGCTGTTTCATTAAGCGATTTGAGCAATTGAATTTAGCTGTGAGCGGTTCGCGAGTCGCAGTGATTGCATTCCAATAGGCGCATAATCATGCTTTCAAATAATGAACAGAGTCGATAGCAAATTACATTTCTCGTTAATTATAAAGCAATTTTTAGTTGTTAAGCGAAGAATGAAACAACTATGTATACACTGTGGAATAAAACAATTGCTGTGCAACATCTACACAAGGAAAATTTATACGATTGCACTGTGTACAATTAGCGCTCATCACCTCACAATGACAACATAGTTACCGGCAAATGAGAGCTGTCAAAAAATCACTGAGGATAGACCCCATCGACAACCCTAACCACCCCTCCCCTCTTCGATTATGTAAGACAGGTGGGTGCAAAAAAAGGTTTGATGATTATAAAATAATATGTTACGTAGTACACAATAACAAAGAAGCTTTGAAAAAAAAAATTGGAACGAAGGCTACCGAGATTCATTTTTTGAAGGACATTTGTTTCACTAATTTGCACGTTTATTCGAACATGACAATAATGCGAACGGAGAAATTTTTCTTAAGTGAAAGTGAAATCATAAAGCAGCGCAATTCGACGGAACCATCCACACAAATTTTTTAATTAACATGTGGAAAGATATGAAATTACAATGAGCCATTTATACGAATCTGCATCGATTCAAGTAGGCAATCAACTTTGGAGAATCTCAACGAATCACATGATACAGAGTGCATTGCGTTCCTGTTTTAAACGGTTGAGTCGTTATAAAGAGATCACCCGTTTAAAAACAGCTTTTATTCAGGATTCCTTTCACCCCGGTGGCCTCTAAACGGCTATCCGATCTATTGAGATGCCTTTAAATAGATGCGAAATGTAACCACTTTCACGTGACCACAACAAGTTATTTGAAGTGGAGTGATTAACTATGAATACGCTAGAGGAGATGATCCTATGCATGACGCTCAATAAATCTCATAGCTCTCAAGCTTCTATTTTGTGAATAAAAAAGCGCATATACAACGATGACTGCAATCTTTTCCCAAGCGGAAGATGTTAGCGGAGAAAAGAAAACGAGGATGAGGTATATTCACAGGAAAAGAAGAATGCTGATAGAATTGACTGAATATACGTCTAAACACCGAACTTTTTTTTTTCAAAGCAAACAGCAATGAAATCAATTCGATAAGTTTATTGTTCCATCAGTCAAATAGATCTATATAGAATCCCACAAATGTCTAGAAAATTTCATCTGATTATCACGCTGACTATCGAAGAAGGTGATGCATTTTGTGCAGTTTTATTGAGTGAAATCAAGCAATATTATCGATGTGCTCATTCGAATCGAAATGCTCCCGAATTTTTGATTTCTATATACTCAATTTTTTCATCACTCTTTCTTCGGATTAATCCTTACAATTTTGGTCGATAACATGTCTTTTATCTTTTATGACACAGATGATCGTATGTACGCTTCTTTGCTGATGCAAGAATTACTACAGCAAGAAACTGGGCGAATTATTAGAGCATTTGAAAGTGGGAATAGAGTAAAAACGAAATCAGCGTCAAATTAAGCCAAACGTGCGAGATCTCTTACTGAAGTGCATTTTCAAGAATGCGATCGCATAAAACTTTCATATCGCAATAATGCAAATTTCACGTGTGATATGAAGTTAATTTTTGTCGCGTAATTTTTTTCATACAACGCCAATAAACCATTAAAAAACCATTAAAACAAGATAGGAAGAAGTGTGTTGATGGCAAGGGATAGCCTTCTCACTTCGATCGCTACGTACAGTTGGCGTTCAGCGCAGCGAAACGCTATAGCATTATAAAGACGATATAAATCCTCTGCGGGATCGCCTACAGCATATGACCCCGTCTAGGAAAACTGTTTTCCAGATGATCAACACCTCTCTCGAAGATTATGCAAATGAAATTCACATGGGATTTTGTTGTTTTTGTTTTTTTGTTGCGAAACAAGTCATAAAATTGTGTCGTAAAGAGGCTTTTTCGTCATAAATGAATGCAAAAAACGTCATCAATGAGTGAGGTGAATATGCTGATTGCAGCTATCTGCCTTTTTCTACACGCGTATTTAATATACATAGAAAAAAAAATGGAGAAGAAATGGGAAAAGAAGCTTTCAATTCATTGGGACCTTAAGCTGATGAAATATGAGGCACTTTAAAGTAAAATCATGGAATTAGACTGAAATTGGCTAGATGTTTGTGGCTGACGTGCGGCATTACAATGCCATATTAGTGACAATGGATGAAAGATTTCAGGAAAGGCTCAAAGGACTTTTTTTTGTTGATTCAAACTGCTTGTTTGATGAAAAATATTTACTATATACTCTACTGAATTGTCCAATCGTCCAAAGAGAAAAAAATTACTCGCTGTAAACAAGTTCACTTAATTTCAAACATTGGAATGTGAAAATAAGCCCAAGGGCGACGATAACAAGCTCACAGTGATAACAGTGCGGGTGTTATTAGCACAGATTCAGATACACTCCTCTCTTAAAACAAATGACCAAACTAGGAGTGAAGTGTGATCAACATGAAATTTTTAATCGCCACAAAAGAGTCGCCAACCGACCTCGACAAGGCGCCCAGACAGACGCTGTATAAAATTTGTTATGTGCACATCTACCTGCGAAGTCATAACGTTTCCCGTACAGACAATAAATCACTCATTAACAATCTGATAAGTATGCAAGTCGAGGCCAATGGGTTTGCTCGTGAGTGGAAAAGTACGACGGTCATCATACACCACTGAGGATATCACCTATGAATGGCAATAAATATTTCTATGCGCAGAAAAAAAAATACACAACTTTAACGACAATATTCTTCAATTTTCCAGAAGTGCTGCTAAAATCGAAATGATTCAATGGTAAAGTAAAATTCAGCGTAAAACCCACTCGATGTCCATAAAAGCCCTCAACCTTTAATACTGATAAAACCCTCGAACTTGAGCAGCCATAAAAATCTGACCGTGAATATAGCTTATAATTAGAGAAGCGTTGTTCAAAAGATCGAAATAACACTAATCGTTGTTAAAATGAACTGTCAAACGAATAGGAAAACAAGTGTTACAATGCTAAACTTCCGAGAAGTCAATAATACGTAATGAGTGCGTTCGCTGAGCTTCCTCTACTAGAGTACTTTCGAAATGCTTTTGAGAATATTTTCAAGAAGAATTATCAATTTTCTTGTGAGAAAAAACATCTTTTTTCCCGGTTGAGGCGAACATCGCCTATCTCGTTTTATAGAGACGAATAAGTAAAACATTGTGTCGATTTGCAAATTCGATATAATCTGAATGAAAGTGGATTAACACGTGCTGCCGTGTTTACGATCGACCCTTCGTTTCACCTTCAGTCTGTGGACCATAGTTCGTCTATTGTACAGTAACTTCCTTAGAACCTTCTACTTGTTCATTTATTATTGACCTAAGATTATTGTCTCATTAATTACGTTCCCTTTGAATTATTTCTATTTAATGATGTTATTAGTTAATTGTACTCACCAATTCGTGACATTTGCTTCCGATGTTCGATATGCGCAACAGAAACTGTTAAACCTACTTTTGATATCGCTGCAATGCTGTTCCACTTTATGGGTGATCGTCAGTGCAAAAGTACTACGAAATTTACTAAGAATGACGAAGATGAATCCTTCGCAAAGGGAAGCACTCACTTTCGCCCACTCATCCCTCTCTCCTTTTCTTCTCCCCTCCCCTCTCAGCGTCCGAATTGAAGCGCGCTTCCGATTCCAGCTTGAAAACTAGTGAGGGAGAAATCCATGCGATCGAAGGTAGCCAAGCGAAATCAAAGAAATGCTGTTATTTCAGTTCCGCCGAACTGCTTTGCATTCAACAATTACAGCATCTCATTTTTAAATGCAAATTTAGCCTGCATCCCTAAAAGGTCGGTTTTATGTGCAAACAATAAAATGGCAATTTAAGAGATCTGTCATCGAATCTTCAAAATGGAACAACTTTCAAGTATTCGTTTCCATATGAAGATATCTGATCACTCGATATGATTAGCGAGCAGATTTCAAAAATACGAAACACTTTCGTCAAATCGGTTCTATTAGCATTCAATTTTTGCCTCGTCGAAATGAATTGCAGAAATCACCGTTTTAATTTCCCTCTTGTTACTCTACATTTATTGCTGTGATTTTCTTCTCGTTGTTCAAGGAATATCTCTTTGTAAGGAAGCTAGAAAGTTGCACCCTGAATACATGTCTCGAGTATTATCAACAAAAACAAACTGCTAAGTGTGTTAGAGAGGGAGAATCAATGGTTCGAAGTGACCAGTGGTCAAAAATCCATTCTTTATTCCGTTAAACTGGCCAACGTCTTTTATAAATCAGCAACAAAACAAAAAACGTGGCATGAACCTTTCATACTCTGTTTGAGCCCACTGCGTGTATCACTCTACAAAAAGTTTAACTTTGTGACCACATATTGTAAAAAGTATGCAAATTGTTTGACACTGGGAAATTTCTATCATTCGAACTAGGAGGATCAACGTGCAAGATCGTACAGGTTATTCCGAAGCCGAAACTGTAGGATGGATGGACACAAACATGCACATGCTAATATTTGAAGTTCAGAATATTCATATGTGAAGTGATCAATGGTTCATTCAATGCGAACTCTTCTCAAGGCCTTTTTTGCTTGGAGGCAAATGTCAAGAGCGACGTCGAATCATGGAAGCGGATAGGTCAAGTGGTCAGCCACCTAAGGCTAATCGGACAATAAAAAACGCACTGACCACCAACACTAAGAAAGCAACGATAAACGAGTGATTGTCAATCACACCGCGACATCGCTATAAAAGTGTTACGACGCAACGACGTGCACTATGCAAAAACGTATACGCACCAACAATATCAAAATCGGCACAATCTCGTTACATCGTAAGATACCGAAAAGAAAGATCATGATCATAGCAGCCCTCAGGTTGACAAATTATGAGCCTCGGAGGCGTTCTGTGAGAAAAGCCTCAAGCAAAAGAACAGTTCCCATAACTTATCCCTTTTCTTGATTCCATCCGAATGAGGATTGTCCCTTGAATGTAGCTAGCTACCTATCACTTTCCGCAATAATGAAAGAAAAATAACAACGGTCAAAAACTGCGTCAATTAACCCTCTCTGAAGAACGCCGTAATCGATGAGGTGGAAAGATGCGATATACATTCATGAGGAAACAAAACGTAGACATTATTAGGTCAATTTAAAAGAGGACTGGAATCTGCTGAATGAAAAGAGAAGCAGTGAAGTGAATGGATCAACATCGCCTACGACGCAGTGGTTTACTCTAACAAAATGTCGCATACGGCCATTAGGCGGCCTATATTACTCTTTTTCTTTACTCAATAAGTTGACGAATTGAAAGGCTAATAGAGTGCATGAAGTAAAGTAAACAAACGAGAAGCTTTGTTTGGTAAGTTGCATATTCGGGTAACCATTCAAATTGGCAGTCCATTACAACGGCTGGCAATAAACATGGAATATAAGTAGAAATGAAAAGACCATTCGACAAGCTGTCACCTGTTTTGAGCATTTTTTATAACGCATAATCAACCTAGTGGGACATTCGTCGAAAAGACGCGTGGAGCCTATAAAAAGTTTGCGAGGCTTCGTTTAATTATTTGCGCATTTTGAGGAGACACAGTGTAAAAATGAAATCTGCGCCACTAACAAGCATGCAAATGCATATAATCAGACAGCACCTTACACAGTCATTCCAAGGTGATCAAGCTTACCTTTGAGGGTTTATTGGATGGTTTCCATTTTTAGAACTTGAGAGGCTATGCAATAATCCATTTCATTAATTTCAAAATCTATAAGGCTGCTGTATTTCGCTTGATGCTCGAATATTTTTGCAAGAATATTTTAATTCAGCAAAGTAAATCTTGCGCTATATACAAAGTGGATAGACTAGTCATCAGCATTCATCAAGAGGAAACACACGTGTGAAGTTTGCAACGATCTAGAGATGAGAGAATAGGTGCTGCACAGATTGATTCACAGACGCACTTCAATAACTGCAATCAATATGCAAATATTACGTATGCAAATATGTGTCATAAAATTTGTTAGCTACATCACATAAACCGGGATAATGGAATGAAATTTCGGGTGGATCCCTCAGTTTTGTGGTGATAGGAACGAACAACTCAACCGCCCGTCCTAATTTCATATGGAGCAAATATTCCTGCTGATTTATTTGTACCGAAACAATACGCGAATCCGATCGATAACTAACATAATAAAAGCTTGTGCGCACTTTGAGTAAATTCTACATGCATAGCACAATGGAATCTTTCATAATCTGCAAGAGGAAGAGAAAAATAAAAAGAACAAATAACGAGAAAGAATATTACATGGGAATAGAAATAGAATAAAGACAGTTAATGTGTTCATTCAATGTTCGTTTGTATGAATGAGTATACGACAATCACACGCATTGCATAATCAAGGGGATTAGCGCTCCCGAATATTCAAATTAGCCCCCTAATATTCACACAACAGTTTTCTACCTGAACAATAGGCTGAAAAAAATGCAACAAGAACACTGATTCGATCGAAGGGATATATCGTATTTTCCTGTTTATACGTTTCCGCACTATGAGCTCCCCTCTGGAATATACGCCTGTTTTGGAAACTTGTGAACGTCACAAAGGTCTCGTTCAGCTGACGTACGCCAAGTATGTCAAGACCACCTATACGACGCGTGCCACCCTGAGTTCAGAAAAATGTCAACAGTTTTGAGATGCGAAATTACACTGGAAGATGAAGATCCTCTGAACATAAAGTCCCACCCAAATCTCATTCTCGCTATCTGTTGAACGCATATTTTTTTTGACGCTGAAGAACAACATAACTCATTTCACTTCCAAAAGTCATTTACTTCAGAAATATGCCAAGCCTATTAGCCAAAGGTTTCTAAACGGAAAATACGGTAATTCCTACAGTGAAATTAAACTACTTCTTCCTCACGAACACTCAGAAAAAACGACAGAAGTCAACTGTTCTTCTACTGGAAATTCACAGTCTTAATTTGGGGTGCGATGGCGATGTTACCATTATCAATTCAATTTCATTTTATTATTTCAGCGTTGCCCGAGTCCATCTGACAGAAACTGCTCTCCACTTTAATGACTAGACGTACAATTACTTAATCCAAGAAAACAAGCGAAAATAACCAGTAGACGAACGCAAAAAAAGCGAACATAACCAGTGGACATGGACACAGCGAAGAAAGTGGAAACAAGCGTAAATGACATAATCGGCTGCGCCGAACGGGGGCTTTCCGTGAAACGTGAAACGAAGTTGTCACTCCACAGGTTGCCAGAATCGTGGCATTCCGGTGTAACCCCTATTAACTAATATAAGGTTTTTTGTATGAATGCTTCCTGAGTGCAACGAAATGAGACCTTAGAACTATTACGCAAAATACACTTAGTCAAATCAAATAAAGAGTATATGCTGTACTGCGAAAGTGGACAACAGACAAATGGAAGAAATGACCACACGTCTTTAGCAAACTTCTGGCTGGATCTAGAAAGAACTGCAGCTAAGCGAACAAGTGGATCAGCCGAACGCGCACGCAGAGTCTGGTTGGGCACTTATGAGACAGACAGCGGGTGCAAACAACATGCAGGCCTTGCAACAACAAATGCATCTTCTGCACTCTCGTTCCCTTTTTTCTTTGCATTTACTTCGTAAATGTGCGTTTTTTACGCTTCTTGCATTTTATTTCTTTGCTTCGCTGAGAGAAAATGGTAGCTCTTTTTTGGTCGGCGGACGCAATATTCGGGACCCGCCCATCGTGCAATGAATGCTCTCGGCGTTTCGTGTCCATTTTTTGGTCTCCTCTGGAAGCAATATAAGTCGAAAGCAGAATTCAGTGTGCATCACCGAATAGAATTCCTTAAAAAAGACAAAAAAAGAAATCGCATTTGTGCAGCAAAAGCATCGTCGGCGCCACGCCAGCAATTCGTTATTCGTCGCTCTCGTCATCCCATTGCTTTTAAAATATGTCCCAAATGCGTTCAAAATGCTAATTTCTATTTCTACGGACTCCCCTCGCATCCCTCTATAGATGGTGAGAATGGGGATGAAATAAATGAGCAGAAACAATAAGAACCGTGCTTCTTCTCGAGTGGCTCTTCTAAGCAAAACAACTAGTACCTCTGATGACTGTGTGGACCACCTTCATAAATTGTGCAACTCTGAAGCTCTCTTGAATAAACGACAGCTACTGTAAGTAGGCACAGGTAAGACAATTATGTTATACTTCGAAAGCATATGGAGATGGATTATAGGCGGGATCAAAACTTCGCTCTCAACGCACATATACTATTAGTGCAGGAAAGTTCTGCTCGTCTGGTGCTATGCGGAATTGGGTTCCGAATACAAAAAAGCGAAACTTCGGACGATCAACGACCGCAGATCGTTACTCATTGTTTTAAAGGATTGCAACTTCCGTTCTCAACAAAAAAAAACAACAATAAACTGAAAGAATGACACAACGTCCCATCGTTGTTGCTTCATAAACGTCAACGATACGATTACAAAAAGTGCCACGTTCAGCGCAACCGATAAATGTGTTGAGGTGACACAATGAAGCTTAAAGGATCGTTCACCAAAAGGTAGTTTTGTACGCTGAATCTGTGCATGAGAACAAAATTTGCATATTAGTTACGACCGAAATAGGGCATCTGCTTACCATTCATACTAGTAACGGTTGCCTAAGCCGAAGTTGGTGATGTTGAGCGAATGGGTGGGCAAAATGGCCCTAAAAGGTCGGATCCACGAAGTGAGTGGGCTGGAGTGGTGACGAAGCGCCAAATGGCTTTGTTAAACGTGCCAGTTGTGCAACACATCAACACTGAGTGGCGACAGACGCGTTGATGCACTTTTCTTACAACGGAGCGGACATTTTATTGCCAGCTGCTGTTCATTTAGCATCACCAGCGATTCCACTCCACAGAGAAAATCGCTCGAAAATAATGCTTGCATTCAATGGAACAGGTCTCGGCACATAAATCTAACTGACTTATTTTAAACTATAAAGAACTTAGCAATTATTTTCATCGATTTTACTTCACCGGAAATTCTCACATGAATGCTGTTAGAGATCTACTGAGACGCTTTTGAAATAGAATGAGAAATCCATTCTCAACGAGAAATGTAAAATTATATAAAGCAGTAGTCAAATCGCTCGAAGAATCGAATGATTTCTGGTTGCTCGAGTGTGCATTGTGCATAGCTGTTCTATGAAACTTTGAAGAGTGTATTCGATCTAATCGTTTCTGTCGCTCTCGCAATGTCATCACTTCCTGTGAGCATCTAAATGATAGATGAGGTGATGCAATAATGGCAGCAAATAGTTCACAAAAAATAACGAAAGAAATAAAAACAAAGGTAAATAAGAATGTCCTCTCGAGTTCATCACTAATGTTCAATACCTCATCACTTTACTACTCTATCCACTTATTATTACTGAGACACTCATTTCAGCTAAACAATTCAGATCAGCTAACTCAACGATTGGAAAATATGAGTACGCATGCAAAACGTTATGCATACGTGGTTTCATATATTCGATACACTCAGTCAGAAGCGTTTCTAAATGAATTAAACCCGTTAGTGAGCACTCAGCTTTAGCACATTATTCCGCACAAATGTACTCTACCGAAAGAAGTTCGACTGGCATGCAAAATCGCACCTCCACTAATTCTGCTGTACAGCTATCCGAGGTGAGATCATAAAAACTTCAGAGATGATTAGTTTTGTATAAAGATTTCTGCATAGGTCTAAACTAAAATTACAGCGCTGCGATACTCTCTTGAACCCCAATCCTCTTCATATTGCTTCCGATCCTTGACGCTCTAGGAGATCGGAGCTCATAGCTGGGATCGCGAAAGCCATATGTTTAATTCTCGCAGACTCCAAGAAACAATTTCTTGAGTATCGAATTCCACGAAAATAATAATTTCTTTTAAAAGAACTTTCTCGACGCCTCTGAGATAAAGAGATCATCGGAATCCAACCCAATCGATAAGTGGTCATCTTCGTTTCATTGCACGAAATAAAAGACTGATATCTGCATAGACTATATATGATAATATAATTAATGCTTATTCGTGCAACCAAGTGAAATGGCAGTAAAAGATAACTTCTCATAAATTTGAGGATTTTCAGGGTTTTCTGAGTTATGCAGAAAAACAAGAAAGAATAGACACTACTGCACAGAACCCGGATATATCAAAGAGAAAGCCAAAACAATAGTTGAAGGAGGTAAAATGTTGGTGTGTTCAGCAGTCGAGGTTTTATTGCCGCATTAGGTTCAGTTCACTTATTTGCAGCCTCAATTAGCGATCCTGGAAGAATATTAGCACCGTTATTCTACCAGCATTTATCCAGCAAGCACATAGAAAATAAATTAATGCACAACAAACTGGGTAATAAAGAAACGAGTTCTCGACTGCAGCAATGAATTCGATTGATGCGAGCGATTTTGCACAATCACGACAGTACAATCGGTCTTCTGGCGAAAGCCAAACGCAGTCGTCTGCAGCCTCATAACGAGCAAAAAAACTGCTTCGGTCTGGCAGCCATGCGCCGCAATAGGAAAGCGAAAGGCGTGGCACAAATGCCTTGGAAACGTGCCCTAAAGTACACATTTGCAGACAGATATACAAGTAGACATAGAGAGATACGCAGTAGAACATATATTCGAAAAGGACCAAGTGACAAGCATACAATTCTAGAGAACTCATTCAATGCATCAATGAAACGATGAAACAGATGGGGAGAGAACAGATGCAGACTTCAAGCAAAATACTTCAACAACGGAAATGAAAAGTTCGCCTAGAGAGAGTAGACAGAATGGGAAATACGACTGTCCTCGAGAGATGGAGAGTAATCATTGAGCGAACAGCAAAAATAATACTTGGAATGCGCGCGAAACGAAACGCAAAAATCGTGGGAATGAATTTTTTGATTTGCATTTAGGACGTCAGACAAACTCCACATGCAATTGCCAGATTCCTTGTGCATTCGTCATCGGAATTGCAGCTCTCGCGATATGGTTCATCTGCCGCACACACACACAATCCAGATGTTTCAATCCTGCCATGTATTCTTCAAATGAAGTAACGAAGGTTTAGCTAGCAATTAGATAACAGCTTTGACAAGATAGAAGACTGTATCGAAAATTCAAACAGAGAAGCATTGGGACCTACCTATGCAGAAGCCATAATTAGTGAAATCTATAGTTTCAAATCACCACAGCTCATATATAGACTCGAAAGCAGGAAGGAGGAAGCGAGCAAGAATGTTCCTTTCAAACAAAGAAGTCACAGCAATCTGAGGACTATCCGGAGGAAAAACTTAAAGTACTCTAGACAACTATAACTGGATCATAAGAAAATATCCTAATTTCGAGTCTAGCAGGGTCTTGCCGGATGCAGCTGGCTGGCGGAAAAACGTTCTCAATTTATCTACGCATCGCATCACACTAAAGAGAAGGCCAATTGAAATCTTGCAAAATTCTGCAGCTAAACCGCCGATTAGTTCTCCTAAACGACAACACTAAATGAAATCGTTAACAGAACAATCTCCCAACGCAGCAATAAATGAGGAAAAAAATTAAAAAATAAATTCATCACTATTCGTTATAAATCAAAAAAGGCGACACCACAAAAAAGAGAAGAGCAAAAAGAATCAAAGAAACAACAACGACAGATTCACAAAAACGAAACTTGCCGATTAGTGCATCCGTCGTCGCCACGCATTCCACACAACTATGCAAACAATGCTTAGAGAATTGCTGCAGCAAAACGATGAAATGACTTCATCAGAACTAGAATTCCTTTCAAGTACACAACAGCGATGTACTCTTAAGGCAAATTCAAACTGTCTGCACCAAAACGTTAAAAAAAAATTAACTTATGATGCGAAAAACTTTGTAACTGATAGAGGGAAAACTCTCCTGAATTTGATGAAAGAAATTTACAGTTAAGATGAGAGAGCAGTGCAAAAAAGTGAGAGAGACTTTAGTGTAGAAAACTGAGACTAAGCAAACGGGGTGAAATAATAACCACAACGCTGACTAAAGCTTGAAATATTGCTGCCTCAAGTTCATTCAACCCATCAAACTACGTCTTTAATTTACCTCGAAACATCCTGCTCCAGAAAGACGCTGAGATTTTCGCCTTATTTAATTAGCGCTTTGTTTCCCGGTCAATCCCACGCTATGCAACGGTTACGGCCCAATATTCAGAGATCGTTAAAACATATGGCTGTATAGCAAATCGATGTACGAAAGTTTTGAGCATAAATCTGTTTCCATAATGCAGCGATTTACGCGTGGTTCTGATATATGCAGTAAAGGGTAATAAAGGAAAAACTTACTCGACTTCCGCATTATCCGATAACTCTGTTCTGAGAGGTTTGTAAGCTGACTGATCCACATGACAACAAATTTCCGAGGTGTCTACTATAACCATACATGCAGTTTCAAATATGCCATATCGATCCGTTGCATAAATTCTCGGCAAGATATATATATACATATATACATAAATATATATATATATATATATATATATATATATATATATATATATATATATATATATATATATATATATATATATATATATTCAAGAAGAATTTTCGTTTGGTATACTTCTAAACTTCTAATGAAATTCCAGAACTTCTGAGTGTTTTTGTGCAGATGGCTTTATTCATCGCGAAAGGCTAAATTGATGACTCAGCAAAAAAAGAAAGAAAAAAAAACGCTCTGTGAGGCAGCAACCGGTCTCCGATGGCTAAGCAGCAGAAATCAATCGTATCTGCCAGGGAGGTGAGATATAAATCAAAGCAAACGCAATTGCAGACAGCTGCAGCTAGCTGCTCATAGGTGAACAACAATTTGTTAAGAAGTGGCTTCAAAAAACGAATTCCCTTTATCAAGTGCTGTAACTGAAAAGCAAAATTAAATATCTCAAAGATGGATGCAATAAATGAGACTGCCAAAAGATATTGGGGGAATTGAAAATGCAAGAGTTTCACTACATCGAAGCGGATGTGTCAACTCGATCATTTGTGTTACAAACATCAGCATCGGCGAAGAATTAATTGACTGCAAAAGTATAACAAAAGAAAATTTGCTATTTACGCATTTATCTTTGCTGTCTGATTTGTGGAGAGCTGATGCGAACGACAGAAAGGATAAAAACCAATGAAAGGAGAAAGAAGCAAACGGAAGACGACAGCGCAACTGATGGGTAAAGACAGCGTGTTGCAAGATTCGGTAGCAGACAACACAAGTGGGAATCAGAATCGCTGCAGCGGCATGACAAGCTAGCCGGCGAGCGACTGGGCTGCTGCTATGAATACGCAGGAAGGCTGCTGCACGCCGAACACGACAGATGGCTGGCAGTAGATGGGAGTGTTCACTTGGCATTTCCACAAGAATCGAAATGCTGCTGCCTGGCGTGTGGCCAAATGCACTTTCGCTGCACACGACGTTCGGCGAGTAGAAAAAATTGGATGGACATATATAGAAACGCATTTGTGTGCGCCGCCGGTTGCAGCTCTCTCTTTCGGTTGGTACTCTTGCAAGCCATACTCGTATCTAGTCACTGACGCATGAAAGGGACACCTACTCATTGCTGTCCCTTCGGATCCTTCCATAAAGACCACTAACTGACCCATGATCATGGTGGTCTCCGTTACAGAGCGCGCTCCCAAACTCCTTCACACCACGGGAATCCAAAAACTACTCTACTTCCCCAAACATTGTTTCGAACGCAGATGTTGTTCTCATAAAGAATAAACCTTTCATAGAGTCAAGGGAACGCGAGAAAACTAGATCAGAACGACACGCGCTGAAGAGAAACGTGACGCAAAAGACTTACTTAAAGAACAACAATTACTTGCAACATTGCAAATCGGCGCTATCAACTGAACACAACTTTTAATATATACTACATTTTACTCCACTTAAACGAATAGGTATGTGAGTTCAGAGCAATCGATTTCTCTGATCACGAGAGCAAGAACGCGAGCAGACTCAATCGAGAAAATATACCTGTGAACGAATGCTATAAGTTTAAAAGACGAATGATGACCACATCAGCTCCTTTCAGCTAACGTCTGTATGGATAGTTCGTCCCCGATGGATATGAAACGCATGTTGGAATATATATGCTAAAGTAATCGATAAATTTTGATGAGAAAATGTCACACCGGAAGCACCTCTTAATTTGCTCTGAGGAATGGTCAACCACACTTTATACAGCAAAAAAAGTAGAAGACGACATCGGAAGTTTAAACGCGACCTTCAAACACTACTGCCATTATCCTTAATGTTGTTTCCAGAAATAGCAATGGCTCCTTAAAACTGGGGAATCAACACCATCGAAGAACTGATCCGTTGCGAAATTTGTTTAATGAAAGGAACCAGGAAATACCAGCATGATAGGAGCTAAAACAATTTAAAAAAGCAGGGAAATTTGTGCATACCATGAGAATACGAGTAAATGACGAAAGTGAAGGACAGCGATTCCAACAAAGCCTTTTAATTTTTTGCTATCTGTTTGAGCATGCCTACGGCCTATAAAAGTGGAACAAATAAAAACGATTAAATATTATCCCATATCCTGACTGAAACGAGGACACCCTAAATGACAATTTCTATTCCATTTGATTGTGAGACATCTGTTGATGGAACATGAGAAAACATTGCCACTCTCACCGCCCGCGTCAACCTAAACCCGCCAAATATTATTCATTCGTAACCTATTTTTAAAAACCCGGCAACACCTACCTGAAGCGAACACGAAGCCAAATTCACCTTTGGGAATTTCACCGCAATCAGTGTATCGAACTGTTTCCGTTCCAAAGAAATGGCGCCTCAAGGACGCATCTCAAAAGCTGCTAATTTACCGCAGTTGTTTGCCAACATGGCATGCCGCAATAGCATTGATCACAGAAGAGGGCATTCTCGTACTACCATCCTCTCCCCTTGAAGAAGGTCTGCGCAAGAGCCGCCCGTCCCTAGAGTAGTCCAGTAAACGGTTTTCGAAACAAAAGGAACTTTCGAAAGATTTGTCGATGCAAAGAAATTCGAACTGTTACATTGCGACGACTCACCCTGTTCCACTGCCATGATAGTGTCGCGGGGCATTTCTCCTCCATCCTCGGAAGTCATTTCCGTATGCTGTTAGTTACTCACTGATACACTAACTTTAATAGTGCTCGCAAACAGCAAATTTTGCATGCAACCCACCTACACATCTTATACGTGCCTAGGTGTGCTTCAAGGACACCTCGAATATGAACACGTGGAAGTGCAAATTTCTCCACACCAATTCACCGACAAACATAAGAATCCCTACATTACGCCTTTGATCGAAAAATCAAATTTGTTTCTCAGTGTTTTATTGCGTTTGAATGGACGTTCCAAATGAATGCTCTCAAATCGGCTAACTTTTTGTTGCCTCAAAGTATCAAACAACAGCATTCGTCGAAGACTATTCTTCACTTCTTTAATGTGTCTCGAAGAAGATAATATCGGAACTCACGAGAAAGCGAAATAATTAATGAATACCGAGGAAAATAATCGATGAACTTTTGAAGCTTTGTGGTATCGATGCGGGTTCCAGAGATGACGGGAATACACTTAGATCACCTTCTAGATAAAAGCAGAATAATTTCATGAGCTCTTTGCGGGAACAATGCGTCCACCTTCATAGGAAAACAACTCACAAAGCCGAACTTATTGATGTCTCCGCAAAGCATTGATAATATGCTAGTAATCTAGATCAAATGTTACGTGAGTTCTCCAGAAATCCCTTTTGTGTTCTTACCTGAAAGCATGAGATGAGCGTTTGGAAGTGTTCTTGGTAAAACCCATTTGCCTCCTGAGGCGATTCGCATTCTTCGGTTGAACTAACGAACAACGATTAGGAATATGAGTGTTCTTTGAACGAAGCTAATGCTGTGAGCGCAACACTAGCGTTCTATGTGCTTCATGACTGCCCTCTGTTTACGAACATTTGCTGTTGTGTCATCCAGAAGTACATTCATCTGAATGAGCAATAATATAGACATGGATCAATCGCCGAGGCAGTGAGAAAAATATCCCGGAAATTGAATACACCGTGGACATGCAACTGCTCATATTATACGATTACCGCTTGATGAAGCAAAGATGACGGAGGTTATCTATTGTAAAGAGAATTATGTGTCGGTTGCAAGTGCAAAGGTTACTCACAAAGCAATGTGCTACCGCAGCAATTCTGTTATCTGCTGCACACCTCTGGTAGGTAACAAACAAATGCATTACGACGTCATGCTTCTTTATCAAACCTTATTTCTGCGACGGGCTACCAGAATTTTTGATAACAGTAATTACGATTGCAAGTGTGTAACCTGCATGAGTTCACTTCATTCCTATGCGCGAATGACGGAAGGGATAAACAGACAGGAGGGCAGAGGAAGGATGTGGTAATTGGAACAATAGAGTGTTTGCAGTGATAATCTTGACTCACTGTGCGTAGACAAAAACGATCTCAGGCGAATGCTCGTGTCTCTAAAACAACTCCGATCGAATAAGATAACAAACAGAAATGAACTGTCACCCGTATAGTTTAAAGAATGCGTAGTAAAGAATCTAGAGGACAAGAGCCTTCCCTCATTCGCGCATTAGATTAGAAGCGAACTCACGCAGGCTACATATTCACGACCGTAGTAAAGAGGCTGCCTCTCTCATTGGTCATGCCAATAGCCGCACAGAGTGAATCGATGCGTGTTGTGATGCTTATGTCACACGTAATGAAAATAACAAATATTAAAAAATGATATCGGTAACAAGTGGAAAATAATCGCTCTTATACGAATATCGAAAGTGTCATACCACAGGTCAAAAGACGAACCTCCATCTTCGACGAGGGGACTTCCCGCAGCGACATAGAAAACTACTCTAAAGTGAAGCCGGTTGACTTTTGCGTGGCGGGATCGCATGAATTGATACATCTACGAGGTATATAAACGATTAGTAACGGCTCCAAATGCTTCTGGGACGCTTGCAAAACACCCTTTTAAACCGAAAATATACTTTGATTTCTACAGAATGTTTCGGTACTATGTATCTCAGGGAATTGCTAGTCGAGGACAGCCAGCACGGTAACGGAACAAGAATAAAATAAAATAGGGCTGAAAAATGAACAACTTCCGCCTGCTAGCACTCAGATGCACGTAACAACGATCATTACAACAAACGCGTATTACAACTCGAGAGCGCCCTCGTACAGCTTGTTCTTGGCGACAGCCACTCAAGAATCCCAACGAGGCGAGTGAGCACGAGAGACATCGAGAGAGAGAGCACGCTGCAGATGTGAAGTTGCGTCAAAACAAACGGAGTGCACTGATTGGCGCATCGTCTCTTCCGGCTCGCTTCTTCGTCCACCGACGTAGCCAACCCTCCCATAGTCTCTCTCCACGCTCACCTTTGTCTCGTCGTTTTGACGAAAGCGCGCTGAACTTTTTTGGCGCGAAAATTTCGTCATTCGCGTTGCGAGACCAGCTGCCAACCGGATCACTAAGTGTGCGTGGAGCAAGCAGGCATCGTTGCTGGGGAGCGCTGAAGCAGTTGCCAGTCGGCTGGCGGCGTGGTGGGTGCTAGGCTTTGGCTGAGTGCCTCCAGGCTGCGTGGCTGGCAAGCGCAGTACTGCTGGCATGGCGAAAAATTGCGCATATGCGACGGCTCTGCAACCGAAGAAGCGGATAGACACGTGTGTGCGCTTGTCTCACCAAAAAGTGCATCGCTGCACGCAGGCAACGAGCGCAGTTTTTCTGCCGTGGAAAATTTATTAGCACATTTTAGCAATGCCTGCGGGTGGCTGGCAACATCTCCGTACACCTCATTTTCACTCCCAATCTCTCTCTTCCCTTGTGCCTTTGCATCTCTCCCTCTCTCATTCCAACCACGGGCATGAGGCCAAGCAGCAAACGAGCAAATCTACTGCTTTAGAAGCATCGCATGGTCAGCACATACGAGAAGAGATGTGCTTGCTGGTGTGAGTGCACTAGCCAGAGACGAGGACATCAGAAAAATGAGCAGCTCACGACGAACCAATTTCAGCCAAGTGATGTCGAGCACAATAAGCGGCGAGAGCAACGATCACTAAGGTAGTGTACATGCACCATAAAAAACAGCGCCAGGTATAGTGTCCAGCCAGAGCCGCATCCTACAAATTGCCAACCACGCAACACAACACTCGAACAGTTCCAACACCGCAGAGCTGCGCCCTTGATCGGTCGAGTAACGTCGGGTAGATGCTCCGAAATCTTTCAGTGTTGTATTACTGGACACATTACTCGCATCTTACCTCATATTAGATCGTTTCTGCTGCTGGACGCTTTGCCATAATTTACGCTCTGAAACGTGACGAAGAAATGTGTTGTGCCCGTACCATTATGTATTAATGGTATGATGTTCATTTGTATGAGGATAAAGAGAATTGTTCTTGGCCATCGAAATAAAGACAAACAAGAAGTAAGGCAAAATGACCTTAAGTGAAATAAATAAATAACGAATTAGAAACAAAACGAAAAATACAAATAACCTACTCATCATTAGAATGCAGAAAACATTTAGAGAATCAGGAACCGAATAAAATGAACAGCAAAGCGAATGGATGAATCAAACATCACAGTAATAAGCGGAGGAAAAGAACACTTTCACACTTCGCAGTAAGACCTGATTGCACAAAACGACGTGATACTACACCGATAAGGAGTAAAATACGAGGAGGAGGAGGAACGAAGGCGGAGTCATTGAACGAGTCCACATAATGAAGTAGGTTTGCGATGGTATGAAAGTGGAAAGCATTTAGATGTAATCTGAGAATGCAGCTATTCCAATCCAATAATTGCAATGATTATTTTGTACCAAACATGCATAGTTCCAAACCTCAAACCTATTGAGAACGACAAATGTCGTAAAATTTTTGCGTTGAGGGGGAAGGGGGTTTAGGTTGTGGGCATGACGACTCTTTATTATTGAAATTCAGAGGGTACTTGCAAGATTTAAAAATGTGGGAGTAGAGTAACTTTCAAGCTGCGATATTCTTAAGGATTCAACGGCGAAAATCAGCAAATGAATTTTATCGCAGGATGAGAAGGTATCGAGAAAATGTTATCGCAACTAAAAAAATTTTCGACGTTTTCAGCAGCGTCGATGTCAGAAGTAAGATGTGGCGGCCAAATGGACGAACGATGCCCAAGTGTAGGGATGCAGCACACAGTGTATGTTTGTTTCGCAAGCGAAGCTCTTAGAATGCGTTTCCATAAACTTAACGCATCTTTGAAAATTTCCGAGTGTTTCAGTGCAGCTCAGGAAACACTCTGCAACTCGAATCACGAGCTCCTTCAGAAGCTGCCCGCAAAGATTTTCTCCAACTTTTTGAAAGGCACTCATGACGGAAACTTACGCTGAGGATATGGCACCTTTCATTGCAAAATATTCATTTGCTGTTACTTCGACCACTGACTAAATCTGTTCAGATACTTTTGTATCAAGTGGAGGTCGACTGAGGAACCACTGAGATCACGGCAGAATTTTCGGTTATCCGCTTATAGTTCACAGGTAGTACTGAATGTTCTAGGAGGACTTTCAACATGGACCATGAAAGCATGCTGTTCCAGGATGTTCAATTGTGGACATCGATTACTGCAGCATAACTACGACAAGAGCACTCTGTTTTAATCTTGAAGCAGCGCTCTATAAGAAAAACCTTAACTTGTTCTAACGAGAACTCAGTGACAGTATATTTATTAAATTAAAAAAAAATCGTTACGTCGAGTTATGTCTCATCTAACTACATCGTTTGGTCAATATAAATAACTTCACTTTGAATCATTTTTCAAATGCTGCAATACTTCCATTCATGGAGGACTGAAATGGCGACAGAGCCGAATCGAATGGAAAAAACCTTACTGCGCTGGATTTATAAGCTTATGCGAAAGAAATTGTTGTAATACGACTTCTTTGATTATGAGCTCAAAGATAATTTATACGTCTGTAATTCTTTACACCACTTATAGAAGGTTTTTGAAACAACGGCTTTATACAGACCATTTTCCGGTTCAGAGTGACTGTAGTGCAAGCAGGGCTCCTCTTGGAAGGTGACGCTTGTTGATAGAACAATTACGACAGCGATCCGCTCAAGAAAAAGGGATGATGCTACTCTTCCGGATGGAATTTTGAATCGTAACAGTACTCAGTCATAAAGAGTACAAATGAACGCGCCGTTTCAATAGAAACTCTGGAAGCAATCCATCAAGTTGTTGAAATACCGACAAAAAGTTTTGCTAACGTGTCTGACGATGGAATCATCGTTCATCATTATCTCAGCCTTTTTATTAACTCTTCAACTCCTCGCTGATATGCGACTAGCCATTAAACTAGCTAAAGAACGCGTTTTCACAACAAGGAAAAAAAAGGTCCCTTTAAATTTCTTTTTATAATTACTAATTTATTACTTAAGCAGCACTAATCAACTGAAGGATTTGTCGAAAGCGTCTATGCCACCAAGTTTGAAACCCCCAAATCTGAGAAAATGCTGTTTAGCAGTCAGGTTTTGCAAGTTACCACGCAGTTTCGCGGTGTTATGAAGAATACTTCTCGACCATATGCAGCAAGCAACTCATTACGATATCAGCATAATATACGAAATTGATATTTTCGCACAGTAAAGAAGCCCGACCAAGTACATCGAAACAGCAAGGATACGAAAATGTCGACGATGTCGAATATCCAATATATCGGAACTTATGAAGACACGAAACGAATGACAGAAATGACTGAAAGCCATTAAACATATTGTCAATGAACATGCCTGTCATGCTACTTCAATGAAATAGACATAATACACTTTCCTCCCTGCATGCTAGTGAGTGATTAAGGATACATTCAACGGGGGAGAGGGGTGGGGGCGGGGAGAGGAGACATTGCAAAAACTGACTGGAATTAAGGAAGGGATGATGCAAGCATCTCATCCTTCACACACTACTAGTGGTCAAACTCCCTCGGCATCTTTCTTGCTGTTCCAATGAAACCTAAACGCGACAACATGACGAATACGCGAAAGTGCTGCCACTATTATGCACGTGGCAGACAGAGTGGTGGATGAAGTAGCACAAAGTTAATATTTGAGGGGTAGGTCGTTGCATCGCTAAGCATGACATATTGCATGTATCACTCGAGATCGTGGAATTTGTGCAGGGCCGTATGGGCGTCGGCGTCACTTTATGTGCATCCATTTGCATCTCATCAACGAATAACTAGTTCATTATTTGCGCTATGAAGCCATTTATCAAAATATACGCGCGAACGGTTGAAATTTAAATTTATCTGTTGCCTCTGTCGGGCCTGAAGTGTTTCGCTCGCGGCAAAGCTTTGTGTGTGATGGGTGGAAACGTTCTCAAAAACAGGTGATGTCAGTTGAGAACCTCGAACACATAACTCCAGTTGCGCTAATTAATCATCTTAGAGGCAGCTGCTCTACATGACAACACTTCTAGTGGTGCTTCGTACGATCTTCATACAGCAAGCAACCTTTACTGTAGAATTTAGAGACTCCGAATACGTTGCACTGAGTAGAAAACCTCGGTTGTGAGAAAAGAACAAGTGGAAAAGTGTGACAAAGAAGCTGCTATAATATATATTTTCGTAGTTCCACTCATTATAGAAACCAGTATGGTAAATTGCCGAAAAGCAACAAAAGACGCGTCAGAAGATCGTTTTTCCTATTCGTTGTGTCAAAAATTGCAACGTGACTGGTCTTGAAATGAATGCTTGCCCTCGATAGACGACTTATGAGTGACCTCGCACTCATAAGTTGCCTTTTCCCAGTTCCGATGGTTCCTGACTTCAGTCTATCAGATTGACGACGTAATTAAGAGCAGATACGACCTGATCATGGTGCGACTGCAGATGTATTTTGCAAAATTGCACGAAAACAATTAGGATTCAAGAATATAGACGACAGGGCAGTGTGATGAAATCCGCAATGCAGAGTACTCAGGAATGCAAATTGCAACGTGTTGTTTTGTTGATAGCGGTCACAATTATCGAAAATTATAAAAATGCGTTTCCGGAAGCATTAAATTAAGCTTGTTTGCAGTGCTAACCTTGCTGAAGGATCACATTAAGGTTTGGATGCGAAAAAAATTGACAGATGATTGTGACTTAAAGTGATGCTGTAGTGTCGATCATCTCCCTGATCGCCTTGTAGACAGATATCGCAAATAAAAAAGAATGTCGCATATCCTCCACGTAATGTTCATCAATAATCGTAACCCTTCCAACCTCATACCATCGAGATAAACAATAAAGTAGAGAACTTTGTTGGATAGTTCATATGGAAAAATTTTGTTTAAAAAATCAGATGGCCAGAGAATTGTTTGGAATTTTTGTTTTGCGCACCCAAGATTAGTTGTCAAGAACTCAAAAACATATCAGCCTCAGCCATACTGAAACGATGACAACTTTGTCTTCTAAATCTTTCATTCCTATTTATTTGGGCAATCTTTTAGTTGCGATGTGCAATTCGCCACCACTAAAATTGGGACGTGAAAGCGTTATCACAAGATGGAAGTTCCCCTTGTATCGTCGTGTTCACCTTATTCAACAAGTATAACAACTACTAAAGTGGCATTCGTATATTCTTCATCAAAGATTACGATAGTGGATGAAATGTGGGAGTGTGTGTGTGTGTGCTTGGAATGAGAGAGCGAAACAAAGTCATTTCGCTAGGAAAAAAATACGGCAACGCCTATCGATGAACTCAACACCAGTCATTTAATTACAGTATCACAAAACTACTTCTAAGCGTCCAAATTTATGAATTTATGAATTGCATATATCCGCCACCCGAATATTCTCATGAACTCATCGCGAGGAATTTCATTCCTTAATTACGAAATTAATCGATAGGCAAATTCAGCGAGAATGATAATCGTGAGACTAAACACGGCGATATGCAAATGCGAAGCCTTCGCTTGAAACTTACTTGGAGCTTTATATGATGCCGTATGTGACGCTCACTGCGAAACTCTAATTGGCGTTCATGTCGTATGTAAAACTTAATGTAAATTGAACATGAAGTGAATATGCAGATGAGAAGCTTTCAAGTAGAATGTAAAATCTGTAAACGATTCAATATGAATTGCTATTCACAGTCTTTTATTGGATTCACAAACTCTTCACTATCACTCACACACATCTAGGTAAAATACATTCCTTAATTGTACTATAGCGTCTTCATTTCATGTTCACCTCAAGAAATTATCAATCGGCTGAATTTATGTATGCGATTAATCAGGAAAACGCTTATTAATTATCACATCCTGCTTCAACTTTTAGAGGTGGATTGACCCACCTGTGCAAAAAACTTCACTTTAGCTTCCTTTAAACCAATGACTTAAATAGGTTCCCACTGGCACTTCAATTTTGGAAAGGAAATTGAGTAGCTTTTCGTGCGACCTTATAAAGTAGCATTTGCAAAGCGTAGTATGACGGTGTTGTGTTAATGGTTGTGCGGCTTTCCGCTGAAATTATAAAATTTGATGCATAGTAACATTTTAAATTTTTAACTCACTATACCATATGGTAACCGCATCTACCGTTTTTCGCGATCAGCTATTAACATCGAAAGCATTTGGAGGTATTCAAAGATGGAGGAAATTTTATTGCATTTTGAGCCGGTAGAATTTTCAATTTATGCCGATTGGCGCATACAGAAGCGAATTATTTGTAGAAGAATGTTGCATGCGGTCCATTTAGTTAATGAAGGCCTTTAAAGAGCAGGCGAACGGAACGCAAAGAAACACATATTGCGCCAGTCTCTCATGATAAAACTTCTTATGAGCTGAAAACAGTTCTGGGTTTGGTGAAAAAGGCTGTTTCAGAACAAAGGTGTAAGGAAAGAGACTTTAGTGAAGACTTGTGAGTAAACAGTCGGCAACAGGTCAAGCGAGAACAGTGCGCCGGCAAGGTAAGTCAAAGAACGTCAAGAACACAGAGGCAGATCGAGCGACTGCGCAGCAAGTGCAAGTGTCGTGAGGCTAGCTCGATGCAGAATTCGAGGATATAAAAGGGGTTGATGCACTCAGGTATTCATTCTAGCTCCTAAATTGTTCGCATAGTGGGGTGGACTTATAGGTAGGCGTGGGAGGCGTGAGGAGATCGGTGGCAGCTTGGAGTTTGCCGGGTGCGGCTACGGATCGTACCGACGATCAAAGCCATCCCTGTGAACAAGTCTCTACTTGTTTATCACATTATTGTATAAGTATGATAAACTGTTCGCCATCATACGTGTCCCTTCTTGAAGCTTACTCGACCGCATCTCGAAAGAAGGTGCAGATCCTCAAGGAGACCTGGACGACAAGATGTCCTAAGGTATAAAGCCGGGCATAAATGAATGAACGAAATAAAAAAAATACAAGTTCGTAGAAAAATAAACAAATAAAACGTGAACAAACGCAGAATGGGTGATAAAAACTGCAGAGAAACGACATTCGTTTGAAGTGAGTTGCAGGTGCAAAAGCACCTTTAAAATCACTCATTAATCACACCGTCTAACTAGTCATTCATAGCGCAACTACATTCCATAAATGCCGTTGAAATTTTCTGTCTATTCCTAATTTTTTCTCTCAGCATTCACATGCACTAATGTGGCCGCGACGCTTGTTCGACGCTCATTCGCTCTGCAAGAAACCATTGCCAAACTTTAACAAAGTACGTGGTTTGCATAGACGCCATTTTAGTCTGTGTTGCTTCTTTGAATGACTTGGATGTATGGGTCAAGTTTTGAAGGAAACGAATCGGTTTTGAGAGGAAGTCAGAAATGAAAATCTCCATTGCAGGGTACATCGACTCACCTAGATAACCACAGGTTTTTACGCTTTATGCAAATGATGATTTTTAGTTGAAGATGACGATTAAGATGAAGAAAATTTCGGCACTGGCTTTAGTGACACCGTAGTGCGAATACCTCTCAAGGTTCTCTGGAGTGATTATAGACGGAGTTCATTTATGATCTCTGCCAAAACAGTCTTATTATGGGGCCACAGTGAAAAAAATGTTGACAGGTTTCCGACGTTTTCTTGCGAATCAGCTGTCATCAGCGGTTTCTTGAAAAGCTCCTATTTCTTAAAAGGAAACATTTACCAAAGAAAAGCAGAGGACAGCGTAAAGGATTTGAGCAGTTCAGTGAACATGCATAACAAGGCAACGACTCTACTAGTCACACAGTACTTCATGTGGCACACTTGTTTCAATATGATGCCCATAGCTTCTCTTTTTCAAAGATTTCGAGAAAGATTTTAATAGGGGAGTGGGATCAATTCGAGAAAGACCTCACTCATAATGTGGAAAAGTAATGTTTTCTTGGGGACGAGTAACCATTAGTACAAAAGTTCTTTGATTCGTGAAGTTCATTCACAATGCTTATATACGATGGCGATGATTGTTGAAAGTTAATTGCAATGCTAAATGAAGCACTGTCGGAATAATTTTATCAATAATCTCCCTTTCCGCCTAAAGCATTCAAATATTTCTTCCTCTTTGAGCTATGTTCTCATTGGCATTCCTAAATATTTCACGATCATGTACCTCATGGAGCTACTTCAATCAGTTCTCCTTATTGAGGAATGGGCAGGATTACTTAGTTGAGCATACTCGAGTAAGATGCACTAGCTATATGTCAAGGCAATAATCTAAATTTGTAGAAACATTTGCACGATTCGTACGTTAGCAAAAAAACCGCTAATAATATTCGTACTGTCAAGAAGTATGCAAATAGTAAATGCAATGAACGATGTGATCGCCTCATATGATCAATGAATTAAACAATAAAACGAATGTCTATTAAGTGCAATTGAGAAAAAATTTCTTCACTTAAAGTGATTAATAATGATTAATTCGTGTTTCTAAGCCAAATCGAAGCGATGAATTATGTATGAATTCTATCGCCACATATTTGTACTCATTGCGATGCATTTTTGCACAAAAAAAACGAGTAGAAAGTGTAACAAAGCGTAGTGTTGAGAGTAACGTCGGTTGCAGTTCGCATCGACAGCTATCACTGACGCCAAAACGTTTCCTTTGCACTTTGAGGCGTTCATTCATCTTAGCTAGAGTTATCTATTCTATGGCCACCAACGCTGTGAGGTGCACTCTCAATGATCGCCTCCTAGGACGCTAAAATATTTAGACGGCAATAAGAGAGATGACTGACGGTCATTTCCCTTTAGCGAGACAATTATACACAAAACAAAAAAAATATTTTTCGATTGAGACAATATAAACGCATATACAAATGTGCATTTCGAAGATTGCGAAACAGACAAATGAAACGTATATCATGGAATTAATAAACAAGTAGTGGAATTAATAGGGAAGAATAAGTAATAAGTAATTAAACGGATGTCAGATAGGGAAGAAAAAAAATTAGAATAGAAGAACTAGCTCCGGAAGAGTTATGATGAATAGAGTATGAGAGCGTACGGAAAACAATCACTACGGCAAAGGAAAAATATCGCTATATGAAGAGTTATTTAGCTAATAGCTGATTAGGCTAAATAAGCGCGAAGCGTATGAGAGGTGCTTGCTTCAAAACACGTTGTTTAAAATCATTCAACAACAAAGCCACAGATTCGATGAGTATTTATGCAAATATCTTTATGTCTGGTCGAGCAGCTTCTCGAGGAAAAAGACTTTTCGAAGGAATTTTTTCAAGATCGCTGTGGTGGTCGATGAAGCGGAGGGGAATTTTTTTTTCGTGCTGCAGCCCTGCTTTCAAAGAACAAAGTTTATCTGCGCAGTTTTTGAGACTGAGATGAAATCGCAGAACAAATGGAAACACGCATATATAAGCATCAATAAAAACACACGGCTAAACAAATAGGCGCTTATAAATCAATAAAAAATGCATAAAAGCAACCGAAACGAACTTTTAAACCAAAAATTATGTGCTGTACTGGAGGGTTAACCACTAATATAATCATGCGGATCATGTGGGGTATTATCACACCATCGTGCATGACAACCTATGGAAAATAATTGCTACGGTAGAGGAAAAATATTACTATGTGAAGACTAATTGCTTCGTCAGGAGTGATTCAGCACAAACCCACGAATAGTGAGTGCAACGCTTAAAACTCTTTGACTCTATTGTATAGTGGGAAATTGCAAATGCTCGGAGATCTTTCAAACGATGCTCAACGATCGAACTACACTAACTAGAGGACAGACTCGCTTTATAAGGTAAATTAAAATGATTCTGTGGAAAATATGAAACGAGAGAACGAGTAGATGTTGTCCGTAACGCAGCTCCTATTTGCGGCGCTGTAATGATATAGAGATATGCAAAGTTCAATTAGTGGCATCCGACTGTCACAGGTATCGATGTCACCTTCGATATCTTCTTTGCTCTCTCGTCCATCAACAGCGCAGTCTCCCAAGAAAATGAAAAAAGAAACGCGGGCGATATAATCCGATCAAAAAACATTCTCTCGTTCTTTTGCTGTTAAATTGTCTCTTAGCAGCTTATTGCACCTGCAACACTTATGTGAAGCCAC
The DNA here is from genome assembly GCA_013433145.1 of Ascaris suum. Lineage (NCBI taxonomy): Eukaryota > Metazoa > Nematoda > Chromadorea > Rhabditida > Ascarididae > Ascaris > Ascaris suum. Next base: position 9,390,710 of record CM024174.1, read on the forward strand.
AAATATTGTGGTTTCTTCTGCATGAAGACGACCTCAAGTATATTTGAAATGCGCTTCTAACTGGAACTTCATTTCGATCCGAGAACACAGAAGTGGATTCCGGATGTCGATGTCAAACAACTATACAACATAATACTATATTTTTTAAAGCGTTCTCTTTTGTTATACCAAGTCAACTTTGTTTAGTGGATCGCTGAAATACCTGGCGAGTTATGTAGTCGTTGCGTCTAACTTATTTGAGGTTTTCTTTCGCTTTCATTCATAAATGCGTTTCGAATGAAGCATCTATAATAGTTTGTGCCTACTTAGTAAATGTTTGGAAGAAGGAATGAATGAGATGCCGACTTATTTACGTGTATTCACGCTCGTTCCCAATGAGTATTGGAAAAAATCATTGCACTATGCACCTGAATTGTACTTTCGAGCATATCGATGCTCATCAGTGGTGAAAAAAAAACATCACCTAAAAAATCGATTGGTTGTTCAACTTCTGTGGCGGGGAAAAAAACGTACCAGAGAGAATCTCAAAATAATCGACCTATCAAGATTAAATGAGAGACTAAAAATTAAAAAGTGCATGAAAATAGCAACAAAAGAATTTACAACGCCGACGGAAATGATTCGTTCTGAGACAGTTGGAAAAAAAAATAGAACGATCATTGCACTATAGATGTGCAGACGAAGCAAAAGGTGCAAAACCGGATGCGATAAATGGAATGCAGAAAAATTATGATGCTCAATGAAAGCATGACAAGCAAGCAATAAAGCAATAGAATTCCTCTCAGAAGCTTCGTCTTCCGCAGGCAATTTTCAATTTAATGTATGGATATGGTCAGAGAAAAGTCACAGAGCCCCATGAGCCATTTAACTGGGCGACCTCTAAAGCTTCCAGTAATCAGTGGTAGAATGCTGCTTCGAAATTAATTGATCATTTTTGAAGAAAATCAATGGAAACTTTGAATGCTTTTCTTGGGTAATCAAAAATATCAAAATAATCCACATGTTCTCCGAAATCTTCCAAAAAGAAAATGGTGGAGAGTGGAAGATGAGCATTCACCGCTTCTGACATCAGTGTGATGTGAGCTGATGTATTAAGACTGAAAACATATCAAAAGAATTTATTTACCTATACCGAAAAAATATCCAAACAATGATCGTCGCCAAAACAAAGCACAGTGATGACTTCTTGAAGGAAGCGAACGCTTTTGAAATCTCAGTTATCATTACGACCATTAATAAGTAAACGTTTGCTATGATAACAGCTTTGTTTTACAAGTTATTTACTCGAAATAAATTTGTTAAAAATGCGTCTTGCATCCAGAGTAGGTAACATCCTTCGCGGAGAGTAGAAAAACAGCCGGGCGATCATTTAAGTGCCTCTGAGGTAATCCACTTTAAGCTCCAAGTTCTTCACGAACCCCATTCCCTCACAACGCTTATTTTTCGAACGAACGGGCTGCCCCACTGTCATATGGAGATTGAATTACTTCTTGGCCGGAAATACTTTGATCTTCTCGACGTTTATTGGATTACGAAAAGTGAAGAACTTCCACGCCCTCGCCATTTTGGTCTTTGAGATCTGCGCACATAATTCTTATTAAAAACATTATATTATACCCTCGGGTCACTGATCAGAGGTCGCCAGTAAGGCGTCTCATTTTCGGATTCTTGATTGCAACTATGAGACATTAAAAGCCCCACCCAAAAATTCACGTTGTATCGATCTTTTTCCACGGCATAAGAAATACTCTTTCCGAATAATATGCGGTAAGTTGATCGGATAAGTAAATGGACGATGTGATGTGCATTACGGAGTTTAGATGCAGACGATGATTCCACTTGGGCATCTAGAAGTGAGCGATTTGTGGTGGGCTCGTGTGCTGCCCAAATAGGTCTCATTTCATCAGCGATTGATGTGCACCAACAAAACAAAAAAAACGCAGTGCACATCGTCGAATGCTGGAAATGGGAATCGGATGTATGGAATGTCTCGATGCAGCTAACGATGCACATCTTCTAATGTGCAAATGAAAAAAATCTACACGAACAACTTCACTATTCAAAAAATATCACAATACTTTCAAGAATTAATATTATTATTGATGAAATTTGACTAGCAAAGAAGAAGCCGATAGAAAATGTTCGCTGCCGTATGCATATAGCACAATTGAGCAGCTATATCTGTCCTCTTTCATTAGAGAATCAAAAGGGAATGAGGGGAGAGAAATAAGGCAGTCTCTCTTTTTGCAAGAAATGCTTGTCGACTTGTTTTTGGCCATCAATGTGGCACTACCAAAATCCTTCTATTTAGCAACGCCTCGTATGAAATAAATGAAATAGTGAGTGAGTGCGAAAAAACTCCCAAGAAATTATAAAAAAATCAGATAAATAGAAATGTGACACACACTCATTCGCTGATGGCTTATCATCATTTTACACCTCGAATCACTTCACCTCGCTTTATCTACTGATCATCATCTATCTCTGCATCGTATGGGTGCTCATCTTTAAAAGGAATTCCACTTAGCGCCTCATTATTTTAAGACAAAACAGTCGTATTGAATATTCTTTGAGGAATTCAGCGATTTCTATCGAAAACGCTCTAATAATGGAGGATACCACTCCTCTCAGAATATTTTCATTTCGAGCATGAACTGAAGGATTCCCCTATCAGGCTATCAAATATTAAAGATATGGGGGAACTCCGGCAAAATAACGAAATCATTAGGCCATTGCCCACTAGCCAAGCAACCGCCCACTAACACTTGCTAGGTAACTTCCTGTACTCCATTCTGACCACTTTTGAACGGTCAAATGCAATGCTGAGACGCACCGTGAATGGCGCCGATAGAGCTGCAGTAGAAATATTACAGGCATAAGAAATGGTAGTCAGTAGCTGCAACGGTAATAGGGGGTGGTTTTTTGTGAAGCATTTTTTTGAGATATGCTGCACGACGCCACTCATGATCAGTAAATGATTTTAGGACAAAGCCACCATCAACGGTCTATTTCTATAGGAATTAGGACAGTGCCGAATTTTGAGTGCACAATGCCTTCTGCTTTTCTTACAACTCGTTTAAAGATTGATCTTGGCTAGTTATTTGGTATCCTTCACGATTATCACTAGTCAGAGGGTAAGAACACTGAAATGACAGTTTGCAGTAAATTTATGCAGCCTGCAATAGCTTCAGCCATCATTATATTGCTGCGATGATAGCAGTGTTTGTACATTCATATGAATGGTTAGATTTGATAATCCTGTTGAGTGTAAAAGTGCGAAGGGCATATCGGCAAAAGTCTTCCGATGACATCAAGTTGGAACGATAGTCAGAACGTAATCCATAACTCGATGTTTACTATCTAAGGGCATCCAGAAGTAAACAGTTATACCAGATATTACCTAAAGCGAATTAATATAAGCGTAGCGCAGAATTTCTTAGTGACCACAGAACTGTGCTTAAAGCAATTAACACTAGCACTCGTCTGTGAAAATACATGTCAGAGCGCCAATCATTCAGTCACTGCACAAGTTTCCCAAACACAAATTTATATATATATATATATATATATATATATATATATATATATATATATATATATATATATATATATATATATATATATATATATATATATATATATATATATATATATATATATATATGCTTTGTCCTCAAAACAATGCCGCTCTTTTTCAAGAATACATCTGATAGTCAAGGGTATTACATTTTAGATGATGGAATTATAGAAAGGCACATTCAGAAATTAGTAAACGTCACAAAAGTAATCAAAAATTTTGCACATTAAACGAAGATGAAACAACACTGAAGTTCTCCAACACAATAAATAGCGTAAAGAATTGCTTTACACACATGAATTGCTACTCAAACTGAGTGTTCTTTTCAAGAGGAAACTGCTGTAAAGAACGCTCTCACAAAATAAATATAAAATCTCTTAAAAGCTATTTTGTATTCACAGTAAGTGCATGCAACGAGGCCCTTTAATATAATCCATCCATATTTCAATCGAGATGCTCCGAAATGAAACAGAGTTTTCCATTCTACTCCTGATCGCATCTTACAGCTAGAAATACTTCGAAGCCATCGTCATAACGAGATGTAAAACTGCAATGATTGTTGGCATCGTTTGCACTATTGTATCGCATTTCGTTTTGGAAGTGGCTGGATACTTTAAACAACACCAAACTGCCTAACAGTGGGTTTTGCTGGACTGCCAGACAACTACACAAATCCCGATGAAAAAAAAAACCAGTGTGCAGCAAACCATTTATAGCAAAGTTGACTTGGAAGTTTATAGCATCTTTAATTATCAACGGATCAATAAAAGACGATGAATTTTTGCAAATCTTCAAAAGGCCACTCGCCGCGTATATTCGCGAATGGGTTAGAGAAGAACACTAAATTCTAAAAACGAATGTTTCTTTGAGGGTTATGGGGAGAGTAGAAAAAAAGCGACCGCTTAATCTTGCTAAGGAAATGCACACAATTGTGGTAAGGTTACACTTTTAAGCCCGAGATGACGTTGTCATGGTCTCTGGAGCAATATTATGAACGCTTTACTTCGTATCTTTCGCTAGTAAATTGTCATGCACAACTACGGCATTATAAAGGCGTTACACCTAGTTCATCTTAAAAATCTTCGACTTGTTCCCATACTCTAAGCTTCCAGACATTAGTAGTCGACGGGCAGCTGATGGAGTTACTGCTGAAATGTCGGAAGTTTTGAAGCAAGCTGCAACAAGGAAGAGAGGATGGCCCGACCTTTAGCCTAAGATTTAGCTGACGCATGCTGCATTTTTTTTCGAGCTTCCTTTTACAATGAGATATATGCGTTCTGCGATTTTCTACTGTTATTGTTTCTGATGTATTTTGCCGTCTATTGCTAACTGGCTACAAATCAGCTCTACATAACTCATTCTTAATCGGCTACCAGGGCGTATGTTCATGGCGCAAGTATCAAGGCAACAAATGAAACCGTTCGAATTTGTAGGGAGTGATAGAACAGTTGCGAAGGAAAAGAAAAAAAGCGGCCGAAAGCAACACATTTATTGAGAAGTGATGGAGTAGAGACTAATCGAGAAAAAAGTCGAAGAATGAGATGAGTTGTTTCTTAACGCTGCCACCATTTTGACTGGCAAGAGCAGTAGATGAGTAGTCTATTCCGAGAATCCAGTTTTAAAGGGTTCTCTGAGTTTTCGGGTGGATTGGCAAACATGGATTTAAGCGATAGTGATTAAAAAATCATTTGCACTCACCGTTGAGAGCAACCTACCTCTTGAAATAAATTAACCATAATTTTTAAGTTCGGCATGAATGAAACATAATGAGGGAAATTTAAAAAAACTTTGTGGGACCGGCATCAAAGAATTTCAATCTTCACCTGAGGTCTTGAGTTTTCAACCGACCCTGAAAGCGGTTCACATAAGAAACAATGCTTGAGATGAACACCACAACTATCATGGAGCTGTTATTGAATCAAAAAGCAGCCTAGTATATGTTTCAGTGAATGTCACGCAGCGAAACTGACACGAACGCTGTGCTCATCAATGCAATGAACTATATGAAACGATTTCCAACCGACGGTTTTCAAACGCCTCGCTGTTGAGGATGTCTTCGAGAAAACTAAACGGAAGCTCATGACCTATGGGAACTCTTGCTGTTGTGCCTTCGGTTTGAGATACTTGAGGAACTATTTGTTAATGGAAGAAAAAGTTTAGTTATTTGAGCGCTAAAAAGGTCAAGTTCAGGCAGCTATGGTAAAAAAATACGAATTCGTTTCGTGCTCGCGTTCTCCGGGATCGAAAATATTTCTCCTAATCAGTAATGCTGTCGACCGGCCTTCGGCGGGAGTGGATGCATAATAGGATACTTAGTGCGACAAGGTACTTACAGGTGTATAATGCGATATGCCGCGGGATAAAATGCAGTTCTTGTCCCGGGGTCGGAATTTCGTACGAGCACATGTGCGCATATAAACGAGGCTTATCTGCAGGGAAACGACAAGATTTATTTTACTGAATACAAATGATGACCTCTTTATAGGCCGGATTTAAATCCAATGGATTATTGCATGTGGTTTGCAGCGGAACGAGTTACTCGCAGAAGAATCGAAGAATGCAGCCGGACTGAACAGAAGGATAATTATCAACTCGGGAGCGCTTTCGTAATCTCCAGTCTCCGGATCACAATTGAAAGCTGTTCTGGACAGTGGGAGACGGAATTGAATCATGTGTACAAATGGAAAGTGGCAGACTTTAATAAATGTTTTTCCCTGCTATAATACGCATAGAAAAAGTACACGAAAAAGAGCTTTCCTTCATGGTGCGACAGGTTTTGTTCGGGTGGTATCTTGTTTAAACAGCCCTAAGCTGCTTTAAATGCAATCACGGCAATATTTGTGAACAGTTTGACAAAGATTTTAACGACATTTCATCATATTCCTTCAGTAGGTTCTTAGTTATAATCATATGGCGGATGCGAGCCTTAATAAAATATGCCTCATTTTTTGTCCCCTGTATGCAACGCTGCCGTGTTGCGCAATTGCGAAATTTTGCCAGAGTAGAAATGAAGGACTGATAGCACGATATGAGCATTTTGCAATTCCATTATCCACATCGATCGGTCGCAAAGAATACAGTATTCGGTGGTGATTTTTAATTAAATTAGTCAACCATACGAATAAATCCTCTGCCAAAAAATCATCCTCTTGCTAGTGTCTGATCAGATGTGAAATAATACACTGGCTTGCAAACTTCGTGGAATGAGTATCGATAATTTGTGAAAGGATCGAATAATTGATCCTATGAGAGAGAATTGACTGCTAATTCTTTAAAGAGTTTCCAGAGATCAAGGTTGAAATGCGAAAAAATATAGAAAATAAATGGCCGAATTTAAAATTGCTTGCGATGTTCGTTTTCGTCGATGGTTGTTTTTTTTTTTTTTTTTGAGTCGGTTGCGAGGTATCATCGATCAAATAACACGACGCCAACGCATCGTTTCACAACGGCTCATCGAATGCACAATGAAGGAGACATTGCTGCAGACGCATGCCATTTAGTAAAAATGCAACAAACGTTCCTTTTTTTGATTAACGATGAGTATCCACCCACGCATAAGACACAGCGACCATCGCACAAATGAGATTCTAAAAGAACCCTATGAATTCGTAGAAGTCCTCATTTGAACTAAACAATTGCTCATCTATAATTAATCTTCTTTTACACTAAATCAGATTTCATCAGTTTAAAGCTATTGCCTACTAAAAACTCTATAAAATCACCTCGAATACTAAACGATATTTACAAGTAATTAGGCGAACTGCTGCACATTTAAAAGTAATTAAAGAAAGCTGTGGAAATTACTAGCTGCTACAAGAAAATAAATTCAAATTAACATAAGGACTGCAAAAATTTCAATAACATTTAAAGGGAAATTCCTACCCCAAATTTAAAATATTGCATACGAGAAACTGAAAGTAAAGCTACGAATATGATAACATACATTACATTCCTCGTTTTCAGTGCCTCAACAATCAAAGGCAATAAAGTTAATTAGGCCTGCTAAAATTCTTTTATGTGGTGAATGACTGCAAACAACCAACACACCATAACTTTTCACAACGATGTAAAATATTTTCGTTGTTATATAAGCTGGATGAAAGACAGTTGGAATAAGCAAAATAGTTGCCTATATGCGAAGATTGCGAGATGAATTTAAATGTGCTGATGGAAGGCGCGAATCGGTGATGCCATTGTCGGATAATCAGCGTGTTCGTTTTATTCGCAAGTAAACGTATGAAAAGCAAGGCAACCCTGCAGAACACGAGTGTAGAGTGCGGCATCTCGATCTCCAGCTAAAGACAAATCTACGTGAGCTTTAAGCGCCAGTAAAAGACGATCGGATGAAACTGTTTTAACATGCACCTGCTGAAGTCATGGATATGAGACAATGAAGAATAAAGAATAGTATGGAATAAACAGGAAATCGCAGGTGAATTCTAGACCCCTATCAGATGTAATACTGACCGTTAGTATGAGTTGCTCAATGATGAAACTAGCTACAAACATTTGTTTCAAAACCCAGACACAAAACAGATATACTGGACCACTGACGTTACGAGCACATCTACAAGCCAGTGTGATGCGGTAATGAATGCTGCACAGTACTATGACAGTGGTCTCAATTGCGCAGTTGTCATTATTTGTGTTAAGTTTGGCGATTAACATCAAGCTGTGTTGCGATTACATAAGCGACTGCATCGATTAGATTGTTCGCTCTATTTACATGCTTATGTGCACCAATCATAAACGTTATTAAGTTGCTTTGAGAGTTGAAAACTCTTCATACCGAGTCTTCTAATGTGTCGAGGAAGGAACGTTATCGCTGTAAAATATAATATCGACGGTTGTTTCTCAAAGTGAATCAAAAGCAGTCAGCATCAATTGAGCTGTATGAGCGACTGTTATTAATTCTTGCTCACACCTGTATCGACTCTATACTACACCTTCTGAGTGCAGGAGCGCATGTCTCCTCGATGCTCATCTTCTGGACGGGAAACTTTGCTACTTTTCCTTGCAGCACCTTTGCTATGGTCGTGCTGTGAAGCTCAACATGTGAAGGACAGTTATCAACTTTCGGGATGAGATCAAAATGCTGTCGCCAATTTTTTGTTCAAAAAAAGAGTTATGGCAGGAACGACATTGAGATTAGAGACCCAATCGCAGCAGAAGCAACTCGCAGTGTAATGATTACATCCTCAAGTTGCAGAAGTGAAGCATTTCTCGATGAGCTGAAGACCGTCTCATTGTCTGCAACATCATTCCCTATAATGGCGAACAGATTTCTACTCTACCGAGGCTCTTGATCGAAGTATTCCAATTTAACTGCTAAAAGCTCATCGACAAATGCACACAAAGAGCTGATCTGCTGTGTATCGCATCGCAAACGCTTTAAAAAAAGCGCAACGCGAGATTTTAATGAATGCAGATCCACCGCGGATCCAGAGTTGATCCAAACCTAATTTGGTTTTCCATTTTTTTCCTTTGGGTTATATGATGATATTCATGGAAAGCTAAACATACACATATAACAGCAGAATAGCGTTGGTATAATTTAAACTTATTGAAGCATACTTTCCTCTTCCATTTAATTTTGATAAATCATTCATCCACCAATGTGCTCATAACAAAATCGATCGAGCATCTGACTACCTGCTCATAATTACTCGTCACAAACGTCCGTGCAATGTATATGCGAATGTGCGCTATAAATCTACCGTGCAGGTATATATGTTTGCGCTTATTTCTGCTTATGCAGGTGAATTCAGCTGATAGACTCGTGCTTTTATAAAAACTCGTGCGCTTTGGTAGATTAAAGATTCGGACCATCGCCCGTTTATTACAATCTAGTCGATACATCACAGACTAGCACCTTATCTTCAATCATATATCTAATACATCAGAAACCCTTGCTTGAATACTAAACTATTTTCACATTCTAGTTATAATTGCCGATGTTCGTCTGAGAATACATGCATGTGTCTGTCTGTCTCTTGCCTTGCATAATGAAACAGCACTCTACCGGGCAAATCGTTCTCAAATGTCCCAAGCGAATTTACATGAGTCGACGGTGGCTGGCTTCATTGCTCAACCAATGAAAAAAACTGCACACTTTATAAACAAAACTGCACTCGAGTGGAACTCTGCGTTCAATTGCCAGATATTTTTGATTACATTCCACTAGTTCAATTAGAACCTTGGCAGTAAGTCATCAGTTATAAGGCCAATTGATGTATAAAAAAGAAGCACAATTGGGATTATGCTTATTCGCCTTCCTCAGCATTGGGACGCATTAGTTGCATTGGACCCCAACTAACGCTAAAATATTTTCTATCGTTATATTCACATTCCCACCTTCCACGAGCAGCATTTGTGCTATGCGATATGCTCCGTAAAAAACATCGCATAAAGGAAAATATGCATCGCAGACGTGTAGCGTTATTACGCATAGCAAAGAAGAAAGAATAGCTGCCGACTGGTATGCGTTGAGCAATAAAAAAAAGCATTTTAAGACGCTTTTACAGACGAAACAACGCGACGTCGTGCACAAATGTGAACTAATTTTGTTGAAATAGAACGCGAAACTAACAGCACTGCCGTATATCAACATACCTCTTGTTACATCAATCTCAATTTGTACTTCTCACCTTTGTCACCTTGTTGATAGATAATAGCATATCCCTTTCAAACGAAAAGAGGAAGCCAAAAGATTTGTTTTTGCTTCTAAATAAAATTCCTCTCTGCAGAATCTGCAGCAAGCTTCCAGAGAAAATTTTGAACATTCAGCTGCTTTCATCGAAGAAATACAAATGTTACACAGGAAACGAAAATGTGTAAAAAGGACAAAGTTGGTGATCGCCTTTGCCAACGAACAACTTGCAGCGGCACGCGCTTCATGCTAAATTGCTCTGCGTATACAATGTAATGTTGGCTTTTTGAGAATGACCGGGGCGCCTTATTGAAGGAATTGAAGAAATCCAGGTACTAGGACAAATATCTACAAAGGATCAAGTTGGGCTCATCAGTGCTATACTGAGGCCTTTGACGCATAATTTTTTCCAATTAATAGCTATGCTTAGCTATGTGCGATGAACATAAAGAGGGCTTGGGAATAGACTAACATACACAGGTGTTCTTTACCAATTTATGATGGATTTTATGGTTACCAGCCTATTGTTAAAACTTTCTGCTCCAAATATGAAGCCGTCGAAAATTTTTGATTTTAGGTGAGTATCACCGAATTTTTTTTGAATTTGAAAATATTCAATGACAACATCAAAATATTTCTATTTTTTCAGTGCTTGCTCGTGGCTTTTATGGCAAGGAACACCCGCAATTTTCAAAAACTATTCTTCCGATCTTAGCGGCGTGAAAGGAGATGACAGAATAGGGATCCAAAAGTTACATGCAAAATTCCACTATGCTTCGCAGCATGCAAAACTTTCCATTCCCATCGAAAAAAAAACAAAACATCCGCCGAGGGTCTCTGTTAAGAAAAAAATTGGTAATTCAGAGAAATCTCACAGTTATATGTGCCATTGACACCAGACGATGACGAGAAACCCCCAACGACGTAATGCAGTATGCCCTTTCCATCTCTTTCATCCAATTCCAAGAAACCGATATTGACTCCAGAGACTACCAACACATCTGTTAAAACCTCTAAGAATTTCACTGCATTGTTTAGCAAGTTTATGACAGCCCGTTATCACATTGCAGCATCATTCTTACAGAACCAAAGGAATATATTTGTAAGCGGACAGTTGAAATCGGCTTATAGAATTTTATTACGTACGCTATTTAAGTTGTGTGTAATTTTGAATGGTGAAATACGGTGAGCGGAAAGATGTTAGGCGACCATCTCAGAAGCGAAACAAATGGGAAAAAATATGGACAAGATAGCTGCCCATCCATTAGTGCTGGAGATGTGCTTGGAGGACGCGGAAAAAAATATCATAAAAAGGCGCCCTAAAGGAAAGACTCATTGACGAATCATCGCAATGCTCAGCTTCCGCTTCCAAATTGCTTCCAAAAGCCTCATGAAAGCGGGCTATCGATTACTGACAGACTCACCTATCCAACACAGACAATGCCGTTCAGGGATGAGTGCTCTAAGGGTTGTCTGAGCGTTCCATCATAAAGCAGACACGTCTGAAAGTTCAGCTGATGAAGCAATGTCCAGATACATATCACCATTTTTGTTTGGTAGTAAATCAAAGATATTAAAACTGTTCAATTGCATAGGTTAATCCACCTCAATATCAAACGTTCCTGATCGCAGATTCAATATCCCTATGAATTGCTCACATCTGAATTTTACTACTATTTTTTGGACTTAATTACCGCCAACTATATTTTCAGAACGTAAATTCAATACCTCTGTGCGCTATGTTCCAAATCGAACATCGTCCTTTACAAAAGAAACGTTCAGACGTATAAGTCTACTATGCGAAACTAATAATGACAGCATTAATGGAAAAACCACTTCATCCAAGAACAGTTCATTAACCAATAGAATTTTTATCTGCAAATTCACTACTGCGGGGTGGGGGAGGTGGGGTGGGGTGGTCGGGACTGGGAGGGGAGGGTAGCAGCAAGACGGGGTGAGGTGGATATTTTACACATTCTACGAGTTGTGCATATTTCCCAGCTAGCCCACCGCGAGTGTCCCGATCAATATCATCGAGAGTATTTGCTGACCGTCATAGGACGCATCCCATGTTTCACATACATATAAGACGTGCTAGCTAAACGCTCATCTCTAGGCATAAAATCCACTAGAATCAACGACGTTAAAAAGCGCCAAAAGACAGTTAATTTAACAAAGGCATAGTGATTAATCATAAAATATCGAAAGCCTCAAACCAGACGTCTGCAACGTGTCTTTCCTCCGCTTCTCCTCCCAACCGTTCCTCCCCTACCTTCATATTTCTGAACTGCATTTAAATGTGGAAGTAATCTCATTTGGTCTGACATATAGTCTAATAGTCTAATTAGCTTTAATCATGAGACATAAAGAAGATCCCGAGCAAAAAACGCTGGAAAAGTTGTCAAGTTTAAGCATATTCTAAATTTAGCGAACTATTCGTAAGCAATTCAGTCCATCTTCACTCATCGCATTTCTTAAAGGTATTCTTTTTCCGTTCACAAGCATCATCATTTGCAGCATACGTTTATTCTGGAATATTAACTGAAACAAGCAAAGCAATTCCTTTAGATCTTTGCTTACTCAAGTTGGATAGAGTAAATTAACCTTATAAACGCTTCTATCTTACTCAAAACATAAATAAAAGATTTATTTATAATTAGATTTTAATCATATCTGTTTATAAATTATAATTATATTTATACCTTACACACACAATAATTCAGTTTTCCAAATAACAAGAAAAAAAATTTGACATAAAAGTTAGTAAAAATTTCAGTACACTCTTTACGGAAGAAATGTTATGTGTAATAAGGTGCAGTACAACGATACTCGATGGGAATTGATGAGTGCATGCAATGGGATGTGCAATACAAGAGAGCACTGCAAATGAACCGAGTGAAGTTTCTCGCAGCTAGAAGGGCGGTATGTGAAGGCGGATTGTTTTCACAGAAATCACCCATTAATCCGATTGCAGACAGTTCTTAACTAGCCTCTTGAAGTACGTTCACCAAATGTTCCACTCTTAACGAATAAAACAACGCTCGGCAAACAACTCGATGCGCACGTAAAAAAAACCTCGTCTGGTTTGCAGTGTCTTAAGTGTGACACAAAAAATTTACCTCAGAAATCAACTTCATCGTTCAACTTATGCAAATTAAAAGCACAGCAAAGGAATATCTTCGAGAGATGATATATGCAACAAGTGAGCAATATTTGTCTACAGAGAAGAAACCATAGAGAATCATTTACATTCATCAAAGAGCAATAAATAGAATTGGAGAAACTAAATACGCTATTCATCTCTTCTTCTGGCACCTTAATTCGTTAGCAAATAAAAAATCGGATCGATAAGCGAACTGAGCACAGTCTGATCATCCATCTTGCATGGAAACACGATTGACTCAAACTGCAAACTTAATGGTTGCATAAATCGGTGTACTATTTCCATATTTGATGTTATTGAGTTGTGTGTTTTTTGCTGCATGAAACTCTCTGTACCGCTTCCTATCAGGGAATATTCTCATTCTTTTTTATAGTAGTTTAGAATAGATGTGAAAACAGGATAAAACGGAATAATATAAAGAAAGAATCAACTGAAAACGAGCAAATCGGAAAGCATGGTGACCAGTGATTGGCCTCAACATGTATTCATTGCTTTCTCTACACCGTCTATATTGGTTGCGAGCTGTGATATCCTCGATGTGGAAGGCGATGAATTGTTCACTGAACTTTATTACATGAAAATTTTCTCACACGCATCATAGGTGTGGTCTACCACTCTACGATATCCAATATCCACGCTTCCATATGTACTTAAATTCTGGAATCCTACACTCAAATTTGCTCAGCAAATTTATTTCGAAATGAAGCTCGAAAGAAGGGAACTTAAAATGAAAGGATCAATGTAACAGTGGAGAATTGAAATGCGCAACCTAGAATCAGCCACTGTATTTGAACTCAAACTGAATACTTCACAGACTTGCTGCTCATGATCTCATGATGTGTTTCAGAACCAACTCAGAGATTAGAGAAGATTTTCAATTGAAGTTGATCGAATGAATGTGCTCAGAAGCAGCAATTAAATGGCGACGGTAAGCACCAGCAAAGCAACACGTTTAATAAAGAATAATGTAAAAATTATAATAATAAAAATCAAAATCAAAACAAAAAAATAATAATAACAGTAATGATCATAATAATAATTTTTATAATTATGAGACTTATTGATAAAAATAACAATAATAATAAACTAATAATAATAATGATAGCAATAATAATAACATCAATAGGCCAAATTTCAAAGCCACTTAACATAAAGGTTAGACATCGCTTTCAGACATAGAAGAGACCGTGATTTGAAGAGTCGACGATCTCAGAAAGTTAAAGTCAAGAGTTGCCAAAAAACAAGTACTAATAGGTGTGTACACTCGGCCGCTCTCAAATACAGATCTAGCTTTTTTCCTCGAGGCTGTTTGCGAACACTTTGCGCCGCTAGAGCGCCCTTAGGTTAACTTACCGTTTCCCAAAAACCGGGCATGCATTCACTTCGTTTTTGTGGTTTCCGTTCTCGAAACGAAAACAAGTTTTGACGAATTCCTCAGATTTACACGATATGAATCATATAAAAGAAAAAAATAAATTCCAAACAAATTTTGCTGATTCGTAAATCGTAAATAAGCTCGAAGTAGTTCCCGGCTATTAAACCAACGAATACTGTTGATCAGAAACAATACTAAAATTATTGGAATGACCGCTTTCTATTGAGGCGCGTAGTGAAGGTTACTCGACGTCAGGAACGCTTTACTGAAGATGAATGCAAGAGGCGCAGACACAACCGCTCTTACTCGTCCAGTTTTTGACCTGATCGGAGACTCATGCAAATTTTCCACAATTGATCCATGCTCGATCGAATATGAGTTTTATATATCTTTAAGCGTCTAAACCTCTCCAAGGTTGCGAAAGGAATTTGAAGTTTAACGGAAAAATGCAAATATATATTTCACCAAGCACAAGCACCGGTCTCATCGTCAGTTGCAAAATGTAAATGCAAATTTCTAACTTAAAATAGCTGACGATTAATTTGATCGTATCAGTTGACGCCGCATACCTTTTGTTCATCGTTCGACTGCTTAACATTCGTTTTTCTGAAGCAGTGGAAAAGTTGCAGTTGCAAGGCGCATTTCGCCAGCGTTATGCTTACTGTATGTGAGTGTGTGGGCGCATGTCTGTATGTTGTATGTCTTTTCAAAATAGTTTCACTTGAGTATGACTAAGCGAAAATTATTAAGACTGGTGGCTATAATTTGCAGTAGGGTTAATCCCATAGCAATTCTCGAGTAAATTCATAGTAATATATGTCAATGCAATGAAGTATCACTGAAATATCTTGTATTGTCATTTGTATCGACAAATGGATTTCACGGCGATCGTTTTTTCTCGTTTCATATCGCTGGACTCAATGAAAAATGATTTTTTCATGGCAGGTTTGTTCGAGTGATCGGATCAATGAAAATACGACAGCAAGCACTATAAAGTATAATTTGTTATCTCTTGATAATAAAAGAAGTGAGCGAGCACATGCGAGGGGCGCATATCGCCGCAACCGTTCTGACATGCTTTTTAAAGATTCATTTCCGACTCGAGCGTTAAAAAATTAAAATTCCGCCGGTAAAAAATGCCGCGAAATTTCCGGCCCTTATAAATGCCTAGGTCAGTATGAAAGATCATCAACAAGAAAGAACCTACACGTATCCGACAGTCACAGAATTTCATAAGTAAAGCTTCAACAGTGGTCGCATTCAAGGCACCGGTTAGACGAATAAGCAGAGGGAAACACAAAAGCGTATGTATACACAGATAAGACGTTACGATAATGCGTTTTTTGTTGTGCAAATCTACACAAAAATGCATAAAAGTCATAAGGGGTGGAGATATTTATAGCTTCGCGGGTCTCCATTTGAAGGCATGGAGCCTGGGTTTATGGCTTGTCAATAAGGAAATTTGGGGTTTCCACTTTCTTAGATTTATATGAAAACCATTTTCGTCACCTGTCTATGTCAAATCACTTACCTTGCAAGCCTTCGTTTAATAGCCAAACATTTCTCGAATGTGTGTCCGCATCCACTATTGAGACAGGTTCAGTGTATGAACTGCCTTTTTGCACATCCATCGGCACACAGATATTTGGAACACAAGGCGATGAGAAATAACAGTTTTGACGAATAAAATCTGAAAATAGCACAAAATATGCATTGTTTTCGAGAACATGGCCGTCCCTTTAGGTGTTAATTGCACGTTGCCAAATCGCTGGCATAATATAGTATGTAAGAACTAGAACTTCTCATGCAAGCAAAACTAGTTAAGCCTTATATCAGAAATAATATGAAAACAACGACTACCTCTCTGAAGAGGTGCAAATGGAAACGGAAGACCACCGGATGCACTAGACATTCCCATTGCAGGCAGTGTTGCGGCCTTCTGCGAGCCCAGGAAACCGCTTGCTGAATGTGTATACGACGAATATCTGTTATCCATTGTATAACGCATACATCGGTTCTTAGGCCGCTGGAAAATGATGTATTTGATTTATGCGGTACAGTGAAGTGGACGAATAGTGCAAGGATGAGAGAACACTACGCATCAATAAAAACGATAATCTCTAGTCAGTGAATAACGCGAACAGCTAAACATACAATGGTAAAAAGAGAAACTAAAAAACACAAAATCAACCTCAGAAAACCGTCTCATTAGAGCAATGCAATTCATACACTGTTGCATTACATGCGCAGCAAAACTGAATTTACCTAAGGAAGAAACAGTAGCAAAGAGATGTATCGGTGATAAATCAGTTAGTTAGAGGTTTATTTGGAAAGCACAATGTCACAGGTTCAAATACCGTCTGCAGATAATAATATTTTTACGCGTTATGAAACGACCGTTATCAAGTAAATCTGCACTAAGCTAAATATGGGTATTATAATAGGGCATTAACCACGTACATAAAATTCATAAGCTGTAAGATAAACGATAATTCAATAATCTTGAAAAATAGAAATTCAGTTAAGTTTTCACATCCCGACGCACAACGCGGAAATTGCTTCTTTCATCTATTGGCACTGTGAAATGATTTGTTGTTTACCTGTGCGCTTCAAAGTCGACAAATCACATGCCGCAATAACCTACTCTCGGAGAGGAGATGGCTGCTTTTTGAAGTGAGTTCGGACCCGTCTTTAAGGCAATAGTTGTTTTTTGACGTTTTTTTTTGCACCGAACGGTCCACGCTCAATTCCTTCAAGATGTTTGCTGGCTTCGACTAATAACACCAAGCATTATCTCTACCGGAAATCGCCAAGTGTTAAGAAAACAGCATATTGCGTAATGAAGTTGGTACTCCCGTCTTCTTCGAATGAAATCTCGCTATATATAGGGAAACATTATCAAAAAGGTGTGGTGCGAAGTCAGAGTGCGCAATGGGAAACCCTTTTCCCTCGTAACCCAAACACAACTCATTTATGTTTGAGTTCGCTGCTACGAATTAATTATATAAAATTTCACATTCCTTTTAATATAGAACGTTTTAATGTAATTATATAATTTCATTGAAAGATGAAACAATTTTATGAGTGAAGTGCAATTCCATGGATTCACATGAAGTATCTGAAATAAAGGTGATATAGACAGTAAAGTAAGCGATAAGAATGAGCGAATACAACGAATCTACACTGCAAGAGTCAATGAAGTGCCGAGTTGCATATAAGCTGTGCAGAAAGCATAAACCTTTAAGTGTAAACAGTAACCAGCAGTAATGAAAGTGTTGCAGATAGCTGAAATCATCGACCACAAACACACCTAACGACATGTAAACTTTGATTTAAAAAAAGACGCATGAAAAAGCACAGGTGCTGAGCACGGACAACACTTCAAGATCGCCAGCAGACATGAGCGCTCGCCTTGCAGTGTCTGCAAACAAACCATCGTCCGCAATCATCGCTACTTTCGAGCACATTCTCCACTGTGGCTTATTCGACTGACTGATGGCATTGAAAGCACACCATCAGTGAGTATTTTTAACGTTTTCTTTAAAGTCTATCTCAATTAGAATTAAAACAACCTCGCAATCATCATGGCTCAGCCTGCGACGATAAGTTGGCTAGATGTGAAAGAATAGGAATGGCAGAAGCTCCACTAGGTCGGCTTGAATGGCGCTTTTCATACGTGTGGGCTATTCCACTATAAAGCAGTCGATCGGAAACACCCGATTCCCATCCAGAAGGCAGTGTATTTCGATGACTTATCAATGTAATCGCGAAATATCCGGTAGTCGCAAAAAGAAGAGAAGTGACAAAGAGGTATGCTGTGTATATCAACAAGAAAGCAGAAGATGTTGAGAGCTTCTGAGAGAGGAAGTAATTTGCAGATTATGAGTAGAGTAAGGATGGTATATGCCACAACAAGGAAAAGTTCGCACATATGGTATGTGTACTTCAGAATTTTTTGAAAAAGACATAAGCGATTCTCGCCTTATTCCTCGACTGAACATATTTCGTCAGAAAATTAAGTGACAGCAAAGAGAGCATCTCGAATAAAAACACCGCGGGACCATTAAATTTTTAGAGCCAAAAGTCGATGACGTCATAATTTTTGCAAATTCCAACTTTCATCATTACATGTTTCCCTCTTATTTCGCCGAATGAGTCTATACTTGCAAAACGTCTCTGTTTGTCTCCTGAGAATTTACATTATTTTGCGCTTCAATTTGCTCAATTCCACAGCCCCGCATATGTTCAAACATTTTTGCCCCCTCCGCCCTCCGCCCTCCCACCCTTTCGCTATCAATATTAGGATTGAATGTCACCTGCATGTTTCATAACATGATGCTTAGTTCAATTTAGAAGGTACGGAAATTTGAAAGCTGAAAGTGTAAGCAATAAAGATTTTATCAAGCAATAGCATTACCTCGAAAACAGTCCAGTAACGAAAATAGAGACGAATAATGTTTGAGGATGAGTCCAGAAAGAAACCAATTGCGCGCACCGTTCACTGGAAACCTAAAGCACTGTAACCGCAAGGAAGAAGTAAGTGATGGCAAATTTCAGCAAGTAAAAAAAAATGCGAAATATTGCGCTGAAGGGCGCTTAGCTCTTCACGATAAATTTGTTCCACCATGTAGTTTCTAAGGGTCATGAACTATGTGACGGAAGTTTACGAGATTTAGAAACACGGTTAGTTTTTTTTTTCTTGAAAACAACAGTTCGTCTCTCCATTTTGAGACCGCTTAAGTGGAAAAAAATTTGTCCCACATATGTCAACTTGATCTTGGCGAAGGGCAAGAAGTTGATAACTTTAGCGTTAGTTGGATCAAACACGAAATGCACGAAACAGGAAATTGATTTGCACCTATTATTTGCACATAATTTAGAAAAAAACACAAGCAACAGTCACATTTACGTATTTGAAATAAAGTGATATAAGCGAGCTCATTCTTGGCGAGGAAAACTCTTAGCGTTAAAATTCAGGAAGTGTACACTGAGAGAGTCACTTTTAGTGACTTGAAAATAACCTCTGTTGGCAGTGCTAAGATATAAGGACATATCGTCCATTTGGTGAACATAGTGTACATTATCCGCAAGAGAAAACATCCAGATTTTTGAGAAAGGAAGAATCACAATGATGCCGTTAGAGATCGTAGTGCGTACACACGACAGCGGTCATGTGGCAATGGCCGATGACAATTATTCCTCATATATATATTAGTAAGAAAAACCAAAGCGACGGATGCTTTAAAATGCAAAGCTACAAAGGCATAAAACGCATGAAAAACAGCGGAAATAAGGATTTTGCAAGTGCAAAAAATATAAATGGAGAAATCGACGCATTCACACATTAGTCAATTTCAATACAACCACGTATACTAGCATGCAATTGAAAAGAAGAGAAAACACGGTTGAGCATAAGCGGTGATGAGCAGAAGATGTGCTAGATATTGAGAGCACTGCTCATATATTTGACTGAACAGATGATATTCCAATGCTATAGTTCGACTATCTGAATAACACAAACAACATTTGCGTAAAAGTTATGCTTATCACATTAAAATAAACCAATTCCACCCCCACATCAAAATCTCAGAGGTTTAAACTGCGGAAGTAGGAAGCCCACCCTTTAATCGTCGAAATAACTCAAATATTTTCGAAGAAGACATTGCATAAAAATCAAAAAGATAAATAGACGGATGATAATACTGTGATTGTTATTAAGTGATGATCCTCTTGTCGTCATTGAGTGCAAAACTGCCAATAAGTATTGCGCACGATTAACTTGTTAGTTTGAGACTCAACAATCCTCATATATTGTTCATCATCAAAGAGAACGTTTAATTAGCGAAAACTATTGACAAAATTATAGCTTGTAGTATCAGGATATCAGGATTTTTTAGCAATCGATTAGATCGACTGCTTCAAGAAGGGTCAAGCAAGGTCTCGGAGTAAATTTCACTCATGAAATACCATGAATTGAGAATAAAAGAATCGACCCGTTCTCTTCATTTAGCGTACGCCTCTTATTTAATTGCTTATCTAAATACGATATCAAATAATACAGCTTTGCAGCATCACTTATAGGATTGCCCTAGATGTGAAGTTTCTCATTAGAATCCAGTGATAGGATACCACCCTACTACTGACTAATAAAACTGTGATGA
The DNA here is from genome assembly GCA_013433145.1 of Ascaris suum. Lineage (NCBI taxonomy): Eukaryota > Metazoa > Nematoda > Chromadorea > Rhabditida > Ascarididae > Ascaris > Ascaris suum. The sequence goes on from CM024174.1 coordinate 9,411,635, forward strand.
AATGAGGAAATTGTCGCTAGTTAACAGCTTATAAAGATTCCACCCGAATCATATATGCAAAACTTCACTAATACTTCCAACTAGTGATAAGCTAATAGCTGCAAAGTCCAGGAATATGGAAAAAAGCGTGTTTATCATATGGTCAATAAAGGAGAAGAATTATGAATGAAACAACGAGAAGCATTTGAAGTTTTGTTGGAAAATAATGAAAAGTTTGATATTTTTGGCGTCTTCGACGTACTTATCCGAATCTAGAATCCATCAAAACTCATTAATCTACGTCACTGAAAAACGCTCTTTCCAGTGGTCTTTGGCATCTTGCTGATTAGTTTGCGTTTGAAATTTATGAGTCATAAACATTAGCCAAAAATCGTATGCCTGGAACCACGACAAAAAAGAGTGCATTCCGAAAATATGAGGAAAGTGAACAGCGATGGGGAAGGGGAGAGGTATGCGACTTGCAGTCACATATATTTCGACCAAACTATCTGAAGAGCACATTATGAAGCGCCATGTGAATTCAAGTCTGAAAGAGGTACAACAATAGCGCTAAGTACCCACAGCAATCGCTCATCTCAAGAAACTCGTTCGGTATCGAGCGCGGACTTGGGCAACTTTTTGCATTGCCAATCGGAACAGACATTCACATTCGTGAATTTTTGATAAGAAAACGAAAATAACACTGTCAATAAATGCAAACGGAGGCAAACATTTGTCTCTCAAGAAAGAGCATTAAAAAGAGCCAACGAGAGGCTGCAAGCGATAGATCGAACCCTCGAATTTGAGTTAACATTGCGTTCTTGACGCAAATATAATGCAAACAACAACACGTTAAAAAAACCAGGAAAAGTGCTGGCCTGATACAATTTTTGCTATTCGATTAAGCAATTTTATAAGTTATCAATAAGTATTATGCGCAAAATAATGCCTCATGTTTTAATTGACTCCACTTTTGCGCAACACTTTAGGAAAAATTTGTAACGTGATCTCCAAAAAATTTCGAGAAAACTTTCCGCTGCGAAATGCATATGGGCTTTCACCATCCTTTAACGTCTCTGACCGAATCAAAATTTATTGCAGCAGCGTGATAGATAATACGGAAGGTCATTCTACGATGCAGATTACATCCGCTAAATTTCGTGACTCAAATCTACACACTTTTCGAAATGATATAAATAGAAAAATAGATAAATGTATGTACACAATGGTACGATGCTGCTGCATAAAATTATTGGTATTAAAAATGAACGCGTAGGCTAATTTAATGTCCTCGTGCGTCTGTCTCAAAGAGCAGAAAAAAACTGAAAAACTAGCACTAGAGGCGAAAAATTCACAAATTAGAAAGGTAATTTGTTGGTGTGGCTGGTACATCCTAACACAAACATCGCCGTTCAAGAGGTAGTGAAATTCACTGAGGACTGAAAAAATTAGGGACCAATATTGAACGTCGGGGTCGCTAAAAGGCGACCACGAAATTCGCATTATTAAATAGCACTTCTTTTGAAAATTATTGCAACTCTGCTCTGAAAGAGTTTCGTATATTCTTGTATCAACGAAACATAAACTTCAACCTAAGCAGAGTAGTAGTAGACAAACCTGAACTGCAATTACTAAAAACCCCTCCACGCCTTTCCTCACAGCTTACACGAAGGCGGAGCGGAAAAGAGACTAAAGGAGGCTGAATGATATCATCGAGTCTGAATCTGCTGTAGCAAATGCCCAAGGAGAATCGTAAGTGGCCAATTGCGCCAATGAATGCTTGCCACAGCAAAAACGTCTAGACGTCTCCGACACCAACTTCACAGAATATTTTCACAAGGGACATTTCAATATTCAATTTATCGCTAGCAATGGGTAACCAAATTCTGCGATGCTAAAACTTCCTTGCGCCGATGGCCGCCTCCTGCATTACTTGCGTCTGCTAAGCCCTTGCGCCAAGTGTGCTTCGTTCACAATTAGTTTTATTAGGAAATCGTTCACAATCTATTATAAGCATCGATAACGAGTCTTAAAGTATTTTAATGCAATTCTCATGTAATATAAATATTGGCAACTACACTGGAATGAAGAGTGAATAGAATTGCTTCCCACTTTCTAGCGCGAGTTGTGGAGATATCACAAGCAGCACATATGTTATGGTGCAAATCCATTGAACTCTTGTACTATAGTCAAGCTCTACGACAGTAAATGCAACAGCACAATGTTGAATCATAAGGGAGCACTGCTTTGTTTTATCACATCAGACAGCATCATTTTACATCAAGCAGGAAAAAGCAATGCGTAGAAGGTGTTTCCTCCCCGATTTTCACTACTCTTCAGCAAAGGCAAGCAAAAACGGTGGAAAAACTTATAGCAAAGAAATTGTAGACCATAGAAAATGGTGTTACATACCAATATCGCTGCTCATTTCAGCACAGGTATGAATTCGAAATGCTCAAAAAATATGACCTTTCAAAACGAATATTTCAACAAACTTCTAATAGTTTTACAAACTGCGGATGCAGAAAATAACGGTACAAAAACCATTGCTGGTTTCTGCTGGATCGGTTTTTCATAGCTACAGCCAAGTAGCACGGAACCTGTGCAATATTTATCAGGACCCATCGTGAAAAGAGCCTGAATTGTGCCAACTTCTGTGCGTTTGGCTAATCGTAATTACCGCATAGCCTTCCAGCATCTATCGCGGTACAAAAACTTCAGTAAACGGATAATCTAAAGTTCCACGCTTCAAGACTTTATTTATTCTTCGTCGAACAAAGTCTAGAACAGTTGAAAAGTTATGCTGTGCGCATCGGCGATGGTCACTCAAAAACATTGCTGAAATTTTGCGAGGTAGACATGAGAGCATTAATTCCACATAGTTTAACAACAGTAAGCACGGCTAAAAACTGTCATATCACACAACCGCAAATCGCAGCATCATATAAGCACATACAAAATTTTAAAAAATCGTGGAATTATTTGGCATCGCATTAGAAAGCATCACAGAAAGATGTGTATGTTTGTTGACTAAAAGAGTGGCTACAGTATGAATGCCAAACTCGATACCTGGTGAGTCGACGCCATGTCCGCAACGAACACGTTTACACGCGGTGTACATTCCGATCATTTGACGACAGCATGATCGCACGACAATTTCCTAAACAAACAGGGAAAGGTTATTCCCTGTTTATTTGCAGTGATCGCTCATGATGCCTTCTAAGGGTGCTTTATGAAAATTCTGCACTAGTAGGAATCAGCTTCATTAAAACCTGTTATTAAAATCATGAAGGTCGTAATGGAATTACTTAAAAAACGAATGAATCGGAACTGTAGGCGGAGCTGCAAGGGGGGGGGGGTCTGCTTTGAACATTCAGTCGTCATTTATTCACGATGTATGCACCATTGCTCTATGCTATCCCTGATAATCTTTATTCCAAAAAGTCCAGTGTTCGTTTTTCCCCTTCACGGAAAATCATCCATGAAAGTCAACAAGAAAAAGCAATGTTTCTGCAGATGTGTTTCGAAGTCAATTAGAAAAATAAATCGAATTCCATCGAGTATTATCGACTCCTCCTTCCTTAAACCTAGGCGATTAATTGGGAGAACGCTTCTCACGAACTTTTGCAATTTAGCATTTACGAAAAAACATTAAATTCCATGTCCGTGTTATGCATGCGTGTGTTTACCAATCTGTCCGTATGGCAACTTCAAATCGGGAACTGCAGAAGTCAGAGAGGCGGATATTAGTGATATTAATGCATGCCACAAAGCGACTTATTGTAGCGTTTTTTAAAATGCATTCGTTAGCTTTGGAAGTTGAAAAACGCACAAAATAAAATAAAAGAAAATAGCAGAAAGCAGAAAATAGCGGAAAGTCGTTGATGTTTTACCCGCTGGTGCAAAATTTTCGAAAAAAACGAATGAAATATTAAATTTACATCATTCTCGAATAAAATTTTGCATAGAAACACAACACGAAATCACAATCAAAGAGTCACGAGCATACGAATTCATATGTGAAAATAAGAGAAACATAAACTGGTGTATGCTCTTCAATCGGATGTATAAAAAGTTTATCATACTGCTGCCTATCCGTTCGTCGCGAATAAGTTCGTTAGAGGTTTCAAGTCTATTAAGTAATAAATTCCACAACATACAACTACCCAACAAACAGGCAAGATTATCACTTCGGTCGGCAATAAACAGCATCTGACGAAGCCGGCGTGGAAACGGGATTATCCAGAATATGATATATCTCGCTAGTGTTGTTCATATGCTTCTTTTCCGACAAATTCGATCCAATACTATGCTCCGATTCTTCAACGTTATCCGATTATGTCGATTTGTTGCAGGCAATCGACATTCATAGTGAAGCAGACAAACCGTGAAACAAGTAAGAAGAAGTTAACTGCCAGGTTCATAAGGTTAAGTTGGAAGAAAAATGTGGAAATTTGCTGAAAGGGGAGCAGCAGAAGTCAACTTCTCCTTCCTCGCTGCAGAGGAAAAAGTGGTAAAATAATCCCAAATAAAAGCGCAGCAAAGAACAGGAAATCTAGAGTGATTTATAGTAGGAATATGTTATTTCAATTGCGCTTCTTGATCGTCATCAGCATGTGTTCATCAATTTTTTATATAATATGAAGAATGGCAGAATTAACTCGAAAGATTAGACCCACCTTTCAGAAACTAACTTGAATTTTTTGACGAATAAAACCACTTTCATGAATAACAATGAATGCCTCAAAACGAGCAACGATGTTGCGGAAACGTTGTTCACGTGGAGCGTTTGCCTTATTTACAGAAAGATGAAAAACACACATTGAAAGCTTGATACCGAGTGGGTGAGACAATTACAATAAGCCAATGGAAAACGATTTCTAATGGCTAATGTGGAAAATAGTCAGCAAACAATTTAGTCACTATCCGAGCATTGCTTGGCGACCGCCTATATTCATATCAGGAGGTGCATATATGCATAGCCAGTCAGCAAATGGAAAGCCAGAAAAGAAACGAACACATACCGCTCCATATGTTTGTGTTGTAATATGGCTTGTAACTGATTAGGGAGCAAACATCAGGTATGTGAAATGTCTAGTTGTAATTTCGCTTGAAGGCAGTAGCTGCCTATGGTCATGCCGTGAAAAATAAACCAAGTAAATTAGATTGAATATATTAGGCGCTTTTTTCTCTGAAAGATCTTCGTTGAGAGTTTTTTTCCCGAAAACGAGACTCAGCTTCTGAACTCATTTGTCTCAGATGAGCTCATTTCATGGTCCCCTGCACATCATTCCATTACGGCTTCCAAATGGCCAAAGGAAATTCATCGCAAGACCCGCAAAAATTTACATTGAACGATTCTTTGCCCCATTCTATGATAAAATTTGAGAAGAAAAATCGGTGCCCACCGTATGCTTATAATCAACTGCTGCGCTATTTGATAACAGCCGCCGCCTTATTTTCTTACAGCTCATACTTTTGCGTCTATGAATAAATCGCATTAACGGTGATAACAACAGTTGCCTTAACGAAACGCATGGTGGATAGTATGCTTGCAGCAGATTTTCAATGAACAAACAACTTTACTTACAAAATATTCATATTTCCCTCTTCGGGAAGTGAAACATAACTCATTCTAAGGCGAAGATAAAATATCGATTAATGTAAAAGTAATGGGGAATACTAAAAATGAGGTGGTAGAAATACAGTTCTCAGGGAAAGCATTAAAGGAATGGCTGGCTCGCAGAACGTGAAGCTGTGAATCGAAATCAAGCAACTTCTTCTGCATTATATCAGTGTTGCGAAGTGAGCAATCAAAGCGGTGTTTTTGAGAACTCCTCGTACTTTTGAGCATCTTATAACACCGTTCCATGTGGATTAATCAATTCGAAGAAAGACGCCGAAGAACATTCTGTATATTAAACCCAATAAATTCCAAAACACTCCAGCATCAGTGGTATGGGAACTGAAATTAATGAATACACCAGCTGACTGTAAAAGCGAACAGTATGTTAGCCATTCCGTTACGTTTATTCACTTCTTGCAACAGCGCTTGGTTAATGATAATTAGAGACAAAAACGATGTATAGAAGAAAAACCCATATACGGTAGCGTAGAATTGCAACGGTAACCGCATAAAACTGCACAAAATTTCTGGCATTGGAAGGTACAGTTGGTAAAACGACAAAATTGTAAAACCTCTATTAATTTTGTTGGTGCAAGAATAGTAAACTGGGTGGTTGCATGAGGAAATGCCACCATATGCGCTTTTCACTAACCATTTTTTTGCTGAAAATGTAAACTTTCGAAAAACATTCAGCAGAGATGTTCTCAACCGTGAATCAGTTGGCTCTTACCAGCTATGGCCTATGAATTCCCAGCAAGTGGGGATGTGAGGTGGTGAGCTGCGGGAAGGAAAAGAAAGGGAACGAATGAAGAGTTCAACGAGCTCTAGAAAATTTTCATGTGGGCAAATGTGCCCATGGAAACTGTGAAAAGCCCGCGACTGTTAGTAACTTATAACCCTCTCAAAGAGCGCTCTTTCATCTAAACAGTGGTGATGCATAAAATTGCTGAAATGCTTGTCAATTTTTTTTTTTTTGGTATTTGGTATGCATCGTTTAAAATAACATAGATCAGTATTTCTCGTGCACGCTGCATCATTGTGCGGAAGTGGCGAATCAGCCAGAAACCACCTCCACTCATCGATACGCCCTGTCATGTGATTGTGATGACTCGCTGTTCCCCGCAATGACCCAGAAGCAGAAAAACGGTGTGAAATATAGATTTGGAAATGCTTATGAATAAACTTTTTCGATTCTTAGTTGAAGCATTTCCTTACCAAGTGCATGTGTGCACTCATACAAAGATCGATACACAGCATGTTTGGCGAAAGCAAAAATGCAAAATGCGCTGCAAATTGTGTCTTGAATCTTCCATTTGCAGAAGCAGTTTTCTCACGGTGGCAATAGCTACTTGAATTATGTGTAATTTCTAAACAAATAATCTAACACCCGGAGCATCAATATTATACTAAAGGGATAATTAAGATAATTCAGTGCCCAAGTTATGAACCTCATAAGAGTCGAATGAATAAGAAGCGCCTATAGAAAGTATAATGGCCAAAAGTAAGCCTTATACGATCAGAATCCATAAGGAATGCACAGAGAACAGCCTCATGGTAGTGAATCGTTGAAAAGAGTGCAATGTCCCGTTGATTCAAAATTTCTAAAAAGGTATCCTGTCTCACAATAACGACAGCAATTATTGCTGCAAATAGAAACAAGATTCGCAAAAATTTTCATCATATCTTCCAACGATAGGATGCGAAAAATATTTCTGCAAAGAGGAAAAAAAACTATGGCGATAACGTATTGTAGTGATAGATATACAGCAACTACGAGACCAGTCATAAAATTGCAAGTTCAAAGCGATATAAGTGAAATGAAACACAAGAATTTTAAAAAATTTCGAACGTTGTTGAACTTGCGCGCTCGATAAGAGTGAGTGAGTAAAATTTGTAGTATTTATACAGGACTCTTAGATTAGTGGCATTTATAGTTTTAGGTAATATGTTTGTAATAAAATCTGTCATACCTTTGAATCATTCGCTATGGGTCAAAATAAATAATCGCCAAAAATTTGATGACAATTGTTGCTGAGGAATACAGTTTAGTGCACATCAACAAAACTCTCAAGGGAACGACCCGTTTTGAGGCCATCGCAGTAAACACTGATCGTTCCTCTCATTTTTGATAATTCTTTACAAACGGTTCTAATTGCCTAGATTCATACGTAAATGTTGGCAAAGTCCACAAGTGAAATTTTCATAATGTTCAGTGGAAATGGAAAATATTTAGGAGAGTGGACGCCGCTGCAACGCACGAACACCGAAACGTTTGTGCGTTGTGGGCAAACATACAAACGACGAAACGATGAGCCATGCGAACGACCACGCCCTTTCCTTGAAAGAGTTCATTTCATGGGTGATTAATCCCGCATCGGCTATATGGAAACCTCGTGTTTGTTGCCACATTCTCCACGGCCTTTCACGTAACAACTACTTCATTGCTGCTTTGTATAGGTTGTTCGCAAAATTATTTTCATAGTGCACAACAATACTTTTACTGCTAAGAACATTTTGTCAAGATCAGCAACTTTTGAACAAAGTACTTGATTTGTATATGAGAAAGATCGAAAATGAAATAGAATCATCAAAGTGTACCCGAAAACGAGCCAATATTCGGGCACATAACAGTTGTTAAGGCACAAATGTCAACCCGAAATCCGTGCTGGTACTTTCTCTTACAATTTTAATCGCTTCCGCACTTCGCTTCGAAGCTTTTTTTTCTATGCAGCTGACATTTTGAAATCCACCTGCTCTAATAAATGCAGCTCTTAGAGTCGCAGTGAGAGAAAAATTAACACATCAACGGGCAGCTTAAAAGACTACTAGCAAAGTAGTTTATATCTCTTTATCTGGTACCGGTTATGAGACTTATTATCCTTCTCCATCTAATAAAAACTGTGCATTATGCATCCTATCTGGCAATGTGAATGCGAGAGTGATAAGGAAGGTTGAAGAGAAAATGAGCGAGAAGGATTCCATAACGCTGCGATAATACTGACATGGAACGGCTGCTAGACATCCCTGACGTGAAATAAATATTATCACAATTCAGTACAAACAGGAGCATTTATTAATGCTGAAAATCGACACCGCTGTTCATTTCCCTATTGCAATTTTTTTCCCCCCACTGAATACGCGATTTAAGCGGAAACGCAACGGCGTTTTTTGAAAAGTGATGGGAGCAATTTTGGTTATTACATAGACAAGTGGAAGACTTTGGCTAGCTTCTTCGAAGAGAGCCAGCTCATCACTACCTCAAGCTGCAGAATTTTTGAATATATCTCCCACCTGGATTAATAACTGAAAAAAATGCAGACGGGATTATTCCTCTTTCTGTAAAACTTGGGTATACCTCCATGAACGTCGCTTGTCTACCTTCTAGTTGCCTACGCGTTCTAAGTACCGATAATAATATTTGGGGTGTAAAATCAGCAACATTAACTGCTTTTCTTCTGAATTTAATTTAGGTTAAATTCATTCATTTACAAATATTTTGGATACTCGAGAGGAACTCTGCAGGTCAAATGGTTAGCGGAGGAAAGAAAAAGGATTTTTTGGCGAATACATCAGATAGATAACAAGTTGAACGCAATGAGATATCGCTTGGGTTTTTTGTGTAATCAAATGCTCTATGTGGGCAAATGCAAATGCAAAAAAAAGCGTAAAGCTTAAATCTCACTAGAGTGCTTTCTCCATTGTCTTCTTATCGAAAAAAAAAAGATATCTTTGCGCTTTTTGCCAATGTACTTACTCCTCTCCCGTGTGCGTAGAACAGTTGGAAATACGAAGTTAACGGTGAAAGAAAGAATAACGCATCACTGGTGCAGGCAACAATCATACGTTAATTTTGCGTTGCAAATTTTCGATCCTCCCGTCGCTGCGACAGTTCAGTATCAAGCCGTATGGACGGACTCAACTTGTACAATACACAGTTCACGATCATCGAATGATACGTGAAAAGAAGAAACATAATTCGTGAATAAAAACACAAATTACGCATATATATGAAAGCGATCCACATTTGAAAGATGTTGCTGACACGCGGCTCAAAAGTGAGAAAAACACAGAATGATCACTTCGTATCAAACTGAATGAAAATTATATATAAGAAATAAATTTCACTCCGTGAAAATAGGTGAACGAAAATAACTGGAGATGAACTTTGTTTTTAAACCACCTTGCAGCAACCTTGCACTGCTTTGCAAGAACCTGGACGCACCTTTTGCCCTTCCCATTTAAGGCAATCCACTCAAAACTTTCATTTCCCTCACTTTTGCAAGGTTGAATCGCAGAACCCCATAACTGCAAAATGCACATTTATCTACGCAACCGTATGTATGCGCATCTGTCTGTCCGAAGCGTCAACTTGAGATCCACTGATGCTAGGGTGACGAATTTTGTTGGGCATAAATAATGTTACATTATAGGTCATCCTGCTTTTATGCTATATCTCACGATGAATCATCTCATCTGAAAAGTGTTGTAGGCACTGAAACGAGCGGAGGGATTCGCACGCAGTTTACACCAATTGGATTTTCATATTAGACCGGTTAATTCAGGGGGAAAAACGAATAACATGATTGCATTACTCTCCATATTTAATTTTGTGGATGGCAACTTAAGAAACTGGACGGTGAAGTGGGTGAAATGCAACGGCGCCTACCGTACGATCTCCTTTGACGAGTTTCTCCAATTCTCTGTTCGGCAAGGCAAGACCGAGCATGCATCGACATGTTCCCAAATAGACCCGTTTACCGCTCAAGAAATGGACCATTTTAAAACATTTAAATGGTTTGTTTTTAGAAGAGTTTCACCCCACTTACTACGATCATGCTGGTACACTGTGGCCATAAAAAGCTCTTATAAGTACGAGCAAACATAGCTCAATTCTCAAATCAAAAGTCGACATAAATCATCATTTCCTTCAGAATCACCAAAATTATTTGAAATGGTTATCAGCACTGAGGACTTTAGAGCGATTTGCAAAACTATGAAAGGGGATGATCTTGCAGGAAAGGTGTCTCTCATTTGAGTTCGTTTTTTTATGTCCACTAGTACGAAAACTGACAATACTGCTACTTCTTGTATGGTAGTGCTACAAGGAAAGTCTGCTTGCAGACTCTTTAGCTATCTCATTTCGGGGATCTTTTTATAGATTTCGCAGAAAAAGAAGAAAAACTAAAGTAACGCTAGCTTCCCTAACGTCCCCATTAGTTCTCACCTTCTCCACAACTTCTCACATATTGACAACCCACGCGATGAGTAAAAATGCTGCAACTACCTTTCGAGGCCCTGAATGAACGGTTCGTACTCAAGAGAAGGCTTGAAGTTTATTATTGAAGTTTATTATCATAAGTTTTGAAGTTTATTATTATCAAGAGAAGGCTTGCAGGCAATTTCCGTCATTTTATATCCCTCTTGAGCAAGTTTTAAATACTGTTAATATTCCTCATAGAATGCCGAACTAAAAGTAACTTATGCTAGATATTAGTGATTGTGCAAAATTTTGATAGCCTTTAACCGGGCACTTAGGAGGGCACTTGACTACCAACTCTTACGACCAGGCTTTTATTATGGAGCAAGGTGCACCAATTTTGCATGGTTTTCCAACGCCGCTTCTAATCGAAATTTGTACGGATTGATTTATATTATGGCAAACACGGTCAACATATAAAAAGGAGAAGAAAAACGATGCAGCATAACTCTTTTTGAAGTTTATTATTATCCACTTCTTTTCTGCCATTTCAAGCATGTTTAAAGTTTTCGGGACTAACTTTCTCTGAACTGTAATCCACTAATGCGTAATGTTGTTTATATTTCACAGGCAACGGCCAAGAGAAGAGCGTTGGCACAATAGGTGAGCAGTGAGATGGTTTGAAGTGCCAACTCAATGGGGTGCATAAAAACCCGTCGCTGAGAAAGGTGCAACGGAAGCGGCGCATAGATGTGAAAAAAAGGAAATAAGCGATACGAATTTCTGTGTGAAGGTCGGCAGTCCGACAATCGGACTCTCAGTGAACTGCTGCGGATGAACGCACCCATCCAACACTGCGTGCAACTTTCTCAGCTCTCACAAGTTGTTTCTACGAGTTAAGCAAAACGCCTCCCTTCCTTCCCCCCCCCCCCTCCCGCTCCCCCCAACCATCAGTCTCATCAAAACGATATCAGAGCCGAAAAACCTCATTAAAAAATTCACTTCCCGTTGCTAAATTTGTAATTTCCATGTTCTTATTGATGTAATAAAAAGAGACAAAAATGCCCAAGTGTAGATGTCGTCGACAAAATGCGTTACTGCACACCTCGGCATTTCCAAACAAATGCACATCCACTCCACCTTCGTCCATCACACTTTTTCATTCACAGCCTGGCAACACATAGAAACGTCTGTTGCGAGAATAGAAATGAAATGGATCTTGACAAATACTGGATGCGCTGCATAAGGTTTCAACACCGCAAGCAGTCATCTAACTAACCTTGACAGCTCAGCTAGCATTCTGGCACTAAAACAGCAGTCTAGACGAATTTGATCACTGCTGTGCAGCAGGTAACAACATCACATCGCATTGAATGGTCTGATGAAATTCGATCTCTGGTATGCAGATGGCACGACAAGTACGGTTAGAGTTTGTCGGGCTTGGTTTCTAAGTAAGTTCTGTCACTGTTATCTAGTAGCACTATAATATCAAATGCAGTGTTCTCACTGAACTGCTTGACTCTTGCGGAGGTATCACCGAGTAAAAACCGCTAGAGGTGCTGATGTCGTTTCATTCGTATTTCGCAGCCAGGAAATTTGATTGTCAGCATTCGCCAACGTGCCGAAACAGTTCACTCATCGTAATAATGCACTTCTCCTTTTAACTGTTTAGGTGTTTGCCTGCGAGATTGTTTTCTTGGTGAGACTAACATCAAACGTGTTTCAGCTAGTACTAACACTTCTTAAAGAAGTACCTCACGGGAGCCAGCAATCTCTGCAAGTAGTCGAAACAATTGAATCCAATCGAAGCTGATTAAAACTGAAGCTTGAAATTTCCTGAACATCTGACAAGTAAGTGGAATAACCCATCTAGAAGTCTGCTGACTCCTCCAGCTGTATAAATCCTCTGAAAAATCGCTTAAAACAATTTTTAAAAATAATCTTCACGTGCTTTTGCAAATGTGTCTTACGGCGATGCCTTACCTGTGAGTGTCTGTGTGTGTGCTTTTGGGTCTGTTCGTCTGCCCATCTGCCACACAGTTTCAACTTGGATATTAATGAAGCCAGCGTTAGCAAATCCGTATTGCCTCATGAACACCACACGATCAGCTCCTATTCCGCCATTCACGTTGATCCATCGTCCACGAACTCCGAATGGAGCTGTATTCAAAAGTACCGGAAATTCTGCAGGTATTTCGCTCCCCTTACGTTCCACTTTACAATCAACGGGTTAAAAAAAACGAATCTGTTATGGGTAATTTTCGCCACCATGCAGGCTAATTAAATATGCGAGCATCATTTCGTTTATTTATTGTACACTGCGCGGAATGCCAAAACCTCCTGATAGGTTTTCCACTCGTTTTATGAGTCGACACTTTTTACAACGAGAATTAGAACAATGCAAAATGCACAAAAACGTTTCAGTCCCTTTAAACATATGGAACTCGTGTTGAAATCGATGAGTCAGCTTGAATGATACCATAGGAGAGCATCTTATGGTTATAGACACATAAAACAGACTTGGTGAAACAAGGCAGAGACCAGTTGGATGTAGATCAAGCGGAAATAGTCTGCCGTACAGGGCAAGTGAAAGAAGGTCGGGATATACAGGCAGAACAAACGACTGGCCAGCATGTGTCGTGAGGCTAGTCTGAGGCGGAATCGGGAGGGTGTAAAAGGGGCTGATGATGTGCTCATGCATTCATTCCAGCTGCTAGACTGGTCTTTAGGCCGAACGGGCCTACGAGTGACCGTTAGAGTACGTGACATGAGATACGTGAATGCAGCCTTGAGTTCGACTGCGGGATCGCGCATGCGACTCAAGCTATCCTAGCGTCCCTTCCTGTTTGTCACATTACTGTATTAGTGTGGTAAGCTGCTCGCCCTTTATACCTGTGTTGTCTTGCAATTTAGTCGATCGCGGCCCGACAGAGGGCGCAGATCCTTAAAGAGACCTGGACGGCTAGACGAGCCAACAGGAGCGACCCTTACGAAACTTCAGAATTCAGTGATACTCGAAGTGAAACAACGGGAGAGAAAGATAGACCGACGTAACACCGCTTCCGATGGGCAGTACTTGCAGAGGGGCTTGAAAGGCGCTTCAGCTCATAGAGTACACTTTTTTCCCACGTACTATGCTCAGATCGTCAAAGATCATCAATGCATTAATTCGCCTTTGCACGCCAATGTAAATGTTGCAAACTGCTGAGGGTGGTTCGCGTGCACTTCGCAGACCAATGGCAGCATTTCTTTTCCAGCGGAATACGAAGAAAAAATTTAGCCTAGTTTCCTGGTTGTTTGTAACAGCTGCATCCAGAAAGAGTGCTTATGTGAAAACAGGTAAAGAGAGAAAACAAAAGATGTGACGTTGCTTCGAGTGCTTCATAGTTGGTTAAATAGTGATTATCTAATGACTTTTAAAGCAATTATCTCAAATTGAAGCAGAAAGTGCATTACTCAAACAAATAATTTAGGTATGATGCGCTCAGAAACAAACTTTTCACAGCAGCATCAATCACCACTCAACTACACCATTTATGTCATAAAAAGGTTAGAAATGACACTTGTTATGCCATTAAATAAAAAAGATTAAATATTACCGCTGATGCAGTAGAGGTCAAAGATTACCAAATTGTCGAGGATTACGCCAACGGTGACGCATTCATCACACAACGCGGGTGTGAAGCATTCTGAGATATCGCAACTGATAGAATGAGCCCGACCATACAAATTAGTGAAGTCCGCAAGACGGACAGTTTCTTTATGCAGGATGTCCGATGGAACAGTTATCAAAATATCCACTATCTATCTCTAGATGGATGTCAAACCAAGTACCGTATCACCTCTAACGATATCTGGTATGAAAGTGGGATTAGCGCAATTGCTCGAGCAAGCAAAATATCTTTATGCATTTATTGCGTTTCCACTTAAGGAAACTGAATCTGCAAGGGATATCATGAACTCAGATCTCAAAAGAGCACTGTCGTCGGTATCACCTCAACAACGCAGGCGGCGGCGAACTCAGCATGTGCATTTATGAGGACTATTCCAGAATTCGAACACCCCATACCACAAAATGTCAACAAGATGGAATCACGTGAACGATCGGCGATGCGTCCAACTCAAAAACATTGTTCGCGAAGATTCAAGAAGCAACAGCTAGTGCGCAATGATTCAATCCACCTAACATTGTAGCATCGAATGAACGACCGTTTGTAAATGTGAACAAGTCATTAAGTGCAATGTTGACTTAGGGCGCGCATATTGCGCATTTGATTCACGATGAGACACAAAGGAACTCGTCGCGACAACCATATTGCGTAGAATACCGTAAGACGATACTGTCTCACAACGCACCGCCCTCAATACCACTCCATCGAGCAAGCGTATTGTTTGCGAGCTTCTCGTCACATATAAAGGCATTGCTGAGAGCGCTTTCCACCAAAGTAAGCGGCATTTACGAGGCTACAAATCATCCGTTTATAGGTCATCCCCATAGGTGCTCAATTTCAGTGAGACTATCAGTTGGGACCCCCCTGCTATGCCCTCCGCAAGCGCCACGCAACGCTTTCCCGATGAATCATCGCTTCGGTGAAGGAGAGGAAGCCTTCTCCTTGGATCGTCCACTTCCAGACCACTCGAGGCTGGTCGTCCTTGGATATTCCCTTCGCCATCTCCAGGACGGCGACGAACTCGATTTCTAGACAGAAAGATACTGTGATCTGCTGAAGCAGAATAACCGTACTACTGGAAGATTGTTGTTCCCAGGCTCCCCTGTGCAGCCTTATTTAAAAGTACAATTAAGGGTGAGCACCGTAAACTTACAAATGAAAGGAATGATGGAAATGGTGGAATGCAAAATTTCTCATCTTCTTCTGAAAGAATTTTTGAGTCCGTCCCCTCTTATATTGAAGCTCATTTTCCAGAGGCCATCGGTTGTGACGTTGAAACGTTCGTTCTCTTCAGTCAATGACAAGATTTTCGTTCTTTCCAATCCTGCTCTTTTTCTGCGTGGTTTTTCAGGCGAATACTTTTTGCTATCATCCCACTTCTTTCTTCTCTCTAATTCTGTCCTTTATGATAACTATTTTTGTCTTCTTCACCTTGCTTTCACATTCTGAGATATAAAATACAGCAAATCTGTACCTTCTACACTGTGATTCTATTAAGTGTGCTTTGGACCCATCACATCTTTTCGCCACGGACACCTATGTCAGGAAAAACGACAGAAGGAGACACTTCAGCAGTGGGATGTTTTGCGCTATGGCAGAAATGATACAACTTACGGTAAAATGGTCGGAAAAGGTGACCTCCTCAGTAATCATGCCGTGTGAGTCGTGTTTGCACTTTCTCCTTAAGTAAAAGCACAGCCGCCTCACGCCCAATTCAATCAGTAAGGTATTCTTTAACAAATTTTTTGAAGATCTAAACAGCCGTGCAGCTCGGCCGGAATTGGATGAAAAACCGATTCTATGGCGATGGAAACCCCTTCCCAAGAGCGCGTAAATTAACTGCAACAGTGACTGGATGCTTTTGATGTTTATGACTTATCTAGTTTAAGTTTACTGAAATAATAAATTGCGCTGATTTTTCTGGTCAAGTATTGCCAGTGTGACAGTTTGAAATTAGAGGTGGCAGGCTCTTACGCATGAGTTTTATTGGGGAGGGGATCGAAAAAAATCTTTTATCTTGGACCGAATTTATTTCAGCGAGGAACCACTTTTTTCTTACAAGGGAATGGTTTTATCTGATCAAATCGAAAAGTTTATTCAACCGATGTGTCATTGATCTTTCCAGATATTAAGAAAATAAAACACACGACAGGAGCATTAAGTCGGAATATATGTGCATTAAAAATATGCAATTTATGAGTACTTAGAAGATAGACATCTATGGATTGGGAAAGGGGTAATGAAGCAGCTACGGCTAGTATATCAACTAATCATCACCCAAATACTCATTAACTCACTGCTTGAATCTTTCGTTTTCAATACCGTCAGTTTTGCATCGACCGTAGAGATAGCGGTGCCTCGTTTTGCATCGACCTGCTGGACTAAACAGTAGAAGTTTGAGTTGTGCATTCGTCCGCTTGTGTTCCACCTTTCGCGTAATTTGAGGCGATGAAAGTCTCCTGGGCTATCTACCTCAGCTCATTTGTAATATGCTGAAGTGATGAAAGTTTTAAGGTGGCTGAATTTCCGCAAACAGTGGGTCTCTCAAATAGCATGTTCTATTAGTTTTGAAGGACGCGCTTGTTTCTGGCTGCAACGGGCTGCATTAAGAGACAAAACATATTCGAATTTCTCGTAACACATTTGCTTTCACGCCTAATGCTCAAATTATCGCCTCTATGAATGTAGGTGAAAATTCGAACCCAAATATCCTCAGCATGAATTCCTCCGCCGCCTAAGCATCTAAACTTTCGCCATGTCGCTAGTGATGTGTGACATAATAATGATAATATGACGCCCGTATGTGACGCCTCCAATACTAACTAAGTTTCAGAGTTGCTCGACTTATGCGTTTTGCATCGTAGAGAACAAAATTTAGTTGTAACTCTAAAGAGGATATTTACACGGTGGATTTCTCATGATGGAATCTCAAATTCGGCTCATCAAGCATCTATAATCAAAATAAAATGTGCAAAGTGAACATTGAAGCAGGAAAAAAAAAATTCGTTGCGAAAAAGAGTTTGAGTAAATGAAGAGGAGAATCAAACAGAGCGAAAAAAAACTGCTGTTCGTGAAAAATTGCGAGTGAAAAAAATCAGCGTTTTGTATTCCGCTCATATGAACATTCACTTTCTTAAATAATCAACAAATAATTTTCATATTTCAACTGTTTTTGGCTGCCCGTATCAATTTTTACGAAGCATTTGTCTTCCTATAATTCGACCAAAGTAAAACAGTAATATTATCGATGTTGAATTCAAGCAAATATTCCCGAATACCTGTAACTCTTGTTGAGTTTAATGGATCAGTATGAAAGATGGGATTTGACTATTAATACGTCGTACCCATAAATTTTTGTAGCCAAGGCTCAAATAGTTACATTGTGGAATTATGGGACACAGATATGGGCAAAAAAACGATATCGTCGCGTAATGCGCTTTGCAAATGCAAATATGCAAAAGTACGCATTAGGCCCGATGATAATATGAAAAGTCACCTGCAGCACAATATAAGAGGAAATCGTGGTTGTGCTCAAACGATTGCTGTCTACATGAACTAAAGCGCTTCACTTACCTGTTACCTTAGGTTATGTCACAATATAGAACCAGTGCAACATGCCTCTGGCTTTTACCTCTGCTATCTCAACCTCATATTCGCATATGTGCTACCTATTTATGTTGACACTAAAGAGCAATACTGGATACTGGTGCACAGCATACAGCAATACTTTGCGTACAATCGACTGTCCGATTCCTGAGCTCGTAAGGGGCGGGGTATTCTGTTAGTTAATCGAGGAGGCTCAATTCATCATTGTATCATTTTGCGAGCGAAAATGATCAGGAAGTTATAACAGTACAGCGAAAAACAAAGGTGTAGAAAATTTTTTTGTGTCCCTCGTTGGACCCTGCAGAATACCTCGGCGGACTGAGATGCCCTCGCTTATCGGAGTATGGTCACGTCCCTTGCAGGTTCCGCATCTCACCAGATGATGTATCGATCCCATGAAGGAATAGGTGTCTTCGTCGCATGAGTCCCCGATAGGGAAATCTGTCAAAGATGCGCCATTGTTTCTTATGAAGGTGGGAATCAAACAAGATCCCGACGGATGCATCAAATGTAACCGGAGCTCAGCGAGAACCCTGAGTAACCGCAGAACTATAAACTCGAGCAGCAACTTTAGCGAGATTTCAACTAACAGATCGACGAATTCAAGTAAAAGAATACTATCACTGTATGAAGATAGTAACAACGGCGAGAAATTTTGCGACCATTTGGTCGTAAATCATCAGTCAAGAACCTCTTGTTTCCAACTTCTCGCACTGGTTTCCAAGTGATCACCTATGCGTTTACCGCCTATGCCAAAATGTGATCCTTTATCACCTTTGATTGCTTATTTATATCAAACAGGTTCAATCTCAAAGGTTGCAGCATATAGTCAGATGATGTGTTGAATTAATGACGTCCTACATACGTGTTCGTATGCTATTTAAGGATAGCATACTGTGGCGCCGTCCTACCAATGTGCATGTGAGTATCCGTCTGTTATTTCGGTGCCTTGATCTAGAAAATGGTTTAATCTAGCCTTGTGCTAAGTACAGTATATGACGTAGAGCGGTCTTCCACATTATTCTATACGCTGGTTATTTTACGGCGGAGAAAACTTGCGTGCATTTCATATCTTTTAATTTTTCATTTCATATGATGCTTTTTAATAACTGAAGCATTCATGGATTTTTACAGGAATCGTTAGGCGATTCGAAACACAAATGCCCATAACTATGCCATCTTCTCCGTAACGCTTTTGTGCTTGTCGGCTTTCGGTATTGCGCTGTGCTGTTGTAGGATTTTCATCAGTTTGCACACAAATTGAACGAAATAGAAAATGCTTTACAGCAACAAATACAAGCTGGAGGTGGAGGAAAGATGAACGGTATTATGAGCCTTCCTGCCGCTAAATGTGGTAAAGCAGTTCTTTAATTGATACTCATTTCAAACGTGACGCATATTTGCACAATAGAGTTGCATGCAGAAACAAAGCATATTTTCGATGCGACCTCTCCCAATTGTTATTGCCAAAGTGTGCAATAATAGAAAGGACGACAAATGATGTTTGTTTGCTTGTCCAGCATTTCCAGCATTCTCAGTCCGCGCGGCGGAAAAATCAGAACGATGAAATTTCTTTTAAACCAGAATTTAAGTGGTTGAAAAAAGTTTTTTGCCTCATTTCATCAGCCGTTGAATCATCATTATACGAATTTTTGCACAATAATTCTGCAGTCAGATGGAACAAAAGAAATTGTAGGAGAAAGAGCGGAATGTTGGTAAATTCTCTAGAAAGCTTTCACATTGACGAAAAATGCAAGTCAACGGAAATTAACAACTTCGTAGATTTAGAAGTTGAGCAGTTTTGCATAGTGTCGACTCGAAAATATCACCAGCAGCTAGCAAGGGTACAGTGCCACAAACCATTTGTAGCTCTCCATGCAGTGCATCACAAACGACCGCCGACGAGTCCACAATGCACGTGTTTCGCAGTGCGTGGATGTCAGGCGTCTTATTAATGCTAATCGGGGCACTGAACATTGTCGTTGGAAGGTGAAAGCCCAAACCGTTTTCTAATGCCTCAAACGAAACTGCTAAGGGGCTACACTGACATGGACCTTCGGATGCTGCGCCGCAGCGACCACCAAACTTCGAGTGCATCCGAACATGCCTTTTGACGATAATTCGGAATCGCTAACACAAGGTTTTCGCGGATCCGCGAACAATTCCCGAATGCCTCCGAAGCTGATGTCCTAAATTCGGAGACCCTCGAATTGCTTTCGCAGGTCATCGAATTTCGGGGTTCCTAAAAATAATTCTCGAGAGCAACTCGTGGTAAATTTTTCTGGGGGCCAATATTTATGGGTCTCACAACAACCGCAATTTCTATAGCATAAACTACTACTGTTTTTTCTTGAGTTTGCTCTAAGGCCATTTACTGTACAAGTATAGTCTGCGTTGCGTAAATCAGAGACTTCTAAACCAAGTAAAGCGGAGGCGCCGAGTTGCCTGCGTTGCTTGACACAAAACTAGAGGCACGAAAAAAAAGTCAAGTAAAAGAGCGCTTCGAAAATTTGAATGAAAGAGCGCTTCGAAAAAAAAAAAGAATGCAATACGGTTCATAAAAATATACCATTCCTCCATCTCAACAACTCTTTCCGTTTGCTGATACAAAGCTCAGGGAGAACTGAAGTGAAAACTATCGAATAAACTTTCAGACCTATAAGTTTTGCAAGCCAAGTGCAAATCATGCACCACAGGCCAACATTCTTGGCTCAGTGGATCCAAAAAAAAATTTCATGGGAATTTGACGAATTCTTCAAGATTCACATGAGAACATCGAAGGTATTGTAGAGTGCTAGAGTAAATAGCATATCGAACGGAACCTGACGACCTTAAAACAACTTCAAATTCGACCATTTTAGGCTGAAACGAAGCGTCACAACATGCAGTGTACGGGTAATCAAAAATGCTCCACGCAATTATGTTGTAATAGAGAGTGTACAGTTTGCAACTATGGACGTTTTGGATGAAAGTTCAGAAGAGTGCAAATGGCAGTTGCGAGTTGGAGCAATTTCTAAACCGAAATCTTTCTCGCTCTTCTCGCTCACATTTTTTCGTTTATTTTTCCATGTCGGAACATTGAAATAAAAATGAACAAATTAAATGCAATTTTTATATCCAAATATTAAATGTCATCATTTGAGGTCGGCAAAATCATACCGAACGATCGAAGGAACATATACGTTAGAGAAGTGAACACGCGGAATGTAAAATTCGAAGTTGCGAAATGCCTAAATGGCACTTTTTCTGATCATTCGATGAAAATACGAAGGTCATTTTGCAATAGGTGGAAATATATGATGTGCTGGCATAGCGAGCTGCGATTTTTTTTTTGGTTACCTGAAAATAGCTCCCATACAACGGATCATTTGTCAGCAGCATCATTCATAAAGAATGCGAAAAGTTGATCCATAAGAGCGCCTTGCCATCCGGCTGATTGTACCAGAATTTTTGGACAGCAAATCTCCAGCCCATATCCCCAGTTATCTGCTTAAGAGCGAAGGTTACATTCTTTTAATAACAACCTGGACATACCATACACATTGAATTAATGCAGAACCTTTTGGCAACTTAAAACATCGATCCCTTAGGCGCCATCGAAACAGTCTTCATTCAACGCCAACATCCATTTACTCAAAGGTGACAGTAATTCAGAAGTGATTGAGAGTATTGGCATAAACTCGCGTTCTCAGTTGCCATATGCTCAAAGATGGGATCGCTGATAACTACTCCTTTCGTCTTATATGCAAAGGGTGCAAAGTTATCAATTCTTCTGTTCTTCGGAGGCTTTTTATTCAAAACGGCATATAATATAGTGGATTTTTTGAATGGGTGCACTGAGCTGCATGAATGGTTCTGTAAGGGAGTTTGACAGAGGTTTCACTCAAAACTTGACTAACTATAGTTTTTCGAGAAGGAATTGAATGCAGATAAATGTTCGTAGACAGCAGACGCTTCTGATAAAATTTCAGTGACCGAAACAGCGAAAGCAAAAATACTCGATGCCTGCGAAATCGAAAAAGGATTTCGAACAATCGCAGTATGGTATTGTTCTTCTTTCTGCGTCAGTTATAATTATGCAAATCTCCATGTTGACTTAGTTTTATCTCGAAAAAATCCTGGCGTAATCGCTTGCTGAAAGGTTCACATTACTCCTGGCATCGCTTAAAAGAGTGACGTCACTGTTGTACGACAATTGGATTACGCAGTCCCCATGTCGTCGACATAACAAAATGCCGAATGCAAAACGCCGACCTGTCAGAACACCGAATGTGAAATGCTGATTTGTTGAAATTTTGAATGCCAGACACTGACTTGCCAAAGTGTTGACTCGCTTAGTGGAAGAAGCAATTGCAGGAAAACATATGAAACGAGAATTAGAGGAATGACGATTGCGAAATACTCCTGTGGCTCAAGCTTCCGAACAAACATAAAAATTGTCATGATTGACACCGATAGCGGCTGAATGAGCAAAATGCGACTTTATGCCTCCCAGCCTATTGGATGAATGCAAATAGGTATTGAAAAACATATTCAGCACTGTCCAAAATTCGGAACAATCGTGGTTAATTTAGCCCGCGAAGTTTACCATCGATTTATTTTATTTTCGCTCGTCCTCCGCATACATGTTTCGTTAACTTTGCTGTAAAATATATTTTTCAGCAGATGGGTCAAAGCTTTGGGAGGTCGGCATTTTTGCAGTCGGAACGTAACATCGTGCTCAGGTCACGTTGTAGTGGTCAATCAAATTGATCAACCACATTCACTATGAAATGCATGAAGCAAACAAAAGCAAACAACTTGAACAAAAAAAGCCATTTCTTTGCGCAGTTAATATGGCGCACTGCAATGAATGGCCTATTACAATGACTAACCAGCAACGACTCAAGGAAGTTTTTCTAGTAGGACAGCCAATAGACCTGGGGAACGATAACTTAAGATTATACGGAATCTTACATTTAAGCACAAAATTTTTGAGCATTTCAAATCTGAAAGTGTTTTTGCGATTGAAAGATCAATTTGAACGTTGGGGTGACTGGTTAGCCTATGATGCAAAGTGACTCATCAGACGCTTCTCGTGTTAGTGAGCTTTTTTTGAGAGGACTATATAATTTTCGCTGCCTCTTAAAAGTTAAAAGTTTAAAATGCAGTTGAAAATGTGCCCGAGGTGTGCTGAACATCTTTCCGGCAATAAACAATGACTTCCTGAAATATCGCTTCACGAAATATATTACCATCTAAGATAGCGAGCATTTTCTTTAACGTCCTCCAAAAGCCTTAAGGTTGCTACGAATTTATGCCACTCAAAGTCTACTTGTGCGGGATCATGTTATCGCACCTTCCAACCGCCGCAGACCAACAGGTTCCCTCACCTTTTAGATGCCTCTGGCACCTATGCCCTCAACTGCAAGTTTTACTGCCGCGTTTGTGGCCGATATATGTAAGTTCAAAAGCACCTTCAACTAGAATTTTTGCGATTTCCGCCCTTCCCACATCCTTGACATGTCTTGGAAGGGACGCAGCGTACGCATTGCAGGTCGGTTCCGGAACGAACTCCACTGCAGACTACAATCCTCCGTTAATATATGGTTGACGCAACTGCTTCGACCTAAATGTGCTTTTATGATGGCTTTCTATCGATGCGCTAATAGTTAATTGGAGTTTACTTTAGCAGGGTATCGCGCGCTACATCAGCTATAGAGTCACGGCATTGTTTGGCGCCTACCATAGAAAGACAGCTATACAAACGAAGTGAACTAGTCCCTTAGTGGCTTCACAAACATACGGATAGCAAGCTTAACGAGGCGGATAAAGTATGCACAATCTGCACGCACATTAAGCTTCACATTTCCCGTCTTATTCCAGCTAGGGGAATCGAACTGCGTGTACAAGCCGAGCAAAGAGTCATTCTCGCTGATCGCCGCCTCCCGCGATATATACACATGAGAGTGGCAATGATAATTTACGAATGAGCTGTAGGAAAAACGATTCGCCCTTATACACATAAATTGCTTTCGTAGAGCCGATTTGAGTACGCGAACGGTCCATGTCAGCTTCCGACCATATTATGTGCAATGTCTTGGTATCCTTTATTTATATATCTAATCATATATATATATATATATATATATATATATATATATATATATATATATATATATATATATATATATATATATATATATATAGCATGCATATCTATAATGATATTTACATAGCTCGTTTTCAATAACGGGAACCAATGAAAAGCCGAAGAATTGCTGAACTATGGTCAGTATCCACGGCCCCCTAACCAACATTTTTCTTGCGTAAGATCCCACGATTTATCGCTGACGGCAACGCATCCTTCTTACTTTCCTCTCCTTCTAATTTCAGAAAATAGAACAAAAATATGATTCTGTCAGCGTCTCGGGAACGTTTTGCGCTGCAGTATGACTGAAGCTATTATCACACTTTAGCAATGGATATTTCACCGCGAATAAAAGTCTAAGCCCTAAGCAGATACACCAAATGATTAAGAAATAATGAAGCACGATAGAGCGGTTGACAAAATATATGTCTGTCCAACGGAATCCTTTAAATCAACTGGCTGCATCAATTTTCAAAGAAAGCAACGGACAAATGCATATTGAAGAATAACCTGAGATATTGGCGATTATTGAAGGACTAATTTAAAACTCTATTTTATCCGAGACAGATTTGTGTGCCAAGCGTCGTGGCGTATTTATGGGTCCATCGCTTATAAAAATAGTGAAATTTATCCTGGGCAGTCAACCTGCAATGCAATCTTTTGTCGAGGATTGTAAAAAATATGCGCATATAATTCATGCGACACATTCAAAAAGCAAGATTAGTTAAATCGGCACATGAAAATGGGCTTGAGAAACCATCGCAAATTATGTGCGTCAAGATTTTGTCCTACAACTTAATCTCTTTGCTCACGAATTCCAACTAATGAGCTTTGCATGCGGTCATTGCACCATCTGAACATAATATGTACAATAATAGATATTTGGTTAAATTGAATGAGTTAAGAAGCGAAAAGCGTTATTTGTATGGTGCGGTAAGAGTGACCTTCGCAATGAAATTCTCGAGAAAAGAATGCCGATAGATACGTCGCGTAAAAGAATGGAACGCGAGGAATGCGATGGCTTCGACGCGTGAACGGCGTTCATCAGAAACAAATGTGACGATGGTTTTTGAGAGGATCGTTTGAAAATTTGTCATGATGGGCAACGGTACGGGGAAGGACCAAAAAAATTAAAACATAATTTGATTCAAATTCATTCAAAAGAGGGAATTCTCATTCCTCTCCGAATTTCGAGGGACTCCATTCAAGCAGAGCCTCGCTTTTTGCAAATTCAAAAAATATTTCTAATATTTCTTAGATGAGATTTTCATCACCAGCAATTTTTTAATATTTCACAACGATTTCCTATCAAAAAACAAGCCACCTGTTCAGGGAAATTTTATGCGAAGTAAACAGAAACGAATAAGAAATCGAGAATAACCCAATGTTCGGGCGATCTGTTGTGCTTGAAAATAATTAAGATGATCTTATACGTTAAGTAACACTACTGAACACAAACCAATTTGCAGTCATATGCAACTCCGTAGTGAGAAGAGCTGGGAAATCGAACCAGAGGAGTTGGATCGATTCACATTTCAGCATACCCTTCTCATCTGACCAAGCGCTTTCACAGATTACCGATATCAACAAAATACTCCCTCATATTTCATCTAGTCTTACGTCCCATAGAGACACTCTAGGAAGACTGATTTCTGATGACTGATTGGACTGCTAAAGCAGTCCAATCGACGATAAATATCCGCAAATTTTTGATGCTTTCAAATACCTACACCTGATTTCGAAAGTGCTGTATCAATGTGAAATATGGCATTTGGGGCTCCACTGCCTATTTTCCAGCCGGAAATTTTCGCTACTCTAGCGTTGCCCTTTCGAAGTTAAAGCCACCAGGCATATAGATAGATGTACGCATACGCATGCGTAGACACAACATCACCATGTTGAGCACTTGCAAAAAAAAGGTTCTTCTATATTGCACCGGTCGCAAGATTTTATTAGGCAACAACGCTGCTAAGGAATACACTTCTGTGTGACAGCACTTTGCTTGCCACTTTGTACCATATTAGCAGGGACACCTTGTCCCTCTTTAAAGGCATGCTCTATAACTCTAAATGCCTGTAACCTCTGATAGGCAGCACCCTTGGAAGTGACGGGTCCATCTTTCAAAAACAACCACTGGTTCCCTAACAGCGAGAAATACTTTAGCGTCATAAAATGCAGCGTCAAAGCAAGTTATACGGGATGAAATATTACCGGAATCGACGTCCACTGCACGAAGACATCACCCTTGCTGCGTTCCACCACGCCCATAGAAGGGAGGCTTTAAATGTTTTTAATAACCTTCTTGACAGAGAGAACCTTCCGAAATTTGTGAGTTATTCAAAAACCTCATACTATATGATTAAATTCTAGTCCTTTCCACTGAAAACAGCTACGACGTGAAAGAACCGAAAAGAATAAAAGAAAAGAAGGAAATATCAAATGCGAGAGGAAAAAAGGAAAAGATAAGCATCACTGGGTACTGAGCAAATAAGGTTCTATCGAAAAAGGAAACGGGCACTTGGGTGTCGGACACTGTGCGCCGCACTGTAAAACATTTTAGGTAGAAAGGCAAAAAGTTTTTTTTCATACTGCCTCCATGCGGGGTCAAGGATCAAGGTCTAGCCTTTAACAGCCGACGGGTCAAGAAATCTCTGCCTTCGAAAGATTTGCGATTTATACAGCTTTGAAATTAGTAGACAATATTCCCCTCGTCTAACCTCTTTAATATGTAGGCAACGTCACGACGAAGCAAAAGAAGCATGTTTTCTCTGTATGAATTGTTAGGATCTGGTGCAAGGACTGCAACTGTGAAAATATTTTCTGCCTGATGAAACGAAAGCTCTGAGGTTCAATAACAGCGGGAATCAGATCATAAAATGGGAGAAGAAGAATGGGGGTTTGTTCTGGAGAGATGGTATAGATTTTCGAGACGAAGCATGAAAGAGGCCTCGGGAACCACTTATAAATTGCGGGCCTTCATTTTAAATCTCTCTGTGTAATGTAAAACTGACAGGCAAAGAGAAAGAGCCTTCGTAATGTGCTGGCCAACTGAAAGCATTTCAAAGGAGAAATTCGTGCTGCGTCGTGATGGAAGAATGCACCTCAAGATTGCTTAAATCGAAAAAAATAGTGGTTTAAAATCACTAGCTAGAACGTCATGCAAAAAACTCATTCAGCTCTTCTTACGCTTCGATGGAGAGGTCCTCCACAACAGCAATGGTTCATAAGCATAAAGTGGATGAAATATATGAACCTGAAAAGTGAATCTGTTGTTCCAAAGAAAGCTCGCTGAATATGAGAGTTCAGTCCCAAATTACGTCGCTACAACCTTTGATGTGTTCTGTCACGAGAAAATGCTCTTGAAATTTGAAAAATATGGCGTCGTCGGGTGTTTTCTAACATGGGATGGGGGCATTCTGACGAGGATGAAGTTTCCGAGGAAGAATTGGAGATAGCTATTTTGTTCCGCATTCAGTCCCTAGTGGTGTGCCACAAGTGCCTTGGATTCTGTCTCGTTCCTCATATATTCACTAACATTGTTTCCGATACATGTTCTGAGCAGCACTATGTTGTTTGCTGAAAACCTCAAAATCTATCGTCCATTGCACGATCTTGACTAACTTCCATATTTTGCAACGAGACTTCAATAAATCCGCCGAATGACCGGAACTATGGGATGTAAATGTTTCCCACGAAAAATGTGATGTACTTCATCTCAACTTTCGGCATAGGTATTTTCTCGGGTTAGATGAGCTTCTTCCAACTATAAATGGTGTTCACGACGCTGGTACTATATTCGACCCTAAACTACACTGGACGCTGCAGTGCTCTACCGCTGCTGATGAATCGTAGAAAATTGCAAATTGCAAACTGCACTGCCTGTTTTACTGCAGGGATGTACGCATTATCAAAATACCCTCATCGCCTACTGCCGAACTATTTTGGTTCGCCGCACCCCTGTATGCTTTGCTTATTTTGTTGCTGATATCAGGTTCCTGGAGACTATCCGGGAAACGCTCACCTCCATCGTTTCTCGCAAAATTTATCGTGGTTCATATCAGCCTGACTACACCACCAGGGAAAAATGCTCGACTTCGAGTATTAAATGTCTACTGACCTAAATTGCAGTTTCTGAAGGCTTTGGGTCTTTCTTTATTCTTATAAATTTTTTTCGCTTTCCAACTTAGGAATGTTGAAGTAAGTAAGTAAAAATAAATAAATCTCTCTTGGAAACAGCAAAATCAATCAGCACATAACAAACAGTTCATGCGCACTCCATTACGTAATACTGGAAAGGTGAGTTAGCACGATATGCGCTTTTTGCGTCCCGCTAACCTGACGTTTCAGTTTCACAATCCGCAGCAACCTATCCTTAGTGCTCCATTCTTTTGCCAATCGAGCAGTCTGAGAGGAATGCAAATTTTCCGACACCTTCCGAAGTCTAGTGCTGTCTCCCAGATTAGTGAAACAATGTAAAACATGGTATCAAGTTGCGACATTATAATCACCGAATTTCGTAACATGAGCGTTAAGGCTGACACCTTGAGACCATCGGATAGACAGACACATAAATAACGCAGAGACATACAAATACGACAACGTACTTAGGCAAAGGACGCTTGCAAAAGAGCATAAAACGATGTGACAAGTAAGCTGACATTACAGAATTTTGCATTTCAATTGACACGACCAACCGACTGTCCGAGAGCTCAACAGTGCGATGTATTGCGAAGAAGGAAACTCCAGCTGGAACAGAGAAACAAATTCATCAAAGAAAGAAAGGGTCACAAGGCCTGGAAGCTGGACAAAAAGACAGACATGGAAATGAATTGGCCAACTCTGCAGGCATCTTCGCCTTTGCACGGCCAGGTTAGCTGAGAAAAGAAATTAAGCGAAAATTACACAGTCAATCAGATGCTTACATGGCTTTCAGCCAAGCAGCATATAAGCACAAGCAAGAGGTGGGGACATGAGAAATATTATGGAAGAAGGGGTGAGGTGAATTACACAGACCAAAAGAAGTAATGGGGAAGTGCACCTGAAAGGACGGTAGATGCACCATAACGCCGAAAAATAGACCACTCTCAGGCATCAATACTGATTCAAAACAATAGCATTGCAACTCTGACGCGAAAAAAGTTCGAGCAAAGCGAGCTTGTGGTATACAGTTGATCTTAATTAAGAAATGATATTTCGCTCGAAATAGAGCTGCAATGCTTCTTTCGGGAATCTTTGAATACGAGCTCAGAGCTGAGAACAATAAATGCTAAGTAAGTTACGAGTAGTTAGCGGATCAAGGTTGCTCTCGGTTTCTGAATCACCCTCGAGTGGAGAACTGCATCGAAACACGTCGTTAATCTGAATTCCTCGGCGTTCTCTCAAGCTAAAGTCGAGATGAACAGACAAATACGCAGAGAGAGGGAGAGAGAAAGAATGAATGAAAGTATAATACCTTCTACATTGTAACACAAGCGAACATTGAATGTTATAGCAGTAAAACGAAGGTCGACATAAGCAAGAGAGGGGATGCGATACCGAACAGAGACGCTATCGAAACCGCACTTAGATCTCGGTTACGCACTTCCGTTCACATAAATCAACAAAACAAATTTGTCTGCAATGATTGCACACATATGCAATTCTCGTAATTATATTGTTCACGCGAAGCGCACCTATTTTTACTCATCCTCTCGTTTTATTTTCCTCCCCTTCTTGCAAACCTCATATTTTAAACTGCATCCATTGCTTATATTTTTGTTTCGCATTTTGGCGTTTTCTTGTTATGTCTTATAGCCTAATTTCTTGATGCACTTTATGTGCCGGTCGTCGGTCGTGTACCTATGTTTTTTTCTCTTTCTTCACTGCGTCTCCATATTTCTTCTATGTTTTTCACAAGGGATGATTTATGTTTCCCTTAAATGAAACTTTGAACAAATGAAGAAAAATTTTTTCATTATTTCGCCTGGCTCTCTGCCCAGCTAAAGCATTTCAATTTGAATTTTGAAGGAAGAACCTATAATTTGTTTGAAGCTCCACTGAAACTCCGCTTATTAAAAAAATGCCCTTTCTTAAAGTTTTTGTCGCAATTGTGTTGAAGACGAGAAAGACGTGATTTTTATTACCCCACACTATTACTGCGACCATTTTAATGCAACTTTCAAGAGTGCAAAAACTTTATACAACTTTCTCATTGAATATTTTAAGAAGGCTCTTGATCAAACGCTGCAGCGTGCTAAAAGAGCTCGCACGACAGCGTGCTAAAGTTCCCCTTAATAAGCTACCCGCAAACAAGAAATGCGCACGATCGTGACCCCTATTTCTAGTGACTCAATCATTCGCACCAATCTTTTACAAACAGCTGGCTTTTATTTGACTTGGCACATCGCTTTTCTAAGAATACAATGAAAGTGATTCAAAGTATTACGTTAAAATATTTAGAAAATGTGGTAAAATATGCTGCATCCGTAACTTCTTTCGCAGTCATAGATTAACCTGAAGCATAACGTGGGAGATCATGCGTTGATGAGCACCACACCTACCACATTTAACAACACTGTTCTCAGTGATCTCCGACCGAAATTACCAAATATACAGACAGATTTACACATGCACGGACCCATAATAACAGACAACATATGTTACTTACGTACGGACAGGGCGCTGCCGAAATGCACATTGCAAATAGAAATTTGGAAGAAGGCAAGGAGGTGCGAAAAACGCGTTTCAATGCTCGTCCAAAATTTATTCCGTCAGCGTGGAATTTATTGTGCTGATCAAGTGGAGCATCAGGAAATGTGCTGAAGTTCGCTAGTTCGGCTTTCACAAGACTTGCAACCGAATCTTCTAAGAGCAAAAATCTCAAGAAATCGAAAATGAAAATGACCATTGGGATGCTGTTTAAAAGCGCAACAAATGCATTAAGAATTTTCTAACAAGTGGCAAGATAGACGAAAGTACTGAAGGACATTCGTTCCTGCAAAATTCCATTCCTTTTCTTGCCAAATCCATATGCGTCAGAGGTTGCCAAACAACAGCAAATTTTCAAATTCTTTAAGTGTCTATAGACGATGTGAACGAATAAAATTCAAGGTTTGCACATGATGCAGATAATGTTCATCAATTTTTGTAACTTCAACTTCAATGGTTACTGAGTTGAAACTGCCGCACGGCCAGACAGACATAAAGAAGATGAAGTTCTATGGCGCATATGCCTGTAGTGAATATTGCGTGGCAAAATGATTAAGCGAAAAGCACACTTTCTTAATGCAAGTTTACTACAGCGCATGAAAGCATGTGAATGAGGGCCCTTAGGCGTGCACCTATCCCCCTGATTGTGTTGTCGCGTTGTTTTTTTTGTCTTTCGTGTGCCTTTAAATTATGCCTCAATAACTCAGTTTTGATGTTTAGCTGGTATAACATATATCTCGAACATTAACATATCATAACACCTGCGCAATCTCTTCACTTCCTAGTTGCCACTGGGAACTTCATCTTACGTGTTCGCACACAATAGCACAAGCTTTTTTGGTCAATACATGATGATAGAAATAGAGGAAGAAATGTTTGCGCTTTGTTTCGTCTCGCTTCAATTTTGGATGAAATGATCTGCAAAAATATAGTGGATATTTCATTTCCACCATGTGACCTTAAGCCATATACTTGCAACTCAACTACAGAAATAAAACCTGTAGGTAAAAACTGCATTGAATTATCCTAGCGCCTTTTAATATTTATGCATAAAAATACTTGTCTTACAAGAATTAGAAGAAAAAGCAAAGCTTCACCGTCTCTTTCAGCACACTCAAGAATGAAGCTAAAATATACCTGCTTAAAGAAGCCCAAGAAGCTGATGCGTAAATAGGAAACGAGGAAGAGCCTCATTTAAGTGCAGTTCTTATGAACTCGCATTAGGTGTTTTTTAAATTAGTGCTGCACTCTGCTTTGTAAATTACTGCTATACAACATCTGCAGCAATAAATGCTCTGAAACATCGCCACCATAAGTGGAGAATTTCCGCCATTCACTGCACTAGAACAACGCTCGGAGGGACAAGTCATCGAATGGCAAAAAACAACTGCTGCAATGTACAGCAGCCTTATGCTACTGTAGCAAAAACAACAACGAGAACAACAACTCCCCTGATTCTCGATGAAGGAAACGTCACTTTCAAAGTAATAGCGCATTTCTTAAGCTTAACCAAGACTTCCTGATGCGACCAGCGAGTCGGGAAGTAAGTTTATTGAAGGAGCTATCATTGATGTATTCGAGGATAGTATAAAGACAACGGAAGAACATCTTCGTCGGGGACAGGAGTGGCATAGATACGTCGACGTTGTGGCCAATACTGAATGCAAGGATTCAAGCAAAATGTTAGCGTAGGTCTATTTTACACAAGTAAGCGTTTGTGCGCACCTCTCTCACATCCACCAACGATACGTCGCTTCACAGGAGGCCATTCGTCAAAATCACTTCGAGAACACACCCCTTCCCACATAGTTCTATACTTCTTTCCTAATCAAATGGATTACATTTCACCAACCCCTCCCCCACCCTTTGCTAACCCTCCCTTATGTCCATTTCCGCCTACTCCCGCCTCATGCACAGTACGAACAGCATACTTCGCAAACAAGCCGCTTGATAATGCGACGGCGAACGGAAAATATGGGATCGGAAGTCGCATAGATCGTGCAGTGTTTCGCTATCGAATCGAAAAAACATTCACAAATGTTCCAAAACTTCAAGGCAACTAAAATAAATCACAAATTTTGAAATGGGCGATGGTTTCGTCAAATGCCATTGGATATAAGCGATTCATTTTGCTGCACTAATGACGAAATGCATGATACTTTGGAATGTCTCGAGAGAGATAGAGAGAGAGAGAAAGAAAGAAAGACGATAAACGAAGCATCCATGTGTTCCTAGCAGCTCGAACTCCGTCATCCCTTCCGTCTACCTAATACCGTTCTAATGTGCTTGTTCAGCTCTTATCCTCTGCATAAACATAATTACAACTGTGCACTTATTATAGTTTAATGCACGTGCTTGAATCTATAGAGTACGTAGTTGAAAATCTGACATAAAATATAACATTAGTGGAGGATAGTGTACAATAGTATAACATGTCGATTTCGATATTATTAAACAAGCAAACCTAAGTTAGAATATGAAGTTAAGAAACCATTCTGAGCACAACAAGTTCGGAATAACTCATTATATGTTCGACGAGTTTTAATTAATATTCGTTTTTGCTGCGATATTTTATTCGTTCGTCCGAATAAAACAATGAAGAAACATTTGGTGAGCATTATGCCATCGGAAACCGTTGAAAAATTCACTGCCACTCTATACTAGCGAGTATAATCGACATATTCGACATATGGCTTCAACGATTTAATTGCAACTATATTCACATTCCCCATCTCAAAGAAGTGAAGCCGACTATTTTAGTAAAGGTTGGTAATGACATAAAAATTGGACTGACGATAAAATTGCTATAGAAAAATGAATCGGCCAATAACGACTAATCAGCCGAAGTCGAATTACTTTCGACATCAGAAATTATGTTTTAAAAAAGAAGCACTCAGTTCTCGTCACAATCGACTATTTTGAGGGTCGTCGTGTAGAAGTGAAATAACACAGTAGTATAACGATAACAACTAAACGCAAAGTGAATATTCGAGAATAAGACTAGTGAATATTTCAGAGCAATTAAGGTGCTCAGAGTTAATCGCCTGTACTGGCTCTTTCTTGCACGCACTGCTGTGTTGCTTTAAAGTAATATTTTTTACACCGTGTTGTGTAAAAAAAAAAATTTTTTTCTTGTATTCATTTGTAATCGATAGGTGCTGCTCACCTATTGCTGAAAAAGAAGTACTCTTATTGCACTCTTATTAACTTCAGATTGTCTAATGAACGGATTCGAAGAATGACCTAATTTTAAAAAAAATGGATTTTCTCGAACTTCGTCGGAAAAAAAAGACTAGGTAGTGCGCAGAACATAATATTTGCTACTGCTGAGGTAATCACTTGGAGTGTGACAAATAGAAGGGCGGATGACGTGAACGTTATGAAAGAATGTTACACTGAAATGGGAAAACGTCCAACAGCGGCATCGAAATTGCAGAAAAAAAAATGATGGAAAATATTTCAATGCCAATGACAATCGCACATCTTTGTGCGTTTGAATCAATATCATAACAAATATTTCGAACTGATTCTCCACTGGACTAACAAGAAAGTTCCACTTAAAGGTATGAGCCAATCGTGGAGACGATGAAACGCTTCAACTACTACCTGTATGCAATTGTTAGTAAACACCTATCATCGATGGTCAGTGACGAAGAATTTTAAGTCGCTGTTTTCTGAAACAGCTGAAGTGACTTGTCGGAAAAAAAGCTTTCATAGATCTGAACTATGAGGGAACGATTTCCCGTTTGTTTGAAATAGGAAACAGAATGGGTAATTGAATCAAAGAACGATTAAACTGAATGATTCCACTTTAGTCGTCATTTGAAGAGATCGGAAGCATATCTTTGTTCGACAGCTCTCAACAGATTTCGATAAAAATTAAATAGAGGAAAACAATGAACTGATTAGGTAATTGAGAACTCATAACAGATTAAAGTGCATAGAAAATCCAACAGAAAACATCGACTTGATGAGATTTCCACGAAGGCTCTCACGTCTGTACGTAAGAGAATCGTCGTTTAAAAATTCCATCGATGTGACTCAATCGGTTTTAAATTATATGCCACCTTCACGCATGTTTCCTTAAATTAATGCTAAGTTCATCGATCGAACGGAAAAGTGCTGTAGGGTGACCAAATATGACGTGTAGTGTAGCCAGTAACTTAAACCAGATGCATAATCAAACAAACATATACATAAATACGCAAGGATATAACGTCAACATGAAGCGTTCTGGGAATGCAAGTTGAAAGAAACTACCTCGTAAAAGCGCATAAGAATGAGGGAAAGCAGCAAATCATTGCAAGAGAAGGAAGAAGTGAGCCATGAAAGGTTGCGCACGTATGAATCTTTTGCAAATTCTGCTAAGCAAGCCAAATGCTCGCATAAATGTTCTAAAACAACCAAGTATCTTTAGTACAAATTTACTTATAAGTGTAATGATTATGTAAAATTCTACACCGAAAGGTTCGTTTTCTGCTTGCGTCTAACCATCTGAAAAACAACTTTTGCGAAATTTACTAAGAGAGTTACAAAAGGAACTGAAAAAAAACGGACAAAATTTCGAAATATCAAACGGAAGTGCGGATTGTATGTGTCGAATATGCTAACACCGGCTTCAGCAGTTCCTTAACTGAAACCTACAGATGCATGACAAAAAAATGCATAACTATATGAGCTCATCCAAATCCTGGTGCAAGAATTTTTTCACTGCAACATTTTTGTCGACGCCATTGTTTATGGGATTCTTTTATGAGAAGCAGTAAAAAATAACGTTCTGGTATGCTTTGAAAGTGCTCTGCACTGTTCGACAAATTCTTCAGGTGATCGCGAGCAAGAGATAGTTTTATGACCGAGAGAACAAAAAGTCCTTGCAGGAC
Source organism: Ascaris suum (assembly GCA_013433145.1). Taxonomy (NCBI): domain Eukaryota; kingdom Metazoa; phylum Nematoda; class Chromadorea; order Rhabditida; family Ascarididae; genus Ascaris; species Ascaris suum. The sequence continues at coordinate 9,447,411 of CM024174.1, forward strand.
TCCTGTATGAGCATACTATATAATTTCAATTAAAACACGACTATATTAGTTTCACATGACATGCTAGTTGTTGAAGATTAGAAAAAACGATTGGTTTGATTTAGAGAACGACGACAGCATACATCGTTCTATTCCACTCATACATTTTCCTACTGGTTTTACTCGTCGCAATTTGTTAAACTGCGCTGTTCCTTGCTATCATATAGCGCACACGAAGCGCTCGCACTCTGCAAACAAACCCAAAAATGTTCAGAAGGAAAAACAGATGACCATCATTAATAAGATGCTAATAAGACCAACGAGGCCATTTTTATCTAAACCTTCGCAGGCTAGATTCAAGTGTTAATTTTATCCGTGAGAAAAATATGGCATGCTTTTGAAATGGGTGCAGTCATTGTCTACAATCATTAGTATAAACTACAATTTGAAATCTTTTATCTTCATTCAAAAAATTCTCTTCGCAACAATTGCCTTTCAGTTCATTTGATGGTGGGAAAAATACTACCGAAGTTTTTTCGAAAGCAATTTCGAAATTGAGCGGATATTTGCAGAATCTCATTACTCATTCGATCGACTGGTACCATTCGTGCAAAAATGAGTAATTTTTGAGCAAAGATAAGATTCTTCGAGGAGTTAAAGCGCGAGAGTGTTGCGTTTGAAGTGGTGTTCGATGAGTGCACATTGTATATAAATAAATTAAGCGGGCGTGACTACAGCCGGAAAAAAAAACACACTTAGAGAACTCAACACAGTCGTCCTTTTCGACTATTTCTTATGAACGCTAACTAAATGAGAAACCTGCTAGGTGCTTGGCACAGACCAGTTATCTACTTCAGTTCATTATCAATGATACAGTGTGCAGTGTTGTTTTGACTGGAATATTTCTGATGTACTTAATGATGACCGTACTCTTCTAATAAGAGCTCAACGCCCACATTTGTTCTAAAAATTTGTCGGAAAGATCCTTGTAAATGAAGGAAAACACCTCAAAAGGATCGAATCACACCTCGTCGACGGATTATAGACGTTGGCGCATATGTCCACGCACGTACACGTGAGAGTATGTGTGCGTGTGTGAGCTTGTATGCAAATACGTGTGCAGGTATGTGTGTATGAACTAGAACATATGTAAATGCTTAGGTACACGCGTGCATGCAAATATATGGATCTTGCAGGCTTGAAATAATATTCCATCAACTTCTATACCATAATTTACGTTCTCTGATCGCCTGTGAGAAAACTTCTTGGCGTTCAAACCTGCCAACAACTTTGCTCGCATTTCACATCGGTTGTGTCACAAAAACAGAAACGTCTTTTCAGAGGGTTCGCCTAAACAGCAGGATCGGTGCACAACGCATTTCGATGTTGTACTATCTTTTGGTAATTACGAAATTGTAAATTGAATGGGATATAAAAATGCATATCATAGCAGCTGTCTAGCGCACTTCACTTACGCGACTAGAAGACTGCCAATCAACGAGTGGAGTTTGGCAAGGTAAATTGAGCTACTGGCCTATAAAACTTTCTAGGCGGTTTTTTGATGAGCAGTCCGTGTTAGTGGCACCACTAGTAAGATTTTCGATATTGCTTAAAAATACAAACCGTTTATATTAGTGCCTCCCCTTTAATTCAACATCTTTCACCTGCGTGTCAAGCTAGATGTGTTTCAGTTATGTGAGTCGAGGGGATGATTACGATTTTCAGTTTCATGCCTAGTGAAGTTCGTTTATGCTTGAAGGCTTCAAAAAAAGACGCCATGAAGGGAAGGAAAGCATGTTGTTCAGCAGCAAACAGTAAACGCAAATATTTTTGTAAACGAATCCGTCTGAAAGTTGTTTCTTCGGAATCATTTCGTTACTCGCCAACAAACTAAGATGTCCATTCATATAATACTACATAGCACAACAGAAATATTTCGTTATTTCCATATTATTTCAAATCATTTGGCTACGAAAGAAATGGAAATAACCCATTGAATGCCAATCTAGGATCGACTAGAGCTCTTATCTCATGCGAAAAAAAGAACTTACAAATACACTTTAAACTTCCGATGCGTTCAGCATCCAAACAGCAAAAACTATGGAGCGAAAAATGTGCAATTGAAGTAATCGATGACAGACTCAAATATATCGGCACTATTGCAGAACTTCTTAAGTGATAACTACAAAACGGCAGCAAGACTCAATAGCTGGAAAACACATATTATGCGCTCAAAATATATATCGCTTTTCTCAACCTGTCGTGTGATTAGTGTTTTGCTATCAGCATGTATTCATAACAGCATTTACTTGTAGAAACCGACAACTGCCGCTAATGAGGGTTTTTGTTTTTGTCGAGTTCATGAAAAAACCTCTAAGATCTATTCAAGTTATAGTCATGGTATATGTGTGTAACTGATCAATACTTAATTAGATTTTTATCCTATCATTATTTTCTATCCGCATTTTCAGTTAATTTAACACTCTCCAATCGACTCGAAACCAAACAAACAGTATGCATTTAAATTACACTGGAAGCACCTGAAATCTTTATCGTTTACAAATTTCTTGTCATGCTTGATTGTGAATGATATGTGATTAATTTGGGATTACTGAAGTTGCCTAAGTTGGGAACGGAGATTGCAAATATTTTACAGTAACGATACCTCGTTTCATGAAGCAAACAGAAGGGATGCCTTCTTGACAAGGCATGAATAAGATGCAGTTTTTCATTCCAAACAGTCTCCAAAAAGAAACAAATTTTTCTACTTCAAAGAATACCTGATCAGTGCTGACTATGATACTATACGAAACTTCGCTCTATACATATATCAATATCACCGAGTTGAAGAACCTTTTAACTCATCTCTCTTTGGTTAGTCTAGTTATTGCGTTTCTTCCTCCCTCAGTACCGTTATATTTTGAGCCAATGAGCACATTTAGAGTTATTTTTACAATATGACCTCAACAAATATTTTTCGTAACGCAAACGCTCGAACTTCGTACAGTTTTATGAATAGCAGGAGCTGAAGTACAAGTACAAATACTGTCTGCGTACTCACAAGGAGTACAAGAAGAATTCACGGACGTCAACCGGTGTAAACGGTGAGTTTCATATGAAGACCCATGACACTGCATCGTGACACTTTTTTATGTGCTGTGTAGAAAACAATGACAGCTTCAAGCCTTTATGTTTGGAAACATGCATGGATGTGGATTTAGTTCGCGATCCATAAATTTAACAGGACCGAAAATTAATCAGCACAATCTGCATCGAGGGTTGCTTCAAATCTCAGACATAGTTTACTGGCAGTGAACTAGCCTTCTAGGCCAAATTTTTTTTCTTTTTTCTCAATAATATACTTTTCACATAACCAGTCGACTAGACTGGCATTAAAGCAAATTTCGTGTCACAACCGCTCAGTTAATTTGCTTCATTTTTTTGGCAATAATAGCACAATGAAAACACTTATTTCCACCACTATCTTACTGGTTTAAAGTAGGAAGTTTATAGAGGATATGGTGAAATACACAAGCTGGTTTACTTATTACCAGCACCCCATGATAAAGACAATATAAGTGAAAACAGTAGGCTAACGCTCAGTAAGGCAGTCAAGAAATTAGCATTCGTGTCAGAATATGATGGCATTTTGGAAAGCGCATAGTTTGAGAGCAGATCAGTGTGCATCACACAGCAAACATTGCTCACAAATGAATTTTTAAATTCAAACAACTGTCGAATCACAGCAAATAAATATGTGATTATAAAATGATCATTTCGAGTGCACCGTTAATTTACTCTTCGGAAAGGTATATTTGGTCTCAGTGTCACACTGTACACTAACACTTCCGATGTATAGCGAGCTACGTCGATTTTGCAACGCAACGAGCAGTTTACTTTGAGAGTTATAAGAGCAGACATACTGCAGACGAGAGAACACCCAGCAACGTTTTTGTTGGAGTTTAATGCTCTTGCTAGACGGAATCGAAAAAACACATACTGTTTGACGAACGTACTTTACGAGCCTAAGCGGAAAAAAACTTTTTCCGAGATGTGTAAACCTCACGTGTGCTTCCACAGTTCAAGCGGAAGCTTCATTCTTATAGATGAGTGCAGAGAGTTTTCTATCAGTGTACCGGGTTCAGAAGAGCACTCGAAACAAAATTCGCTAGAGGCAGCCGTTTTTCTAGAAACCAAAAAAGTATCGTTCAAAAATGTTGCTCCTGTTAACTCTATGAATCGTCTATCGCAAATTACATATTCTCAAACATCAGTGACCATGACGTAATAGGCTTCACATATTTGCATCCCATCATAGATGCAGTACGATGAGAAAACGAAGAGAAGTTTGTAAAATCAAGAAAACCGTTTAATCAACAGGTATACATTGGGTTGAAATATATTATTCTTTAGGTGATTTGTTAGAAAGACTATTTCTCCCAGAGAAAAAAAAAAGAAATTTGCACGAAGCAAGAAATAAAAAAATTATGCGATCGTGTCTTGCTCACCAAAAAATGCTACTTCCTTTTCTGACAGGAAGTTATGGTTTATTGCTATTAGATGATAAAGAAACATTGTACAGTTATGAAATTCATAACAGCTAAGAAAATTGCAAACCTCAGCACCACTTACTCTACATCATAGAAACAGTGGTTATTTAGAACCAAACGATTTCAAAGCATTAGCTGTATATCACATCGACACATATTACACACTCTGAAATAAAACCTTAGAAATGCTAAACTTCGAAAAAACTTAACAAAAGATTCGCAAGAAAAAAAAATGAAATTGTTCGACGGAGAATTACAACAGGAATAGCTTCTAGATGTTTGTCTGAAGGGAGGAAATGAACATGCAAGAACTGTTTTAAAAAAGTTTAGAGAACTCCGTAGACCCTGCTAGCTATGTGCACAGAATGCCAACTGAATAGCACGTTGTTTCTATTGGTGAATAATTTTCATTGCATATGATGAATAATGCATTACTTATGATTAAATTGTGCACAGGATATGAAGTACGTGATACTCAAAGGTAATGCGCCGACCGGTACGGTGGATGCACGCGATTACGACCAACAGCAGATTATACACGACAAAAATAGCTCGGATTAGTTTGAAGCAAATATTGGTGGGCATTCCCATCTGAATGTCTCATGGAATCAGTCCTCAGCTGTCTAGCAGTAAAATTCCGCTTTGAGTTGAACTATTTGGATTTGCGTTTAATTGCGGGAGAGCAAAAAACGTGAAGGAATTGCCGAATGCAAATATTTTAGCATATTCAGGAAACGGCCCGCAAAGGAAATTTCTGACACCTTTGTGGCCTTGTCGGTCAACATAAAAAAGTAAAAAACTTGCTTGTGAGCCAGCCATTAGAAAAAGATTACTCGTAATCCCGCAGCTCAGATTTCTATTTTGTTTCCTGAAAGGTTGCTTTCGGCCACCTACCAAACACAGTTGAAACAGTAAGCCTAAAACCCAAGACAGCGAATCACAAGCTTTGCTGAAAATCGTACGCCTCAAAACTTGTCTAATTGCTGGGAAAAAAGGTATACCCATCCCCAACTCGAACGGGAATATTATTTGCATAGATCGGCACAACACAATACGATTTGTTCCTCAAGTAAATTTCCAGTATCATTCGTCATCAAATGGAATAATCTTAAGGTGATACCAACATAGGTGCGCTTCTTCGCAAACGAGTGCTTGCTTGATTTGCATTAAAAAAAATTTCCTCAAAAGACTAAAAGCGAAATCACAAAAGATCTGCAATATAGGCAGCAATTTCAACGAAATCTCAAACAAACGTACATCAAGAGCACAAAACCGGAAATATAACTGCAAACTAGCGAACATCGAAAATTGGTATGCCTTTTATAAATACCTCTCAAAATTTCACAATTGTAACCGCTGAAGAGGCATTCTCTTGCGGGGAAAAGTTCATTTCATGCTCATTTCCGAAAGTGCACTCCATACGATATTCACACGTAATTAGGCGCATAATTCATAAAGTTATTAGACAGTGTAATTTGTTGCTATTATGGGTGCCTATTAAGTAGGTACTTGCAAGCAACGACCGATCTCTTACAGCTTTACTTATCGCTGGAACCATTGAGATCACATGTTTCAGGTGGCCTTGATGTGCTGCTTCCACAAAGCTCGTTCATAGTGGAAAACATCGATATATTTTTCGAAGAGAAATTATTATTACGAATGGAAGAAATGAGGCGTAGGATGCAGTTGGTATGCGCATTTTTCGGGTCATGCATTTTTCAAAACGAATGACCGCAAAAAGTAAAAATATTGGTGATGCATACGCTCAATGCGAGACGATAAAAAACAAATTCGCATTGAGTTCAATAATCCGCATCAGCAAATAACACTCTAGGCAAATGTGCACATGTATTTCAATTCAAACTATTTTACTATCGTTTTGAGTAACATTTCGAAATGTTTTCAGCTCAGCATTCACCTATACGCTCAATTATGAGCGATGGTTGAAAGAACGGTTATTTGATCAAGGTTCATATTGGAATAAGAGCAAGCACTCTGCCTAGATCCTCCTCTCTGCCTACTACCCGTTCTATATTCGTTTGCAGTTAGCGATTGTTTGATTCGGCTGTATTTCATACTATTCGTAATAATCGATAAGAGAATGTCATTGAATGTTCAGAAGTGAATCCATAACGTTAATATTGAAATTCGGCATATAGTTGACTTCCTTGTTAGGTGACACATCCAAGTCGACATCGCCTACCTAGACTAAGCGACAAGAAACATGGAACCCTCAAAGAATGCCCCTAAGAAATCAGCGAATATCAAATTATAGGAGAGTTAACTTGACAGAAGTTAATTAGTTTCGTTTAGAGGACGTACGATGGCTGCAGCACTGTCACAGTGATCGAATAAACACCTCTTTAGCATATTCGAGGGAATTTTCGTTGATTTATTTATTCAGATGGTTCTTTATTGCGATGCATCAGCGTCAGATAACGTAGTGAGATATCTCGTTCACTCTTAGTTGTGTTTTTTTAACTTCAGCCGGAATCGCTCGATAAGGCCAGCGAGCATTTGTCGCCGAGTTCTTCCGATTCGGAATAAGTGCCAACTTAACGCCCAATGTAACACTTAGTTTAATAGTTAAGAAAAATATGCTTCAACATTGTTATCGTTCAGTTTCCGACGTAAAATGTTTTTTGCAATGCTTTTTGAAGAGGTGGTCGCGGTAGTGTTCTGAAAAAAAGGATGAGCAACTGCTGCAATCAAGAAAATCGAGAAACATCACCTTCATCAGACATCCTTTTCATCGGTAGCCGTCATCAACAATCTGTTGGGCAAAAGCTGCTTTCAGAGAACAACCACCTCTAGCAAGAAAACTACGCCACCCCTGATGAAGAAGCGCAACATAACCTCGTTGCTCATCTCCAAGAGAAGCAATGCATTTATGCCCCAAGCTATGAGTTTGACATGATATTTGATTTTCTTATCTTGCCCATCGCAGCAAACAGTATTACAGTTTGCCCATAGATGAAAGAATATGCGCAACAAAGCACTCGAGTTTTATAACCCGGCTGCTTTAAAATAAAATCGGGGAGAGGGTGCAACCCAACTAGTTCCAAAATGCACACGATTCTCTAGGTGTGCATTTACGTCTTACGACAGAATTGATGAATTATCACGAAAGTCGGTAATAAAGACCGCCGAAGTATTATATTAAACCGAGGAAGTTTCGTGATACAAAGGAAATCTCGCCAATGCGTTTCAGCATTTGAAATTACCGGTAGATATATAGATATACATACGTACAGATGACACACACACACGCACAAACGTGGATTCAGCGTAATCAGCTTTGCAAAAGAAAACGTGTAAAAGTTCATAGAGAAGTAAGGAATTAATGACGACGTTCAATTTTGAAAGATAATCAACAGTTGTTTTGTATGTGCACAGCCTTCATATTTTGTTTTCCATTTCAAAATCTCATCAAGGTATTCTTCGGTTTAAAAAAAATTCACCTCAGATATGACCACTGAGTGAGTTATCAATTAAATCGACCGGTCAAAAATTTCTTATCAAGCATTAATACGATAGACAGAGTGCAACGATATTAAGGAAGCAAAAAATGGGGAAAGCATAAACTATTCTTTGTAAACAACGAAGGAACGCCAATTCAAGAGACTAACACCACAGGAAATTGCAGTGCCAATGACATAGAGCTGTTCGTTGTTTTGAATGAAGCATCAGGTATCGGTATGACGAAGTGTAAAGATGCAGCTATGCCAGTGTCGAGAGAAAAAGCTGCCTCCATCGAAGACAAAATTCAGACAAAAGGTTCATTTTTTCTACGACATCACGAATCTTTTCAATTTCCAGCGAATTGTGTACGTTATTCCGAGCGATACGTAACGCCTGTCACTGCATTCCAAAGCAAAAATAGTTCATATTTATATGTTTGTGCAAGTAGCATTATGACAAGATCGTGTTTGCTGATGCGGCTGTCCGCATGCTAGTTACAACGCCTGCATGCATGACCGTGCTCCGTACACATACCAGCACTTTCTGTCTATAGAAGTCAACGGCATAGTAGTAAAATGAACTATTCAATTCAGTTCAATTCAATATAATCCAGTTCAATCCAGTCCAAGTTAATTTTCGGCAGAGTACGACAACCTCATATCTGTACCACTGAACCAGTGGAAATGCATGCCAAGCAAACTGAAACGACGCATGCTTTTGCAAATTCCGTTTATTCGATTAGTTTTCACAGTTGTGCATAGTTGTGCGGTCGCCTTTCAACCTGACCGAACGCTCGTATAGGAGCTCTGAGAGGTTTCGTTTTTGCAGACAGCAAAATATCTTCGCTCCCGGTCGCGAGATATAACAGATCGAATCCATAGCAAGATCATTTATGATCTCCATAGCATGCTCAGAGTGAACTGTTTCAGTGCCTTTTCTTATAACATCAAAAACCCCAAACACGCAAATCCCAGTGCTCACAAAATCACGGGATTTTTGAAATGGAACTTCAGTGCCTCCTTCAAGCGTATGTTGATGTGAATATCTTCCTACCTATGCTATACCAGCAGATTTCAAACAATAAATCGGTAAGCAGAGATCGGCAAATTTGAAAGATAAGATTCGCACATCAAAGTACCATTCAAAAAATCCCCTCGTTCCATTTATTCATGCCTACTTAACTTAAAAGGATAACAAATTCCCACTCGTGCAAATATAAAATGATATTTGCAAGTGGATATTTCACAAGCATAGGTGATTTAATTGTAAATGCAAAGCGAACTGCTCGTCAATTAGGCGAAATGCAAGACCGCATATCGCGCTTCCTTGCTACTCCTCTCCATTTGTTGCCATATCGCTCACATTTCAACAATACTAGAGATGCATATGCAATTCCAAATTTCACATTGCTTCTCTATTGGTTAAAATTGGACCTATATTGATTTAAGTCGGAAATTATTGTTGATAAAGTGCAGCAAATATGGAATAATTGCAATGATTTGCATCACCTTCAGGAATTTCGGGCGATAAAAAGAAAGGAGGCGTTCAGTGAATGACACAATCGTTTTACGAATTCTTTAGCGAAAAATATTCGTATCTTCATTCAGCTAATGAGCATAGCAAATAAAATATTCTTAAAATATTCGAAAATAAGGCACCTGTGCACGATTGACAAATGCGCCATTACTGCTAGTTTCAAGGCACACTATGGGTAAATTCGCACATGAATTCTGAATTCAGTGGACGTGGTGCATCAGTAAAACAACCTTTTTTGGAAAATTTATTTAATAAATCACCTTGCAATAAAAATTTCATGCGAAGGTATGGCAAACTTCCAAATGAAATGTGAATGCTTACTTACTGGAATAAATCAATTTAAAAACTCAACCTGTGATATTGATGACAGCAGATTTCGTTCTTAGTTTTTTAAGCTATATTTAGCAATAACTTCCTCTGAAGTATTATTTTTCCTCCCTTTCACTCGTCGATAATAGCAGTACGCTCACAACGAACGAAAAAACGAATTGAAAAAGTGACGATGAAAATTGAATTGAGTCATACTGTTGAATTCTTCGAATTATTCACATTGAACTACACAAGAAGCATTACTCATAATTGCGAGCAACATTAGTCACAAAGCAGTAAAGACGTATATATTGCAGTCGTTTTGTTGAATTACTGCACTGGCTAAGGCGATTACTCGCATTTTGCAAATGCAGCGATCTTAAGGTCACATTATCGAAGTGGCATGGCCAACACAGCCAAGAAAATGCAGCAATTGTTAAATTAGAGAACGAGCTAGTCACAAGGTATCATACATCGCTAGCACAACTGAAATCAAATAAATAAGCAGCAGAAAGTTTGCAAATTTCAGAATTTATCACAGACACAAAAAAGCCATGAAATGATAAAAAGTTACTTCTTAGCTTTGCGAATTAGCTAGGAAGACGTAGAGAACAAAAATTATTACCTCAACCGGAAGTGTTTTCTTCTTCGCGTTAACAACAAGAAGCTTAATTTCAACTTCAAAGACTAAGTAACGAATAAATAGGCATCATATTCAAGCTAAAGCGTTTAAAGCTCACAGTTCAAATTCAACTGGAGATAGGAGGAAATTAAACAGTGGCAGCAGTGAACTATATCCTTCGATTCTCGATGTCCCACCGATATTCTAGTGGCAATCGTCACTGTGAATAACAAGCTCATTATAAATAATACAGTTTAATGGCCATAATGCTTGCTTCATTGCTTCATCTTTTCACTCATTATGCATGAAATTTTACTGCATATATGATTTTGTAGAGAGATTCCTTCACCTTCCTCCACTGTTGAGACTTCCTTACAAAAGTAAACACTCATTGCTCATCATATTGTTATGCCTGCGATCAATTTCTGCATCGTGTTCGGATTATCAACCTTTTCAAGCATCCAAATCCCCGGTGATTCCTGTCCGCCTTTCCTGCAACTAAGGAGGGGTGTTTCGTCAGTTTTCTTTAGCTCTGCCTTTCTCCTTTCCCCACTCTATTTTCAAACTGAATCCACCGACTCCCACGTTGTTTACAGCAAGTTAATGCTTGATAATAAAATATGATTTAAAAAAAGAAGAGAGAAATAATGTGAAGATATAAAAGAAGCGGAAGAGGATTGAAAGTGCAACGGGAAACGCTAATTTGATGTCATTGATACTGCCTGATCATCGTTACTGTCACAGTTCATCGATGCAACATTTCGATGTCTTTTTATCATAACTTCAATATCCGAACTCCGATTACACGAAAAATTGCATGGACGATACATATAATAATAAAGAACGCTCATATAAGCATAACTCTGCTGCGCCACATCAGAAAGCATCTGACTTTGCTTCGACCTGTTCTGTTCTGTAATGTTATCTGTCTCTGCGTTGCAATTTTTTTCAGAAGGGAACTAGTGCTCTGTACAATATAAACAAAAGCCATTACATTAATGCATATAATTGAATTGTAATAGCGAATAATGAGGCTCTGCATTCGAAGAATAGCATGAAATTGAGTAGTTAATACTCTGCACTCATTATCCTGAAGGCTCGCCTACACAAGCCAACGCATTCACTAGCCAAACCCATCAAAGCTGTAATCAATAAGATTGATGAGCGACGAATCAGTGGAAGAAGGGAGCTTCTAGGTCACCGAATGAAAGAAATACAGCTTAGGAAGAACCGTTTGCAGGTGTACAAACGAACGAAGCAATGTGCATTTAATGTGTTTTCCAATTTAGCGGTGAATTTTTTGCATATTTCAAAAACTCTCTAAAGTGGATCAATGTGTTGTTGTTTGATGTGAATTGCATTGCACATAGTGACACATCTCGATGAGTGCTCCACAAACACTCCTCGTAATTCGATGCTTCAACGATGATTTATTGCACGATGCGCTACAACTCATCACCGACGATTATTAAACTCCGCATTAAAAACATATTCCTCATCGCTACCCGTTTGCTTGTCTCACTTCAGTTTTTCTTGTAAGAAAATAGTGAGGATGATGTCTTAAAGAATTCCTCATCGCAATGCTCTTCGATCAAGAATTCAATACGGCAGAAGTGAAGCGATAATGTTGGCCTTCGCACTACAGCACCTTTCTTGCTGCGTTTCATTAAATGAGGTAATACAATCAAAGGACGAAGCGTTTGCTGTTAAATAAAAATGGCATCACATATTGGTTGTGAATAGTTCCAACGGCATAAAAACTAAAAAAACTGTGCGTTTTTGAAAGAGCCTTTTTGAAAGAGCCAAGCTGAAGCAAACGATGAAGATGCGGATTAGTCAATACAAAAACTCTTGCGGAGAATTCATTTAATTTCAAATATATATAACTTGGGTAAAGGGTAGCTATACAGTGACACTCAGCAATGAACGACGCGTAATACTAGGAGAGGGGAAGGGGGGGGGGGTTGAAGGAATGATCAATGCCGAGACCCTGTCCAACCACTCCAGTAGCACCGATGCAGTTCAGTAAATCTCCGCAGTCTGTCAAAATACTTATAGCACTTACGATAAGGCGAAGTTTCGCGAAAATACATAATTCCATGTCCTCCCGTTGTGAACACCCTTCCGCAGTGAAAACGGTTGGGCCATTTTTCTTAGTCCCCTCCCCTCTCCTGAGAAATTTCAATACCCATTTCATTGAAAAGGCATACTGAAAAAGCAAGACGGAACCATTTTCGAAGTGGCTGACATAAGCTACACTCTAAGGGCGTCTCATGGTTTGAAAGCGTCGCAACATTGTCCCAAATATTTAAAAAACCACAAAAGGCTTTTTGATATATGATCTTCCTTCTTTCCACACAAATTAGGACAACCAATCATCCGTCCCATCAACGAATTATGGTCGGTTGCAATCCTCTCAGAAGTCCCTTTCGACTAGCAGCTGAAGGAAAACAACGAAAACAGCCACAATTTAGTCATAAATGTGTGAATCTTTCGTAGAATTTATCACTGACAATTCGACCCTCGCCCATTTCATTTTATTGTTTCAGATCACTAGAGTCATTACGTAATGACACTTTTAGGCATCGAAGTCACGCCACATACCTCCTTTATTAAGGCTGTACCAGGTAGACCTCAAGTATGAAGTCGAGATTCAGTGGGGAAAACCGAACTGTTTGCTGAATGGCTTCCAACGAAAAACCGCTCTCAATCCTCTTTTGGGTGTTCCCTGTCAATATGAAAACCTAGTTGCCCAAGTGTAAAACATCGTAATATAAAAGTGAACTTGAAAGCATTAGGTGCTCAGCGTCACTAAATGAAATATTGCAACACTGTTTACGCACCTACTGCAATCAAAGTTCAACAAACAATACTTCCATATTCCAAATGTATGGAAGAGCGAAACATGGATTAGGTGATTCAGATATTGCATGCGACGACTGAGTCAATACGTTCTTTTACCTCTATTATACCGAAATTATCGTTAGCGAAACGAACAACTGGTGCCGTTATATTGTACCTCATTCAATAAAAATCCGTTAAAATCGTATCAATGCATAGCAGAGATATTAGGAGAACGACGAATGGGAATATGCATGACAATTTAAAACTACTAGCTTCCTAACGCCAAAGGCAACATGTATACTATAACGGCTCAGTACCCAATCATGATATGTGAGTTATACCATCAGTATCACGCACAAAATGTCTATCACGCAAAAGATGCGCTAACCCGTAATCTGCTCGTTTATTGCCACCTTGCCACGTTTAGGATGGTACTGAAAAGGTCCTGACGTTCCATGAGAGTTGCAGCGCTCTTTTGAAGTTCCGATCAAGAATTTTGCTGCATTTTAAATTACGCTTACAGTATTGAAGGAACTAACAACTGTAATGTTTCTTTTTCGTTGTTTCGCCTTTCATTATGAACCACTGAACATCACCTCTTGCAGGCAAGAATAAGATGAAAATCACTAGCTAAAGTTGTGCATACTGTGAATTGATGAATCGAAGTGGCAACTTTATGCGTTCGCTCAGACTCGGTAATGTGATGGCGTCTTCGTCTTCACCGTAACGAAGTGACTACAAATATCATAATAAAGCAACTGCTATATAACGGTAAACACAGTCGCTGCACTATTGCCAATCAAAGGAATCGACCAGAGAAGTGCTGCCCCAAGTACGGCACAATATGAAACAACAGGCTCCTACGCATCGAAGAAACAACCGATATTTTTAAGCTTATCTCACCTACGTCTGAAGCTTTATGACATTAACTTATGTGCATTATATCCTTTTGGTTCTGATGATACGATAGTTTGCGATATTTCAATATTTAAAACAAAGGTTTTCTGCTGTTGTAGTGCAGAGAAATTGTGAATTCCGATACGAATTTTTCCTCTAAATTCTCTCTCTGTGTCATCAGCATCACCCACACATTTTTCAGATATCGAGCCATTTCGAGCATAGCCACTTCAAGTGTAGTGAAAAAGACAACCTCACGAAGATAGCTGCTAGCTTCCTTGTCTTCTTTTTCCCGCTGATTCAATGCAGAAAACGTTATCTTTCATCTCCACTAGTTTGCTTTTCAATGTCTGTTCATTTTCTTTACCACTCCCTAGCACCATACTATATTTGCTGCTAAATTTTACGCGCAATTTTAGGCCTCGCGTGTTTTTGAGAAATACAGCAGCTCGCTTTGACGGCGTCTTGGAATCTTCAGATTTTACGGCATGCGCATATGATGCATATCGCTTTGATGAAGGCGTCTTCCGACAGATGGAATCTTCCGCACTCCACTTCAGATTTTACGGCATGTGCATATCCTTTATCCCTTCCCAGGAGCCCCTGCCCGGGCATAATGCATAACACCTAATCTGATCAAACTCCGACCAGTGGGAAGTGAATTTCAAAACAACAATCAAACTGCATATTACTGGTTCTTTTTTTTCGAACCAATCACATGGCTCAAAGTGGAGGATTATATGCGTGTGTGTTCGTGTGATAAACTGAAAGTGTAATCACTCAGCTCAACCAGTAGAACAACACCTTCGGCCAATCCACATCTATCCACATCTCGTAATGTAAAAGCATCACTGCGCTTTTTTTCGTTCATTTCCCTCCGACTGATATAAAGTATAGTTATGTTTGTACAATATATAGTTATGTTTAGGAATTCTGGATGTAGAAAGCTAATGAACCCTTCAATCCGTTCCACTTCTTCACTTTTATCATGACATTTAAATGTGAACGTGGGAGGACGTGATATCGTTAACAGCATTTTTACTTATTACTACCGCCTCTTTGATGAGTTTATAGCGATTGATTGATCGGAATTTACGACAAATATGCACACAAAATATCGGTTATAAACAACGGAAGAATGTATATGTTTGCAAATGCATTCAGCGACGAAAAACGAATCGAGCGCGTAATAAGGATTACATGAAATCTGAACCCTAACGATGCAGAAACTGAAGCCTTCTAAAGTAGTGAAGATAGGAAAATTTTAGCGGGAGATTTTCATTGAGGTTAAGAAGCCCTAAAAACCGTAAAACCTTCGAGATACTCATTCCGTCTATCCTAAAGGCTATTTACAAAAACAAAAAGGCCAGAGACAAGAAATCAGTGGGAGGAATTCCTCCTTGATAACCTCCAAGGAGGAAAAGGGAATCTCTCTCTGCCTCCTCGAACGAAAATAAGAAGAGGCCTGTAGATAGAAGCACCTATGCTTCAGAAGGTCTATCTGGGTCGGTACGAAAGAAATATCGCACGCATACCATTTTCCACCACCAACTTTTGCAGGCTGTTGATTGATGCACCGCTTATCAAGCACCTGGGTCTTTCGCCTTTAGTGTTGCCGCTGAAAAATCTGTTACTTTAGTCCGGTGTCATGTTGCAGGGATCACATGCTTATCGCATTTGCAGAAAATGTTTATTGTTGCTACTGTTCATATCCTCAACGCATATTGAAATGTAAGCATTAAAA
The DNA here is from genome assembly GCA_013433145.1 of Ascaris suum. Taxonomy (NCBI): domain Eukaryota; kingdom Metazoa; phylum Nematoda; class Chromadorea; order Rhabditida; family Ascarididae; genus Ascaris; species Ascaris suum. Next base: position 9,463,354 of record CM024174.1, read on the forward strand.
GCTGCTTCTTGGATGTAGCTGCGGTTCATGTTTTTTGAACTGCCGTTAAGCTGTTCGGACATTTTTCCTCTTCAGACGAAATATATGAGATCGAAATAAAAAAGGATATACTTGATGATGTTATTGCTGATGTTACCAAAATGGATTTGTGCAGGTTTCGGGACACGATTACAAGTATCCCTCGCTGCCCTCTGATCCATTAGTTTTTACGTACGTAGATATCCTAAATGGCCTACCTAAGATCCCCCTTCTTAGCTAGGCAGTTTAATGATGCTCGTATCCGATTTTAGGAATATTGCACATTTCAGACAACAAATCAACATTCCCAAAACTGATTTATTTGGCAAGCAACTGTCACAGATGCTCCCTCATTAGTCAAACGATACTGTAAAAAGAGTACAATTGCAAACACTTCTCATCTTCGTAAAGCCTCCTACATGAAACCATCATCACGAAAAAATAAACAAGTTAAAAAATATATCAGTATACCAAAATTGTCTTCCGACTTACATCAGTGGGAAGGTAACCCTTTTTCTACCAGAAATGCACTTGCCGTCACGCGGACAGAAGTATTACTAACCACTTCAAAAAAAAAAAAAAAACTGCACCATGCCATGGCAACGTCTCTATTAATGAAACGCAAATCAAGGGTGGTTATTTGGTAAATCGGTTGCGAACACCTTATGAGAATGAATTTTTTTGACGAGTTTTTTTCGAAAGACTGCAGCTTTCATTCACTCATGGAAAACAGTGCGATTATTGAACCTGGCGCGCACTGAGATTCCAACTATATCCTCAACTTTCTTGTATCTCATTTTCACTTTAAACCACGGGAATCCCGCTATCGTGTGGGAACGGCGAAATGCCTTTTCGAGAAAACATTTCTGAACCTCCGAAAGAGCTATGCTCAATCGACCGACCTTGCGCTCAGAAGCTTACATTTGCATTCATTTTTTTCATATGACGCGCGGGCTTCCAAATTATTCTGTTTGAAGTTTCAACGCTCCCTCCCCCCCCCCCCCTCCCTTGCCTCCTGCCTACAGCAGTAATGCAGAGAAGAGCAGAACCACTACAGCAAGAAAGATAACTAATAACTATAGATCGATAGATGGGGATGAAATATGGAGGCATGCTAAAAAGACAGTTGACGAGAATAGTGGTGACTATTTCTCGTTCAGGAAGAGCAAAATGGCACGACTGAACGTCCACGGAAGGGCTGCAACGATTATTTAGAAGCAGCGCAACCGTTTTTCATATGACAGTGATTTGTCTTGTGCCCACAAATACAGCTTGCACAGACATATCATCTGGGCACACTTCCGCTTGCTCGTAAAATTAGTCCGTAGGTATTATAGCGGTGTGGAAATTGGTTCGTACGTGGTACGACAATTACAGCAAAAAAAGTCTATTTCACATTCCCATCACATATAACAATTAACTTTTTCTTCGCGCATAAAGATGAGGTCAGGTACCATCTTGAGCGCTTGATCACTTGGATACAGTAATCCTAATTAATAACACCAGCAAATTCCTCTTAAGAGATACCAGTTAAAACCATTTCGATTCAAGTTGAGGCTGAGTTTGCCAGAGAAGAAAAAACAATTAATTAGCCTCTTAGCGGTTAAGTGTTTCATAGTGCAGGAGGAGGCGTCAAAGCAAAAAGCGACGCGCCGTGTGCAAGTACGAAACGAAAATAAAGTACAACCGGAAAGAGAAGAAACACCCTCACATAACGCGAATTCCGCCGAAATGTAAAGCAAAGGGAGCGAATTTATCGTTGAAAAACCATAAAACGCATATGCCGTCTGTTGCCTTTCCACTCACATTTTCTCAATATTGATTGGGGTATAGCGCTTAAATTGACATTGCAATTGCAATGCAACATTGCTGTTTTGCAACCATACGAATATCAATATCTTTTGATAAGCATCAACAATGCCCTGCATAAATTTCTTGCGTTATAGCATGCCCACAACGGATAAAACACGAAATTCCCATGCAGGTAAGTAAGTTTATACACTACAAACAATTCACAGATCAATCATTTCTAGATAGTTCTGTTCACCATTGCATTACTCAACGATTCATCGGAAAAAACTATAATTTCATTGACAGCACTCGCCAATTATAATAAAAGATAAGGAAGGTAACGCAACTAAGCGTTCATGAATGTGATCATACCGAAACCACAGCAGGAAGGAGTATGCTTCAAGATACGACTAAACGATGTTGCCAGTATCGATCACAGTGGAGGAATGCAATGAAATCTGCTTTCAAACACATCTTCCCAACTCGAATCACAGCCCGCTCATTTCACAATGACCGATGCGCTGATTCATCCTTTAGAAATCCAGCTATATTGCACAAATCCATTGAAGAATACAAAAAGAAAGATAAAGGAGCATACAGTGTTTCACTGCGCAACCCATCAGAAATTGAGACGGCAAAGCAACAAAAATTGAACATGGGATAGAAACGCATGCAAACCCACAATGAAAGTAATTATCAATTTTATTGTAGAATGTCTTAAATGAGCAATTATAAGCAGTTAGCATTTACGAAGATAGCTGCAGGTAAGGAACAGTGGGGAGTGGAGGCACAGGGGTTAGAGGCCAGTCTACTTGAGTTCTATAATGCAAACAGCATAGCCAAACTTCATGTGAGGTGAGCATTATGCAGTAAGTCCGATCTGCAACAGCAATGACTTGTCACTCAGCAGAGATGCAATACATACTGGCGGTCCATTTAGAGGAGAGTGAACAGCAATGATCTCGACAGTCTTCACAACTTTTCCTTTAACTATATTTGATGAAAAATAAACTCATAGTTATTCATTTAGCACCTTAAGAAATACCTATGCAATCATACAACGCAATGCGATTGTTGGTCCGGTAAAGAATAATCATACTTTTGCATCCTTGACGTAATGACCGTTAAAGGAAGCGTCAGCAAGAAGTAAAAGACTGTCCTCACTAGGCTACTTCACGGGCAAGCGAAACAATAAGGGTGAGGTCGATGACAATAGTACGGTGCTCTCTCGCATTCCCTTGCACATAAGGTAACGACAGTCCCTTCGCAGTTTTCAACTGTTTTTTTTTTCTTAAAGTGTACTGAAAACTTCGGTTTTGCGTGCCAAATTTTGTACATAATTTTTCAAGGGCAAAGAAAAACTGTGTGAGATGTTTTTTCATCCTGTGAAGCAATTAAGAAGAGTACAGTAGGATGCTTTAATGACAGACTTTTTTATCGTAATCCATGCTTTCAGCCGTGCGCTGAAATGAGACAAAAAAGGAGGGGTAAGGAAGGCACTGGAGGTATATTCATCGTTATAGCAATAAGGTGGGAGCGATTCAATGGGCTGCCAGTGGCGGAAACTGTAAATCGAAGAAGGGAGGGGATGCAGATAAAGCGGGAGGGGGGGGGGGGCGGAGGGACAAGGGCCGCTATACCTTCCTAATTCCTAACATAAGAATTGCTTAACAGTCTTTTGCATAGAGTCACAATTAGCAGACAAACTTATTAAAATGTTACTATTTTTGGAGGTCATTTTCAATTAACCTATGCGAAGGATGTCAGTGGATTTGTGTTGTTTATTCAACCTTTGCTTTAGCTGAACGATGTGCATCGAAAGCGAGTGAATCGTTGCTTATTTTCAATGAACATAACGAGCATATTTCGACATTAGAATCCCTTTAGAATGTTTTGAAGCAAGAATGATCGTACTTACTCAGGGCAACTATTATTCCATTTCCCGAATGCCTCCGAATCATTGAACGCTGCAAATGACGATGGAAGATTAGAAAATCCCAGGAAAGTAGAGACTAAGTGATCACCTATAAAAAAAAGGATATTCATTGAGGCCGCGTACTGTGACTGTTGAAAAATTCACCACCACATCCCAGTAGTGAAACCGATGTAATCTCTTTCACTTAACGCCTCCCCCCTACCCTCCACCTCCGCCCACGCGAACATGCTCTATTTGTACAATCCGTTAAGATTGCATTATTATGCTTTATGAAAAAGATTGTTTCTTAAATGTGAACGCCGCGGTAGGCATGCCTTCCGGCTGGTTGTAATCTTTTTGCCCATCCAGTTTCTTATTAAGAATTTTCCTATGAAGAGAGAAACGAACCGATCTCATTTCGGATATGTCCGTCTATTGAAACGAAATGCGAACTGAGTCAAAACGATGTGCCAAATACGCTTTTGAGGTTCTGTCCGCCATCGTAACCAGTTTCATATGCTAAGAAACGATAAAGCACGCACAAGAATTCATTCGCAATTTAAATGAAAAACCTATTGTAGAAATTTCAACAGATAAATAGACGAAGTACTTGTTGGGAAGTACGGGAAGGAACTGGAAAAGGTTATAACGTTTCAATTATCACCGTTGGATCGACGGAAAATGATGTGGCTGGTCAAGGCAACAAGAAAAAAACCAACGAGTTGCTGTCATGTTCCCTGTGGCAAGATGCCAGGTCTTAGTAGTAAAGGAGATGATTCGATACGTTTGTTATGATGCCGACAATGTTATGAACAAGTTTTCGAATTAAAGGTCACGCTTCTCTCAGTATTCGCTGAATAACTGAGCCTAACAGAAATATGATCACTCCAATTTTGCTTTCAATCGAAAAGGCAAAATGAACTTTTCGTTACGACATCCTTTTAAAGTAGGCAAACGAAGCATATGACTGCAGTTTTTATGAACTCAAACTGGAGAGCAGTTCCTTCCGAGTGAAGAAGTGTATTCATCCGGCAATAAATTGCTCTGCGCTGATGTTTTCTTTGCAATCGCTTACTTCGGCTGCTCCCAATTTACAGGCACCAGGTTTGCAAGTCGGAATATCGACAAGATTTTGCAGCAAACCATCGATCGATGTCGGTTCCACAAGTGAATACGGTGATAGTTATGTATGCCCTCCATCGTTGGAAGGAATTCGCGTGGATGGACCTAATCGTGATGATAAAATTTCGGAGTTGTTTTAGCAGTGTTTCAACGATGGATTATCACCATTGACCTAATCGTTGATCAAGTGAAATGAACAAGCATTTCGTGAAATGAGTGACATTACCCATGGGTGACCGTTAAGTTCGAGAGGTGATCGGCGGTAACGAAGAGTCCGAGGCTGGGACCGTACCGGCGATCCAAGCCATTCCAGTGTCCCTCCGTGTTTGTCACCTTGCTATATAAATGTGATAAAACTGTTCGCCCTTTACACCTGCATTGCATTGCAATTTACTCAGCCGCACAGCTCGACAGGGGTGTATACCCTCAAAGAGACCTGGACGGCTAGACGAACCAAAAGGAATGATCGTTACACTTCTGATATGCTTTTCCATCGTTTTTCTGGTTTTCTTTACTCGAACATTTTCAATGGATTGTCGATCAAGTGCAAGGTTTTCCCAACGCTTGAGAAATATATTGTTCACTTGAAGTCTTGACTGCGAAGTTCGGACTCAGATGTGACTGCAAATAGACGCAGAAAGCGAAAGCCTAATGTTTTCACACAGAAAAGTCAAGTGCTCATGTGTCCATTTAATTAAACAAAAAGCACTTTCGATTTCTGAAGGCGAAACATGAGACCTTTGCATTGAAAATGCGAGTGACCACAACTCTGACCTCCAGAGTAATGAAACTGCAACAAAAGCAATGCCAACTTATTCAGAAAGCATCATGCTATCTCCGCATCCAGCAGATTTGTAAACGTTATCTTACTGCCCGAGTATTCTTGAATGCCGCATATTAAATTACAATTTACGAGCACCCTAAAACAAATACCATTGAAGAAGCCCAGGGATATTCCACCAAATAAGACATTGCGGAAATGTTGAAATGATTCACAGGGTTCTAAAAACAAATTATACTTCAAGAATTTTACTCCTCAAAAATTGGATATATAGAGGAACCCGACCGATTTGCATATGTGCTTCAAAACTGCTAGCGAATTTGTAGATAAAAGCTTAAACACTTTTTAAACATTTCAGTCGGGTCGGATCAAGATGAAGACATTCCTTTCGGCCAGCTCGCAAAAAATGAACTCTGAAAGAAGTAAGCGATTTTTTTAATTTTTGAGTTGTGAGCACTGCGCGGTAGGTTCTAAGAGAGCTTCCAGCAGCATCTTTGGCTTCGTCCTACCGAGTCACACCAACCATGGGCCTCATGGAAACGAGGGTTCAGCAACTCAGAGTCCTACTTTTGAGTGGAAAAACGATGAATCGACTCGTCAGCATCCGATGGGCACGAGACCAGCCTGAGCCCTAACCTTCAAGCTACCTTACAACTTCACCTAACTGAAATGCAAGCGATATGGAGAGACTCGTGACGAATGCTTTGTAGATTAAAGTAAATAAGTAAATAAAACGCCTATAAAATGCAGTATGTAGCATATTTCTGGTACCGCAAATGCGTGCTTATCTGCCGATCGGTTCAAGATTGTGACTTCATGCTACTGCTGCTGATCTCAGCTTTTGAATGCTTCTGCCTGCTTCGCTTTCAGGATGCTTTGTCTCCACTGACGCATTCTGTGTGCTCTCGTGCTGAATTACATATTGTACTTGTTAGCTTAAAATTGAAAATTCGATGGGTCAACAATCCCGATCCATCAGTTAAATGTGACTTGTGAAAGCTCTTTAGATTCTTGGGCAATTCTAGCTTTCAAAATGTCAGTTTGAAAGCAGTTAGCGGTTCCACCCTCCAGTAAATAAGCTACGAAGACCAGTCGGTTGAAGAACAATTGATAAGCCTGCAAGAGAACTGTGGGGTACAAAATCAATTACTCTAATGTGCAGCAATGTCACTGATCGATGGCAATCTCGTGACAGATCACATGTTCAAAGAATGTCCAAAATGAGGTCAGGTGATCGTTTAAGGGAGTTTACGGGCATATGATTCTATCGCAGATTGTTTCAGGCGAAGCGAAGGCGGTTGTGTCATAGGTGGAGAACACAAAAGCAAATTGCTTGGGACATATAGAGATGGCCAGTGTCTTATACTAAAACTCTTCTTAGCTAATCTCTGTTCCAACATGGTTATTGGCGTTGCACGCTCACAAGGCGGATTCCATTATGTGGGCAATGACAAGACGCGACATGAGCGAAAAACGGTTGCATCAGGAATCACTCGTGCTGGGTATTCAAAACGAAGAAATGTAAAAGCGAAGAAAGCTTATCACCAAGTGGCTACCGCGAAAAAACCGTTCGCTTTGAAACTCTGGCTTCACCTGAAAATACTCAACAGACAAGCAGACACATACATAAGTGCAGACACGACGTCGTCATAGTGCGTCTCGTCGCTGATATCGTCGTTTAGTCACCCCTCCAACCTTGTCCTCAAGAAAAGGTCATTTGTTCGATTCTGAACGATAGCTTTTTTTCAAACTCGATAGAGGTGAAAAAGTCAAGATAATGTGTTATTCTGAGGCTATAAGTGGGGAGCGACACCCCAACTATTTCATGCATCTATGCTCTCCGCACTCTATACGTATCTACAGAACAATTCACAAATGACATGGTCTCTCACCTGATGCACCATGAAGCTAATTTTAACAGCAAATTGATATCGCACCCAACACTCCATTCCATTTTATTCAGCAATAAATCAAATGGCCTCCTTTCTCATCTTAAGGCCTCATCGGCCATTAGGGCTGAAAATAATGCCTGGTAGAACTTCAGAGCTGTTCAATAACCGTTTCGAAAACGGTTCCGAGTGGAGACATTCAACTGCACTCAACTCTTCTTGAAAATAATGCATTCAGTGGTCTCGTGAACAGCAATTTCCCATTCCCTTTCAGGAAAATGTATGACGAAACGTTTCTCAGGACGGATGAGTATGGAGGAGGGTGCGAGCCATAAGAAGGAGTTTTCGGATAGAGCCGAAACCGTGTTTCATTTCACCTGTGCAATTCCCTGTAAACCAAAAGCAAATGACCTTTTTGTGTCGATTTTATAGGAGCTAGAGTTGGAATAATCCGCTTTCTATGATCCCACGGCAGAGCCAATAAATATAATTGCACAGCAGAATCGATAAACACAATTCCAATGCAAATGCATGAATTATAGTCAACTATTTGCAAATCCTCATCCGATCAATAAGACGGATACAGCACTACGCCATTCAACCTTTTGTGACGCAAGCGTTAAATATTAGGCTGTATGCTTATTAAAGAGACTCTTATATCTTATTTCAACCCTATTAGCTGCACAGATCGGTTAAGAAGTTCGAAAAACCGATGCAAACTCCTGACTAATTTGTCGGTAAATAGAAATGAAAGCATGAGAAGTAGGCCATACCGAACATCGCTAGCTTATTCACTTTGACAGTCTCGATGCAATCGCCATTTACTGCGATCACCGTTAACCTCCAATTCGAATGCATTAAACCTCTATTTTGCACATTTTATTGCACTAGTCACGAGCAACGACTGCAGTTAAGGAAATTCATGGAAAAACGTTCATGGCACCACTTTGGTTTCACCTCCTCGGCATCATTTATGGCGAAGCGTTGAATCGTAGCGCAATGCTGAAAAGCTAGGTGCTTCTGTAAGTGTTTTGGCAGAAGATGGTCGGAGAGTTTCAGAAGTGCAATCGTCAACGAAAAAGAAAGCCACATCGTTGGATAAACTTGACATGTGACGTCCGTCACAGTCCGGAGTTTAGTCTCTTTTCAACCAGCTCAAAGTCTGCAATCACACTTTCTCGGAATCAGTGAGCGGTTTGAAAAATAAATGTAACATAAATGCCCGAGATCAAGAGATCAAGGTACTGGCTGACTATTAAAAGAAGGATAGTACAACCGTAGGACGCACACGCTTTCGTCATAGTTTAGTCGTTCTTGAATGACTTCCTCGCGAAGCTAAGTGTTAAAATTTGTTCATGCGCCATAACAATATTAAGGAGAATCTCACAGAACTTTCCATTTCCTAAGCTCTACCTCAAATTCTTTCGAACTGCGATTAATACGCACCGAAAAATTTCCAATGCTACCAAGAAAAATACCGAATTGAGTTAACGAATATGTAACATTCCATTAGCCGCTTGGAAATAACATATTGATTGGGCAAATTTTTCTAAATAATGCAGGCATTGAGTGTTATGGAATTCAGAAATGCTCCAGATTAGTATGACTCTTTGAACATGCCAACTGTTACTTTCTCGTCTCGAACTGTATCCGATGGAGGTTGTGACTTGCACAGATACGACTTTATCGTTGCCACACAGATTCTTCATAGGAGAGGAATGAATTCAGAAAAAGAAAGGCATCACAAGTGTCGAAATGATGGAGCAAAAAAAAAACGAATGCTCAAGAGCGGAAAAACATTCGCCATGATGTTCGATGACCTTCGAAGCAATGTTAGTTGTTTTTTTTTGGTCTTGTTTCCTTCCCTTCACACGTGACATTCACATGACAGTGCTGTTCATATTAAAAAAAAACCTTGCCAATGCCATGATGAAATTCCACGCGAACATATGATAAACCTTCGCTTAGATTCTGCTCATCATTTCCATTTGATTTGTTTCAACTTCATTACGAAGCCGTTTATAAACAACATTTGTAAGAATTGAAGAAGTTTTGTGATCGTAAAAGAATCGAATGGCCTTTTTGAGGGATATAAATTCTTTGATGAGATGATGGAGTGCTTCTGCTATCGAGAATGCTTTAGAAAGCCTATGCGACTAGCAAAAAATCCCAAAAAAAACCCCCGAAATGATTCTATTTTTGAAGTCTTGCAGATATGAAGATGAGCAAATATTCCAGAAGCAGATTCTTACTTCCTCCAATATGAATCCACATTCAGCTACTTAACAACTAATTAGAAGACATCACGTAGAAAAAGGGAAGGAATTGAAGCAGCACAGCTCATTTTGACAGCAATCAATTTACTCAATCCACTTTCATATTCAAGCCACATTACATGCCGGCTATCAACGACGTTACCTTCGCTTATCTTGGTTCCTTCTGAAAAATATAACGCAGAGATGAGATGTTGTACGACACTTTTTAAGATACTTTCACTCATCATATTTCATCCCAATTTGAATTTTTGAGCTTCTTCATATGAGTTTTACTAATTGAGCAGCCTCAGTTGCCCTATCATCACAAGTTTATAACTAGCTCGTTTCCCGCTTAATAAAATTCGGGAAGAGTGCTTATATCCTAAAAGCTTCCTGCCTTCCTCTGCCCGATTCTCTTAGAGAATATTTTCGGTGGAAATTCTAAATTTTATGGCGTAGGAAGCTAAAGGTAATTAAATGCGAGTGAATGCAAACCAATTTCGGTCGCATTTAGCTTCTAAAAGCTTATGAAAGAAATTCAAGAGGCGAGAATGAGGCAAAATTGAAATTTTTGCAATCACCACACAACCTTGCTACAGAAATTTCCACCCACCAATCATCTTGCTGCGATCATCTGAAAACCATCACAGATTTGGTCAATATGACCCCAACTGTACCGCCCGATGCGCTCGCTACTCAAATATGCGTTATTGGTTCAAATGTGCCATACCGCCAATACATCAACTGTAAACGTGACCGCTGGCTTAAATACATCCGCACCGAGAGAACAAAATTTAAGCGGAATCCTTCCTATTAGTACCGTATCTACTGGAATCGCAATGTTCCACACCACACTTTCCAGTGTTGATCATTGGCGTCACCACGGTCACCTATCTGTTGCTTATTTTGTTAGAGTATACACTCGGCAAAGGAATTATTTTATTCTCTTCTGAGATATTCTATTCTTTTTCCTACTTTCGTTAAACACTCCCTAGTGCTCCAATAAGCAGCGGTTTCTTACTTGATACCTTCTTTAGAATATTTTCTTCGTTGATGAGCCTTCGGTGAGGCATGTCATATTTTCATTCGACGTTCCCATACCAAAGCCTAGAACGAAATCGGTTTTCGGTACATGCTTGGTACGGTGTTTTTTATATAGCTATCCTCGGTATTCTTGTTAGGATCCCTATGTAATGTGCAAATAATCTAGTTAGTTGTTAAGTAGCTGAATGTGGATTGTGCTGTTAAGTAGCTCTCCCTTAATCTTTGTGCTCAGAATTCTCTTCTGGTCAACGCGAACAAGCAAGTGCTGTTATCTTAATGGACATCGCAAATGGCTCAATAAATTTAACTTGCTGGCGGCAATGACTCAAGGATGAGAACTAGAAGGTGGCACAGCAAACAGAAAGCAAGATCCCATGCACGTTGTTAAATAGTTAAAGAGGGGAAGATCTGACTGCAGGACGAGGAATTTTCATTCAACACTGGCATGATACGCGTCTCTGTTTGTCCACGATGACATGCAGCTATGTTCATGCAGCACAAATTGTCTAAGCGAAATATTCGGCGGAATGCCTCATTAAGCTTCGCTCAAGGACAAAAGGCCTCAATAAATATCGCTCGAGAAAGAAACGCAACACTCAAGAATAAACTGTCCCCTTGATTAGTTTGACGGGGACAAAGTTCATAGTCGTTTCGCAAAAATGGAAACCACTTTCTGTCTCATTGATGCACTTCGTTGTTTGCAGTCGCCATTCAATTTTGATAAGAGGTTTTTGTTTTGTTGCGAACAAAAAAGACTACCTAAACAATTCAGAAAGAACCAGCGGCGGAAAAAATTTGGCGACTGATGCGCAGACGCGAGTCAGGTTGTCGTCAAGTCGGTGAAAGTACGATTACCGATGAAAAGAACGAAGCGATCACTGACATAGGCAGACAAAAATTCCTTCAAATAGAACCGTTCAAATGGAAGTTTTAAGCTCCTTGATGAAGTCGAACGTTCCCTTGCAGTGCCCGCAGAAAAAAAAAAACAAGCGCTTATCAATCACTCTTGTTCAAAGATCAAACACATGAAAAATCCTGTCAAGAAAGCTGGCACGACATAAGCGCCAGTCTTTCAACCAATAAATCCAAACGCTTATGTAAATATATAAAAAACAATGGTGAAGAGCCTCAGAATACCTTTTGAAAAAGCAATCGGCCATCCAAATACTAAACGAGAATGTCATCTTCAAATAAAACTTCTCAAATGCAAGCGCTTAAAAAATAAGAAGTGTGCTTCACCCTGAGGGTGCATATATCTCCAATCTCCACCTAATCACAGTCATAAAATTGCAAGAGATTTTATGAAAAGATGTCCAACCCTTTTCCGCAATTTATGGACGCTGCTAAAAAAATCTCAGGAAATTCTTGAAAGCCGAACGAGTTATTTTCACATATTTTCTCATGAGAAAATGAATTTTATGATTATCAAAAAACGTCTTTTCGGCACGAACGCTCTCATATCATTCAGCTAAAGACATTTGACCAAATTCAATTATATGAGAAGCACTCAGTGAAAACACCTTTGGAGGAAACGAATGCGCTTTGCTAGTGTCATTTGTAGAAGGGCGGAGGTCAGCACTAAGCTTCATAAATAAGTGCAAAAATATCACATTTTACATCGGACTTCTTGATGAATATAGCACTTTTGGGATTACAACGTAATGAAGGGTGAATGGTGAATATGACGCTGGTTATACGGGCTTTGGAGGCGAAAATGAAAGAAGCAATCCCCTAAGTATGCACCTGACATTGTCGGCACCTCTGGGATCATTCAGTACGTGATGAGGCTGAAGGCGATCAAGGTAGAAATTTTCATCATTTTCTTCAAAATATCAATTTCGGTCCATCTTTAATGGTGAAGTTTGGTGATATCATGCAAACTCGTACAGGTGGGTAATCAAGTGAAAAGTAGTGCCGTTTCCGAGTAGAGCGCTCTGCTTGAAAGTTCTGCTTAACATGGCAGTGCTATAGGCAGACGTAGATCTTCGGTTAGTATCATCGACCGATCAAAGGTGATGTTGAGGGTACATATGTGCCATGAAGCTGTATAATGTCTGAAGGAGAAGTGAGCTGCCTTCCATGTGAGCCTCACTCAACTTCAGATGGATTCAAACAAGGACAATCAACTGCTAAACGTCTTCAGATTTTAAGCTTTCCTTCATGTTCGCAAAATCGTGACGTTAAGCTGATATACGCTGCGTGCCTTATAGCACAGATGCATAATGGACGACAACGATGATTACCCGACAGCACAAAGCAGTTGAGGTGGTGGCTCTGTGATATTAAAAAATCTCAGCAGTGACTTTAACAATTAATCTTAACCTCTCTGATGATTACTGCATTCAGTATAGAATTGTTTCATTCACTCTATGGGCGAGTTCATTCACGATCCAACTGTATGAGAGTGATAATTGCGTGAAGAGAACGAAATGAAGTATTGAGTAAATTAGTGGTTGAAAAAAACAACAATCAGAACAAACACTTCGTGCAACAAATAATGAAAGCTGCCAAAAATTGGACCAAAATCAAATGCTTACATCAACGTCATCAAATGCTTCATGCAAAGCTTACAGGCTGATAAAACGATACTTAAGATGATATCATGTGAACTCATAGTACTTAATGATATGTAAACCACACATTTCAACGACGTTTTCGAGAAGTTTCGGTTTAACAACATATTTAACGATAAAGTTTAACAACCACGTATTTCGACAAGTTTAACGATAAACCAAATAAACCGACAGAATCAACAAAGACCCGACAACTCGCACTCATACCATAGGCTTCAGATGGAAGAAGGGTTTCGGTAAAAAAGAGTTCCGATGCACTCGAATCATTCAAACAGGCGGTGCAAGTAAACCGGCCAGTCTATCTGTCTCTCATCTTTATACTGGGTGACCACTAGCTGAACAAACCGATAAAAAGCAAGGGGAAAAAACATATGTTGGTACGAATCAAGCGTGCATAAATAAAGGGCGTGGTTGCTGCTGTCAATTCGACAGATCGGTGCGTTTAAAGAGCACGAGCGGTGGAAAGGTGCTCGAGGAATGTTCAGTACCTGAAGATGATTTCATGATGCAACCCAACAGCTGTCTTTTGGATCCGAAGTGCACCACGCTACCATCTTACTATGCAAAAAACACTGCTCGCTAACCGTTTCCTCACATCGACAGCAAATCATTTTTCATTGCATTATAAAACAAAAATTTCGTCGCAGACATTTATTTGCTAGTCCTAGAGCTTCTATGGCGAATCGTGATCGAGGTCAAAGCAAGCGTCCAAATTCAGCAGTTTAAGAGAAAAGTGCAAAACAGCAGGCTGGGAAGTCGAACTCCGTGGACCTCGCCGTGACGACTACACCGTCAGTCGCTACTTGTCTGCAGCTGCCTTGCAAACCACTCCTTTTCCCTCTTCTAGCTTAACGGACGTGCCGTATTGCTTGAATCAAATCTCTAACAACGGGTGAACTCTTCTTTCCGTTCGTGAGGCATGACCGTTCTACGACAGAGATGTGAATAAATAATGAACACTGTCACTGTTCCCGAAACACTGTCACTGCACCAGAGAGCACTGCCTACACAGCAAAACAATATGAGAATTATCACTCCATTGAGGAGACGTAAGGGATAAACCAGATAAAGAATAGACAGCGTAAAAGACGCATAGAATAGACGAATTCTTCGACGAACTGTATGGCCTGTGGGCTGCTTCGGTTACCTACAGTTCTTTAGACTCCCGATTTCACTACGACATGAATGGGAGTTGAAGCTACTCCTCTCTTGGCCTCAGGAAGGATGTGCGGATGCTTCGTTTCACTAAGCATCCACCTTTATCATTCTCAGCAGTCTCCACTACCCAAACCCCTCCATCACCCTCCTCCACCTCATCACTACACAAGTCGGGAACAGAAATCGGGCAATTTCGGATGGCCTTGTTCGGCCGATACAGGCATAGCACCTTGTGGGGGAAGTTCAGCAGCTTCGATACGAACCTAACGACTGCGGATCAGTCCAAACAGCCTCCATCTTTCATCGCGTAAAACAAGGTTTACAAATAAGCATCTGGAATGATGGACTCGCCATTGCATTCAGATGAAAAGAGAAAATCGTAAAAACCTAACATGAAAGCGAAAGTGAGATGAAACAGAATATTGAACTGACTCATTGTCGCTCATAGAAGTACTGAATCCGCGTAAGGATGAGAGGAACTGGAAGGTGGAGAGGGGGGGGGGGGGGGGGGGAAGGAGATAGCAAAATATGGCGTTTTAGCATTAAAAGAGGGAACGGGAGATTTTATCCATGGGCTTTTTTGCAAAGTTGCCCAATAAACCAGTCAAATGTAGCTTATTTCAAAGAAGTAGAGAAGCGTACTACACGAGATGGTATTGCAAGCGATTCTGCGCTACCCTCTTACGATAAACGAATTCCTGAAGCTAGCAATAACTAACAGGTACGCAAAATATAACCCTCATTCTTTAAATATTACGTCCGTTCGCAGTCACTCCCTGGTGAGGAACGTTGCTTTTGCAGGAAAACCGCATGCAGGATGCATTTAAAAAATTTTTTCATTGGTTCCTGGCGGTCTAGTAATCCTTTCTGAAATTACTGAACCAGAGAAATAGAGCATATAAGGTTGAAAGAGAAGATCCTATGCTGTACGTCATACTCGTTGAAATTCAGTGGGTTTCAACTGAACAGGATGGCAAACTCCATGGGTCAACAAAGCCACAGGGAAAGCGAATAGTTTTAATGCAGGGTGGACAAAGTCTCAAGTCACGTCAATTCCAGACGATAACTAGCAATGCAGCATAAACAACCGAAGACACGCCAAGGAAATCAACGAAGCCAAGCGTCATGATGAGGCAGAAATAGGAACTCTTGCCTACGAAACTTCAAGATGAAGTACTTCGGGTTTTCGTCGCGGAAAATAAGTCTCAAATTTGTGCATTTTGTTAACAATCATAAGCACTCTGCCGACTCCACCCAGCCAAAAAAGCTTACAACTGCAAAATAAGCGAGCTGCCATTATCAGTTTAAGGTAAAATCTGCTGTTATTCAGTGATATTCGCAGTGTTAAGAATCAGTAGTGTTGCAGTTGACCATTTGCATCGTTAGCTGTCATCACCGCAGCAATCGGCTTCTAGAGACTTGTATTGAACAACTGCATTCAGCTACGTTTCAGGTCCGATGCTCTCGAAAGCAGCAGAAAATTTTTTCATCCCGGGAAGGGTAATCACAGACGTTTCAGGCCTGATTCACGGAAGACCAGGGTAATAATAACATCACTTCAAGCTATAAGTGACACTGACGGCTATCGAAAGCTCAAATTTTGCACACGCCCAATCCCTCAGCTCTGCCTTCTCCTCGCTACATTATAGCTACTGCTAGTTTGTTGTAACCGTCCCTGTTTTTCTTAACGGGACCTGAAGCCTCGTTTAGTGTCCTACATGAGCTGGCGCAAAAATTACGTGCTACTGCCGCATATTTCGCCCACTTCTGCACACGTAACAGTGCGCCATACATGACTTCATTCGTGGTGCTCAATTGTTGAGGCTCCTCCAGGTAATCTTACATAGTAGCGTTCTTCCATCAAGCTCCTCTATCTCTTGAACACCAGTGGAATATCGAAAATGCTTCATGTCGCTATCCAACGCTCAACATTGCTGCATGTAGTCATCGGTCATACCTTTTGTGAAGTGGTACCTTTCTGTTTTGTGTGGGTGGTTGATGGGGACAATGGGGAAAGGAATTAGATACCGTATTACAGATGGACTGCTTTGTAGTCTATCTGCTTCTTATTCCTCGAAAACTGCCCTAATAACAGTGACCTGCGTGAAATGCAATCACGTAAAATTTAAGAAAAAGAAAGACAAACGTGATCTTTCTGGATTGTGCCTCGTTCCTTAACTCGCGAACGTGATTTTGCTTCATCTAACATTAGCTTTTAAACACTCACTAATACGAAGGTTGCCTTGTTGTTTTCGTTGCACTCTCAAATATTTTCTGTCGCCCCGCAGTACTTTTTGCAGCATTTCCTTCAGAAAATTCACTTCAGAAACACTATAATACTAGATTAAGGCGATACTTTCTAGTAAGAAGTATCTCTCCAATATATTTACTATATCTTACAATATCACGAAGAGGCAAGATGAGTTCTCGATCTCTGGTTTGGATTGCTTTCAAAATTTTGAGGGCCAAAAAACTTGGGCTATATGGAAATTTTTCAGTCATCACAGAGTGCATGTTTCGAAAGCTACCTGTCAGTTCTTTGTTTTTTTTCCTGAAAAGAATATCACCGCATGAGAAGCCTTATCAAACGATATGTTGGTGCCTTCAGTTCGAATATCCTTCACAGTAGGCTACACGATCTGCGCGCACAAAACTAATAGGTGCCGTCATTTTGTGGATGCCTCAGATTTAGGATGCTCTCAGATTCGTACGCCCAACAGAATTTGAGAACGCTGCGAAGTTTGAGGATTCTCCAGCACTTACAAGAAGCCTTCAAACCTCAGAGCAGCCGCAGGATTATCAATGAAGCATCGACGTGAAATTCCTATTGAACCACTTTCATGCCACAATGTCTTACATGTCAGTCACATTCCAAACGGTCATATGAGTTCCCAAGCGGTGGTCAACTATACAACACACGTTGATCAATGACGTCGACAGGTTTGTTGTGTTCAAACTGATGCACTTGCTCACTGCCTGTTTCATGCATTAGTGCTACGCATGTGCAATTTGTTAATAATAAAATACCAAAGATCAGCCAACTATGTTCGAAATTTCGAGAATGAAAAATCTATAGAAGTACTTACAATTTTGCATGCTATGGCTTCTTTCAGAAACGGAAAGTTTCAGTACCGTTCAGCACACCAATATTTCACTATGCATAGGGATTTCTGTTGGTTTTTCTGGTTAATACTAATGGCAAAGATTCTCAGGTCCGTGGTGCATTAGAAACGCCATAAAGCTCTGTCAAATAACCTAATAGGCGTGAAAGTGATAAGAAAATAGATCGACATTGTTCTACACCAGATCGCAGAAAGCAAAACCATTACTGCCATTATTGTTCATACGTTTAACAGTACCACTACTGTCCATACAGTAGAGTAACATTCGGCACATATATCGTCCCTCCTCCATGTGGGCAACTAACTGATGCAATTTTCAGTGGCTAAAGATGAGAGAACTTACTGCGATAGCGAAGCACATCAAATTGTTAACGACCAAGAATATAAGTATATCAGTTCTATGATATCAACACTGATATGATCCAATATGGAAATTGTTATTCGAGATAGTTCATTTTGTATAACAAAAGTCGTAATAAAGCCGAGTAAATAGAGTGCAATTTGCCAATGTGAAAATAATATTCAACTGTGAATTGTAGATGTGCCAAAACAATTAAAGTTAACTAGCACAGTTACAGAAATTACTTTCGGAATGATCACGGTAACTTTTTACGACCCGCTGATACCAAAACTGTTCTTTGATTTATCAAAGAATATTCTGAAAAAGACTTCCGCTGGCACAAACAAATTCGTATTTCCTTGGAACGAGACTATAGCGAACATCACTTCCGGGGGGGGGGGGGCTGCTCATAGAGTAAGTTAGCATGCTGAGAGTGAGATCTGAGTAATTTTTTAAAAAATGGAATCGCGAAACGTTTTGAAGAAAATTCGCGGTTTGTAGGAGTAATTGATATGATGACTTGGTTTTAGCGCTAATTCAGACAACGTTTCTGGATGTGGGAAATTTACCGATTAGTGCTATTAGTGGACAAATTCATCCGTCGTTGTAACCTTCGTCGAAATAATCCACTTAAAGCTGACTTTATGATTACTTAGGCCATAAACTTCAGAGACGCTTTTCAGTCTTGTCAAATTTGAATGTGCTCTCTGTTTTGTGCACGACCGATGCTGTTTACCTAAGTACCACGGTTGAGGTGTGACTGAAGATAATGAGATTGCTGCGAATACGTTCCTAGGAGAATTGAGATCAGACAAAAACAGCAGAGGATTTATTTACTTCTGCTTTCGAGGTGACGAAAAAAAAGAAGATGAATTTGATTGGGTGAAGCGCATCATCTGCTTAAACGAATACTAGAAGAGAATAATCTTGTAATGGGTTTGCTAAAAAAAGTACAAGATTTTTTGGCTTCCACTCATAAGACAGAGATTTAGCGAATAGCACATAAAGATGGGCACCATTCCAGAACAGCATGGTGCGCATGACATTCTCGCATGTTATTTATAAAGCTGATCATTGATTCAGATCACATGAGTCCGAAAACATCTGTCAACGATTGACACAGGTGTGTGCATACAACGGTAGCCGCGTACAACGTGTTTTTAGCGCAAAACAAGCATCGCATATTTATTCATTCACCTCTTGCATACTGTCCTCACGAACTTATTACCACTTCAGAGGGGCATAATGCCCGGAAAATTTCCTCGCAAGAGTATGAACAAAGTTTGTGAAATGAGCTGATGAAATTTTATATACCGGTTACATCAGCTTTTTTTGAAGAAAAAAAGTATGTTTATTTTTTCGCTATTTCTCTCCTTTTTTCAATATGAAACGTTGCCTTCAGAATATTGAATTCCACTGACAAAGAAGAAACACAAATTTTTGCTTTGATATTCTTCAACGAATGGATGGACTGTTTTATCACAGAATTATTGCATTAGGCGACAAAATATAAAATCACGCATTATACCAGCGAACATATAGAGTTCTTCCACAACGATACATCATTTATTAATTTATCTTTCGTCCATCATGCTCTTCTTTTCTATACTCTATATAATTGCGTTATACATAACTACGACAAATTACAGGACTTATCATCTTGTCCTAAAACCAAATACGTGCTAAGGATCGACTGGAGTGTTTATAGAAATCATGTTTTTAGAACAATGGTACTCATCTACTGGCAATCATTTTCAACAAATCAGTGACGCCGCAGGACTTGGTAGGAGGCAATATTTGAAGAGGCAATAGGAGATAATATTTTATTTCATCGCAATTTTGAGTCTTCACCCTAAATAGCGAACCAAAATAAATAAATAGTCAGCCTCTGAGTGATTTCTTCATTTATTCACCGCTCTTCGGTCTTTAATTCATTTTTTTTCAAGCGCTAAGGCGTGAAAGGTTAAAAAACACCCTAGCATATCGTTCAAAACGTTGTTAGAAATTTGGCTAACATCTAAATGAGTATTGCTGCGAGCGCAGCTGTGAAAAAAAACATAAAGGTGAAAGGCGGAATGAATGAAAAAATAAGCAAAGAAAGCACACATACGGGCAAAACCATTTTGATAGGAAGATAAATAAACGGACAAACAGTGTCATGGAGATATGCTCTCGTACAATTCTATCGTCATATAGCCATAAGAAAACAACAAGAAGATATCTGAGATTCAACTGGAAGTGACTTGCTTTACTCGGAGCGTCCAACGCGCAGCATTTGCCTATTGTATAACTGCCCAATAAACAATAGCTTTTTATGCTAAACTCTGCGTATGATTCATTGCATTTGCACTACACATTGAATCATTCAGCCTTTTTATTTTCACCATTTTTTACGCTCTAGCTGAATAAACTCTTTCCATACGCTTGCAGGCCATCACACTTCTAGACTGCCGCAGTGGACGATGTAAACAGAAAAGTGTCCTTATGCAACAGGCACAGATGGGCTCATATATACTGTTCGGTGAATCACATGGAAGAGATAGAAAGTGCAGACCTCATTCCTCTCCCTACTACCTGCAAGTCCTCTCCCTCCGTGCAGACTCCAGAGAACCGAAGATACTCGAGTGATGTACCGGAACTTCTAAAGCATGTGCACCGAGAAAACCTGGAAAGCGCCCTGAAAAAAACCTCAGAGAGAAGAAAAGCACTATTCCACGAGCACTATTCCATTATTTAACGCTGTTACTGCGAATTTCTGCACTCAGTTGGCACAGGCAATATAACTGTCACTTAAAAGGCGCATAAACAGATATTTGTACATTCAGCAGCTTTAACTGTCGAGCTACAAAAGCTGCGGCTACGAGAATTTGAAACACAACCAACGACCTAGTGCTTGCTCTCGGAAAATACATGCTTTGTGCTTGAAACGAGGAAAATTAGTGCCTCAAATTCGCAAATGCAAACAGGAGGGAGAAAGAAAGATTTTCGACAGAGAAATTCCACAAGTGGTGGTGTGGTGACGTTGTGTGCTCTTTATGCAGCAAAAAAAAAAATCGTTCAAGTTGACCTATAAACGTCCCTGTTTGTTTGTTTGTTTGTCCATGTCCTGGCAAAAAATGCCTAGACTGGTACCCAGTACTGTCAGCACTGAGGACAGTGCTGACAGCTATAAAATGAGGATAGTCCCGAATGGCTTTGAGAAAATAAAACCAAGCGATGGTAGGACGTGACAATATAAAAAAGCAGGGAAAAAGCTGGCGTTTAATGAAAATTCCTAGTCCTCTTCAATTACCCCCTTACCCCTCCTCCCATGTAGTTGACCTCTTTGTTCGCCAATATCTACTATACGTTTCTCCAAGGGTTTCTATGCATGTCCAGCCTACTGAAATCCCCACTACTCTCAGCTGTACCCTCAACGTAGGAGTGAATATTTCTAGCTCGGGAATAAAGCCTGATAGTTGATAAACTCGTGAAAAGTGTCTCTATCTTAAGATATTTTTTGATGTGTTTTTCTCCATTCACATGCACAGGCGTGTGGAAATATAGAGATTGTTCGTATCCGTACAAGACGTATACACACAGACACACAACATCGACTGTTGACATATAGATTTCATTTTCGGGCACCCATGCAAAGTCATGGCCCGATAGAGGTGAGAGGAGCAACAATACAAACAGGTAAAAGTCGATGAACACATGGTACTAGCAAACTTAGCGTGAGCTTTTTACATTTATGAAGCGTGGTTCAACCAACAGCAGAGGATGCTGCTCTAATCACAGCTTATCAAAAACGCTTTCACTCATCAAAAAAAAAACCGAGCCGATGAAACTAGCAACAATAAGCTAATTTGGTATATAATAATAACGAAAATAACCGAAATGAGCGATGATAAACTTTTCTTACTAAAGCATTCAAACGATAGAGAATATCAGTAAAAATAGAGCACTGCGATGGATGAGCAACGATTCTGATATGTGGAGAGATAATATGCTCATCTCAGCTTGTTCACGACGACCATAACTGCCTAGATTGACATGTGAGTAGAAAACGCTATTTGTGGAAAATATTAGAATAACGATCGATTGGTAAGAGAAGTGATGAAAGTGAGGAGAATTAGAAAGCAATATGTAAACAACTAACGACTACTTTTATTCTCAGTGGTTTTCTGGCTCTTAGTAACATGCAAGAGGCAAAGAAAAAAAAACAATGCCAATTGCATGGTCCTAAAAATAAAGAAAGACAGATCATTGAGAGGAAGTCTCTGCATATGGTGAAATAAAAGGGCGAATGGTTGGTGTTCTACGATCAGACGTTCCAAAAGATGACAGCTGAAAGAGGAAGCATTACAAGTGATATCCGTTTTCAGTGAGATGAACGTTGTCTGCGAATTAAGCAAACTATGCCGCTGCGTATTCCAAATGAGAGCTCATTTCAACTATTTTTTGTTGTTACGGAATTATGCAAGCCATATGCATATGCATTACTGGTCGAATAAGGTATTAAGAAAGGAAGTCTGAAAACTCCCAAAAGAATGTTGAATTCTCAAAAGGTGCATCCAAGGGCATCCACAAATGTTTCTCCCTCCTCTTCCTTCAATCTAACCTAAATCCTGCCGTGTTTACGCATTTTAAATGTTTGTGCGGTTCATCGACATGCATCAACCAACAAGCATTTTCACACTGACTTCTTGACCTATATAAGCGATGAACCCGCTTACCCACAGCAATTTTCCAAAACTGAATCCTCTGTCCTCTGTGTAGAACCCTTAAGAAGTTTTATTTTGGGAGAATTAAGAAATTACACTGCTGATAGATGAAGCTTTTAACACATGCTAGCAAAAGATTACAAATCTGCCTCGCTTCGCGATTAAATATCAAAAAATCATTCAAATGCCCCAAAAATACTAACATATACGCGAGATACCGGATAGAAATTCTTGAAATAAAGTTTTCAATAATTAAAAGGGATAGAAAATATTTTATATATTCCGGTAACTAAACTTATCAACTCAGATAAATTATGCGGAAGCAAAAGTCGACTGAAGCAATTTAAAAACGTTCACTGAAAACCGGCACATAAACAGAAAATTATACACAAAAAATGCAAAACAGATCAAAATTCTCTATGATAGGCTGAATAAAGCAAAAAGAAAGAAATAGAGATTCATTAATACCCTTTATTTCTTTCTTGTGCTTCAATTGTTGGATCCTTTGTTGGATCTTCCAAGTGGGAACCTTGTCCACATCCCGTCTCTACTCATCTCATGCCTAAGTGGAATAACAATGCCACGAAGCCTTCTGCAAGTAAGCTGAATTTGTGCACTGTTGCAAGATGTCGCAATACCTTGGGTTGGGAACTCCGGTTTTCTGCCTTCCTACGCCGTGTGTGGGAAAGTTCTGTTATGGACTCTGTGCAAGGGAAAGTTCTAGCGTTTCCGTAATACAGGATGGGCTCTCCCATTCACGGAGCTGATATTCCAATAAACTTCGTTCAACGAAGCACAACAACTTGTTAAGTCTACAGAGAAGACAACGTCGCACTGGTGATCCCTAGTAAAACGGAACAGTTCGATCTGATTATTTGCGGCGCTGAGTGTCGCTCGGCGCGGACTATCTAGCTTTTCGGGTAGCAAGCGCTGAGTAGCAACTTTAGGAAACTATCCACTGCGAGCTAAGCTAGCACTTGGGACAGCAGCCTGCGAAACCGAACCACTTCATCAGCTGCAACCTTCTTCTATGTAATTTCATCTCAGTTCTGAGTGCAGCCGTTATACACTCAACGCCACCGCTGCATTCATTACGGAATAGAACGAACTGGTGCTGAATTAAAGGGTTCATGGCAACTCAGTTGCACGGCACCTCCCCCGTAGGCGGAGGGTTGATGATCCCAATTCACTAGCGGATAATGCTTTCGCTGGTCATCAAAGACTACTGAGATACCTCAGAAGAACAAGATCACCGAACTGAACAGGTGGAGAAGCCTACCATCATCCAAAGCACGATCCACATTTCCGCATTCCGCTCATCTGGCCAACCACTTTCAAAAGACACCAAAAAGCAAGATAACGACCGCATATTTTAAAAGATCCAGTCACTAAAACAAATTCTCTAAAAACCATCCTTCCATCGGCATGAACACTGCGAAATGGGAATGCGACTGCATGAGGATTTTCGATTTTTAAAAGCCTTTAGCTCTTTTCTAAGCTCAACGTAAAAAAAGATAAAGGAGATCATTCTAGAGTGCGAAATACAGTAGGCGAATTTCGTGGTTCCAGCTTCATTCGTTGAAGGCTTTGCAGTAGCGTGAAGACAGACAGACACTATCATACATGTGCACAGACATAACCATGCATGCGTAAGGCAAGCATATATGCGCGCAGGCACAATATCGCCAAAGTGAGGCTTGCACGGCAAATTTGCAAAAGCACATAAAGTGTGGAGCCCTTCAAAAGACGTGCCACTCAATCGGCGGACCACACAGTGCGCCCCTTCACCAGCTTTGTATGGTGTGTATTGCGTGCTTTTGTGATACCACAATGAATGGAGTGAGATTAACAGAGATGCATATGCGTCGGTGTAAGGGACGTGAGGGCTTATAAACGGCAAAGGCGGGTCTGAAAAGCTGATTAGTCGACAGCGCTAGGACAATGGTCAATACCGAGCCGATTAACAAACCCTCTGAGTAGACACATTTCCATGAGAAAACCTCTCTTTCCAGCCGGATTCACTTTCAGAACAACATTCTCTACCCTACCCTCCCCCTCGTTGAATTAGCAAATTCACCTCCCTTCAATTATTCTCGCACTCAATTTGAAACCAAATAATTGAATACACATCCGCAACAGAGCAATAATTGCTGTAAAACATTTTCTGTCGCTTAAAAACGAATGAAATCGTTTCCACAAATTTCCCAAACCCCATTAAAAAGCAAACATTAATGAAATCTTACATGTAGGAAAAGCAAAAAAGCGGAGGAGTCGTCCATTAAAATATGCGTCCTTCTAATAAGGTCGCAAGGAGATCGTTTCCTTGCATGGACGTCAAGATTAGCTAAATGGAAAGCGAGGAGGAAAGAAAGAAAAGAAGAGGAGATGGCAAGAGAGAAGGAGAGGTGCAGCTAGAAGAAGGAGGAAGAGGGACGTCATTACAATATTATTTTGCGAAAACGAAAGAACCGGAGAGAATTCAAAAATAGCGTTATCTGTGGGCAACATAAAGCAAAAACCTCATGACAATGCACCACACCAATAATCGAGTAGCTCCTATGATATCTCCCTTTTCCGCATGAATTTACGGAAAACCTCATCGAACTAGCTCAATGGCAGTTTCGTTCTTCATATGAACACCGTGACAGTTGCAAATATCAAGTAATCAATAATTGATCTTGTCGGCTAACATTCCTTCACTAACGAATTCATGGCAATCAATTTTTTTTTGTAGTTGTTTTGTTGAATATTTATACGTATGAATGGTAAATAGCAAAAGAGAAATTATTCTGTAAGGATCGCAGCCCCAGTTTCCACGAGATTCTCGAAAAGTTGTGGCGAATTCAGTACGTTTCAAAGTTCACTCGAATTTTGGTCTATCGCAATGCGCACTGATATATCTTCAATGCTTCGATTCAGCGAGAAAAAACACCTTTTAAATGTCTTCACTGCTTACTTCTTTTCCGTCTCTACGTCTTCCACCTTAAATTTCATTCACACTGTTTATAACGGCTCGTGCAAATCTTCGCGAGAGGTTTCTTTATCAGCACGGCATGCTGGAACTCCGATCGGTGTACAGCGAGATTTACAACAAAACCAACCACAGGGACACCACTCGAAACTTTCAACACTAGCTACCCGATGGTGCTTATAGATGTAATACTCCACGTGTGGAAAATGCGGTAATGAAAGCTACACAGAATGTTGCCCGTTGTGCATGTTCAGAAGAATTTCTATCGGGATATTCATATCGAGTGTCTTTTAAAGATTGAGGAGACCGCAACGTGAGTAAAGTCATGTATGCCTGTCGGAATAGGCGATATCGAGGAAGTGAAGCCAGCGATCTTCAATGATTTTCACCATAATAACGCATTTGGGTTGATAAAGACTAGGATAGGCTTCAGCAAACGCAAAACTCATAATAAAATTTTGAACATCTTCATGCAATGGAATATTAGAAACGATTTAGGCTGTACTTCAAGGAGTGCAAGCAATCAAAACCATACGCCAGCATTCCAGACATCTGCACTGCAACGCATGATAAATAAAATCTATGGTTTTGGGTGACTTCTATGAATCATAAAGGTGGATAATATACTGTTTTTATATTATAACTGTTTTTGTGTGCAAGACCTCCAAACAAAAATCATTCACGAGCGATTGCTAAAACCCAAATTTCCCAAATCTTTTGAAATCTGCATCCCTTCACCACTATCCTTATTGCAAGATAAGGAGAAAACAACTAATAGTGCAACAATTTTTTAAATTTCGTCTGTCCTGCTCTTCACACTATGTCAACGTAGGGATTCCTTTGCCACTTAAATTAGTGATAGGAACGACTCGCAGCGGTATAGATCTAATTGCACTCAGCGACGCATCACAGTGAACTCAATTGCAACATTACATTTCCAGCGGCGTTCCATTAAATTTTCATGAGATTCGCTCTCGTTCATGAACCGAACGTCACCGTTAATCACTTATAGAGCAAATCGATGTCTACGCTTGTTGTAAGAATCCTCGCTCATTAACGACACCACTATGTTTGCAGTTGAGAGTTGCTGTTATTTAAGGAAGAAGAGAGCAGATGCATTTGTCAATAAGTTCAATAAGCGTTCACGTGAATGGCATATTGCCACAGTGACAAGCAGACAGCCTGTTCACAGTGCCCATCACATATGTTCATCCCATTAAATTTTAAAGCGACGTTCACTCAACAAAGGAAGAAAAACATTATCGTTATTTTATTTGATTTCAATCATGAAAAATATGCAAAAACATCCATTAAACGATGCACCCCATTTCTGAAGTGATTGACTGAATTTAAGTCTACTGTGTACATCAATTTTATACGGAAAATTGGCATTAGTTGCATAGCATTTCTCTGTATTTATCATACAAACAACATTCTATGGCAAATTTTGGGAGTTTTCGGTAATTAAAACAATGGACTATAGCTAATTCTCTGGGTTTCCTTGGTATCAATGCTGTTTAAAGAAGTGTCTCATATTTTCCTGAAGATGATTGGTTGGCGTGCCTATGCTCTAATATTTATTGGATTACTCTCAAATAAGCTGATTTAGTTTACACTTCTTTGATGGGTTTCAAAAAATAATTCCGAAATTTACTACCTAGAAAGGTTGCGATCGACAAAATTGGAAGCGTTCCCCGCAGCTGTTTGAGTTATGCAATTGCGGAAATTTTTCATCTCATCTAAAAAATAACTGCTTCCGTTCATCAACGTCTCCACTTATTCGTTTACCATTTTAGTAGCGTTTATGGATTCTATTTATTCACTAGATCTTCATTAACTGCCAGTCATCTTGGTTTGCATAATTAACGTCGTCTGAATAGAACGATATCTCTCATACAATGCAACAACTGCGAAATGTAAGCTGAAAAACAATTGATATGATGAATTTATAGGCGATTTCATTTGCATATGAAGTCATGCTTGAATGAATTTGCATATGAATTCAAATGAATCTGCATATAAATTCTTACGCAAAAATCAAGTTATGTCCGGATTCACTTATATACGAATTCATCTGCATATGAATTCATACAGAAATTTCTTTGTGCCTATAAATGAAGATCATCCATGGAGTCTCTCGATTCGTCACACGTGTATTGGTTAGCAGAGGAAATCGATGTGGACACTCGTCTAGATTTCCGCTTTTCTGACGACCGCTGCCTATTCAAAAGTTTTGATGCGCACACACCAAAGTAACAGCTCGAAGAAGTACTGAGTGGGACGTTTAGTCCCAGGAACGCTGTTCGATTCTTCGTTGAATATTATGTGTGATGGTGCTGGGATTTCTTTGAGACAGAAACGTATAGTTAATCGCTCGCAGAGCACTCACGAGTAGCTTCGAGTTGGAAAGCGGTATTTTTAATTGCATAATTGGAGGAAGCACAAATGTGAGCGTACATACCGTTATGTGATGAACAAAAATATTTGCGACCACTGTGCAATGATTGCCATTGTTTCGACACGTAACCACTCTAAGAGAAGCGCTTCGAAATACTCGAAAAAAATTCAAGTAAATCAAAATTTTTGAGGAATTAAATTCCAACTGAAAACTTTTCGGACGAAACTATATTGCTTGAAGGATCGGTGCTGTAGGACATTTACGATTGTGCTGATGGAACGGAATAAAAGTGCCAGGTGGATATTGGAGACGATAGAGGTTGCTTACGAGATCAGATGCACGAAATTACAAACGCGTAAGTTTTTTGCGCTCATATTTCTTTCTCATGGTATTTTATGTTCATAAATGCATCAATAAAGGCGTGCTCTAGAATCACTGAAAAAAAAAAACCGAGGGAATTGTGCGCATCGTTTCAATCATTTGGTAATAATCTTTTGGCATGGCTTCATTTCCGATAGTTGGCCAAGCACAATGTCTTGTGACATAAGGCAAAAATTCTTAACTTGTTTGATGAAACCTGCAGAACCCAATCTTTAGAACCCAAACGCCATATCAAACATATTTTTGAGTGAACATCGGAATGCGCTGATTTTGAATCTGGTTAGAAAAATTCCACACAGAGATAACAAAGTTTGATATAAGAGAATATCCAAAGATCGCACATCTTTTGTGGAAACTTCTGCACGATACATATACCACTTCATCAGCTGCATGCAATCCAAAATCATTAAGTAAACGAACAATTCGATGTTTGAGTAATGGGTCACTGAATGAAGGACTTTGCGCTGAACTCGTGACTGTAGTCGCAGGTTTATTCTCGATGACTTCAAAAACCTGACTGTCAGAAGAACGAAAAATATGGCTCCCTCTTCCAACTTTACATCCAGCAATATCGTAAAAGTTGCTGTTTAAGCTTCTATCAACACTGAGTACGATTAAACGAAGCAACAAATGCGTTTAATAATTTACAACATTTTACTGTTGACTCTACTATGCGTACTGATTGCGCAAATTCGACTTTGGAAATCCTATTGAATGCTCCTTTACTTTTTTTCTCTTCGGTGGCATAGGCGAATTCACATGCCGGTAGCGATGAAAGAATGTCGCTATGCATATTTTATTATAATTTCAGTGAATGAAGCAGACAGTGGTCCACTTGCGATGGATTACATATGAGACGACTCATAGCTGTTGATCTCAAGTGGCATGGATTGTGTGTGAGCTAAACACATCACAAAGACGCAACCTATTCTGTATGCGGTGAGCGGGCGGACTTTATCGTTGAACGATAGACGGTGAAAAAGTGAGCACACATTTCCCATCGAAACAAGTATGAGGAGATAGCCTTCAGTCGAGAGTGTTTGTTGCGCAATGTGAAGGATACATTCATTCCCGTGAGCATACAAATCGCATCTTTCGGCTGCACAATCAACATCACTCACAAACGGAAATAACAATTTCAAATCGCACTCAAGTCTTCATTAAACCAATGGCTTACTGATGTTTAAACTTTTGATTCCTGCTAATGAAACATTCCGGTTTTTCGTGTCTCATTACAGAAATAATCTAGAGAAAATTATTGAGACGAGAGATCAGCCAACAACATCCCTACCTTTGCGGGAGAGATATGAATGAGAAAGAAATAATTACACTAATTGTTTAACGTTTTCAATACTTCTTAAGATATAGGACTACCATTACAATTACTCTAAAATATCTAAAGAAAAACCGATACCGCACAGTAGTAGTCCATCTCATCATTACCTTAGTCCCCGGGAATCGCATCAGTTATCCCTCAAATCAATGCGGACTGTAGCAAGTTTCCTGATCACTTCCAGAGGACACAACTTTTACCTTCTCTTATTGATTTGTTCATCGGGGTCCATAAATCAGATTTCATCCGGACGAATCCATCCCCACCCGGCTATCCACCTCATGATTCTTTCGCAATAATTGTCCCAACCCTAGCCCTCCTTCCAAAATCAACTCAATCCCACCGATGTCCAACTCTCGCCATCGTAAATCTCACTTCTCGACTCGTAAAACACTTGTTTTCCTGCAGTAAATGAGCATTTTCTCTTCAATTTTATAGTCGAGATCCCCCACCGTAGCCAAGCCACTTGTTCGAAACATTGCCGTCGAGCTCTGGCTTCCTAGCGAATCGCCCCCTTATACTTCCACCAGGACCACTCGCTGCTAAACTTTTCATCGATAGAGTTCCCCACCGCAACGAAAATCGTGCTAGCGCATAGCTCTACATGAAAATATGTATTTTGGTGGAGCAAATTCACCCATGCAAAGATACTCACACTTTGTGAGTTTCTGTTTCACAGCCAACGCCAAGTGGATCTCGTATATTTTTGATTGGATTTGAAAAATAGAAGCACCATTTCTCAAGTCAGAAACGAACTGCTCCGTATAATGCTGGGAACATTGTTTACACAGACATCTTTTTGCACAATTGCTCTAATGCAATAAGACGTTTCAATCTGCAAATCCGATACCACCACTTGAAAAAGAAGAAGAAAAGCAATGAAACAGGATGTTGGCCATTTAGCAAAATTGCTCGTATAATATATTTTCATCACAAATCAAAACAAATCACGAAACGCAATCCTATCTCTTCGAAAATCTGCTCAATATTCATCGCAAAAACGAGAAAAATTCGCTCAATTCTTTTGAATTACATTAGTCTCATTTCAGGATCTTTACTGATATTTGCAACAGCATGTGCATCATAATTGCATCATATCGATGCGTATGGATATGTGTATGTATTTAAGCATGCATATATTTAAAAGTGTACAAGTGTACGTATATATGCATGTAGCTTTGTATGCCGTATACGTGTGTGCATTTACGTGAGCCCGATACCTTCAATTTCCAAACCACACAGGAGATGGACATAACCGTTAGGATGTAACAGTATAACATTATAACTGCAGCTCGTCATCTTCCATACTAACTATCGTCTCCGAGGGGTTTCATTAAATAAGCAACTCCACGTCGATATATAAATGGTCTGATGCCATAAAAGGAGGAGATTTTTCGAAAGACGATTTGCGCAATTGGTCGGTACTTATGTATTGGCACATACACAGAGTGCTTCTTCGACGTTGCTTTACTTGCTTCATATCATCACGGTGTAGGGGCTTTTTTATCGGCCTGTGCAAATCACCGCTTCTCTGTTCACCTTTGTGGTAGCTTTAGCTATGCAATCACGATATCTGGAGGCCTAGCATACTCCTTACGCCCCGTTCCATCAACGTCGAGGAAGTTGTGTATGTTCAAAGGTGGAAAAGAATCCCTTCAAGCCAGCTGGATAACAAAAAACGAATCTATCATTAAACATTTGTATGAACGGCAGGTTCAATAAAAAAACAGAGGCAATATTTCGAACACTTATCGTCTGCTGCTAACTAATGAAAGTCGTTTGGCCATCTGAGTGCAATAAAAGGCGCATAATTATGCCCTTCTTTGAATGTTTTATTTAAGGCCAACAGTGAACTTCGTTATTCGATAGGCGAAAATGCACGTCTCAACCTGACATCAATTTCTTTCCCTTCTTTTGTGTTCATTCCAAAAATTTGCGAAGTGCGAATGGAAGAAAAGGGAAAATTCATTCCAAAAAAATTCCCAACTGTTGTGTTCATTCCAAAATGCAGTTCTGTAGTTGTAGTGGTATTGAAAACCGCATCAGCAGATATGAACTGAAGTAGAGTGGAATGAAATGAGATACGACGGATTACAAATGCTTATTTAACAGATATTATCCCTCGACCACTGCATGTGGGCAGTATGAGCGACCGATCAGGTGAGAGATTTCGAATGACTCAACAAACCAGTGTATTTCGGGAAGTAAAAAAAGAGTAAATCGGGGAGGGTATTAATTGATTTCTTACAGAAAGTACATCCCTCTTTGTTTTTGTTCAGGAAGTAAGGTCTTCCAGTGTGAGGTCAGATGCACAGTTATGAAGGTTCCGCAGAAAAAAGAATGCGCAATCCTAGAAGCTCTGCTGCGAGTGAACTTGGCATTTGGGGCCCTGACACTCGGAATCTCAGACTCCAAAGATTCCGAAAGGCCTCCTGCGACATTCCAAATTTGGGGGCCATTCAGCGTTTTTTAAAAGTGCAAATTACACACGAAAGGCAAAGGTAACCGGCAATTATGTGTTCCTTGCTATTCACGCATAACCTGCAACGTATGCCGCATTGCACGCATCCTGTAACGCTGTGGTCAAAAGATCTCTCCTCAACAAAGGACTAGTATCCAGAAACTTCCCATCCCCTCGTCTCGGCGGGATTTCTCGATCACCCTACATTTGCATCTCGCACAATCAAGTCCCAACAAACGCGACCCAAGATCGAATCACCTCCCCCCCCCCCCCCCCCCCGTCAAGACAGCCCTTCTCATGAATGCGCCACCGATAAATACGCTCCGCACGAATGTTCGCCCGGCCATCGCGTCCACAAACTGATGCCAGCCCAACGAATGCGTCGCCAACGACTGCCTTGCGTTATGGTTTGCAAATGACGTTTACTGTTGTCAAGGTCTCTCTGGTTTCTTTCTTTTTTTGGCGATTACTTGACTATCTGTTCTTCAGTTACACGATGGTGATCGGATCAATGTGTTAGAAAACTGTTTTCATACAAGATATCGTCTGTCTTGCGCGTTATTTTATAATTGTCGATCGAGATTTCCGTGTCGCTCAAAATTAACAACACAATGAACTCATAGGACTGAATGCAATGCTTTCAATTTAATTTTGTGTCACCATAATCAATTAAATCAATCATAATTCTTCCAAGTTTAGCACTACTCAAACCTAAAACCTTCAAACATTTTTCCTAAATGACTTTTTATTCCTCGAACTGTCTTACAAGAAATGCAATGTCTCAGATTTTGAAAGGTCAAAAGCGCAATTTCGCTGCATTAATGGCTTTCTTCATCTCTCCACGATGTCCAATAAAATCCAGTTTAGAGCGCAAGGTAACGGGGACGCATTCTCTTCTAACTTTTTCCAATTGCACAGAGCAGCTGTCCCGAGGAAGCTCGGAGAGACTTTTTATTAAGATCTCCTCGCAAAAACCATTCTCAAATGCACGTTTTAGAGTTCTAGTGGTAGAGAGGAATATTGGGCTAATCTTCTCAGCACAGAAAATCAGCTTTAGAAGGTGATAAGGATAAAGGAGGAAGTTGTGCAACAATGCAGAAAGAGCAAGGCTTCTTATTTCAACCTCCAATGCCTATAAGCCTGCGTCCGCGTCAAATGAATTGCTCGGATGGTTTCCCTGGTACCACAAGTTTGCAAAGGACTTTCAGTTGTTTATGCCGCAAAATGTTCGGTTCGTTTAAGCCACTCCTTCAGCCGTGCAAGGCGTCGCATCACCGGGACAGAACGGAACACAATGGAAAAAAATGGGAAATGAATGATACGTTCGGGACTAACAGCGATGGGCTGGATATGATCACCGCTTGGCGAGCGAACACTGGCCATCACCAATTGTAGCCTTCACACTTCACATAGGAAAATAAGAGGATGTAATGGTACTCGACCATTGTGGTATGAATGCGTTTGTGCCCCTATCATAACTCAAAGATTGACGAAAGACTAGAATCGTGACAACTGTGACCGATAGATTCCCACTTACCAAATTTCTCAAACAATTTCCGGTCTGCTCTTATTTCCTTCACATTTCAGGAAGGCATGCTTCTGCTGTTATTTTGAACTAAGCAATCAGTTAACATGAAATATTATTACAGATAACGCTCTCCAACGATCGTTTAAGTTTCTTTCAGCTCGATGCTGAACTCAGCGATCAACAAATTTTGCACTTCCCATGGAACACACTTCAAGGATCAGGGCAACAAATTTTATGCAACAAAAGCACTTGCTAGCGATGTGACAGATGCACTGCTCAAAGGTTTTCGAAATATCTAGCCAAATTTTCGCCCATCCTCCTTAGCGACAAGTAGCTCTGCAATTTCTTCGACATTTTCTAGTATGAATAAGAGAATTTAGAAAAGTGTATCCGTGCCAGTCTTTTGATGTTGTTTCCATCAGCCGCTTTTTGCACATTCAAAAGGTAACTGATGACACATAAAGGAAAATCACATTCGAAGAAAACGAGTGAAAGACTTTTATGGTATTTTGCGAAGCAAATGTGAGGATCATTTACGATTATCGAATGCTATATTAAATAAAAATTGAACATAAACAAAAAAACGAAAATAAAGCAGAAAAGCGCGCACATCGATGATGCAGCAGGGTGAATTCGGTGCATCATGGATGAGAAGCGAAGGAAAAAGTACACTCATCGCGAGCGGGCACCACATTTTTCAGCGAGGCCCGCTTTCGTGGAAATAAAGAGAGCTATTGTCGACCACTCTGACAGCTCGTTTTTTTTTTTGTCATACACAACTTTTTTGTATAACTTTCATTAGGCGCAATAAGAAAACATGGAGTCGTCAGAACCGCCTCATGAATTTGCCAGACCCCTCCTCCTCCTCTTTTACAAGCACAAAACACCTTAGGCAGATTAGAAACCCATAAAGAATGCCATAATGCGGACGCACTTAAAGCATTAGGAAAACATTGCAAGGTCTTCAAATTGGGAATCCTTTCGGAATGATAATAGTATGCAATCGTATCGTCGAAAACGATGGAATAGCCGGCTGTTGGTGGGAAGAATGCACAAAACTGAAGCCACAGTTGATAAAATCACCGTCAACGGAGGAATGTGCGAATTACATCAACCCACTAGCTGCGAAATGTGTAGGTCACTGCATCTCAACATACTTTACAAGAGGATACGATTCTAACAAACGACTGGCCGATTAAACACAATTGTTGAGTTGTTTTCGGTCTATCATACCCAAATAAAAAACAGATTTCATTTTCTTTGGCAGTAAGCATCAGTAAGCGACAAAGTTGTCAGGTCACAATCACCACGGAAAACGACCGGAAGAGGTAATCAATGTTGCGGATCGGTGAAGAAGTGTTATTTTGAATGGATCACCTGGAAATATTTTCGAATACGATAGAACAAAGAGTAAATTTTTAATGGATTTACTTTACTCGACTTATCATACTATGTAACTTAGCAGTAAGCGAGAGTAATGATGCTGAAACGCGCATATCGAACGTACATTGTGAGACGATGTTATGGGCGGCAGCTGGGAGATTTGTTTCTTGTTCGGAGTCCCATTCGATATCAAGTATAAAAACGCGAACATTAACGGTCAACACGTTTTTATACCTCTGTTACCTCATCTCAACCTCACACTTTCCACACGGACACCTCACCTTCCGCCTTCTGATTCACCCTTTACTTATACAATCACTCAATCTTGTTAGTTACTGCAATAATAGTTAGAGTTGCTGTTCAGTCTTCGATAGGGATACCTAGTTTTAAAAAATTCAATACATTTCAGCTAAAAAGGCATTTGGAGGTGGAAATATGAGATCTGTCGGGCTTGAGAAACACTCCAAAGTGATTTTCTATGCGAGCTTTTAACCTAATTCATAAACATCGAAAAAAGTTGCGTGCATACAAATGCCAAGAACTTCTCACATATTCCTCAGTTGATCGACACTTTCACTTATCAAATCGCAAGGAAAAAAAAAGGCTCTTCCACAAAACAAAAACAAATTGCACAGGCGATGATTGTTCATCGTAAATGCCCATCCGTACGGACATTTCTGCTCTAAATCCACTCTATAAAACTGAGTGAATTTACATGATAAACATTTGGGCCCTCCTATTAGTCCTGGATGCAAAAGATTAACCCATATCCGGCGAATTTATATGAACGATGAGGTGTTATCACAGGAGGTGGCTGGGTTTACATATTTGCATTTCGCCCATTTGACCGGCCAATTTCATAACAAATCAACAAGCGATAAAATATAAGAAACGCCAGTCCTCATGGTTTTTGATGCACTGATTATTGAGTATTTTGATGCATTTGATGCATTGACATGGGTCATTTCAGTTTTATTGATCTTCAGTTTCATTTTCTTGAGTTGATGCATGCGATAGGCAGCACACTGCATATAAATATTGGTCTACACAGGACAATATTTTAACGGTGTTGACCTCACATAGATGTTTTCCTTTACAGATGATAAGTGATTATTGGTATTTTATGTTTACGTTGCACAATCGGACGACTGCAATACGAAAAGTTTTATTTTATTTTATTTTGATATTCCTTTATAGTTCTGGATATGTTTTCCCAAGTAGATTTGGAAAAACTTCAGTGGTTAAGACTATCTACATTTCTAGATCCTTAGCTGTAGGATTCTCTGTTTATTAAAGCTTTTACATCTCACGTTTTCAAGCCAAAAAAATTTCTGTTAGAAACTTTCTGATACGTTTCCTTCAGTACATATATTTAGCACCACATTTCATATTGACTTTGAATAATTAACGCACTTTGATTATTTCAATACTTATTAAATTATTAACACATAACACTATAAGTTTCTACAGTAGTCTTGCTTTATTCACTAGGTAAATGTGTATATACCTAAAGTTTGTTTAGCGGCGATTATACTACTTGATGATATTATCTAATATTTTCCACGCGTTTTTATTTACTACCCAACTATACTCTGTTTATGTAGATCTTATTTGTGATTTAAAATAAACCTTTCTGAAGTACAAAAATGGAAAATGGCAATAAAAGAGGGCCTAATTCAAACTCTCAACCAACGGTTGTGGGAAAAGGAAGGGAAACAGATAACACTGAAGAGGTAGGCCTCATATTTAAAGATTTTCTTGTTCATTATACAGTCATAACAAACATTGTGTCTACATACTTGTATGTTAGTTCACTTCTTTATCCTGTTCACAACACATGCTTATAATGTCTATTTTATCTTCCCCTATTAACAGGGTTACGCGTTTTGTTGTGACGATGGCCCGCGCATAACTCAGGTGCATACGTCTACGGATAAGGGCCGAAACGTGTTCACCTTTTATTCCTATGTCTATTCCATTCATGTCTTAAACCTACATTGTCAACATTTCATCTTCTAACACCGGCCTATTAATGCTATCTTTATATTTTAGCCTTCTTATATTATCGTCCTTCTCTACAAAAACATAACGAAACATTAACTGATCCGCCCTTCCAAACAAATCTTCCAAAATGTTTTTTGTCGCTGTGTCATCCGACCGGTGCAACGAAATTTCTGAGCTATGCGAAATGTACGCAAATTTTCTGACAGTTTTACGGCTGCGATTTATTTGATAGGTAATGTGGTACGGCTTGAACTAACAATATACAAAAGAATACATCAGATGGTGACACATTGTGCTTCACTGATTGCCGGGTTGAATCTGCCCGCTAGATCGATAAGTACGCACGGATACGATGTCGCAATTAAGCTCTTTACAAATGAAAATTCCCCGATGTGCACAATAAGTGCAGCTGGTTCGATCCTGGCAACCTTTGTATGTTTCGTACCAAACACTAAGCACAATCAAGTTTTTGCAAGCGTTAAATGGAAAAATTAGCCCAGTGATCGTTAACCCTGAAGGAGATACTCTGGATGAGCAGATGAACGCGCCAACCTGCAACGATTTCGGAGGTGCTTCAGGTCACCACTGAAGACTCAATGGGACTTGCAGAAGATAGCTCTTTTCAGAAGACCTGAGAAATATGATTGCTTTCTGGTACATTCGAGAAGAAATGAGTTTTGGAAGTGTTTACTAAAATAATTGATTACTGTTAACACCTCATCCCAAATCGGCGCGTGGAAATTTTTGCTCAAAAATTTAGCAATTGAGGCTGCCACAAATTTCTCAAATTTGCACGGGTAAGAGCTTGCAGAAAGAACTTCCGATTACGATGCGACTAATTGATCGGAATGAATGAAACACTCTCTTTATGCACCGCATCATCGTTCCCTTTCAAAACGCCGCTAGAAACGCCAGCACTTGTGCCGCTTTGGTCAACTCGTCAAGACGTCTTACTTGTTGAACATAGACAAAGATGATAAAAGAAAAATTTCTGCTAGAATTGCCTTCTTTGCTAGAATTTTGTTGACATGAAGGCACTGAACGCAAATATTTTTGCTCAATAACTGAGCTGCTTTAATTTGTGCCAAGAGAAAAAGTCAATGGGCTGGCAGGTAAGGACTTTCCATTCTCCTCGTATCCAACTTTTCTTTCTTTCATTTATTCCTTGGTGGTGGTCAAGCTAACTTAGAACTTCATCGATGATGGTTTTCGAATACGCAAATGAGCAGGAATTGATATCATTGAAGCAAGGCTTCCTTTCCATCGATATAGACCAAGCTGGCGATCCCGGCCTGCCAAAACAATGTTTGCCCTCCCATCTTTATTGAAGCTCCCACTGCATCACAAAAGCGATCTCAAGCATGCGTACCTCAACATGCTTGAGGAACCTGCAGCTGAAATCGACTTTCCCTCCTTCTCGATAACAAACGATACGAGTTTTGCCAAGCTTCTTGAATCGTAAAATCCGTACATCTGTCAACGTTTGCTGTCAACTCTGCAGTGTTATTCATTTCAACTGTAGATCGCAGTCTCATTCTATATAAGGCCGCAATGCCGCGATGCGATGCGGCACCATCACGCGACGTGGCGATCGGATGCGACACGATAGACAGTGTTCGGCAACAAAAAACTAGGCGCTATATTTACCGCATTCGTGCCAGACACCGGCTGGCACGGGCGCGAAGTAACAACAACAGGGAAGTGCAAAGCTAGACACTGCGTGAGAAGGCTGAAACGTCTCGTAGCAAATAATGTTCCTCTCAGTGGGTGCGCGAAATGCACTATTATAAATGCAACAGTACAAAGTGAGCGAGCATCGAACGCTAGGCGAAGCAATACACAAAATCATAGGGGGGAACCTGTAAAGGGTTTTTCTCGCACAAACGAAACTCCTTTAAAAGACGTAAGAAACGATATCGAAAAGCTAAACGAAGATGAGTCGAAGCTAAGAGATACACTCAAAATGAAGAGGTAAACAGTGATTCACTCACACAATCGCACACGCGTATTTCTAGCGGAATGTTGGTCGAATATGACAGAAAATGACTCACTTCAAATCAACAGTGGATAAACAGTCGTTTCCCCCGTCAGCTTCTCGTAGGAATATACAATGATTGGAACTTGCTTCGAGTTTTTCAAATAGAAGATAAACTACCATCCACTCAATGGATTTAAGCATTCGTATTCAACGGTCATCACTATCTTTCATCCAGAGGAAATATATCCCCATTCCCAAAGGGAATAGGTTATAGCTGGGGGCCATTAGCGACTTGGAAAAAAAATTCAGCACTGGCCCTTTAAGGCACGATAATCCGACCTATTCCGCAAAGATGCACCTTCTGCAAGAAAAACAATAGAGTTGAAGAAGACCGCTCACGAAACGTGACAAAATTTATTGGTGATAATCGTCGTTATCAATTGGCTGGAGACAATTTCCGGTATGGAATCATGGAAAATTTGCGGAGAAATCGTATGGAGACCGCAAGAATCAGTGAGAAATTCTGAAATGAATTCGCAGAATTGCAATACTGAAGAAGAAAGCGCTCAGAGAAAACGGCAAGAACTTCGAAGCGGAAATTGAGTATTTCCGTAAGCGAAATCGCTATCGTCGTATAACACTATCCTCGGCAAACAATGGTCGAATACAATTCAACGAAGAAAAAAAAAGAATCCAATGACAAAAAACGAAGCGACGCAGACAGCACGCAAACATTTTGCAATGACTAGAATTGCGCTTAAGCGAAAGAACATCTTCAATGAATAATTCATTTTGTTCCAAGAGGATATGATTCAAATTTTTATGCGCTTCTGCGAATTTGCTCTGCAAAAATGCAAAAAGGCGATGCTATGTCTGCACGCATGCGCAAGTCTATCTGTCTACCTGCCCAGCATTTGCTACTTGACAATCAACAAACCTATAATTACAAAATTCTACTCGTACAACGCATTGCATAAAGTCACTTCTCATCTATAATTCATGATTATGCAATAAACTTCGAAACAAATTATATGATTTTAGAGACTTTGAAGACGTTTTGTGCACACCTTACTCGAGTGGATTATCGAAAGAAAAACGTTTGCAAAGAGTCTGCAGTTGCAATCAGTTCAACTAAAATACCAAACAATTTTCCTGCATACTTAGTTTATCTTCATCGATAATTTTTGAAAGAAATGCTCTAAATAAGCAACATGCAAAAACGCATCTCCTGTTGGCTCCTATCCTGCGGTTCACCATCGGTCAGATAAAGAGAGTGAAGTAGATGGACAGATGAAGTAGATTCGTACTTATGTGCCTCGTACATCTGATATATCATTTGCAATTATTATTTACTTCATTTATTTTATTCCTATTTACTTCACTTTATTTTAGTTCAGTTTAATCAATGAAGTTCTTCATATCGCTTTCATTTCCGTTTAGGAGGAGATTTTAGGTGGGAAAAAGGTTTGGACTTAGGTTCATCT
Source organism: Ascaris suum (assembly GCA_013433145.1). Classification (NCBI taxonomy): domain Eukaryota; kingdom Metazoa; phylum Nematoda; class Chromadorea; order Rhabditida; family Ascarididae; genus Ascaris; species Ascaris suum. The sequence goes on from CM024174.1 coordinate 9,503,989, forward strand.
CCTGTCCGACAGATGCTGAAGAGTCGTTCTGCCGTTGTTCGCTTTGGCAGAAGGTCGATACTTACTTGCGAGGAGCCAAAGAGTCTGGTCGGGGTCCAATTACAACCGACCGGGCAGCAATCATTAAGAAGACCTGTTGCACATCGTGTTTAAAACCTTTTAAGAATGAAATCGTTGCAGATGAAAAAAAAACTTCCAAAAGCTACACTTCTCATTTAATCCGATTTGTCTCTGCGATGGGATGAAGAAATAGTGAGTAAGGAAATTCTGAGGCATCTCCATCGTTGCATACTGCTGTAGATCAGAAACGTTGAAGGAATTTCGATGCGAAGTCAGTTGATAAGCGTTAACATCGATATGCAAAACGTCCTATCTATAAACCAGTTTTTTTTTTTTTGGAGAACGCTTAATCGTCAATGAATTGCTACACTTTGGATTTGTTTAGAGAGGATGCGGTGAATTCTAAATGTCAAAATGAAATAATTTACTACGAAAGTGCCATAATTACTCCTCAAATATACCTCGACGAAAATTTTTATGCATAGAATTAACGTTGAAAGCATACATATTTTCAGCTAACGAAGAAAACGGAAAATGAAATCTGATGCGATTTCTTCTCAAAAGTGGAAGTGAAATAATCCGCTAAAAGCACCGTCGCATACGAAGCTTGACATTCGACCAACAATTCACTCTAATATCGAAAATCGCAACTTAGGACGAAATGTATCTGTTTGCTTGCAATAGAGCGAGAAATGCCCGCTTCCCCTAGCAAAAAAATATCTTGGGGGGTCTACGTAAAACGGATGCGGAAATGCTCTGATCAACATTATGTGTGAAACTCTTCGAAACGTTCAAACTTTGAAACGCAACAGCAACGCTTGATGACGCAGTTTACTTAACAATGGGACACTACGAAACGGAAATGCTAAAGTTGTCGAGTGCTGAAAGTGAACGATGGAGTGCAACATTCATGAAGCAATCGCAGACCTCAAGGCACAAGCAATGCGGTTCGCTTGACTTTCTGCAATGCAGCAGCACAAACCACCAAAGAGATATAGCAACACATATCTTGCATTTTTATGGAATTTCCCACACAGCCAGCGGAAGTGATACATAAGAAAGCTGAGCGCAAAGCGAAACAATGAGATGAGATCGCCTGAAAATTGAAGAATGGGTTGATTTGTTTTTAGCGCAACTGAGATATAATATCCCGAAAACTGAGATTACTTCACAGCAATTTTGTGCGGCCACAGATAAAAGAAGTGCTTAAGTCAAAAATTAGAACTATCATGCTAATACTCCCGAACCAGTTCGAGCGATTCGTTTTTAATCATCAGCCGATCTTTGGTTCAGGCTTAACTCGAGGCGAATCAATCGGTGTGATCTTTTTTTGGTTTTTGAGCATCGACCATCCATTACTCACCGACCAGGCAACTAGAAGGGTGAAGACGGGAAATGAAATGTTTGTGCAGGTCCAATCAGGTGTTGAAATTCACCGGATGCCTCAGCATCGTAGATCAGAAGTCACCGTATCCTTTAAAACAGTTGAAAAAATTACAGAAATAATTGTATTCTCAAAGCTGAATTAGGTGTTAATCAAAGCGTTTTCGCAACCAAATTTATGGACCTTGATCACAATGAAATATTTCAGCTCTTCCATAGGAAAACAAACCTGATAAGGATTCTTTTAAATAACAGAATTTCTACTTCTTCAAATGGAGGATAAGTGAATATTTCAGGAACATTTCAAAGTGGCCTGATGTACGGTCAACGATCGTAATGAGGTAAGTGATACATTCATAGGATCAAACAAGCCGCACACACAAACACACACACACACACACTGACTAACAGCGTACTCATATACGCACGCATGCACAAACATCTATGCAACTATGTGGCACAGGTGGCAGGCACGCAGACGCACATCTGTGAGCACTTTTAGTGGGTACACATACAGAAACATACACATACACACGAACACAACGCGCAAATACAAAAGTGGTCGTTATTCGCTGCATGACTCATGAACAGAACAGTACGTGTTTTCATAGAGACGACTTGCAAGAGAGCCAGAGAGCAAAGTGAATAACAACAAAGGGTTTCGGAGTGATGTTTGAATTCTCATTGAACCGCTGTTTAATTATCCTCGAATTTCAGCATTTAGTATATCTGTTTCAATGCTGCAACACTTGGATCACAAAGCTTTTCCCTGTTTGCAGCCACAAATTTGCAACCTCATGAACTGTTCGCTTAAATAACATCGCAAATTTGACTCCGACTGGAATTTTATGCATACTTGCAAGTTTTTTTAATCATATTATGTTGCATATTGCTATACATATTTACATATGTTCGCTGCATTCGTCATACGTACGACGTATATCATAATTTTTGTCGCGTTCTGGAGCAGTGATTGCGTGGGTCCGTATCGGACAAAACTGAAAAATTCATTGCCAAACGGATTTGAAAATCAAATGCGCAACATATTCGGTCCTAAGTCGATGTGATCACACCGGATAACCCTTATCGTACATTGGAATGACCGGTCAAATTTCATGACGAACCGGTCAACATTTCGATTTTCTTCAAATGGCCATCGAGCTTTGAACGCAATGACCGCAACTCTATGAAAATTAAACGCACTTAGAATATAGCGACTACTCATAAGACTAGAAAATTCACAGCAACAATCGAAGTGAACAATCCCCACTCACGGAGTTGGCAAAGTGGAGAACTGGGATGGTCCTGAGGTCCTGAGGACGTTTGACGACCACGTAATTCGGCTCCATCATTTCGAAATTAATAGAAGCAGCTGACTGCCTGAAGTACACGTGGCATATTGACAGATGCGTTAAGTGTTGCGAAACAAGCGCACGTTGCAGCTGGAAGAGTTTCACTAAATGACGTCATTCAAGTTTAATACTGTGCGGGATACGTAACGTTGCGCAATGGGAATTCGATCAAAACAATGTGCTGCATTAAATCATAATGCAACATCATCGCAACCAACAGGAAATTGTTGTGCAATTCATCTTTGCAAACAGAGAAAGGTAACTCTCAGGCAATTTAAGCCTCCATAGGTGAGCTTCGGATATTTCCGATCCTGATTTCGCTGTGAAACTGAGTTACCTGCCGAATTTCCCCGATATATTACTGAATTCATGTTCAGAACTTGTAAGAAATCGAAGCCCTTAAAATACATCTTCAGTATTCAATCCTGAACCATAAATATAACCTTGGAAAAGCACCACTACAATTTGGATTGTTAGCACGAGAGACGCGTAAGTAAACCTTCAAGGTGGTCAAATGAAATAGCGCGCCATGCACAGAGACGGTTCAAAGAACCACTTTGTTGGATTTGATTGAAGCACATCTTAGTATCAGCCTGTTCGTCGGCCACTGCGTGTATTTGTGGCGTTTTTTTTTGAGCAGCTTCCAGAAAATGCTCGGAAATGTGAGAGGCATGATTCGATGAGTTGAGCAAATCTCACCTTTCAAATTCCGACTATCTCAATTTGTCAGTGAACAAGTTCTGATAGTTTATCGGTTGGTAGGCTAAAACTTGTCGCCTAATATATGAAATTTGTCGGTTTTAATCCTTGGCTTAAAACAATTCAGCATACGTTAAACGTTCGTCCCTCCGAGCTGCTATCATATCATGAATCAAAAAATTTTATGTGCTTCGAGATTTGTAATACTTAGGCGCAAAACAACTTCAGTGATACATATTATCAATTTATCTGTCTATCAATGAATAACGAAAAAAATTGTAACCAAGAGCAAGGAAATTTCGTAGTGTTATTTGTCAGCTTAAAGCGACTTCTCTTCCACAAAAATTCCGCCTTATCAACTGGTATCAGCTTGTTAATCGATGAACAGAGTCGTTTTTCTAAGGCTCGCTCTCCATTGCTCGGACTCGATAGTCATTCGTCAAACTGCACTAAGGTATCGATGGCGGAGAATAAAAAGAAACCATATGAAATCGATGTTTGTGATTTGTTTCTCTATATTTCTTTGAAATGGCGCATAAAATGAAATTATTTCGCTATCATTTGTGAAATTTGCTTTCAAAATATCAAATTTTTCGACAACACGCAAGCTTTCATAGAAAACACTCAAAGATATGATCATTTTTCTCGTGCAATCGTAATTTTTGTTATCCTCGTGACTTCGCACCCAAAATGATAGCCACTTGAAAGCGAATCGATTAAATGCCTTTCTAAAACCATTTTTGAGATGCTTTTTTAAAATTGTCAGTTAGTTCTCTCTGTGTGGCGATCGAATATATTTATGGACGAAAACACTCATAAGTGCAGCCTTACTGCTCCACCAATAGCCAAAATTCTGTTGAGTATTACACTTTCTGACATTGTATGCAATCGAAAAGCGGTAAAAAATGTTTCACAAAAAATGTTACATTGAATGTAACGAATGTGCAAAATGCAACATTCGATCGATTGCATAGGTCTTCAATAACTATTATGCAGTTTTCTAGTGAATGCAATGCAACACTGCAATACGTTGAATGCAATGCTACAATGCGAGCTGAAAGAAATCTCTTTTTGCAACGTGCTGAAGATCTACATGGTCAACCTAACGTAGGATTATGCAAATGCAAAGGATTTTATTGCAGTGCATTTTATGAGCTGTGAAGCAATCAAAAAGCATAATGTTGCATTCGAACTCAAAAATCTGCAGTCTAAATGATAAGTGCAAACGTTGTGAGCACTAAAAAAATTGCGCAAAAGTGCAAAAAAACAAAATGTGCTATAAAGGGTATGAAGGTGCAAAATAAGTCATTACTGTGCCAGAATTAAACGTAATCGGAGAATAATCTCTCCATTTGCAATAAAACACCATTTATAAACGTATCCAACATTTTTGCGAATCAGCACCTCTTATTTCACGATTTTGCAAATGCAAAAATCGCTCCCATGTAGAATGACCCCAGTGTTTCGTGGTTTCCAACAGATGGCAAATATTTTGCACTTCATGGTTCACGTAGGCAAGATGAGCGAACTTTCAACTATCACTTCTTAAACAATGTATATCTTAGCTTCACAGCCAATAGTGGACAAATGGATTGCACTCTGAGTGAATAATTATACCATTGGGAAAGGATATCGTTGGTGAATAGGAAAAATCCAACAAGCATTTTACTGACGTTAAATTGGGTTTTCGAGTTTAGGAATGTCGACAAACTTTGATCATCAGGATTCCGAGCATTTAATAGCGGTTAAAAGTTTCAAAGAAATGAAATTGTCTGACCATATCCTTACATTTATCCACTAGAAAAATATTTAGATACTCAGGGTGGGATATTGATAAAGACTGTGTTTTCAAAACTTATGACATCGGCTTTCAGTGTATTTTTAGCTCCTTGTTCCTCTCTCCACCTCCTCCCATCTCTCTCCCCCCCCCCCCCTCCTCCTCTGCTTACCGTTTTCAACTTCATTGATACATTTATAGACATGATCGTTTTTTAAAAACGACCATGCCTATAAATGTATCAATGCATTTTGCAACTTACTATGCAAACATTTTCACAGCTCTTTTTCATTAAATCGGTACATAAAGTTATCGGCTTGACTGCGCTCAAAGCTGTAACGTCGCAGCCAAACAAGAAAGTTATTCAAGAAAACGCTCTCGTGATCGATGGCATCTTGGAAATTGAAAGTCATTAAATAAAAGCCAATTGAATTTCAGTTATATTCATAGGATACATACCCTGGCTACATAGACACAGTCATGCTGCCGGCCAGCCGTCAATTCGATGTCGCCAGATTGAAAACGTTGTCAATCCAAGAGGCATTTTCATCATTAATTTCATTCGCCAAATATGCATGAGGTGTTTTCCGGTGAGAGGCTCTATGTTGCCTCCACCGCACTACAACCATTCCAGACAAGCGGTCATGCATTTGAAATATCAATACCACCACCAACCTGCCCCATGTTGGAGCCAGAGACTCAACAACATGCGACACGCATCAATGAAAAAGCCTTTACATAACTGCGGTTCTTGTTCTTCCAGCACTCTCGACCACAACGTACTGCAGAAATTTTTTAACGCTCAAGAGTGCCTCAATGTGCAATACCGTAATGTATAAGAACTGAAGCGTCGATACCTGCCTATCCTTATTTGGTCCCAAAGATATACATATTGCTTTCTTCTGAAACTCGACCAGGTACCGTATAAGCCGGCACCGATAATATCCTCGGCACCAAGCTACGGCACCCAATGATTCGTTCTATGCGAAGGCCAGTGTACCGGGTGATCACTCTATGCGAAGGGGAACAAACGGATACTGCCCTTCGAACCCGATACCCGCTCGGCCGAAAGAGCAGAACAGCAAAGGTGGACCTAAGCATCTAAATGACTCTACAAGCAATCTGTATGCACCTCTTTCTTCTCCATAGTGAACCCTGCACTCTTTTTAACATTACGCACATTGTATATATATATATATATATATATATATATATATATATATATATATATATATATATATATATATATATATATATATATATATATATATATATATATATATATATATATATATATATATATATATATATATATATATATATATATATACAAAGTTTCGGGTACTACGCATTGATTAGATTAGTGAGTGCAGCTCACTATCCGAGGTATTCCATTCGCTATGCACCTTATCCATATTTTCATAGAAGTGGATCTCGTGTTTTGTTCATTGAAGGCATATTGATGGAAAATTAAAAGACCCTCAAGCTGATGAAATGTGTCCCTTTTGTGCTCCCGTAAACTTTAATCGACAAAAATGTCAACGTTACTCTCTTCTATAAACAACACGTTGCAATATTTTGTTTCGAACCTCTCACATTTCCAACTTTTTCGCTGCAATAGTAATCAAAGTGTTCGCTCAAAATTGGTCCTGAAGAGGAATTCGATTACGGTATCGATGGGTGAGAGCTGCAATGCGCGGTCGCTATAAGTATCGAATTTTCCGACAATATTGGCGCGTGGGAAATTTGTTTGCGTGCAAATTCTCAAAGCTAAGAAAGCGAACTCGTTGGTGTTTGCTTTAATTTGTAGGTTGATTCTACCAATTGTGTTTCTTTTTATTCTTTTCTCTAATGTACAACTCTCTATTCTCTATAAATAATAAATGATAATATCATTCAATGTTGTAGTGATAACTATACCTCGGTGATTACTAACTAATTGAATTAGATATGAAATGATTTGGTTGATGTTGTTGCATAAAGGATGAAGTTTCATGGGCACCAAATCTAAAATGCTCCGCCGAAACCTATATGCTACCCGTCTTTACTAATTTGAATATTAATTTAGTAAGTGTTCAGTATGACAAGGAAAGAACTACTTGAAAGAAATCATGCTGTATTGCGGACTTTTGGTAAAAGTAGTATATATATATATATATATATATATATATATATATATATATATATATATATATATATAGTTAATTATTTTTAATTCCCGTTTAGATTCTTAGCGGGTACAAAGAAGCGGGGGGAAGATACCTGAATAAATACTTTCGATTTAGCTAGGAATATAGCCACCTTTGCTTATTTTCGAAATAAATGCTCCATTTCTTTGTGTATATTTGACTGTTCTTCGTATCATCCTCCTTCCTGTCCCACTGCAAAAAAACCGTATGAATACAAAGTATTTGCGCTGAAAAAAGTGAATTTATAGGTGCTTCTAAGAGAATTATAGTGCGGTAAAGCAGCGTGGTGTAGAATGTGATCTTTAACGGGTGCATTGTCAGTCAGGGGCATTTTAAGAACTATAATTCTCTTAGAAGCACCTATAAATTCACTTTTTTTTACTCAGCGCGAATACTTTGTATTCATATCGTTTTTTTGCAGTGGGACAGGAAGGAGGATGACACGAAGAACAGTCAAATATACACAAAGAAATGGAGCATTTATCTCGAAATAAGCAAAGGTCGCTATATTCCTAGCTAAATCGAAAGTATTTATTCAGGTATCTTCTCCCCGCTTCTTTGTACCCGCTAAGAATCTAAACAGGAATTTAAAATAATCCATATATATATATATATATATATATATATATATATATATATATATATATATACTGGTTGCAATGCTTTTTTATTATATCCGATAAATCCGTGGAGTCTCTTCATTGATGTGGAACATGTGGTCCGGTCTATAGGCCCCTTCCTTCGGAATGACCTCGTTGATACCGATCCTTTTTAAGCTGCTATGTTATGGCGCATTGATTAGCTCGTGTTGTTTTATCGCATAGCGCATTGCCCTATTTGTATTCAAAACGTCGTCTAAAGTTCTTCGGCGCATTGTGTTTCTACATTTTCGATGTTCGAGTCAAGAAATGACTTCAAGGATATTCTTGAACTACCAGTGAATGAATTCCGTGAGAGATTTCTCAAAAAAAAACAAGCTTTTACCCCAGACAAGTAATCAAATGTTGCGAGACTATTTCCTTTTTTTTGTGTCTGAGACAACGTGAATGAAAAGAAAAAGGGTACCATTTCAAAGTAAAATGAGGAAGCATAGATTTTTATGATTATATGACCTCAGCATTTTGTTCATTAATTTGTGAAAATCATCAGGTGCAGAGAGAAAAGTGTAACCAATAGTCAATGCTTCTAAGTTTTCATTCTCGCAAAAACTTCAGGTTGTTTATCACCGAATCCCTGTGTGTTTTAATGTTAGTTTTGGCAGAAGCGTGTTTTATCAAGCTTGACAATCTGATTTTAAGAAGAGATTTGTTGATAACACGGAGATGGTTCGTTTGGAAACCGAGGAAAGAGTGGTCTTGGACACCGAACCAGTGGCACACTTCAACAAGAAGGAATTGAAGGTCTCATTGTTTTCTTCTTTCTTGGTTTGGAAACGTGTTGATTCTCCATAAAGGTGATAGGATAGAATTAGATCCACTCTATTGCCTAGTGTATCTTCTTGTTTTTAACCTACCTTACAAGCAATAAGGATACGGTGTAGGCTGCAACTCGTCGTCTTTGAGTAGTCTGAGCCGGTCAAGGATCCCTCCCTCCCCTTCCCCCCCCCCCCCCCCGCTTCCTGCGCATACTCTTTGGTTTACTCGAGACTACAGTGTTCACCGAGCATCAATACCGACTTCAAGATGTAGGTTGTTGTTTAGTCATCGTTTCTTTTCCCCACACGTAATCCGTTTTATCATATCCGTTTCTATCTTGAATGCATTTTAGAATTCCCATTTTCACAGTTCATTGCCCCTTATCGAATGGCACCGTCAATGCGTGAATCGCGACCCATATTGCAAAGTTGAATTCCTTACCTTAATACTTCAGACGTAGCGTGGCCATAGCAAGCCATTTGCTCCACTGTCAACAGTGCCATGATCTTTGTATTGCAATAACTCACTCCGAGGTGAGCTTGCGCTTGCACCGCTGCACAGGCATGCCAGATGAACCATTTCAAAGTGTTTTTGTCGCTTCGATGCATCCTCCAGGTCAGCTGGGAGGGAGGGAGGGGATAGGGTGGAACCTGCTTATATATGCTGTGAAACGTGCTCCCTTTGTTGTAGCACTCATTCATTCGTGCAATGCTTTCTGTTTAGGAACTCGAGCGTCGAAAGAACAAGAACAGGAAGAAGAAGGAATCAAAGAAGAAGAAGAAGGAAAAGAGTGCTGTTGCCAATGGTTTACAAAACGGAACTGGCCCAGGTATGCACATTCATATGAAACGTGTCGGATCAAAGAGTGTTATGTATAAGGAGACACTTATTCAAAGAGGAATGACCAAGAGCGGAGTTAGGGTGACAGACCCGAAGAATGTTCACAAACAGGCATTGGCAGTTGCTTTGGGAGTAGGATGAAGAGAAAGGAAACAAACGGAGTGTTCATTATAAAGCATTTCGAGTGTAGCTCGGTCGAGGGGTGAGCGGAATTTCAACGGTCTTTCAACACCTCACGCTTTTTCGCTCTTCGTTTTGACGTGTAGTTATTCGAATTATTAAGGTAACATAATGAACGATGCGCAGATTCGTGCAAAATAATGCAGAAATCAGTTGTTATTTTCTAAAGGTGTCGAAGCAGCAGCGGACGTCTCTTCTGATGGAGGCGATGATCTCGCCGTCGAAATCGAATATGTTGGTGAGGCGCCCGCAGTTGATCCATCCGATCCTAATTTTCAATATTTCGCGAAAATCTTCGAGAATTTCAAGGTATACCTCTACATTAAACGCTTTATATTGAAAAAAGACTTTTAAAATCGGCAAGGATTTTCAGTTCCGTTTCTCTTTTGAACAATGCGATTCGTTTTTTGCGTAACGCTTCCCTAGTTTACGTCAACGTTGTCTAATATCGGTTGTTGCACCTCTGGGACGTAGTATACATAATTCTTTGCGCTTCCTCACTGTTTATTCTTGTTTTACTGGGGGAGGGAGGGAGTGGGAGAGGAGTATTCTATGATGGAACCAGTATTAGGAACCTTTTTGGGGCTCTTAGTTCCGACAAATATCCTTATGCTGAAGCCATCATTAAGCCAGGTAGCGCATATCCTGAGTTGTTTCGCTCTAAGCTGAGCAACGATATTGTTGAAATATTCTTAGAAAAGGAGCAGTTGCATAAGCTATGTCGTTTTGATTATATTCGACACTTCTTTTTAACGTTATTGCATGTAGGTGTAAATTAAAACAAAAAACTCTTCATTGTTCTGTTCAAAATTGAAGCTTAATAAGATTGGTTTTCAATCACTCACTGAAGTTCTAACGAGTGAAGTTCAGTTGGCGGCACAGTGTTTATTGCTTTCATATCTGCGTGCGTTCTCAGCATAGGTAGATATATCTTCAGTGAACTAATCTGAATCGGTATTCGTTTAGCGGAAGTGCGAATCAGTCGGAATCGCAACGCACAAAGAATAAGTGATAGGTGTTAAGAGCGTAAAAGCCCTTCTTGTTGGGCTTGCTATTCGAAATCTCGTTTAACCGATGCCGGTCGATTTGACTTCCATTACGCTGTCATAATTCCACCTTCTATTAGTCGAAAGGTGTGAGCAATGCATTGAAGTGCATTTCTTCTTTTTAGATAGCAGAGGAAGAGAAGAAGTCCGACACTTCGGCTACTCCAATTGGTCAGCCGGATACGAAAAAGGAAGAAGTGCCGACTAAAGCATCCATCTCTGAGAAGATCCTTCAGGAAGAAATGAGTGAGAAGCGAGTAAGCGAGTTTCTTCCTTCCTCCTCTATGTTCCAAAATTAATTGCTCTCGAGTGAGATTGCTCGTCCATTCCAGTTCGATATGTTCCTCCTTAGACGGTTTCCCCATCCATCAGTTGGCGTTTATTTTAGCGGTATAATCGACTGTAGTTTGGAGATGGGATTTCTGGCCACTACATTTTGTGTAACTGAAGGACGTGAAGAGCAGGTTCACGTGTACCTTTCTATGTTGAAGTGAGGCTTTCTTCCCTCGGACAGTAGCTTATTTGGTTATTGGCAAATTGTCATGTGGCTGAATAGCCTGCATTCAGTGTTTGCAATGATCTGATTCTAAAAGTACGGCTACGAAATGACAGTGAGAGAGCATTTGAATGTGATTTACAAGTCATTAATTGCAACTCGTAATCTTTTTTTGCAAACGATTGGGACAGGATCTGTGATGGTAGCAATTATGATGCTGCATAGTGACAGGGCAATCGTCGCAGGTTGTTTCACTGATTTTTGAATGACAGGCATTTGCTTTAAAGTGCGATTCCGCGGATTTAACTGCAAAACTCGGAAATAATTTTACGTCACATCAAAGAAAATGGCTGATAGCAATTGAAAAACGAAATGAAAATAATCCAGTCTTTGATGCATGAAGTGAGACAGGTTGTATGATTTCTGAGAATATTGATGATAACACAAGTACGTGAAATTTCCGAGGCTTCTGCTAATTGAAGCATAGTGGTAGGAAATTTTTCTTAAGCTTTTTCAGTTTGTCTCATTAGTTTTGTGCAGCTTAGAAGGAGAATCTGTTGTTGTTTGGCCTCTCAGTTGCTGTCCGCAAGGGGTCGTCTTATACAAATAAAAGTCCTTTTCCTGCCCGTTTAGAAAGTCCTTGTTACTACTAAGGTAAAGATTATTCTGCCGTTCTTGTTATGTCTACGTTCCATTTCACTTTCAAGAAATGAGTGTTTAGCGCGAGCAAGAAGAGGCGGGCGAAACGCAGAAATTGAGTAAGAGGAAATTGCGTCTTGCGATGCAGCCATCGATCGCCGAACTAAAAGAGGTATTACGCTCGATGCTTCTTTCACGATGAAGTCAACAAGTGAAAACTTTTGTTCGCAAATATCATTCTAATCGGAGAGTGTCTCTGTAAAAAATTGGCGATATACGAGTTTGCTTACTGGAAGACACAATCACGTGTTGTTTTATTCGAAGTTTTCCAAGCAGTCGTTATTCTCTCTTTGATTGGTGAGTATACTACTTCCCTTTGAATGAGGGAAGAGTTTTAAGCGATTTTGATGTGCAGCAAGGTGTCTTAGTATATGACTAAATTTCGATGCTGTTCTGGAAAAAAATTCAGGACTTTGGCAGTCTTTTTCTTTTTTTTCTCATCTTATTTCTTTTCGATTTTGTTTTATATAATTTCATTGGAATATGACGCTGCCTGACGATTCCTGAGCGGAAGCTCTAACTTCTAGTTAGCTCCTCTGTAGCCATCTATCGCTTTTAGTCGACTCGTAAACAGTGCTATATGATCAATATTCTCCTCTCATTGAAACTCAGGGTTTGGCTATGAAATAGGCCTCCCTCGAAAATAGCGCATCGATTTTTAGCGACATTTGAAGTACGTTCTCGGCGATACGCGCTTTATTATGCTCTTATTGCTTTATTAGGTTTGGCTCCTTGCTATTAAAATTCTCACATGTTTTCTTTATGCAAATAAAGACCTTATCCTCAAACGAATTTTTCTGTAGTCAGCCATCTCTTATGTACTGCAAGCCACCTCGTTTTTTCGTCATATTTTTCATTCCTGTATTATCCCAAGTCCTCGAGTCCACTGGCTATTGTTGATTTTGGTATCATTGTTTATCGCCATTCTTAGATGGGATCGTTTAGCGCCTAAGAACGTTTGTATAGGTATTCGTACCGTTGTCACTACCAGAGCTTCGTCCACCACCTGTGTTTATGTATATATTTAAGCCGTTTGTTGGATATCATTCAGGTTATTCTAGGTGACAACGCGTCCGGACGTAGTCGAGTGGGCGGATGTTACGTCGCGAGATCCTCAATTGCTTGTAACGCTAAAGGCATATCGGAATACGGTTCCAGTCCCTCGCCATTGGAATGCGAAAAGGAAATATCTGGCTGGCAAACGAGGTTTCGAAAGACCACCTTTCGAGTTGCCAGACTTTATTAAAAGAACCGGCATCATGGAAATGCGCGAAACGATGTGGGAAAAGGTGCTGTTGGCCACATATATCGTTATTTTCATTTAGGTTTTATCTCCATTTGAGCGCTGTTTAGGTTTTTGATGAGAGTGAGAGTTGACATTACGTTATGGCATATGTCAGTGATGGATAGCTAGTTTTTTACAGGAGGATGCGCAATCGTTGAAGTCAAAAATGCGTGAACGTGCGCGACCGAAACTCGGTCGAATCGACATTGACTATCAGAAGCTGCACGATGCGTTCTTCAAATGGCAGACGAAGCCGCCAATGACTCAGATGGGCGAATTATATTACGAAGGCAAGGAACTGGAAACGATCATGAAAGAAAAGAAACCCGGCAATCTCAGTGACGAGCTCAGGATCGCGCTCGGAATGCCCGTTGGACCGGTAGCATTTTATCTGCACTTGATTGGCAGTGTATATTTAGTCATGAAAAGACATTAAATGGTCATCTGAGGGCCTTAATTGCGCTCTTAAAAATGTGCCATGAAGCAGACAATATCAGGTCAAATGGCAAGGGTTGTCTTGTTTTCTGCGTCTTCATCGAACGGCTCGCTTACTGAAGTCAGCTTCTGAATGAAGATTCGAAGAATTTTCTTATAAGAGGCATTTACTGATTGTTTCATACAAGACCCTAAAAGCGACCACAAATATCGCTTTATCTGCTTGTCTGTTGTCGTGTCGTATGTTGATGAAGTTGCGAACCTACATTGTGGTGACATCGCCACGCTTCTGTTATTGGCTATCCTCTTATGGTGAACCGTTATTTCAGAATGCACAGAAGTTTCCGCCTCCATGGTTGATTGCAATGCAACGCTATGGGCCGCCGCCGTCTTACCCGAACTTGAAGATCCCTGGATTGAACTGTCCAATTCCTGAAGGTTGTGCCTTCGGCTATCATGCTGGCGGTTGGGGGAAACCGCCAGTTGACGAACATGGCAAGCCGCTCTATGGTGATGTCTTCGGTGTGGAGGTGAGTTCGATATCGCTCTTAGTAAATTTAAGAGCGATTTTTCAGTTAGGGAAGTGACTGAAAGTTGAACTAAACAAGTAGAACTGACATAGCCCCCATCTAAAATTATTTCCTTCTGCTATGTCAAGAATCATAATGGCGGCACTACCTGGTTGTTTTCACATTTGTTTTTGTCTGGCCGGCTTTAAATTTTCTATGTTATAGTTGGCCACTGAATATTCAACTGCTTTTAAAAAATCGCTGCTCTGTTTCGACACTGTTTGGGCATAGTTCTTTGTTAGGTCATATGCTTGCCGGTCAACAAACTCACCTGTCAAGTGTCGACTTTAGGCTCCAGCAATGCCAGAAATGGACGATGAGTCGAGGATTGAACGCCGCCATTGGGGCGAAATTGGCAGTGACGAGGATTCGAGTGAAGAGAGTGATGAGGACGAAGAGGACGCTGAAGGTATCACTACCGACAGCGGTTTCATCACCCCCGCAACCACTGAGGGGTTCGCTGTTTTTCATTCTCTCAGTTGGTCGAGTCGATTTGTGATGATTGCAAAAATGATTTGCTCTGCTGTCATTTGGGGATTGATGACTCCGGGATCGCCTGTCACAGATTGTCAACCACGTTTTCTTGAACTGTTGTGGGGATTCCTCCTTGATTTTTCTCCTTGGAATTCGTGTCGCTGGTTTTCTTGGAAGGATTGTACGTTATTGCCGAGGAATCTGATGGGAACCGCCCTCTCAGATTCTTGCATACTTAGCCTTTTAACCCACCGATCCTTTTCCCTGATTTCAGAAACCTTGTCCTTACAACAAAGGTAATGTGAAAGAGCACTCAAAGTCGGTTCCGACTATGTCGCGTTCCCATCAACTTTAAAGATTATTGTGCTCCTCTGTGTATGTCTGTATATGTCTCAGATGGCACCTTGATGTATGTATATTCATATACAAATGCTGGAATGTGGCTGTGAATGTTTGCGGGATTAAAGCGGAGGTTGATGAAACTAGGAAGATATTGATGTTCAAAATTTGGTACGAAATTGAAGTCTTGGTGGGAACGATGTATTAGTGTTACTTCGAAATTGATGTTATCCTTATTCAGATTCGCGACGCCTTCGGGTATAACATCAGGTGTTTTAACAGGAGTTGAGACGCCAGATACTATTGAACTCCGAAAGGGCAAACGAGCGGAAGAAAGGTAATTTCTGAAGTTATCGTCCGAATAATTTAAAATTTACAGCAATTAAGACAACGAATTCCATTTTGGTCATCAACAAATGGAAGAGCGCGCCAAAAACTGGCGCGACATGCGCTTTTTATAATTTCTTTCAGATCGATCGGGCTGCAGGTATACTTAATAAACGTTGTTTAACAGTGCGTTTAATTTCAGGTCGTTGATGTGCTGAAATTTAAGATCATTTATATGCGAAAAATGCGTAAGATAAAGTGTGGCTTATATATATTTTGAGGCCTTCACACTGCCGTAACTCATTCAGAGGTCGGTGTGTGTAGGAATTGAAGGGTAACCACCGAAAGGATGTCGCATTTAAAGTTTACACCTGTGGTGTCTTGTCACCTTTGTGTGTCATTATTTTTGTTCACAGAATGAGGAAGTAACAGAAGAAAGGTGCGAAGTGGTGAAGGAGAATATGTCAGCAGTTTCTGCATATATCGAAAAGGACTTCTTGAAGAAAACCGGACAAACGATAGGAGAAGTGATCTTATGTTGACGCAGTTTTAATCTTTTATGCAAAACTGATGGGCTCGATTAGAGTTATCTTGTGTTTGCTTATGAACTAGACCTCTGTCAACGAGGTTTACCATACTTTGGCTTCAAATGTTGTTTGCAGCATCGCAGGAGGTGATACACCAGCACCGCAGCTCTATACGGTGCTTCAAGAGCGCAAGGTTGATCGTGTTGCAGGCCAGATGATGGCGAGCACTCACGTCTACGATATCTCCGTCAGTTACTCTCTTTTCGCGTTACAATCTCTCTAGCACACGTTGTTTTCTCTTTAGCCATCCTCGAGATTGGCTGCTTTTAAGACCAGCAAGTGCTTATTTAAGCTGGTTAAGGCGATAGTAGATAACAACGAACATTTACCGGCATATGGAATTTTGAAGTCGTGACATTCATATTTACCATTCATCTGACGACGCTCTTCCTATTCATCTGCGACCATGTAGGATTTTCCCATTTCTTTGCGAGATTACGGCCTTGGATGTGTTTTCGTTTACAAAAGTTCTTTGATAGGAAACATTGAGGTAACGTTTAGTTCTTGTCTTGTTTGTTCTTAGTGAATGGACGTTATTTCAGAAGAAAGCGGCACCAGCACCAGCAGCACAAGGAGGAGACGCGGGTGTGGAGGTGTCACTGAATCCAGAGGATCTGGACCTCGCCGATCAGAAAGGACTGGAGAAAAAGTATGAGGAGCAGTTACGAAAGCAAACCAAAGGACGACAGGACGACGACGAAGACTTCTCGGATATGGTCGCTGAGCACTCCGCTAAACAGAATGTAAATTAATGCATGTCTTTTGTTTCCTGTCTTGATAGAGATTTTATGCTGAGGTGACCCCCATATCGTCGGATCGTTAGCGTACCTTCCAGGTCGTATCTGTGGTAAAAGAACAACAAGAGGGTACCGTATGGTCATAAAAAGTGAGGTTTCCAAGGACAGAATATAAAAAGATCCAAAATGATGGACATGGGATTCTAAGTCGTGCATTAATATAGCATTAGATGGAATACTGCATTGGGAACGATGTGGCCAAAAAACGATCCTAACGATGTGGTCGGGGCGGATAAAGTCGGAGGATGGTGCTTCCCACAGGGTTGGAAATGGTGGAACCACGTTGGTGCCGGGATCAATTGCTTTAGTTTTGCTTACAGCGGGTTTCATATGGTCCCATCGATGGCTTTGTTGTTCGTTAAGAGAAAACTATAGCTGCCCTTTATCTATCGTTTTCCAGACTCCATTTCGCAAGATGGAAAGTGTTAAAGTGATTCTTTTGCAGCGTAAGCGGAAAGTACAGGAGCAGAAGAAGACGAATCAACAGCACAAGAAATATAAGGACTTCAAGTTTTGATTCCGGGCGTATGAATGGTGTTCTGAAGCATTTCGAATCGTGGAAGATTTGTGTCTTGCTATTGTTATTGTTGGTTTCAGTTCTACACTGTCATATAAGTTCACACGGTTCTGAATATTCTCAGCATATGTGGCGTAGTGAAGTCCTGTTCAGCTGCTGGCTTGTGGCTTATTGGGATAGCGTCTATCGAAAGGTTGCAAATGGTTCACTTATAAATGTGGTGTAAGTTCCAGAAGGATTACATGCCGGCATAAAATCATTTGCGGAGGTTTCAGAACAACCGTAGTTTACAGCAGTGCCGTCGATGTTTTGTCGTTATACATTTGGTCGTGTGTCCTATTAACCTGGTTCCTTTGGAGCACTCCCCTTCTCAGAAATTGATAGCAAGATGCTTTAGCTATAAGTCCTCAAATGTAGAAATGAGAGACACAGAAGGACACAGTTGAATACTTGGTTTTTGTGGCAAGTCTACTTCCGATGTATGCGATGTTTTCTGTTCGGCGCTGCCCTAAATAAAAATGCTGCGATCGCCTGTATCTGTTCATGACCCATAAACCGTCATGTCGATAAAATTGGAGGAGAGAAAACCTATGGCATTCATGGACGTCGGCTTCATTTTACGGCACAGATATCCTTCCTTCGGTGCGCGTCGTGTCGTTTGCATGGTCGCAGTTCGCTTCCGTTCTGATAAAACTGTTGGCACGTACTCTCTTAAGCACATCACAGAAGATAAAATATCTGCGAATGCAAAGTTTCCCTGCCAGTGATTGCCGTCTACGAAAACGATGTCTAGATTAAGCTTTAACCCGAGTGGAAAGTGACTTCAGTAAGGTCGTTGAAGTCTACCGTGTATGCGCTAGTTGTAGCAACAAATCCTACAGTGATAAAGGCCTAAATGTTGTCTTTTGTGCCCTAATGACAGGAGGTGGCGCCTGTGAGTGCAAATGTCACGGAATATAGCTCGGCAAGCACTTTGACTTTAAAGCGAGATGCTTCAAGATACTCGTGTGCAAGAGTAAGTGGGGGAAGCCGTCAAAATTTCATGCGGGCAAATTGTGCACTAAGTCTTCGAGTGACTTTTCTTTAATACGGCCTTGAACTGTGTTCAGAATTCTAAACTGCGATGGTCATTATTTTTCATGATCGACTCCGCGGACGAATAACGAAAGCAGTTCAAGCTGATGAATACTCCCAAAACAAAACCTTTCGGCTCTTTCTTCTCATCTTCCACTTATGCAGAAAGGACCGTTGCTTTGTATAGACGTCACAGATGCTTCTGATGAATGGCTACACATCACAGATGGTTCAGCTGACAGCTGTACATCGCGATGGTTTTTTACACATCGAAGGCAAAAAACCGAAAAAGTCTGACTCATGTACTACCCGCGGTCTCCGTTTTGAAGCATGACCTTCCCAGCAACTCTTCCGTCCGGCTCGTTTAGCTGATTGTGACGGTTGTGGGCAATTTTTATTTCCGATTCAGCACTGCTGGCAAAGTACGCAAGCAACGATTAATAGTTCAGTTAAAGGCGAAGGCGACAAGTGCTTCAAGCAAGGATCAGCGTATAAAGTTTGCAAGGGTGCTGTGGATGGGGTGGTAGCCGCAAGTTGCGGTCCAACTTCGGGGTGACATCCTGGCTAGGTTCGCAACAGAAATTTAGCAAGGGGGAGAAAGGAAAGATGGAGAAAAAATGGACGAAGATGAAGATTGGCCTCCCCATCCTTGTGCCATCAGCTGATGTCGCGATTTAATTTCGGGGTTCGGGGTTAGAGATGAAAGCGTACTTAACTATTCATAGGATGAAATGGTCAGATCCGGCAAGCACAAACAACTGAACATGAACAACACCGAATCCACAAAAGTGAGGAAAAGAACAGGACACCCGTATTTCCAAAACCCCAGCATAACTGTGCATGAACGTGTTATTACTTATTCCTTGCCCACCGCCTTGACCAAAACCCGTTAAATGGACGAATCTCTTACAGATGAAGACTAAACACTACACAGGAGTACCGTGCTCAAATAGAGGACAGGAAAGGAAGGAGAGGTATTTTTTAATATGGCCCTCCGGCTGACGAGTCGCGTCTATGACGAAAATGTACTGCTGAGCGGTAATTGCGAGTTTTCAGCAAGCCACGCTGTGACAGCGGCGTTGTTTTTGACGGTCTTCAAATGTTCGATGTACCGTTCGCGAATCACCTTGAATGCAGTTGCTGTTGCATACGGCAGACCCGTTACCGGATCTCGGTACTTGGCAGGGCGAGATGTCACACAGCATAATAGCTTCGCCTATAAATTCATTCATTTCACTAAACTCGCAGTTCTCTTAACAGTAATTACGTACTATCCGGTGAAAACAGTAAGATAACAGCAGTAATATAACAGAACTCTCCCTCCACTTTCATTTTTCAAAAGCATCGCCCTCAACGTTCAATAACAGTACAAATCGTTGGATCGCAGCAGCTCCTTAGGCCGCAACTAGAGTTTACCTGAGGCAAAAATGTCGCAGAAGAAGCTTACCTGATGTCGAAGTGCTCCCGCTGCCGGCAAATCCCACTCGTCATTGACAGGGTGACTGTGACCAAAAAATTTCCACCTAGCAAAACTTCATTTTTTTTTTCTCCGTTGCAGAACCTTCTAGCGCTGTTGAGGTGAGTAATTGCCTTGTGAAGACTTAGAGAGAAACGAGTTTCGCTGCCTAAGCTCTAATGTTCTGCGGAGTCAGCTATCTGTGGAGTCCGACGCAAGCCAATTTAATCGCATTTGATAATTTCAGCAGCAAATTTGGAAATTCAATCACTTCTGATTCCAGCAACGAACGAATATATAAAATACCTTCCGTTCGGGTTTCTGGAACTTTTTCACTTCGGGAACAACGATCCATTTGCCGTCGCGACCGTCCACATGACTGACGAAGGGCGGCTTCAATTTGCGCACAACATTCGCCCTCTCTCGTTTCTTCTTTCGCTCTAACTCGAACTGCTCGTACTTCTGCAGCGATGCAAGATTCAATCGCTCCGTTTCTTTGGCCTCTTCTAAGAGTTGTGCCTGCAAATTACTTAGTGAAATGCAGCGGCGAATGCAAACCGGCACTAACAACTGCTGCCATAAAATGGTATAAAAATAGAAAGGTGTATGGAGGAAGGAGGAGGGAGGGGTTCAGTACAGGTCAATAACAACAACTCAGCAGGAAAAAGCTGCCTCCCATACAAAAATTGAGGCCTCACGTCCGTGATGCGGCCTAAGCTTTTTCAAGTATCTTCTTCTTCGTTTCCATTGATGATGCCACAATAACTGGTGAATATAAAACTGCTCTGGTGTTCAAACGAAACGGCACAAATTCACCCTGTGATTTTGCAAAAGATCCGTGCATCGACTTCGACACTACTTTGAGATAAAAGTTAAGCACTCTTTTCGCTCACTAAAAACACTCAATTTCTGTTGCATGTCGCATTTGCGAACAAAAACATTTTCAATATTATTTGCTCTATCTTTAAATTTATGGCAGCAATGAAAAGAAAAACAAAATTTGGCAGCTTCAACTCCCTTCAGTTTCGGAAAATTTGTACTGAAAAACCTCGAAATAAAAGTAATGTCACAGTCGGGTAGAACAATGGCTTATCAATGAACGAAAGAAAGAAGAAAATATAATTCTTCCAGCCTGATGGGCTTTACAGCGAAAGTATCGTCGAAATTGGTTGGAAAGGCAGCCGAAAGAAGCCTTTCCATTGATTTTCGTAATTCAATTATCGATTATAGACCTCACCTGAGTTTCAGGGCTGACTGTGTTGGCGGCGACGGTTGGGCCACCCATCCTTGCGATTACCCACTTCTTATTCTTCTCCAGCAAAGACCTCTTACTTGCGCGGCCCAGTTTCGGTTCCTGCAGAAAGTCGGAAAACGGTGCAACTATATATTACAGTGAGAACATTTCAAACCTGAGCAATTGTGCATTTCTTCAAAATTCAGCTATCTCGTCGAAAGATTCGTCAACCATCTGATTACTAAACCAACGAAATATAACAGCTGCGTTGTATGCCTTTCTCTACTTGAGGGCTTAATCATATGCAACGTTCGTTGCAATTCGCTTTGAATTGAAACCGGAAATTGTTGTCGACTCAGTCAACGAACAACTGATAATGTACTTGATAAACGAGTCAGGGCTCTTAGTGAAATTCGCCACTTCTGAGCGAGTCTTGCTATTTGGTCTATCTTTCTCGCTACAAGATGCACTGACTTCAAACAGACAATGAATTTTCCTTTAATAAAAACAAATCTTCTTAATACAAGGAAAACGCTTCATTCACAACACTCGACTATTTATATAAGCGCGGTTAGTGTTTCTGAGTGTTAGAATTCGGATATATAAGGTAACTGTAATAATAACACCACAAGTTAACAATCCGCACTCTGCGATCGGCAACGCTGCCTCATCTAGCGGCCGCCTGATAACTGATTCAAACGGCTAACCAAACTATTTCAAAGCATATTCCAACAGTAATGGCATCGAGCAGCATCGCGAATAAACTTTGAAAAACTATAAACTGATCTCGCAAAGGAAATTCCTTAAGCACCAACCTTATAAACGTTCCGTCGTTTTGGTCTTTCCTTTTCTTCCCCCTCGCTGATGGGCTCATCCTCCGCTTCCGATCGATCAAAATCCGAATCCACTTCGTCGTGATCTGATTCCACTGGCGACTCGAATGCATCATCCGCATCATCCTTTAATATGCACAACATTTAATCAACTTACACTGAACAATACCGAAGCCTCTACGTTTAGAAATATGCAGCGATAGCAGAACAAATCTGGAGGAAATCGTGCGACCGTATATGACGACCGACGAGCATCATCTACGGACGCACAACGACTGCAATCCACATGACAATGTGATCACCTATTGCTCCCTCTCCTTTCGTAATAAAGGTCATGTTGCAGTTGATGACAACAAGCACTTACGAACACCCACAATTAAAAGTTGTTGTGCTACTCGGTAAACTCATTTATATGGCACTTCGAGTACGACCGACACTGATCCCTATTCTGCTGCAATCAGCCAGAGCACCGACCATTAGCAAAACACAACTGCATCATCAACTCACCTAGACAGATACTATGAGAACAATTTCCTCAGCAATCCTCTTACGAGTAGGTTAGCGCCTATACGGCTAAGTAATTGGCGCAGTTTGCGCATTAAGTTGTGCAGTCGAAGTGCTGATCCGACCCAACGACTACGAAGGGCGAAATAATAACAGAACAAGTGGGGAAGCGCGCCACAAGAGTCGGCACAATATGCGCCTCTCTATTGTCCTCATCGCGGCAACCGCTTTCATTAGTTATCAACCGATAAAAGATACGCTAAATAGCATTTCAACGGCTTCGTTATTGCTGCGAAATCTAAAAAAACAAAGTTTTTTTCATAAGTATGTGAGTATCTTTGTCTGTCTGTCTGCCTGTCTGGTAATTTTAACTCGAGATTCAGTGAAACTGCAGTTACAAAACGTTAGTATCGGACGACCTTTCGCCTCAAAGTTCACGTTGATCCATCAGTTCCGAAAGGATATATATACGTCTAAGAAGCTGCAAAATTTGCATATAATTTGTGCAGATCGCAATTTCACTTTCCATCGGCAACGTCGCAGAAAAAAAAACGAATACTTTATACATTTTTGCATGAAGCTGGATTAATAAAAACATGAGCTCACAAGTTTTGCATAGTATTTTTCCGGCTGACTTGTGGCTGGTCGGACGGTCAAATGCACAAGTGCATTTTGTGCCAGCTTCTATGGTGTGCTTTCCCACTTGTTATCGTGATCCGACCACTGCAGGATAAAGATCGGACCAGTGAAAACTATACGCAAATTTTTTTCCACCATTAGATGCCCGAACTTCTTTCAGCATTGACAGATCACGTGAGAGATAACATAAGATGGCCTTTATACGTATCAAGACGGGATGTTCCCATATAGCCACGATAAAAAAGAACAACGTCTGAGGTGAGGATCAGAAGATACCCGTAGGTAAATATATGAGGTAAGTGAGAAAAAGGTAAACAAGGTAAATGAGAAAATACCTCAAAGAAAGTGCCTCCATAAGTATTCTTGTAGAATTCATCCTCCTGTTCAGTGTCATCCATCAATTCAGCCATCTTACTGCCAGCATTGGCACGACGTTCACGCGTATTTACCATCAATTCAATATGCTCACTTTCTTCACTACTGCTGTAACAAGGTGCTAGAAGGAAGTCATATCCACTTCAATGACCAATTCTGGGGCACTCTGGTGAACCGAATCATCATAACAGCTCCACAACTACATCAAGAGAAAAGGTCACGCACAAAAGCGCCAGGTGCACGGAAATGCGCCAGATGTATGAAACTGTTAAGCGTTAGGTATTCTGCCGTCAAAATACTAAACCTTTAAATTCACGAACTTCATCGTTCTAATTCGAGTTGATCAAGTGTGGCGGTAAGCAGATGCACGATGAACAGATATGATTACGTTCGATAAAATAAGACTGACAGTGCATATGTTTGGGAAATCTTGATGCACAGACGAAATATGTCGATTCCTCTACCAGCATGTTCAGAGGCACATTAGCTACAAATAACTTACTCATTATATGGATAGGCCTTTGTATTTCAACAAGTATACTTGCTGCTGTATCACTTGAAATTAAAAGGGTTTTCAAAAATGTGCGTTTATTCATAGAAAATTACGAAATGTGTTTTTAGAATCGAGACATCTTTGATTGCAATCGCTACAAACAGTGACTATAAGCGACAAATGTCGAGAATGATTTCGAGACGGGGAATTACCTCTCTTCTTGCCCGTCAGAGGATTCTTCCTCGTCATCGCGTTTCATCCTCTTCACAGATCCTTCGCACCTTCTTTCTTCCTCTTCTATAGTTTCGTCATGTTTTCTCTTCATTTCGGTCAATAATTCCTGCACAGGTAGAAGTTACATTAAGCACTTCAAAAAGAAAAAAGAATATAATGGCAGTGGTGAAGGCGACAAGAAAACTTCAAAACGAATAAGCGAAAAATAATTGTGCTCTTTCCCACTTCAACGTTTCTCTGATATCTTTACAAAGAAACTCGCTAGCCCAATTGTGCTGATATTACGTCGCTAAACGCACGACTTTTTTTGCCGTGATAGCACCAAAAATGGCACTCACATCAGTAGCAAATTAAACAATAAACTACTAGCCATTTTGTCTAAATATGGAGGGGGAGGGGAACGGGAGTGAGAAAGAAAACAAAATCATGAAAACTGCCTTCAGCAACCAACATCGAATAGTACCTTATCGGCTTCTGACGTGTATATCTGCAACGAGGTGATACCTACTACTTCTAACCGTTCCCTTGGATGGTCTGGAGAAAGCTTTTTCCTTAGAGAATCGTACTGAAGGGACTACCTTCAGAGCATATCGCAACGCTTATATACATGCAAAACCGAGATCTAAGTATTAATGACGAAATACACAACATGGAAGGACATTCTGCCTTCGGGTGGATTCTTCTCAGTTAATACCCAAGACCCCCTTTCACAGCACATACATGGTAGTAATAGTTATGGAGGTGTGCCAGGAAGGTAACGAAGGTGATGTTCAATGGAGTGAACAGTGTGTTACGCGGACCCAACCGTTTCGTGGAAATCAAATCCTCAGACCTTCCAAGTTCATGCACCTCTTCCCCTGCTAAACCTCGCGGATTTTTTCCTCATCTTCCTCTTGACGAACTGCTTCTCGAAGTGATCTAGCGAAAAACGGTCTCCTGACTCACCAATACCAAATGCTTTGTGAAGCAACGACTTTTCCCCTTCGAATTTCTCATTGCCATCTCTAGCCGAACTGCTGCCCTCCTCATCTACAGCCTGCGCCTTCAATTAGGTAGATTCCCACCTTACTTATTCCTAGCCAAAACATCCCCCTGGCAAATCTACTCACATTGGTACAGCCTGCGATCTAGGTAAATAAATACCAAAGTGATGACGAAATGGCAAGGGCATACGTAGTGGGGTAATTGGTGGCTCGGCCAAAGCCTTCGAAGAATTGGCTGTTAGATTCGGAAAACTGTACTCATCGTTACGCAGTAATCAGGCAAGTGTGCCAATGGTAGCATATCCCATCTCTGCACCATTTCAAGTTCTAGTTGGTTTGTTTTTTAAAGCGCTAACTCATTGCTCTACCTTGCTGGAGAATGCGCCTTAGGTATTTTTGTGCTCCGCATCCAACACCTCTGCACTCCGCCATGCTGACGGGGGAGCATCGAATATTTTTGCGCCTCAGGGTATTTTCTGTTTCATAAAAGCACTTCCTTGACGTTCTCCATCCATGTATGACGGGTCCATAGGCCCCCGCTCACCCACACTGGTGGCTAAAGAAGCATGAACTTCACTTCTGCATGGCCCACAGCCAAAAGTTTTCTTACTTCCTGGACTGGCCTCGGGCAACGTTCTGACAGGACCAAAGATTCTCTCATCACTAAATGCTGGATTTGGTGGAGCAAAATGATGAGGTCATGATTGCAAGTACAGAAGGGGGCAACGAAAAACAGAAAACATAGAACCATTAAAACGTGAAATGACGATGGCATTAAACGAGCAACACGCGTTTGCGGAGCAGCTCATTACTGAGTCATTTGCACGTCCACCTAATTTCCATATCGAGGGCCATGGATGTGATCACAAACAAGAAAAGCGGAATTCGAATAACGTAAAACGCTGTGCCCCATAGCAGGCTCGAACTGCTGACCTTCGCATTTCTCGATCACTTATAAGTACGACGCGCTAACCGACTGCGCCAATGGGGCATTGCACGGCAGCTCGAAAGCACATCTAAAGTTCTGAATGAACTGCTATATTACCATAACACGAAGAAATGTTGTGTAGTGAGTTTATTTCATTCCATATGTAATTATCTGTCTATTCAGCCGACGACTTCAAATATCGATCCGCGAAAGCCGTGATGAGGAAATTTGATAGCTATAACATATATAAGCAATATTTCGTTCTTTCACTAGGAAATGCAACTGACGGTCTGGTCATGTGAACTGCGAATAGCGCGTTTTGTGGAAATTTTCTCGATATGATGTCCCACTGATCACCTATTGCTTTATCCTATCTATTAGTTCGACCATTTGGAGGAGCTCTCAGGTTTTACTTCAAGTGAGCTTATTCGTTTGTTCCGCCGCTTCGACTGTTCACTTACAGTGGCGAAGGCAATACACCTTCAGATGCCACACGAGTACATGGCCACGGTGGAGTAACAAAATGAGGTGCAGAGCGAATTACAATGTGGAAGAGGAAGTCTGAAGTGCTCAAAAATTTCCCCGCCTCAAAGACGCGGAAGCGTACCGGAGAAGATAAAATGAGATGTACTTTTACAATTCGTTACATGTGTATAAATAGTAAAATTTACGCGACAATGAAATCTCATATTCACTGATCCGACAGCATATGCAAATTGCAAAGTGTTGTCTTTTCTATGAGCCGATTGATGTGAAATGAAATTCGCAAAGAATGTGAGCAAACCCTGCGGCATTTTTAAACTTCTACAACGCTCGAATGCTTATGAATAATTTCGAAGGATGGAAGGCGAGAGGGGATGGGCCGGTTGATTCGAAGCAGGGAAACCTCTTTCACCGCTTTTTGCTTCCACAGTTAGCTTGTCGACGATTCTAAAGAAAATCTAAAGCATCTGCATGTGTTATTTCGTTGCATTTGAGCGAAACGTAGAATGTAAATATTCGTACGTCAAAACATTTTATTGTTCGGAAGATGGATTGTATATTATCATCATATAAGGCTAAATTCTCTTTGCCTCGAGTTCAAACCTTCGAAATAAATGAAAATTGCTTCGTTGAAAACGTTTTTTACGCTTTCCTGAAAAACAACTTTCAACTGCTCTATCGATAAGACAGAGGCATACAACACCAAACACGGAGGCATACAACATTCTTATAAGAGCTTCAAAACTGCAAAGCCGCTTAAAATTTCTATTAGATCTCGTTATGCGCTCTTGCATAATCACATCTGCGAAGTGTTTTCAGGTGAAGATGTTGGATCTCTAGTGTGAGGCAAATAGAGGAAGAGAGGCAAAAGGAAAGAAAGAAGGGAAGAGGGAGGAAGGAAAGAATAATGCAAATTCTGTGCTCTGCGAAGGAGAAAGCGGAGAATTCAGGGAAATTTCATCCTCGCGTTTTCTATAGAATTGAGAAGGAAACTGGAGGATTTCGCGTTTTCTCATTCATTTTCTCCGCTGCCTTGCCAGCCCGTATTGATTTTCGATGTCATTATGCATTGCTTAGATCATGCATCTTCCTCTCTTCAAAAGTTAATTTGCTCTTTATTGATATAGGTGATGTTTACGATCGCATGAGATCACTGAAATAATGATTACCTCTCTATGAGATTTTCGAAAACTTTTTCCATAATTTTCCATTTTTTAATCATTTTTTGGGAAGAGCTCATTCAACAAGAGCATTATTTCATTGGCGAATAGAGAGTAGACTTTTGTTGCACTAATCCCATCCCCTCCCCCTCAATGACATATGAGCTAATGTGCCTTTAGGGCTATTTCTGCAGTGGATAAACGTTGCAATAAAGATAGAATGAAGAAAAAACCTTACAGCACTATATAAGCTTGAGCATTCACAGTATGAATGAACCTTCAACTTTCTAGCCATCGCCTTGCCTGAAAATGCTTAAATTCAGGTGGCATCTCAGTGAACCTTCTACTGTTCCAGTAAAGATTAACGCACATTCCAATATGCAGGTCTCATCGAAACGGTCTGTGGAGATCGAATTACTGCAAAACTTTCTCAATTTTTGAGGATATTTGAGCTGTACCCTCAAACAAGTGGTCACTAATCCACGAGTAGCGGTCATTTGTTTTCCATGGTGTATGCAAATCATTCTCAGTGGCCATTACACTCGTTCAATCTCTCATGGCAAATGGAAATATTTCTAAGGTTAATTTAAAAAGTATGAGTGGAACTGATGAAAGTGACTGTGGAAAATGGATGCAACTCAACAGATTCGAATCCGATCACTTTAATTGTTCCCTCTTTCATTGCCCTTTTGGATTATACCTTTTATTTGCATTTGATAGCTGTACACTGAGGATATTAAAAAGAATGAGGCAGGATTTGATTAGCTGGCAAAAACGGCCAAAAAGCAAGTGCACTCTGCAAGAGGGAGTTTTCAGCAGCGGGAACCGAAAGAATCTGGCTTTAGCAGGGAATCGAAAGAGGGAAGCACGCCTCGCCCTAATTCTTCACAACCTGCTATCTACTTTACTGTCGCCGTCCGCCCTTACCTAATGCGGAGGTGGAGAAATCATAGAGAGGAATATGCTTCCTAATCTTAGTTTATTGTGCTGTATACCAAAATGGTTACAGTTCCGAAATAATGTTGCACTGAAGTTTCCGTATGCGAGCTTCAAGTGGTGTTTTTTGTACTCTTCTCTGTGGGCATTGATCGAGATTAAGAAAAGAGAATGAGAAAGCAGCCTGAAGCATTTCCATCTTAAGGGTGCGACAGTCAAATTTTATAGGTCACAGGTTAGGTTGAAAAAAGTGAAAAAGCTCTGTGGTTCTGTTCGGCACAACATACTTCAAAGATAGAGGATAGATAAGTTTGGTCAGTTGTAGAAATTAATTTCCTCGAATATTTTCCAGCAGTCAAGTCGAAGGAGGAGTTAAGAGAGTTCGGCTCAGGTCAGTTTTATCCAAAACAAAGGTTGCCATGACCTTCGCGAACTCGGACAAGGGGCTGTTATTTCTAGCTGAAATATCGCTAAATAATTGAAAATGATGAAATTAATTCCTTTAGCATTATTGCTTGACGCTGTCATTTTCTCTCGTAGAATTCTCATGTCGTTCTTCGATCTCTTTTGATGCTTCCATGCAATTCGATCGTTTTTTTTTTCGCTGGAGCCTTTGTTCTCAACTTTTTTGCAAGCACTGATTAAATCGCCGGAGGGCTTTGAGAGCAATTTCACCTCTCTTAAAAGTGACGATATTTTCGCCCTCCGATTCGAGCTTCTCTTCGATGACGACATCGTTTCTGAGGTCATCTTTTAATGCCACTAGGACTATTGGTACGTAACCAACTGTCGAGCGAATTTCGCGAACCCACTGAAATGAGTTCTTTTTCATGGACGTCAGGAGCAAGAGCAGAAAGCGTTGTTTACGTTCCCAAAAGAATGTTTCATGGACTCTTTCGAAAATGGTGTCACTGTTCTTTCCTAATTATAACCCCTTCCTTCTCTGTAGAACTCTTCTTAAATATAGCCACTTCCTGAACTGTACCCCTTTTCTCTACCCTAATCCTTTTCCTAATTATGCCCCTCTATCAGCAGTTAATACTGTCGCATTTGTCTGGCTCTTTTTTGTTTCTTTTACGTACTTTATAATTATTAATGAGACTCAGTAGTTACTTGCTTGAACTTGAGTGACAAATATTTTTCCACATAATTAGATATTTCTCAGTTGTAAAGAATCTCATTCATCCCGAAGGAAATAATTGCAAGCGAAATTGCATATATGATGAATATATTATAAGTTGAATGTGAGAAATTCCCGTTGCCGGTTTACAGATTGCGGCACTCGCATGTTGCTCAATTTCCCACTGAAGAAACCTATAATCAATCGCGACTCATAATCGAGTAGGGGCTCATAAGTTCAACGTATTTTTCGAGAAGACGTATAGTCGGACAAGTTGTCCAATAATCCACAAATGGCACAGACTAAGGTTAAAGGTATACCATCTAGCAGAAAGATAGTACAAGGTATAGTGATATGTGAAAACAGATACAAACAGAACTACAACCATAAAAGAACTCTAATGAGAACATCTGTGCGTATATATCTATTTGAAGATTGATGCGATTTTCTATGGGTACCTTTAGACTCACAAATTATGGAAGCAGAGAATGGAATCTGATTGTTGTGACCTAAAGCCTAGAATCTGATTTCATCGAGTTGGATGATTAGCTCCGTTTTAAGGCAAAGAATTTTGAAAAATGTCGTCACATTTGTAGCTCAATTTTTTTTTTGCTCTCTAGTCTATTTTCGGTGAATAACTCGAACTTGAAGACCGAAGTTTTAAAGCAAATTTTTTTCCAAACTTGTAAACTGAATCTCTTACCTAACCAATAGAGAGAGGATCTCAAATGCAAGGCAAACGATTTTTTTCTATCATTGATTATGAGAATCAGTCAGCAGCTTTATAAAATTATTAGTGGGCATTAGTTCGTCGTTTTTGAACGACAAATCAACTTCGCCACTAGTTCCGTCGTTAAATTCGACTGCTTACATGTATCGGAGATATAATTACAACAACCGCTAATATGAGCTCACGTCCACTTATATACTGTTGGAGGCATCTTGGCAACGTTGAAAGAACGCCTTAGCAACGTTGTGATAAATTACTTCAACGGAGTTGACGTGAATATTCTAGCACTTTTGAGGTGGACACCTTTCCATTTGATTGCCAAAACATTTCTCGCCTTATGAAAGCGATCAAAATGATATCAACGTGAGGCTCTAAACGTGAGGCAAATCCATCGAAACACATGACGAATGACGGAATTAATTGAAATTAAAGAGAATAACACTTGTTAATTGCTTCAGCAATTACTGCGACAGAAATAGATTTTCACTGAAATCATTTCAATGAAATTTTCGAAAAAACTACACAGGTATAAATGAATAAACTACTAACGATCGCTCTTTCTTGCATAGTTTTCTAGAGGCATTTCGGGGACGGTAACTAAGATTTTGTAATCAAATAGTATACCTTTGGTAAATCGTTGAAACTCTCTGGATTATCAACCGCATAGCAAACGATGAACACATCGGCGTTCTTATAGTTGTATCGTCGAACAGAACGATTAAGAGGCATTCCACTGCTATCATTTATAGACAGCGCTAGATGACAGTTTCCATAGCGCACCAATAGTTTGTATTGCTCATGTATCTAGAAATAACATTACCGTGTTCAATTAGTAAACTTTCATTTCCTTCAAATAACTCAGCCAATGCATGAAAGAATCGTTACAGCTGAATGCAGATGTGACAACAACCATTTCCACAAATTTGTGGATAACGTTATGTGCGGTACTTAGCTTCTAAAATTAACTATTTCAGTTAATTTTAGACTCAAATGATGAGTGCTTCAGAAGTGATTTGATGGTATAGTGAAGATGGCAACTTTAATCTCGGCGTGTAGATTTTCTCTGCATAATTTAGCGATAGGTATAGAATTTCTTCCTAATATCGGCAGTAATCAAAACTCACTAGATCCCCCCGATTAGCCTTTAATTCTCTAGCAAAATGACACATGTGATATTAGGGACAAAAAATTATACGTCGAATATCGTAAACACGAGCAGTTAATCTATTCATAAGGAGGTGACGCTTTATTGTTTTTTTTCAATTACTCTATATTGATAAAGTTGTAATTTAGCAGTGATAAACTTATATTGGCTAGATGCTCACATCAATGATAATCAAAAAAGGACCGCCCACTTATATATTGAGATGCACACCTATATGTAAGCATGATCTTTTATGCTACTTTAAGGGCTGCTGTTCTTTTTTGACTTTATGCTACCAACGAATTTTCATTTCATTTAGCTTCATTTTGTCTCTCGGCGCAAATATAATTGACTCAAATGTTTATATATCTTCTGCAAAAAATTTATGAAAATTGCAAATTCACTGGCGGTCAATTTTTTTTTGGGGGGGGGGGGAGGGTAGTGAGCGATGGAAAAATACTCGAAACTTTTTTTGCCCATAGAAGTTACCAGTGCGCGAGTTTGCTTCTTTTTATCTTGCTCCAAGGAAAGAGCTTTGATGAATTGGTGTGCGTGCTGTAAATAATTTCAGCAGATTATGCTAATGTGTGAAGTGCATAGCCGTAGGCGATGATTAGGTGCAAATGTTGAGAGTGATTGCACATGAGTTATTTACGAGGGCGCCTTTTCCTCCACGCTTTATTTAATTATACGTAAATATGGCAACTTTTCACGAACATCGACAGGCCTTTTGGCTTTGTCACATATGGAGCGATCAATCATTTTTTCGGTTTAAGGAAAAAATTGTTGGTTTTGATCAGTGATGCGTTATTGCTTCAAGTCAACGGCAATTTAAACGATTTCAACAGGTCTTTGCCAAAATTGCGCTTTTGCTTGCAAACGCACGTGCACAATTTCAATTAGAAAGCATAAAAACGGTTATGAAATATTGTGGATATTATCATAGTTTAGCACGTCGTCTCACCATTGATTTCATTTCGGATGGCAAAAATAAAGTGAATTTTGCCCCAAAATCGATCCAAAACAGAGTTAAATGGAAACGTTTATTATGAGTTTGTGTGACCCGTCAAAATTGACGTGCAACTTCAGTAGCAAGCACTCAGTCGATTGACATTTTATAGAGTGTGTAAGTTTGCTGCTCGCTGAACGATGAGTTGAGTGATCGCTAAGTAACATATTTTTTTAATATTTAATTGCAAAGGCAGATAAGAATAGTAACGATGCATTTTGTTGTTTATTATATTGTGGCAGTAGGTGAGAGGGCTTATTATGCCAGCCATGTATAGCACAGGCATTTCATTTTTGGCTATCTTTTATCTCATATACCATAGGATACAACAAAAGGATTTGAATTTTATTCAGCCAGCGCAGCCAGCCACATGACATCATTTGCTGCTCCCGTGATTCCTCGCTTACACGTCAGCGCAACTCTGCTTGTGAGACCTCATTCTGGAGGGATGCAAAAAGCACATATCGCGCCAGCCTTGCCAATGCGCATTCTCTTTCGCATATAAATAATTTCACTCGTTCTCATTCAACTGTTGTCTGAAATTTCGTCATTCTATATCCTCACTATCGTTTTTTTCATTGAATGAATTTGCTTAGTTCTAAAGTCATAATTCTTGCTGCATTTTTCATCTGAGTTGCGATCATTGTTCATACATTCATTCGGTTTCGTTGTTCTCGCATACGCTTCAGTGTCCCGCAATGTAACCAATCATATATTCTTGATGCGCTATTACTTGAAAAGCACATCAGCGCACAAGTGGAAAGCACATTGTGCGCTTCATTCACAATCGAAAACAGGATTTATGCAATGCGTTTTCAAAATTGCAAATGCACCGAATTATTTGAACGATTTGATCGAATAGTGATGGCGAGCTACGGCAATCATACGCTTTTGCTGCATATGACACATCCGAGGTGGATACTTCACACTCTCTTTTGTTGTTATAATATCCCATTTATTTTAAATTCAATGTTCTTTTCAGCCTCAGAGATTTACTTTGCATATATCTAATGGCAAATTCGCTATAGCAGTGAAGTGTTTGCTTATTATTATCGTGTCTTTTGCGCTCTCTATATTGCACGATGAGCATTATTAAAAAATCGAGCATATCAGCTGATTGTTTTGCTCTTCCTTCATTCCAAAAATTTTGGATTTTTAATCGGTTATATCGCATAGCCGCGTTATTTTATATTCTCTCCGTTTTAAGACGGCAGTGTATATTTTAAAAAACAGAGGACAAATTCAGCATAACCAACATCAGTAATTGATCAGTTCACCGATCTCTTTAGGCTTTCAATGAATCGATGATAAAACGCAATTACACAATGAATGCGAAAAAAATTCAAATCGTTGACATTGGCAAAATGCCAAGAGAGTTGGAAAATGTTCATGGAAGGTGTTTCTACGAGGAAGGAATGCTTTAAACGCAAAAAAAAAAAATTGAAAGTGAATCTTTGATGTTTGATGTCATAAGCGTTGTTTTTACGTTCTTGATAATACTCGCATAATGCATAAGTTATTGAGTGCTCAAATGAGTGGCAATTTGCACTAGTCGAGCTTTAATCTCCGGCACTAAGATATTACATAACTAAACTTACCCACAAATATTAGGTAGGTTCCCTGTTTTACTTACTGGTTGTGGGTAAGTGTACTTCGCAAATACGAACTTCCGCTTAGTTCGAAGTGCAGCATATTCGTTTCTTCGGTGTATTTTTGCCAACGATTTATGCAAAAAATTGTCACACACGGAACAAAACAGTCGTTATATCGAATCTTTTAAACGATATTTTAATTACTCCATTCGTCGTTTATTGCTCAGTTACCATCCTGTGAAATGCCGTAATATTCAACGCATCAAGTTTGATGCATTAGATGCATAATATTTTATGGAATGAATACGCGATAACAAACTTACAGTGGGCGTTTCAATTGGAACATAGTGCCCCTTCATATAGCTCATCAGGAGTGAGCTTTTACCTATGCCACTGTTGCCGAGTATGTTCACTCGGATGTGATATGCGACTGATTTAGTGGATGATCTGTTAAATATTCCCATTGCACAATTCTCTGCAAATATTTTCCCTCTTCTCATTTCATAAATGCATGGATTTGACATTCACGAAATCTCTGAATATTGCATTGCATTGCAAATTAATTACTGCAGAAATCTAGAGATTATGTAACGGAGATTGAGGAAGATGTCATGTAAAAATAGATGTAATTGAATGTTTTAGTGAAAGTGATTTTGTTGCAGAGGCAAGGTGATAAGCAAGAAATGGGTGGGTAAACGATATTTACGCACAATTCAACAAACTTCATCAGCATCACTGATGGTAGTCGACTGACTTCCTTGAAATTCGAACGGTTTAAACCGAACATCAGTTATCATAGCATCACGTTCGGTGGGTTAATTACCGAAAGGAATTTTGATTGCTCGTCATCGTTATGTGGTACGTAAAATATGCTTTGGGGAGGAGAATAGAAAAACATACATCATGGCTCATTTATTTTTTTTTCTTCTTCAACTCTGTTACAAATGTTCCTGTAAAATGATTAA
The DNA here is from genome assembly GCA_013433145.1 of Ascaris suum. NCBI lineage: Eukaryota > Metazoa > Nematoda > Chromadorea > Rhabditida > Ascarididae > Ascaris > Ascaris suum. The sequence goes on from CM024174.1 coordinate 9,539,347, forward strand.
TGAGCACAGATTTCTGAATCAACAAGAGAGAAAGTGATTCTTACATTGTGGAGGTGTCGTTAAAGTGTACGACTAGAGTCACACAAATAAACATAAAAATGAACCAAAAATCTCATCTAACGTCAAATGACTTAAAAATGTTGATTGTAAATGCAAAAAAAGTCAGACGCCATTAACGTTGAGAGTAATCGAGGAAAACAACAAAACCTTTTGTGATGATACGCTACTCTCGACGAGTTCAAATTGAACGACGTAACTGAACGAAGAGTGCACCGTTCCGAAGGCACTCTAAAGTAAGAACTGTCTCAACTTTAAATCTTTCTTCCTAATGTCAGCATATTCCACGTCCTGCCAATTAATCATTCAAATTTTTGTTGTTTACCTAATAGGAGATTAATAAATATTAACTTCTAAGGATGTTGAAATAATGTGCATTTGCCGTAGTTTCATCAACCGGGCACATCAATTATAGAAGCATTCAAAAAGAAGGGTATTACGTTAAACAGCACTCTTTACGATAAAATCAATCGCTTATACAAATGAGAAAAATTGTTTTTGCTTAAAGTTATTCATCACGAAAACTTTCATATAAGACGTGATCACTGATATTCTTTCGCGGAAACGAAAAACGACGAATGATTTTTGAGAATTTGCACCCTTCTTATAAAATTTTCCACTGGACACTGTTTACTCAGTCATTTGTAAAACGAGTTCCGCAAGTAAATTTTAAAAAAACTCAAACGTTCTCTCAAACGAAATTAATAAAGAGTGAATTTATTAGTTCTTCCTATTTCTCATAAACCATTAAAGTAAATCTACGATGATATTGACGGAAATAGGACTTTAAGATGAAAAAATCAATTGTGGACTATCTGAAGAAATGAATTATTTGTTTAATTTTTCGTTTAGAGAGCCGAAATTGGAGATAATTTAACTTATGCATAAATAGCAGAAACAATATTAAATTGCATGAAAATTTAGCCACAACTTGAGGTTTTGGCAATTCTCTGAAATAAACTCATTTCAAATTTAATGACCTCTGCGAAATTGAAAATTGAATTAAATTTGATGGAACGCCACAAAATGTGCTCAACTTACATTCACAAACTTATCTATAATAATCGCAATTGTTCTAGAGTTCTAGTGTTTCCGGTGATATTTCAACTACACAATGTGCTATAGAAGTACTTGGAGCGTAGGTAGTCACCGAACAACGAAATAGCGCGAGATTTTATCGTGCTCAGTGCTTTGCTTACCCCAACGCACATTGCTATGAGTATGCAGGTTTGCGACAACGGTGTTATGTTTTTTTCTTGAATAGAGCAACTGCGTACACTGTCGATGTATTCATACAGCAGCTATTATTACCATCTGCTAATTCGACGATATTGTCTAGCAGAATGTGGACTGTAGTAGTGAACTGTACTATTCATAGACCGTGAAACTGAGCTGAAGTCATCTTCACGTCATTCCACAAATTTAAATCGGTTTATTTTTTGCAAATTTCAATGATGTGAAGCAATTGACATTAGGTCTTGATCTAATAAGCGGCGATTTATTGTTCCGTTTTTATGGGCATTCGCCGGTTGCTTTTATAAAAGTGTATTCGCTTCGAGCTACGAAATTACGTGAAGCTTGATGGGCATAATGGATAGAGGAATGTAACCTCTTATATCACATCCCGCGTTTACTCATTCTTTTCAGAAGGAACTGTATGCGTTTCAAAGTGGCAAAAAAATTCGCACACATTTAACCCCGATCAGGTTTTCATTCATATACCTGTCCGGATCCGGAAAAACCAATCCTTTTTAGATTTCAAGGTTTGTTGGACCAGTTATGAAAACAGTGTTTCGCGAAGTTTTATTTTTGTAAGTAATTTATGAGAACAGGTGCGTCGACGAGTGAAGGGCAAAAGCGCTCATCTCATCAGCCGCACATAATTCGATAAACAATTGCGACGTTTTAATTTTTGAGCATAGGTACTCGACTGTTGATGAAAACGACGAAAATTTGCATTTCCTTCGCCAATAGTAACCAATCTTTCAATGAAATCGGCGTAGCAACGACGCTATTACCGATCTCATTAAGGACCCCGGTAACAGGTGTGTCTCATCAGCGCTGCGTCTTTGTTCGTTTTTACGTGTCCTCTGTCCTCTTGGGCATTGGTACTGTTTCCTTTCGAAAAAAAAAACAGTAGAAAGTCATCCTCTTGTCCATTCGCCAAACAAGTTACACTTTTCAACTGCTATCATGGAAATCCAACCAAAATCTCACAGTACTCCATCACCACGTTAACTAATCGGAACATTTTCCGATAATGGGGCTTCTCCAACATTCCGTTCTCAGAAATGCTTCGTTTTACACCTCTCGGTGGCGAACGTTGGCACCGCTTTCAACACGCGAAAAACTGTTGAACCAACAGTCAACGATCAACGTTCGGTGGCCAAATCAAAAATTTTAAGCTCAGCTACCTTCTACTGATTCTCATATTTAATATTCCCTTACCATTCATATATCAACCAAATTTTCCCACACCAACAAACTTCAAATATTCTACAAGCAAATTCAGTATTCATCAAATTGTTTCGATATCGTTGAGTGCTCAGCTTTAGTAACTTTCCGGGATAGCATTGTTTTTATGCTTCTTAAGCAAATGTAAATGTATTGGAAATGCCACAATATTTTAAGCTTGCTGAAAAATGTAAATTAGCCGATTTTTTTTTTTTTGAAATTATTTCCAAATAAGAATTTTCTCCACTGTGGAATATAACGTACCAGCAGATGGATCTGTGAGGAAGAATGGTACTCAATTGCAAAATTTTCTAACTCCATTGGAAATTTCTCGAGGTGTGCTGCTCTTCGCAGTATACCTCGAGAAACAACGTTGCGAATGTTCACTACAACTTTAAAATGCGCATTGATAAAAGTGGGCTGATGTTTGAAAAGCGAATTTTACAATACTTCACTTTACTACACATAAACTTAGTCCACTTTCTCAGCAGTCATAAAAAGCAACAAAGTTTGTTATGATCTTCATTACTTTCATTCTTTACCTATGTCTTCGTTAGTCACTGATCGACTGTGCGGATGCTCACCAAAAAAGCTCATTTTTTGACTCGCATCCGATCAGTCGTTGAACAACTTTTTGCGAATTCAAACACATCATGACTTCTTTATGAGCACTTCACAAATCGTAGGATAGATATTCAGTGAGGATGAATTTTTGTTTATGTTGCCACTGCATGAGATATACGAGTTGTCTTTGTTGAGCTCAATAATGTAAACTTCTGTGAGTTGCCACTCGAATCTAGCAAATTAGGAAAAGGCGCATTCATAGAGATAGGCTTAGCGACTGTCTTTTCGTAAATATTCTTTTCGCGAATAAAAATGCATTGAAAATTACAATTTTTGTAACGTAATGTAACATCGTAAAGCGTATGGGCAATTTCACCAAAAAGGGCCATCATGCTGCGCAGCACTGCAAAAACTGTGACTCAGTGAAGTTAAGAGAGGGGTTTTTAATGCGTTTGTTTGTAAACGAGAAATACAACACAGCAAAATGGGTCGTCCCTAAAGCTGAATTGTAGCCAAATGAAAGCAAACATTAACGAGTGGAGAGCTTCATGGGTGATTATAGTCGAACACATCAAGCCGATGCAAAACCCTTCAGCTTTTAGTAAAAACACTAATGCACTCAATTTAAAGTTGCTCATTAGTGCTTACAAGGGTGACGCATCATCACAAGCACACCTGCTTGGGCGGGCATCGTTTTTGTTCTTACGAAATAGGCACATGTAATGCGAATCAACTGCTACTGGAAGTTGATGGCTAAGGCGCGGGGGCGAGTAGGAGGATCATCTCCTTGAATAGTGTTAATGGAATTGCAAAATGCATGCCAAAGAAAACTTTCAAATGACTGCGCTTAAACGATTGCAAATGAGGTTCGTTATTGTCAAATATAAAGTCGACCTAAACCGTCAAACATTTGATATGTTGAGTGATATTAGTCAAATAATTGAATCGAAATGAAAATCATTACCGAAATTTGCTAATTTGCAGTTTTTATAGTAATTTATAGTTATCGCACTATCTGGCTTAATAGAAGCATCCATCGTCGTATGTATATGAGCGTATTTGTCTAAATGTGTTGACAATGCGGCATACGCAAATGCACATTTCATTGCATTCGATTGTTTCCTTTTGTGTGGTCCACTTTCAAAAAATCACGAATCGAATGATGTATCGTCGATGCATTATTTTCTTCGTATCGATGTGCACTGATACGAATTCGTTTTGCCTTAATTACGTTCACTTTCAACGTGTCGTGTCGTTTTATGTGTGTTTGTGTGTGTTATCTCAACGATTTGTTATTTCACCTTTAGAGCAACTATTAAGAATATTGCTGCAAATCCCCATTGTTTCCACAGCATTTTTATTTAGCCGCAATTTCCCCTACTAACTCCGACTCGATCGTTTCAACTTGTCGCTTTACGTTTTATAGGTTATCATTTTTTGGCTAAAGATTCCGGCTTTCTTTTATTGTTTTTACTTCTCTCCTATCCAAAACTTGAGCAGTTTTAAAAAATATCTCCCATATATATATATATATATATATATATATATATATATATATATATATATATATATATATATATATATATATATATATATATATATATATATATATATATATATATATATATATATATATATATATATATATATATATATATATATATATATATATATATATACCTATTGGCATATCTGGAATAACTGATTCCCAAAAATTTTCATATATTTCTATAAATGCAAATTTTTATTGCAAATTATTCAGCTTTTTGATGGTGTTTACCAATGAAACAATTTCACTGCAAAGAACCTTTCATAAACCTTTATGCTAAGTTTTTTCTCATTCAGCTGATAAAGGCTGTATAAACGAACTAGTGAAATTTTCATTGCTTTCTATTTGAATAATTAATGCATATCGAATATCTATTACGCTTATTTGTGCTCACGCAATTGTACACATTTCTCTTCAAGAACGTAGGTTTTCATAGATGAGAGATGAATCAGTATGCAAATCTCTTCGAATTTTTGTTTGGAATTGAACCGGCTGCTAATGCCGTTTGTTATTGCCGTTTGTGATTCGCACCATTTAATCTTTTGGTTGGTCTTTCGCGTTTCATTCCATCATCACAATATCATCGTTCGATGCGTCGATGCTATCGTCATATCACTTTGAACTGAAAAATTCTTCATTTTATTTCCTTAAAAAGGAAGATTCTTTATTAATAAGGAAATTGTTGTCACCGATGAGTGTAAAATGAATTTCATTAATATTAGCTAAACATAAATTGCTATTATGTTTGATAATTTTTCCCTCGAAGCATGCATTTTTCTAAATATCAAGTAGCGAACGCCATTTCACGGCAAATTTTCTATTGGCGTCGATTTTTTATGGGATTTAAGTAAATTTTTAGCATTTGGGACTTAAAGTTAATCGCTCCTAATCTGAATTGCATAAATTTTTCTCGAATAAACACTTTATTGTAATGTTTTTCGAATTTCCCATCGTCGAAATGTGAGATTCAATAAATGCACATCTCTATCAACTCGTGTATGTGAAGTGCATCAATTTTCTCTCATATAAATAAAATACGATTCAACATTATTGTAAACGGTGAAATCGAGTCATTAAGATTCTTCAAAGTTTCTTCTGAAATCGTTTGCCGGCGAACATATCAGCCGATTGCACTGATTTATTAACGTAACATTCAATTACGCTTCGTTTTGGGTGGTGTTAAATTGCAAGCTGCAAACGAGGAAATGAACTTTTGACTTAGTGGACAACATTTAATGTAATATTTTTATTTCTAGAAAATGAAAATATTATCAATGATATTTGTCGTTATTAGGCAGTAATTCATTTTCCCCCTAGATTTTAAATGCCTAAGTTGAACGTATATTCTCGGACTCGAATTATCTGGATCCTTTGCTTCGTTTCGTTTTGCTTCTCTAAGAGAGATACCACTAATTCAGTGGAGTGTTAAGTTTATTCAGTTCGTTAAATACACCAAAATTTATATTCTTTTATAAAGTTGGTGCCTGTAGAAATTCTTTTGAAAGTGGATAGTTCGTTGTCTAATTTGCTAGCCATATTTAAATTAGACGCTTCTGGAAGTGAACCAGCTGAACTGAGCGCTTCTTCCGGTTTGGAAACTGCGCATTCGGATACTAACAGTACCTTACAACGTATGACTGCTTAATGATAACGGTACCAATAGATCCCGTTAAATAATTTTGTTGATATGCATAACTGCCTATAAATTATTGCTTCTTACAAGAGTTGGCGTTGGCGTTAACACGATGGCATCATTATTTCTGTGACATCTCATCTTATCATCAAAGAGATATTACGATGCGCCCAGCAGTATGGTGGAAATTGGAGAAGCGAAGTTAACGTTGAAGTTGAGGAGACAGCGACGCCTTCACTTCTTAGCCGAGAAAGCGTCGAATAAGTGAAAATCAGGCCTCGAATGAAAAAAGTTCTTAAAGGTTTCTCTGAACATAGCAAATCCACATTCTCATTGTTACAGTACATTAAGGTGGAATTAACTGCAGTCCACCCATGCGGAAAAGAACCTATGCGGAAGGGAATGAACAAACGACGGGACAAACTTCCTACCTGACTTCCGTACTCACCGACAACGCTCATTTCTGCTCTCCACTAAACAGAATTTGATAATGATGCTGCCAGTAGTTTAACTGACAACTGCATTAACTTCGTAGATAACTATGCTGCAATTTAGATTAATTTACAAAGTGATCGTTTTGTGTAGACTCTGCGTCACTTCTGACACAGTCTGACGTCTCAATGAGGGAACCAATCGATCTGCGATCGATAATTTACTGACAGATTCATTTTTGAAGCAATTTTGCATTGTGATACAAATAACGTTGAATTCCTATGCTATTTGCTGGTGTTCAAGAGTGTTTCTGTCTGTCCGTCTGTCTGTCTCTTTGCAGTGTTTTGCTCAGAATCCTCCAGTAACACCTAAAATAAGAGAATCGCTGGGCATGACATATGGCTCGAAAAAGCACGAGTTTCGAAACGCATCTTCATGAGCTTGTCAGCAGATGAATAAAATCAGCATATCATTGGGAACTACAATTTGGTGCAGTAAACCTTGTTGTCTGAAATCAGTAGGTTCAAAATAATTGTTGAGCCTGAAATGACTCAATTTTTCCCGAAGCAACCTTTCTTTTGTAAAATTCCAACAGCAATTGCTTAGAAGTCTACTTTTATCGAATCTCGCAAGCTTGCCGATTGATAAGCCAAAAATCGTCACATAGAACTATGAAACTGATCGTTTATAGTCTATTAGCATTGAGCACTACGCTCACCTAATAATGCAACGTTAACTGATTTTGTTTATTCATTAAGTGGAAAACTGTACATCGTTTCCTTAAATCAGTTTTTCTGTGGTCTTGCCTCGAAAGTCGATCATGTGCCGATGTTCGTGAAGATCGAAACGCATTTTATGATGTACCTTTCATTTGTTGCACATGATGAGCAACGTTTCAATCGGTGCCAAAAGTATCCAGAAGTAGAAAACAATAATGACATTATATACACATGATTACGTGTGCATGAATTCCTCGCGTCCTCTTGTAAAAATTGTTGGAGATCTCAAGATTGACACAGAAGTCCGTCACCCCGCCATCTTTATAATTTCCTACAGAACAATGAAAATGCAAGCATAACGTACAATTTCACACCAATCTTTTTGTTGCCGAACCATTGTTGTGGGTGGTAATATCAATTAACTATACAGTTGACATTTTGCAGAGGTAAGAATTTTGCAATTACGACATTTCACGAAGTTGTGCAATGCTCCAAGTTACACATTAGCTGCTTACTTACAATTTCAGCAGTGGATCTTTCCATCAGTTTGCTGCAAAACCAGTGCCATGCACTAATGCAGCCAATATTTTACCACTCGATGCCCGTCATACATGCCCGTATTGTTAGTGGTTCTCACTCAAATCTCGGCCATCCCCACCACCAACAGTCACATTTCGAGGGCGCCGCAAAGTCTCTTATTAGTGCCCAGAGAATAGTGCTGTAGTGTGTTGTAATAATTTTTACGCACCTGAGAGGTGCGGTTTCTTGCGAACGTTCACAAAAAGCGCATTCTTGTGATTGGGCAGACCTTTGCGGATATGTGTCTGTGAGTAGATGCGAGTTTGTCTGGTGTCTATGCATACGCATTCCATCGAGCACTCAAGTGAAACTTGCGTATTCCATTCCCCCGTTTAGGAGACATTTTTATCTACTGAACGTCGCAATGAAAATGAAATATGTATAAGGATTGAATAGAAATGATATTTTGCTCAACAGTGAGAGAAATATCGAAATGCCGCTGCCTCCCCGAAGTTCAGCACACGAAGAAAATTATTCTACGTTTTTGCAAATTCGCATTTGTGAAGCGCACCATATTGATGCTGCCGTTATGGAACGTTCGAGGATGAGATATTCCGGGAGTGTTTGAAATTCGCGATGGGGTGTTTTCAAGTTCCGCAGCTTAGGTGCGTGTTCAGATTTGCATCGAAACTCCTCCTTTTATCGAGTTGTGATTACTCGTTTGAGATTTTTTCGGCTGCGGCCGTGATATCTACGTGAGCACATTCGCTAGTCAGATAGCCAGCATCCGAGGACCACTAAAATTGGAGTCAAATTACCAAATTTGATGATTGAAATCTGTGCGTTATGATGACATAGCGACTTTTAAGTCGATCACGAGATGGTTACTGTCCTGCAACAGAGTTTAGCATTCTTCAAAGACGAGGGGAAACGTTTCGAACGATTAGTCGCAAAATATCAAAATATTCAGGAACGCTTTTTTTCATGAACGTATCACCTATATCAACGTCTTACGCTACGTTTCTTTACCGATGCTTTTCGATATGAACCGGAAAGTAACATTGACCTATAGAAATAGATCAGTGTTACTTCTAGATTCGCTTACAGCAAAGACTTTGTCGATTTCTTCGACTTTGTGAACCTCACAGAAACCGGAAGTTCTTCGATGTGATAGACATGATTGGCTTAATACTTGCTTCCTGTCAATGGAGCTCATGCTTTCGGACTACTCGACTCTCGCTCTAACTCCTTTGGTTTTTTGCCAATACTCACTCCCTGTTTGCTTCCTCCCGCTCCCACTCTCGTTCCACTCACTTCTGCCGTCTTTGTAATAACGAACTGTCGGCTGTTTGACTTTATGACATTCTAATCTCAACACCTATGGGCTCCTTTTTTAATCATTGTGATGTGTACCTCTGGTCAAGACATTCGATCAATCCGCCATATGAGCATGACTGTTGCCTGAAGACGCGATCTCTTATTGAAATTCATTTGCAAGTTTAATGGAGTTCATTTCTTGTTTACTCTCCTGCAAGGTCACTCAGCAATAGTAAGAAATGTTTTTTAACACCGAAGAACAAGTCTTTACTAATATTCTTCGCCTTAAACGAATTCAGTTCATTCATTTCATGTATTCAGTTCCCGCAATGTCTGCGTCCCCATTGGTGTGCTCGCAGCGATCATCTGCCTAGCTAATTCGCCTTCACTTAATGCTTTAAAATTCCATTTCCATGTTGCTTGAACAATAATAACTGCATATTTAACAACAAAAAGCACAGAAATTACGATTTGCATATGCATATCAGTCTTGTTCAACTTTTGAGCGTTAATTTTCACATGAATTCATTTATGCAATTAACTGAAATCGATCGGCTGATCGATGAAGGACAGGAAAATTTGCGTGGATATTTGCACCGTTTTCTTATTACTTCTAGAATTTAGCAATTTCTCGAGTTGATAACGAAGTGAGTGTTGTTGCTATGCTTTGTCGGGTATCGCATCATGGAGAATATCGCCAAGTTCTTCGAATACGACATAAACTGATAGGAAAAGAGATGACCTTAATTTGCATACGATCATCACATTTCAGTTCAACATCTCAGCAGTATAGTGGAAATGCTATATGGTTTTGTAAGCAAAGCATTCGTTCATGCAATCATCGACAGTGGAAGAACGCTTCGCACAAATCTTATGCAAATCACGTGTGTGTTCGTGCCGCTTCGTATTATTATTCACCAGTGCCATGCTCCAATATTTCGGCGAATACACCATTATGGGAACGTATTTCCGCTTATAATACAGAAATACATTTATTGGTTTATTTGCATATTAACACTTAAATCAGTCATTTGCTAATTTGGTTCAATTCATTCAACATCCTTTTTTTAATTCGTCATGAAGAATTATGGTTCATGCATTCTTTGTTCGTGGTGTTTATTTTCGTTTTATGAGCTAGTTGCCAGTTCCATCAAAAACAAAGCAAAACCCTATGCTAGCATCATGTCCACCTCAGGTATAACACCGTCTGATGTCTGTTTCATAACAGTTTCTGAACGCTCATCTCTCTTTCCTCAAAGCAACTTAAATAACACTGCGAGGAAATTCGAGTCGCTTAAGAATGCCAAATTTTCGATCCACTTTGATCGACTAAATGCGAACAAATCTTTGGCACGCTTCCACCACTTTATTATATCACTCTGCAAAGTTGCTTTGCAATAGTGCATTACGTCGACGTCATGTATGTGTGGCAGAGTGGGCGCAACTGTCAGTCGAATGATTACGAAATTTACTGAAAGCGGTGTAAGTTGACTGTTGACTTCGACCATACTTCGGGTCTGGTCAGCTGTTTGGAATGGGCCTATTGACATTCGGGGGAGGGCGTGCTTTCGACACCAATCCGACTGTCATTATTTCTTTAAAGCTTCGTTTCATTTGTTATATTTATCGGATATCTGTGAAAGATTTGCGTAGGCGGTCAATTTAGTTGTTCACGTATCAGTGTGTTATTTTGTATATCTAAGTTTCCACTGATTGTTTATACAACTAGTTTTTTAGTCCAGCGGGATGGCAATAAACACACATCGTGCATTTCGCATCCCCCCCCCCCCCCATCCATCGTTCTTGAAGAGTAGGTGTATAAATCCTGGAAACTTAGATATACAAAATATCAAAACACTGGATGGTTGTTCAAGTGCTTCGAAAAAAGTTAGACTCATTGCATTTATCAATCGCAGAAAATTTTCAGCTCCCCGCACTCATCAAAAATTCAGTGACTTAAGCGCGTTTCGATCGTTGAAAATATATGCGCAAAGCTGCTTTCAGCTTATTCATAAAATCCACTGTGCGCGTTATACTTTCTTCTTTATGACTGATATGTGAAACGATACTCATTTGCTATGTTATTTCATTCATTTCGAAGGCATTTCTCACTCGGTTATAGAGGAAGATCCTGTTATTTGTTGAAAACTACTGACCAATAAGTCTCACTTCCGTGGTTTGCACAGTTATGGAAGTACTTGTTATGGATATACTACCGGTCATTTCTATAGATTTATTTGGACAGTGGAACTACTCGTTGAATATACCCGAAACGATACGGTTTACCACTGGTCACTTCCGCAGATTTATTGCATGGATAATGGAATAAACTCTACGCAAGAGATTCAAAGAAAATATGCATGTTTCATTGGAATTGACTGCCCGAAGACCTCTGTGACGGTCGGTTGTAAAATGCTGTCTCTCAAATTGTAGGGCGTTAGCATTGTTGACTGGTTGTGGGCACGATTCGGGTGCTTCGTCAAAACTGCCGCATAGAGGGTCGACAGTACGCTAGGTATCTTTAAAGCGTCGGGAATGACCAGCTGCGCTTTATATTTTAACCTGATAGGGACACCGATTATGGCGGCCTTTTAGAACTTGAGCCCAGCTCCAGTCATCCACTCAAGCATTTTTTTGCATGATTATGAAGTCGTTTACCTGGTGCGTAAGTTTCTGCGGCGCAGCTGTCCAACTAGAGCAATCCGGTAGTTGCCTATGAACCGAAAAGCGCAAATGACTAGAGCAGATGAGATCGGGCAAATATTTATGGGCACAAATGGTCAATATCTTTTTTACCTCTTAGTAAAAACGCATAAAAAGTGCTTAAGAATGAAAAGAAAAATGAGGATAAACGTGTAACTGAGGTTTGATAATAATATAGCCATACGTTTGTTTCATAGAATCATTTCTAACGCATAGGTATTCTGTCACCAGTTTGAGTTTAAGGTGGCAAGCAGTAGGCCGTGTTGTGCTAAGAAACGCGAGGTTGTTTGTTGTGGATCTGAACGTGAGTTGTTAAACAGTAGGTTCTGCTGTAAGGGTCAGATCCCTTTGGCCCATGTAGTCGTCCTTGAGAACATGCACCATATTTCGAGCAGCGATCGAGTAAATGGCGAGGCAAGACAGGTAGGTACAAGGGATGAACACTTTATCACACTTATACAGTAAGATAATAGACACGAAGAGAAGCTGGGATAGTTCGAATCGCAGGCGCGATCCGGCAGACGAAGTCCAGGCTGCCGTCGGTCACCTCGAGCATCGGTAGGCCCGCCTGGCTTTAAGACCAGTCTTGAAGCCGGAATGAACATGTGAGACACCGACCCCTTTTATACTCTCCCGATTCTACCACAGGTTAGCCTCACGAAACATGCCGGGCTTTAGTCTGCATCTGTGCTTTCTTTGACTTGCTTTGCACGGCGCACTGTTCGGCATGATCTGTAGCCGAATGTTCACTGGTAATTGATAATAGTAAACTGCGGTGAATAGTGGGCTTGCTATGGTTGGATACAACTGGTGAGCAATGAGCTATACCTGAGGGTATGTATGGCTGTTGAGCAGGAGATTTCGAGGTGGTGGATGGAAAGGTGGGAAATGCTGGAGGACAAGCAGTAATTTGTGCGGTGTAGGCAGGTTTTAGGTTGTTCATGTGAGTTGACAAACGCTGAGTCGTGGGGTTGAGTACAAAAGTGTCAGGTCATCTGTGCTCTGACAACCTCCCCCTAGCGGCTTATGGCGGTCACTTGCTTCCGAAGCAATTGCTGCCCTTTAATTTAAGCTCCACCTGCTTGTGCTGGTGCCTTTTTCCGCTTCATCGTTCAACTATTTGCTAGGAAGGTCTCGAGTGGAGCTTGAGAGCCTACCTAACTTCACTAAGTTTATCATGTAAAAATATTTTGATCATAATTTTGCTTGCAATCATCGTTTGCGTAGCGAAATACTCTCAAATTTAAAATTTCAGATGATTCTTTGATGAATTAAATTGAATGCGTATAAAACTTCGTCGCTTTCTTCCGCTCTTTTGAATCTTCACACAGAGTTGCCTTCCTCATCGAAGTAATTGATTTTTCTTGAGTATATTTGTTTTTACCGTTTATCTGCTTGTTCGCTTCCTCGCTTATAGAAGTTTGTTCTTCGTAGTGATAGCCGCAGTTTCCTTCCCACAAGTGCTAGGAAAAACTCTCAAAATAGACTCACTTGAAAATCAAAAGAGTTTTCTTTCCCTATTTAAGGCATAAAATTATCACTTGAACAGTGTCAGTGAACGAAGTCTGGCTTTCAAGCTTCATTTTGCACATACTTTGGCTCTAAGATCTCCTAGGTCCCAACTCGGTTAGTAGAGATAAGGAAAGTGCGGATGGAATTTGATCAGTTATAGTAAATTGCAGGTATATAATGCACCCGTAATTCTCTCACTCTACCCACTTTCTCTGTGGTCATCGGAGGCTCTAGGTATTAGAAACAGGTACAGTATCGGAGAAGTCGATATATAGTCATGCTTTCCAGTGCAGATGGGAAGGCGTGGTAGTGAGCCTGATGGATAAGCCGGTTTCTGCTACCACGTAATCACCAATGATTTTTGCAGCATATCAGTGAACGGTTATTGCTGTCTATAGCGGACAACAGCCAACGTTTCTTAGATAACGCGTCTTCTGCGGAACATTATCCTTTGTCCTTCCGTTTTGCCCAGTTTTTTTTTTTGAATAATTTGAAAGATTCGCTTTGAATGAAAGAAACTCAGTGATGAGCTGAAAACGATGCGAAAGTAATTTCTTTGTTCTCTTACTCCTTCTTTCCCCTCTTCCCTTCCACTCCACTGATTTCCTTAGAACGCTTTTTTTTGTGTTCACATGCGAAGCTTTCTCCTTCGTAATTGCTCGTCTTGCTGGGGTCTTTTTCCGGTAACTTTAAAAGATATGTCAAGAAGAGTAGGACATGGAGGGCTTTCCTTGAGGGAACTATCTCACCTCCTCTTGTTTATTTCGCATCACCAGTCATAATTTTTACGAAACTTCCCAAATTTTCTGCAACAGATGTTTTGATTTTGTGAAGTTTTTTGTGTAACGAATTTCCGAAACTACGATGCACATTAGTTTCACTAGAAACTTCCATTCTTAAGAGACATATTGAGCATATTCGTATGCCCACAAATCACCAAATCGGTATCATCCATTAGCGAATTCTGGTTCATTGCCACGAAAATAGCATTTCCACTAGCGCGTTCAAAAATTTGCCGACCGACTTTGAAATTTCTGCTGGTGCAACGTTCTGATGAGATGAGCTAAAATGATAACTGAGAATTCTGCACGTGACGCTAGAGTGGTGCGCCTACTCGTTCGTCAACGGGGTCTTAGCAAGTAATCCACTGGAGGTAATCTTCCGACTTTTTTCCCTCCGACTTGTTTGCCGGGATCCTCCTCTCGATCAATCGCTTTCGCGTGGCGACCTTCTGACCAAAGGGTGCTCTAATATTGTATGGGACCTCCTGACCGGTGTACGTTCTCTAGCGGAGTCTCATTGGAGGTGTCTTGAGTAAAACTCCGCGACTTTTACTTTCCTCACCTTTCGGTTGCGATCTGTGCCCAGAGGAAATTTCCCTTCGCTGGAGGCATTTCTTAAAATTTCCGCCCCTCTATACCATCGGGATATCGCCCTCAATAAATTGCAACCTGACGCTAATCCATATGATTGGAAATCACTTTCTTGCTTCGAACTAGGTGATACAACTTTCGAAGGATTTCATACGATGGCCAAAATTTTCCACAAACCGTAAAACTCGCTAGCGAATAATTCCCTTTCAGGCTTCATCCTTGTTTTCTCTCTTCATCACCATCCGCATATGTAAATGTCTTTCTCGGTTACCATCAATATGCATATTGTTAGTGCAACTGAAAGATTACAGGTGTATTTTTGTTTGTTTGTGATTTCTGATTTATTGCAGCGCGGTCGCATTTATTTTTCTTGGCGATTCTGTGTGTTACGTGACGCGCTTTACTGACAAATTTTACTGAATTCCAGTTGCAACATCGATTGCTAGGTGATCGGAAGGCGGTCAAATTAATATGGCTATTGGGAACAACAGGTTAGCACATTTATTGTTGTTTTGTCCGCTTTCAGTGCTTATCTTGGCACCTGCAGCAAGTTATCACATGTGCCAAAATACCTCAGTGGATGCACTACCTTGCTACTTGAAAGAAAAAAAGGATGTGCATTTTTTTAAACTTATGTCGCATTTGAGTAATGACATTTATTTTATGGCTGCGAAAGTTGAATGCTCAATCACATTGTTTTCCCCGCCGTCTTAAATAACAGTAAAAATTTCAGCAATTCCTCTCCTTTTAAGAAAACACCATGCCTGCCAGTTTGAACGACGAGTCGCAATTCGTCCTGTGATATCCTTTTTAATTTTTTCTTCTGTTGTCATCTCAGCCATATGCAATGGTAGAGATGGTGATGAAAATTGTCTTGTTGTAATCGGCTGTCATCGTTCAACATGAGCAAATTCTCGTCGCTAACTGTGGTTAGAGGGTATCGGTTCTGAGACCAGGAAGAGGTCTTTATTGCCATTTCTTATTGGCAGGTCATCTAAGTTCCCTAAAACGATAGGTTGGTTCTTCCATATTTTGAATGTTGATCTGCTCCGAACCAACACCGAGTGCGAGCGCGATATCTGTTCGATCCCAATGTTGCAGCGACAGCCATTGAAATTTAGCTCTTTCATCGATTTTTTTTTTGCATAATGGTATATTTGTGCTATTTCAGGCATAAGAAAAGAAAGAAAGCAAGGATAACCACAAGAAAGGGAGTATTCACTTTGCGAAGTAGTGACTGTGAAAGCGGAGGAATTGAGGCAAATGTGGATGTCACTCGCTCCCATTCAGACGATGCAACACCTGTCGTAGTAGGTTTTTGTTTAATGATCTGTGCCTGTTTAAACAATGTGTTAGAGATGGCAGCAAGGCAAAAGAAATAAATTAAGAGCTTTCACCTTATTCATCAGCAAGTAGAAGAAACGCCGCGATACGTTCACGTCCTATTCATTCGACTCCTCACGCCTTTCAGACCGCTTGCTTTTGCCATCCACCGCCACATATCGGTGATTCGGAAATGTGGGAAAAATTCCTTAAATTTCAACCTCAGTAGTTGTTGTGGGTTTCACTTCTATGCAGCACTGCAGCGAAAGAGGGGTGGCAACAACAAAAGTTTATTTATTCTCATGCCACATTGGGGATCTCAAGCATTTATTCGCAACCGTCAATGCACATCGCTCTTCAAAAAATGGGGAGGCCATCTAAGGTTTTCTTCTTTTTCTTTTCATTCCGGCGGTTTTCCTCCTCATTCATTGCTTCTGTACATAACATCAGAATCATCTTGCCGCATCAGAGTTTTATTTCCCTTATGATTAGCTCGTGCATTTCTACTTGATGCATATTTCACACGTCCTTAGTGGCGCGATTTCTGGAACATTTATTATTGGCTTTAAAATATCGATGCATTAAGCATCATCTACTTTTGCAGTTATGCTGCTAATTGATTCGATTTTCACATTTAAATGCCACATTAGATAATCCATTCGGATAATGCGAATAAATTTATCGTTTATTTATTTGCATATGGTAAATAAATAAATAAGTAAATAAATAAATACATATATGTATACATATATATATTTGAATATTATGCATGTATTTTAATAATATTTAAATATTTAAATATTGTGCGAATAAATATATTAGAATATTTATTGACAAATATATTTGCCCGTTTATATTTATTTGCATACATCATAGATTTCAAACATGCACGATTCATGTATTGTGTGATGCTATTGCGTGCGCATTTCATAATTATTGTGCGATTTCTCTTTTTTTTGACGCAATTTAGATTGGTTCGGTTCAAACTGACTCATCCAATGCGATCGTATATAATCGTCCGGAGCATTTTGTTTATCAGCGGTAGAGCGTTCAGTGATTTTTTTAATGGTATGGGAGGGGGGGGGCTAAGCTGAAACTTTTCATGTCCCCAGGATATGCAATTGGTTTTTTTTTTTTTTTTTTTTTTTTTTTTTTGAGGACAAAACAAGGAGAGATTTTCGTAGCGTATGAATCGCATCACATCTTTTAACAATGGTTTCCTTTATTTTATGGAGATTCAGCTGAGCAGGATTTTCGCTTCTTTAACGAATTGTGATATCGCGTTCTTTTGACTGACAGTTAGAAAGATATCGAATGAATTTATCCTTTAAATCGCTTCAACTTCGCATAGGCGCAGTCCTTTCTCATAATCTCAAGTTTGGGTGCTCTGATATCGTTTTGCAAGGTGAAAAAAAACGGACATATCACATGAGGGGAATTGTTGGCATCAGAAATTCCGCTCCACGAAGATCTAAGACCTATAAACAATTAGACCCCGTCTCACCAACATATTGACAGACTCCGGATTATCTCACTCAGAAATCTCTTTTTTGATGTCTCCCTGTGTGTGTATTGCTTTGAAGTCGTCTGCTTTGCCGCTACTACTCCTCGCAGTCATCTGCCATTCGTGATTTCAATAAGACTATGCTTGCCAGTAGAAAACACCAGCAAACAGATGTGCCATGTGTCTTTGTTCACAAAGAAACCGCGTGGTACTAAATTGTGGACGTTGCACGAAGTGTTTCTCCATGCAAATTTTTGAAGTTTGCAGCAATTTTTGCATGTTTATATATAGTAAATGTAATAAGAGCCGAGTAAATGAGAATTTCATCGCAGTTTATATTATTTGCGATACGACTTTAGATATTTTAGTGGATAGTTTTGCTAGCACAAGTATATTATTGTGATTGAATTTAGGCAGTGAATGGACATCGTTGTGGTAAGGAAACGAGCGAGACGAACAGCGTGCCGCTTAGCTTGAATAACGATGAATCGTTTATAACGACGGTTTCGGTGATTGATGCGACGAATGCAGCAAGCGATTGCTCTTGTAACAGCTATGTGACTGCGTTGACCAGTAATACTCCACTTCCTACTAGAGAGAATAGGGCAACCGTATCCAATAATGACCCCTACGATGTGATCAATGCAGCAGACTTTCGTGATGAACCGGATGGAGAGTCGTTGACCAGATCGACACATGGAAGCATTGACTCTGGAAATGGCCCATCTCCGGAACCAGCTATCGAAACATCCTTTAGGCGAGATTCGGACCATGAAGGTAAATGGATTATTGTCTTTTATTCTGAGTTGATATCGGGCACTTTTACATCCTTAGAAATGGTGATGGTAAAACGTCGAAGCATTTCTGAAATGAAAGTAGAAGCGGACCGCCTACAGTGGTTTCATTTCCGCCTTGATACTACATACCTATTCAGAGAACGGTGGGACCGGTGTTTTCGATGCAAGGAAACAGCCTTCAAAGGATTTAAGTGTTTTCACCAAGATCTGAGATAGCACTGGCAATATATGAAAATAAATTTTATAAACTCTGAAAGATTAGTCGAATTTCAGCGAGCTTTGTGAAGAGCTTAAAACTGGTTTTTGAGGGAATCTGTTAGAATGCTTTAAAGAATTGCAAAGCTCCTTTGCTTGATATGTTATGGAAAGCGATTCTTGAAAATTCATTTACCATCTCTTATTGTTTTTCCTACTTACTCTCATAGTATTATTGCCAGCTCGCAGTGGAAGAGTCGGGAAAAAGGAACATTCATGTTGAGGAGAGTTTATTTGCATATTTGTTTATACTTCATACTTGCATATTTTGTATGATGAAGATGATTTTCGTGTTGATTTCAGAGGGACACAAGTCGCCACTACCCGTATCGCAGATTTGCTCCTCAAAAGAGATGATTGGTCGGGTAAGTCTATCTTCACGCTCGAAACGCTCAAAGTATGACCGTCAGTGTCTTTATCGATGCCATTTAGTGTCTTTTTCGATTCTCATTTCGTCGTTTGCACTTGCCCGCATTCCTCTGCATCAAACCAGATTACGACATCTTTCTTTGGCTAATTTGCCGAGTGATTTAACAGCTGCTGTGTTGCTTTGATTTACGCCTATACGTTTTTCTATTGCTGTGGTCTTCGTTTTTGTTAGTATTAGTGATATATTGTGAAAAATGAATTGAATTCATTTGTAGGAAGTGAAAACGGTGCGGAAGTTGCTGGAGGAATTGCAGTTGGCTGACGTCAAAGATGAGGTAAAGGCCGAAAACTTGAGTTCACTGAATGCGATGCTACTGCAGTGCAAAGGCTACCTCAACAGGTGCTACCTTCGGCAAGATCTCATGTGTGCGTTATTTCTTTTTTGATCGCCGATGAAATTTTTGCCGCCGTGCCATCTAAGTAGCGGTCTCTTAAATGAAACTCTTCCGGATAGAAATTATTGCTTTGAAGCTCCGTTGAAAATGGAAATAAACTTTTCGGACAGTAACCACCTTGTGGATGTTTGTCTAGTCTCTGAAGACGTTTGGTGTCAGACGCTGTTTCACATATCCACATATAGTGCCTGGAGTTTAAGCTAGTGATGTGTGATATCAGTGCAATAATTTAATACTCTATTGCCTGTGGATATTATCAAAATGCCTTATTCTAATAGATATTAGAGCAGAGCGATAAAAACTGCATAATAAACAGTGAAGGCTTGAATGGAAGAGTGCTGCGAAAAAAGGAGTAATGGTTTATTCAGGCAGTAATGGTCTATTATTAGTAATTGGTGGCTCTGTACCAAGCTAAAAATAGTGAAAGTGATATGAGCTAAAATTTAAGTGCTTCGTTAATTGGTGTGGAAAGTGATAAAGCAATGAATTGACTGATTCGTTGAGGTGACGTTCGGCTCACGGAAGATTGCAGATGTGTTGGATGTGTTGCAAGTAGCTTCTTTAGACTTAATTGCATAATTGCATTACAGCAACTTTGACAAAAAATTTTTGTTGAAAGGGGTACGAAATGCCGCGGTGAATTTCGTCTAATTGATCTCTGTAAAAGTTAATTGCGATGGATAAGAGCAACAGTTTGCAGCGTTGGGTTTATTTGATGCGCTTCCACGTTTGGTCGAATCGGACAATAACAACTTAACGGCACAGTTGGACATTTTCTTCAGTAGTGAATCGAACGATAATCTCGTAACGAGCACTCCCAATGATAAGAGACATCCAATAGATGTTTTCCATGCTGCATACGTGCGATTAAAGAGGACACGATCTGCCTCATTGCTGGTCAGTGATGTTGATTTGGTTTGTTCTTTAAAGAGAGATTTATTCCGGGAAATAAAAGTAATAAAGAAAAACACAGCAAACGGTTATATCGGGGCGATCATGCGAAACGCCGTTATGTTGCATTTGATATTTGTATGTTGTAGTGTGTGTTTCGATAAGCAGCAACCTTAGCCTAGGTTTATTATGTTTCCGGGTGGTTTCCTCTAATATGGCGGCTAAATAAACTACTGGTCGGTAAGGCGTGGTGGAAAGAGTCTGCGAAAGATGCCGACGCTCCGTTGATGATTTTATTTGGCTTGTGCGGCTTTGCGATCTGCTTGCCGATCACAAATTTGGAGTCGATGAATGGCCATGATATTTGTCAGCTTCTCATGCTTGCAAGCACACTGTGGAGGTGCCGAGCCCATGCCTATGTGGGTATCTGCTTATATGTGTCCCTATCTCAATTTGTTCGGTTGTTTGAGCTCATAAACTGCTGAGGGTAGGGTGTGAAATCGGGGGATGAAATTTGCAGTATAGAGGAACTCTTTATACTGAAAATTCGACTTGAACAACCAGCAAGTTGGGTACTCGGGAATAGCTGCACATTTGCGCCATTCTATAATCGGTCAGCCGGAAAAAGCGGAACTTCCATGAAAGTCCTCGATGGAAGATGCAGAGACCCATATCATAGCAGTTCCTATCCGTCCGAGTTGGTTGAGTACCTTTCCCATAGAAAGACGACTATGCCTCTGGCACGATTGGGAGTTGTTCTTAGCCAGTTGCTTTTGTCCGGGTCCGTAATGTTCAGGACTAAGCGCAGTTGCGATAGTGCAGATCGCCTGCTGAAAATGCAAAAAAGCGCTGCAACAGCAAGGTTCTTGAACGCAGCTCTCCTATCCGCTTGTTCCTATGGCTCCTTTCAGGTTTCGCTTTCGATTTTGTTGTGTTGGATTCGATGCAGATTATCGACCAAATGTTATGATTTTTCCAATAATATCACTATTTGTTTGCAAAATTTTGAAAGATATTTTCACTTATAGCACTAAATGATGTTCTCTGCATTTTTCGCGTATTATTGTTATTGTTTTTACGTTGTTATATATATTTTACGAGTACTTTTATGAGTTGTGTATCGTCGGTAATTTCAGTTGGATTTCCTCGAGATAATTGCTTGTACGCAACCGAATCCGAAACGAATGCAACGTGCCATTCAAATGCTTACTAGAGGGCATATGAGAAGTGTTGCTGCACAAACCGACCGAGGTTTATTTTATTTGTTTTAAGCATTTTCATATTCGACATATTTGTTTACTTCGTTCGAACAGATGTGTGGTTCTTGTAAAGACAGTTTTGCGTTACCTTCATCCACTCCATTGTTATTGCTGAACATTAGACATTGTGCTTCAGCGAACTGTAAAGTTATCGCAGTAGGCGTCTTGGGTGAAAATATTTTGGAGGAAGAATATGGAGGAAACGGAAAATAGAGATTGGCGCTTGTAATTATGCTTGTTATAATCAGGTGATAAACAGAAAGCCTGTCAGCTTTCTATCAGTAAGCACTTTTCTGTCAGTTTTTTCTCGTGGAGCTTAGCATCTTTTTGTGAACAATACAAGGTAAGCTCCGGGTTACTTGTGAAAGAGAAAGGGGGAGGCTGTAGGTTATGTCTTCATTTTGGAGGCATTAATAATTAGCAGATCGCTCGCCTCCTGCGAAAGGCCGTCTCGCGCTTTTGAGCACAACTTTTGGAACTTGCCGTCTGCATTTCGTTCCAAAGCGCACGGTGTTAACTCGTTGAGCGGTATTTCTTGGAAGAACTTTATGCGCTTCATTGCGGTTCGCAGTTCTTTTCTCTCATACCAATTTAATATCAGTAGTACGTATTATTATTAGCATGTAATCCAGTATATGTCACAGAACAGATTGAGGGCGCATTGTTTCCCCATTGAAGGCTTCAAGGTTTTTTCGGATTGGGAAAGACCAACATTCTGGGGATTTAGTAACACCATTCTTTCGTTCGGTGAATGTGCACTGAAATTGGCAGATATTAGAATTCGGGCATCTGCGTTTATTATGACTTGGGCTTCATCTTTTTTTCGTGCATTTATTTTTGAAGCCGGAATTAAGGTAGATATCAGCTCGCTATTTAATAGAGGTCCCAGTTTTGAGGAAAGATTAATTCTTCGATTTATGCAAATGTGTGAGCTTCAGTTGAAGTGCGTGCTGATGTTGTTCGATTGCGAAGCGGTCGTGCAGTGGATGTTGTTCTCAAATCAACATCAGAAGCCAGTTCCCCGGCTACAACTGCGAAGGCCGTTCGCTCAAAAGAAGTCGGTCCATTTTTGTCGTCGACCAAGTTGCAGGACGTAGGCAAAGAGGATGCGCTCCACTTGACGGTCACTGCACCGATGCCAAAGGTTTATCTACTATTGTAATTTATAGCTTCTCAATAGTTTTCGAAGCGTGAATGTGGCACGTGCAGGTTGCAGCTTAATTCCGAAGTCGACAAGATTCAGCCAAAGGAAGGGAGAGAGGACAGGTGTTCCCACACGACTTTTCTCGGTTGCCTAAGCTTGATGAATAAGGTTCATAATTTTAACGGGACCTTGGAGTTTCGTTTCATTACCACCGGAAGTCACAGAAATAATGAAAGAAGATAAATCTCTTAGTTGAGGTGATGCATATTCTGCTAGTTTAGGTGATGCATCGACCTCGTTCAACGTCACGTAATGCATCAAGGCAGACAAAGGTAAGCATGAAACTAGAGACAAAGAGTGTGGACGGGGCCGCAAGTGGAGAGGGTGAAATCAAGAAAAACGAGGTCGTGGAGCGAAAGGGCACGTCGGAGAGCGCAGTTGCACGCCTTACTCCACCGCCTCCTTCGCCCCCTCCCCCACCTCCACCTCCACCTCCGCCACCACCAGAAAGGTTCGTTTGATCTATTTCTAAGACCTAAGGCTGTCCTTTTGGTTCTACGCCATTTCTAGAACGACAATATTCGGCTGATAATTTTGCTCGCTTTTACTGAGAAAATAATTTTATGTGTCGCTTACCATCCTTTGAAGCATACATCTTTCTGAAGCAACCTGATTTATATCGCATGAGGTCCCAGCTGCTCTAATTGTATTTCCAGTCGCCTCTAATTGAAGACAAGTTCATGTTCTGTTGATATAAATGGCCACTTCTGCACCAGGCTGTCTCTTTGTCTGCCCGCTGCTGTTTAAAACGTTTGATTCATTTGCACAGTCGTATTTTGAGCAATTAGGCCACATAGTTCGTTTAAAGTATCACTTATATCGTTATCTCTGAGTGCGATTTCTATCAAGAAACTGCCCGTTGGCGATGATTTCAAATCAGCAGTGCTCCGTATTACTCTGTTTAAATCAGCGGCAGTAATATTTTTTCTCCTCTCAGGGCATTGGGACAACTAACAAATAAATAAAAGTTGATGGGAAATGAGCTGAGCGTCTTGTAGGTCCATCAATGCAGCAGGTGAATGAATATCTCAGTGTGAATGCTTCATTTCCTAAAGTACGTTATCCAGAACTCGATAATTACTAATCATATTGAAGTACAATCTTTTCGATCTTTCCAGGTTTTCAGTGTATCTCATTCACTGAAGGGATGCCTGGAGGACCGTCATCGGTGACGTTTTGCCACGTTCAAAATTAAGTAGCCGTTCAAGTAATGTAACATTTCTAATAGCAGTACCACAAATGTGCATAAGCAGCGCAAATTTACGTGTTGCAATATGCTTGTCTCCTTCGGTGGTACGTCTCCAAAATAGCTGTTGAACTAAACGATGTGCTTTGACTGCTTCGTCAAAATTTCAGTCTTCGAACGTCAGGACACATTCCAGTACCGCCTCCGCCACCTCCTCCAACTTTCTTGAATACTGCACTGCAAAAGAAGGCGGAAAACAGCACTGGATCACCGACCATCTTCAAGGCTGCTGCTATCTATAAGTTAGCGTTCATTTCCTTCAGATGTGGCTTTTACGACTGGATACTTTTGGATAGGGTCTGCGACAATAACGGTAATCAGTCCGTGTTCGTGAATGGAGCTTCAGCTTCTCCGGTTAAGCAGAGATCAGGAGGGAGTAAAGAAGACTGCCCTTCCTCTAAATGAGCGTTTGTAATTTACCGGCTTATTTTATTCGAGCAGTCGGCTTACTCGAAGATATCAGAATCATGTTATTTGTCTCTTTGATGTTGCCGTAGAGAAAGGTGGAAAGTGATTTGCGCTATAAGCGCAGAGAGAAGAAGGGAAGCGAGTGTTGTTTTGTGCTCGTTTCTTTCTTTGTGTGAATGGCACAGTTTACCGTGTTTTCTGACTTCTAGCTGCTCTCGTTAATCTCGATATATGCTTCACTATTGCATGCTAGTCGCTTAACGTGGTACTGCATACCCACTCCAAGATGAAGCGCTTAACACCGTCAACTAGCGCATGTGATACCATGCAAGATCATCCATTCTTTTAGTGGTACAGCTGTCATCGCAATTCTGGCCAGCCAAACTATGTCTCATAGATTTGGTCTGTTGAGAAAGGCGATCGCTTTATGATGTTGGTGGCCACTCTCGAATTTTGCTTCATGCAAAAACAATTTGTAATAGTCAATGCGTGGACCTTCCGCCTCGCTCTTCCGGCCACCTCGGTTTTTAGTCTTATTTCGTTGTTTGAGAGAGGTAATTAGCTGAAATTTTGAATATCACCAATCGACAGCCTGATTATTTTATACGATCAGGCATAACATTAATTATTCGTTGTAACATCGGCTTTCGCTTGATGGGTCGCCCATATTTTCAATTAGTTTTGCACTGTGTGCTGAAATATTCGTGTTAACTTCGTTGTTAGAATAGTGTTGAAAAACCTTTGGTAATAGTGATTGTAACTGCACACTGTGACCGTTATTGGTTTGTCAGTGTCATCGTGGTTTCCGACAGTGTTCCTGTGTATAATACCATTGTTTTTGCAGAAAAACGCGTGCAACGAACACGATCAACTGGGAGGCGGTAAAACCGGAAGTGCTGATTGCGAAGACGACTGTATGGAGTGATCAGAGTGGCACTGATTCAGACTTCAGCCAGTATCAACGGGATTTCGTTAGTTTTCATTCTTATTACTTTCCATGATATATATATATATATATATATATATATATATATATATATATATATATATATATATATATATATACATATATGTCAAGTATAGCGTTCTACATTTCTTGAATAGTAAAATAACCAAAAGAAGCCATCTACGTATGCCATCCAGATTACCAGCGTTAGGTTTCGATCTCTTCAAAATGCCTATTTAAACCCCACCTTAACAACACATAAATCAGAGGTCATTACCTGCGGCATTCATATTATTCCAAAGGTTCTTGTTGATAGTAGAGGTATGAAGTGTGAAATTGCATCTTCCGTGAAGTTGTTCTCATAATTTCAGTATTCGAGAAGGATGGTTGATGAGGAGTATAGTACAGTGTCCATGTTCAGATTGTATGAAAATATAAAATTTTAGATAAGTTTTTGGCAAGATAACCGCAAGAGTTCTGAAATTTGTAACTTGGAACCTCTAAAGGTTGCGTGTGGGAATCCCTCGTAAAAATGTTTCTCAACGATTCTTCACTTCAAGAAGAAATTCCATTCGCAGGATGACCGACTGTACACAACCAGTTGACTACTATCAGACACTTATTTTTCCACCATCTACAACTATCACGCCCTATGTTTTTTTTCTCAGTTTGTCACAAACAAAGTTATACTTCACCAATATCCTTTTTATGCTTAATTAGCTCACATTTCAGCTAGATAATTCATGCACAACAAAGATAATGTTTTTGCTTTACTCGGAGGTTTTGCAATTAACATACATTCCAGCTAGAGAGAGTATTCGAACGTGCACCACCCAACGGTCATCGTATAGTTGGAGCGCAACGTCGCACTCGAAGACTGAGTGTCGATGTGAAGCGTGGTGAGGTTGTCGTATGTGGACTCACCGAAAAGAGAGCACTCAATCTTGGCATCGTGTTGGCTCGGTAAAGCTGTGCTGATATATCTCATTTGGGCGTTGAGGAGACATAGTCGATTTATTATAAGCAAGCATGTTGTTGCTGGGGCAAACGTTTCGAATGTTTCAGAGTCGCTTTTTCTTTGTGCATGACCTAAAGGTGTCATTGTCCTCACCGCTATGTTAATTGCACCTCCGAAAAGGAGCGACTGAGAGATTCGCGTATATATTAATTTGCAAGAAGGGGTGCAAATTAATACTTACGTTTCGATTCACTCAATGCTTCATTTTATATGTTTCTTATAAATTTTCATTCCTAACATAGTTGCGTCTATGAATGTATATATTCCTGTTGATTAGATTCACGAATTTGCCGTATCCGAATTGTGCTTCCTCGGGCGGGACATTTATGTCCAGAAAAAATCTGTCGGCTAAGAATATTGCTGAATAAAATTTTTCCCTTATTTTGCATTCAATCGAAGCGGTTCGCGGCTAGAAATAGACCATTGCTAAACAAGAGTTTCGTCCAAGGCTCTACGTCACTCTATTGAAAGTAGGATCACCAAACTTGGTGAGTATTTAAACGTGTACATCAAAGTTACTTCTTATAAACCTCTTGTCCAGTTGGAGAGAGGTTAAGCGCATTTAAAGTTGGACATGTTTTATTTGCTTTTTACGATGATCGGTTCTTCTTTTAAATACCTGCAATTAGCGTCATGGACTGTTATGTGTTTAGTGTAATGTTAAGGTGTATTCGTTATGAAATAGTTGTGTAGAACGACCAAATAATATACGTTTCACTAATGTGTTTATATTCAGGTTTCGACCAGATAATGCGGCTGAGCTGATTGCGAAGTTGGAGTCGCATGAAACACTGGAACTCAACATTGATTATCTTTCATCACTCATTAAGCACTTCCCCACCACTGATGAGGCTTGCTTTTGCTTATGTCTGCTTGTACATCTAGGCGGTAATGCAGGGTTTTTTGAGGGAATTCCGCTCACTCTTGCCTCCTCTTTTCACATTTCTGGATTATAAATTTAAGGGAGGCATATAGTTTAGTTTAAAAAATGTTTGGATAGGCTGCTGTTTTTTCCATTTCGGCAAGAGTGTAGGAATTAACATGATGGAAAATTTGAGTATTGCTAGAGTTTTCTAGAAATATTGCCAGAAAGAAAGGCTTTTCCGTTTTTTAGGTTATCTTCAAGGAGACAATATCTTTCATGCTTATACGCACTCGGGTTGGCGGAATTTCTTTAGAGAAATCCCATAAAACTTCATTTCCTTCCTAATTTCACCACTCGAATTTTTTTCACCTGGAGTTGAGTGAAGTTACAGCGGGACAAAGAATGATTGCTTGTGCGGTCTGTGCACCCTTTGCAAATTGGTTTCGCATAAACACACTATGGCGAGGTCATGTTTGCGCCTACGCACATCTTTCTGTCTATGCCATAGTTCCAGCTCGCGAACCGCTGAAGCTAGAATTATCAAAGGTTCATGAATAAACCGGAATCGAAGGGTGAGCTTCGATCCCTTAGGTCGCGTTGATTCATCAGTTTCGGAAAGAGCTAAATGCATTCAAGTTACACACCTCATAAATCCATTCGATTTACACTTCAATGGATCAAACAAAAACGTAGATGTGGAATAGTTTTACAGGCGGTTGAATGAGTTAAAATATGGGGTTTATTCTGTGTCTTTTATTTTTTGACGAAGAAAGGTGAAATTGGTTAGTCAGTCGGACGGAATGCAATATGATGCCACCTTCTCTGACATGTTTTTCTACTCGGCTTGTTGTGGATCAGAGGACTGGAGAATCGGAGAATGGGGCTGTGTGCTTTTTGTCACTGCTTTGTGGATATTGAATAAAAAGCGCTGTGTTTCTAGCAAAGTTTCGAAAGTTAATTGCATTGCAATAATCGGTTACATCGATTCGAGGCATTCATTCTTGTTGTTTGAATGGAAAAATAATTGCAGTTGGCGTACTTCAAGAAACTCACTTCGGCTGATGATCTCAAAGATGCGGAATTGTTCTGTTATTTGGCCGTCCAACATCCAAACCTCAAATTGCGTATCGAACTGAGAATCCTCTCCGAGACGATTGCCACAGACGTAATCATTCTTTGATTTTGTTGTTCTAGAATACAACGTTTATCCATCTCATTCTTTCCTCCTCTTTCGTTCTGCACATTCGTATGCTGTTCAGTGTCGAACGGGGATATACTGACATATTACCTACCTCTTTAAACGTCCGCTCTTTCAGTACTACAGCACATAACAGGTGTCACATCATTATTTGCTGTTCAAATAATTGCCGTGAAAAGGAATCGCAATTCTTCCCGTTTAATCGTCTAATGAACAGAGTGAGCATAATGTCACGGAAAGCTTCATTATAGATATGATGCTTGAATGTGGAGAACGTGATAGGGACAATAATCTTGCGAGCATATTTATGTTTCTCTGGAAGTTAATTTTTATTTACTTCTTATTTATATTTCTCTTCCTGTTGCTGAGTTGAAGTTGGAGCAGTTAGACCTGTGTCGCTAAGCTTGTGGAGAGCAGAAAAATGTTAGAAATATTCCTTTAGCTGTGTCGACAAAGCAGCTTTGCTCGAGCACTTTTGGATGCGTCGGAGGCAGTCCACGACCACAAAGCCGTTAATCTTTTTCTACACAGATGTCTGCAGTATGGCAACTTCCTCAATCAGGTTTTTCGATTGTTTTATTTCTGCATTTTTATTGGAGAACTGAAATTAACTTCCAGGTTTTCCTCAAGTAGGAATAATTTCTGTCATCTTCCTAATTTTGTCGACAACTGTGCATATAGCCCATAGATTTTTCATTGGAGTTGATTTTTGTCGTAGAATGATTAGAGCGACTTGTCGATCCACGACCACATTTTTGAAGGCGGGAAAAGTGGAGCCGATTGAGGTAGTGAGCAGCTGATGGAATAAATGGGGATGCCGCCGTCTCGGATTCGATGACATATGTTTAGTTAGCGATCTGAGCTTGTTCATGGCAAAACGCCACTCGTAAAATTGCTCTCCAAGCGTGTACACGAGAGAAAATGAGTGAACTGTTCTCACTTTCCTCTTCCCCCCCCCCCCCTCTCACTTTGTCGAGCAAGAACGTTATGATCAAACTAGGGGATGCCCATATTTAAAGTCATCATTGCCCCCCTTCGGAACACTTTAGCTATAAATGTGTTTTAAAATTTTCTTGTTTTGCTTCCATTTCCCTATTTAAAGGGCACTAAGTTGCTGTTTAAATGCCTCAGAAAAATGTCATCTCTCTACAGTCCGCGAAAATTTGTGTCAAAAGCGATCTCAATTTGCACTAATCATTTATCGAATATTTATTCGTCAAGAAATGCCCTTTGAGAAGAAACCCATGTCTTGAGAGAATGTTATTCTTGTCGTTATGCGTGAAACACTTTCTTAACTTGGAGTGAGGAAATCGACATATTTCATGATGAATGACCAGGAATAGGAACGGAAACCATATCCCAACAGCACAGTTAACCCAGTGTTACGCTACTAAAAGTTTCCAAATTGTTCCAGAAACGATTTTATTTTGTGTCACAGCATGCGCCGTTCCGAAGACAAAGTTTGAAAATTTTACTTATCATCTTTTCTCTTTAAAGTAAAATGATGCATGCGACCTTAAGTAAAAGAATCACCTTCTAGGTGTTTACTTAAGTCAGCGTCGTCATGGCCGAAGTCTCGAGAATGAATTTCCCCTTCTAGAATCTCTGACGAGTCTTCGTTTATCAATCATGCATTGCTAAAGCCACCATTCGAAGTGGTAGAAATGAGGGGTTGAATCACCTCATATTCTAGTAATCGACCTCAAGATAAGTCATTCCAAGGACAGTCCTGTTTGTGATGTTGAATTGTGCTACGTTCTTCTGAGCATGCTATCGATCGTTTGCAGTCGTCGTTCGCAGCGGGTGCAAGCGGATTTTCGTTAAGTTCCTTGCTGAGCACTCTAAATGCGAAAGGGAGGGGTTCATCTGCATGTACACGTCTTGTCGATATCCTTGCTGAAACGGCTGATGAAAAGATACGATTAGTGACAGATCTTATCGAAATAATGAAACCATCGAGGTGAGCGGTGTTATCTTCGTTTCTCTCTCTCTCTGTCTACACTTCTGTTTGAGTGCTCATTTGCTGTTTGTGAGGGATTTGCCACCAGTTTGCAATGTATTGCAATGCTGCACCGTCCTGTTCACATTTGGTCACGCGAAAACAAAGTTTTCATGGATTGGCAAAGCTTGGGCTATCATAAAGCGCTGAATATGGATCCATCTCGACAGTAACGCTGCCTTAGTTGAGCATTTCTTTCGTTTAAAAACCTCTTCCTTAATAGTGAATTCCTACCAAAAAGCAACGAAATCACAAAATCCTTGGATAGTCTTCCAGTCGGAGCTTAAAATTGTAAGCTGCTTTCAAATGATTGCAGTTGAGCTTCTGATAACGCGGATTTACTTGTGTAATGTGCAGAAAGTTATATTTCCCCGATTGCCTGTCATTCTTTCTCAGTTTGTCATCTGTTTCATTAGAAAACTCCATAAAAACGTGATTTCTTAGCGACTAAACAATCCAACTCGATGAAGTCGAAGAACCGATGGATATTGAATCGCGTAGACGCTTTTGAACGAATGAACGAATGAATCTTGATTCATAGAAGAACAAAGAAGTGAGGCAGTGGAGTACAAGCACATTGTGCTTATAACCTTGGATCGCTCTACAGTCAGTTTTTATTGTGGTCGAAGCTTTCCTTTGATTTGTTAAATGATTGTTATATTATAGGGGATGTTCGGTAGAGGAAATCGAGAAATGGACGAAGGGATTGCGACATTCAATAGAAAATGCACGTAAAAGTCTGAGCGAATGCGGTGATGAGGAACTCTTTGCTCTCTACTCTCCACAGTTGAGGGTTCGTTTTCTACTCTTATAGGTTTCATTCGGTGTAATGCCGGGCAAAGGGCATGTACGACTATGGCCCGTCGCTAATATTATTGAAGGCTAAAAATCTTAGGAGTGCTTTTTTCGTATTTGAACCTCTTTTGATTCAACCCTTGGGCACCAACCTTTTCTTGAACCTTTCGTTCAGCAGTATATATCAGTGCACTTCTAGGATCAAAGAAAAACGTGGCTCGGTTCTGCTATTCCAAAATTGTTGCCATCTCTTTTTTGTGAACGAATTCAAAGTAGTACTATCTCTTACTTTTCACTGGGCTTCTGCTCATTGAGTTCTATATGGAGCAGGAAGTGACTCAGGTGCTCTCCCCATAGTGGAGCGCTCCCATCATAGAGAACCAAAGTTTCATGACGTTATGGCCTGATTTCATGCTTATAAACTTCTTTTTCCTATTGTAACTGCTTTTAGTACGTTGTTTTGTTTTGCTGTGTACGGAAACATTTCAAATCGCACTGAAGGTGGAATGGATTGGCGCACCAGAATAGGTGGATGTGAGCAAGATGGGAAGTATGTAGGGAGAAGTCGTGCGATTCAGTGCGACATCATACGAACGTCGTACGTACCGCCTCTTTATCGTCTTACTATTGCTTTCATATACTTGCGTAGTCACATGAAGCTCGTAAAGAAGGCTACCTCTGGCAGACCACAGCGAATAGTTGAAGTCAAGTGCTGGCGGAGAGAAATTGAAAAGATTTATTTGGAATGCGTAAAAATTATCCAGACCAAGAGTTTTCAATCTGGAAATTCTAACCGCTTTCTCTGCACAATTTTTCGATCATTTGAGACGAGGCTTCTTTCGTTTTTTGAGATGCGAGTTTCCGCCATCTTTTCATTGCTTTTCCTTTTGACGGTGATGGCGACTGGCCTTGTTTTTATTCAGAGCGTTGTAGTGTTGCACAAAGTAGCCACAACTTCCGTTGTTTTGTCTAAAGATATGATATATCGAAGTGGTCGATTTTCCATCCGCATGGGACATCTTGAGAGAGTGTTATGAGATGCATGTCCTTGAGACAAGACTACCTAGTTCATCAGAAGTGACATGTGTTGTTTTGAAAATATACTTTGTTCTGTTCATGAAAGTTTCAACGCCGTTCCATAAATAGTCCAAAAAATTGCCAAGTACACTACAAGGTACAAAGTACAGTAGAATGACGAGAGAAGTAGAAAGGGAGGTCGGAAGAGCAGTAAGCAGCGGCGACTCTAACTCCAGATTCTCCCTTTCGGATGAGGGCACTGATTCATTGTACTGTTGTCTTCGCCTGAGACTTTCCATTCTGTATTCTGTTGTGGAGGCAGACGTATGATGTTGTTATATAAGACGTTGCAGTTTCTGCAGGAGCCATTCGCGCATTTCCATTCTTGTCAGCACCATCGACATACTCGTTGACATAACCATGTCTACATTATTGGATGTCACCTCAACTGTATTGTCAACGGTGTGCATGGAGTTTCTGTTCCTCGAATATGTTTGACCCTTCGCGAAATTCCACAAGAAATTTGAAGATGCAAGATCGGATTGATAATTATTTACAGGATGCATTAGCAAAGTGTGAGCAACTGGCGAAAACGCTTCGTGACATACGTCAAAGTGAGGTTCGACTTCGAGATTTCTACTGCGCAGAGACGCTTTCACTAGAGACCATTTTGGATATCCTTTTCAACGCGTTCACACTGTTCAACAGTGCAATAAAGGTATGCTTCATCTCGTATTTTTAGGTGCTGCCCTGTTGCATAAATTTTTCACCGTCAAAACGATGCGACATTGCGTGTTGAATGTCAGGAGGGAAATTTTACCTCTGTTTAACCACCCTAACGGGTGCACACTTGGTTAGTGGGAAATCGCCATTGTGGCTCATTGGCTGAGTGGTCGGTGCTTAACTTTCTTATCTGCGGCACAGTTTTTATATGCGTGCCTTGTTAGCGGAGCGAATGTGCTAGCATAACGTTGTAGATGATAGGGCTAGTCAGCGTTATTATCTCTTCGTAATGATTGATATTACTGCTGCGTTATTAAATTCATGATTTTTTATTGTTTTTTATCGAATACATCCGGTGTTCACTTAGTGTCGATTTGTTGCAAAGATGTCAGTGAGCTATAAGCTGCTAAAAAATTTGAACGTAATTCAAAACTACCGGATTTCCATCTTATATCAATCAGCGCGCTATAGAAAAATTTTTTTGAGAGATTTGCACTGTCGATTGGATCAGTTACTTTTGTTGAGTACGAATACGAAGATATTTTCTGCAAATTTAGCTTTTTTTGAAAACTCGTGAAGCTTGACGGTTGAGTTAGCGGAATACAAAAGCACATATCGCGCCAACTGTTCTGGCGTGCTCCTCCACTTGTTTATCGTCCGTGTTTGTGCGTGATGCTTAATACATTTAATCATATTGTCCATCATATGTGGACCCTTCTGTTTACTTGATCAAATTCGGTGAAAATAAAACCCGGATGTTCAGCTTAGCTTCTCATAACGCTCATTGTTTTTCATGATTCGTTTCTAATCTTCATATTAATATTCGTTTTAGTGTGATCCGTGTTTGTCTGTATCCTCATGCATATATGTTCCCGCCTTAGTAATTTGCGCACAGGGATAGTGTCATTCAGTAGGTGCTCTATTTAGTGGTCCGATCACCCTCACACATTAATGACGATTTTGTTCGTCTGTTTGTGATGGTTATGCTGAACTGGTGAGCGTAAATTCGCGTATTTATTTGTATATTCGATGAGAAGTAGTCATTTCGATCACAAAATTCGTTGCTATTTCAGCCCTCAAAAGTTTTCGAATCGTTATCGCTTCTCTGGTATTTTTTTAAACAATAGCGTTGCAGCTAGCAGAAGAACGTGAAATCCGTCTCACTCGTCAGAGAAGTCTTCGTGCTGGAGCAGGTCATGATCTCATCCCTCGACGTTTAGAGCGCAGACGTCATACTCTCGATCGTCCCGAACGTAAAAGACCTGATCAGTATTCTGAATTCATCGAAGTGCAGTTGATCCTTATCCGCTTATCTCAGCATGCATAGTGTCCTCTTTTTATTGGAGTTGTTCGATTCGAGGGTGCATTTGTCGAATGGCCGTTCTTGAGAGAGAATACCTGAGCAAGATTCTATTATACTGAAGCGTTGATGTAGCTTTTGACAGTGGCTTCGTTCAGCGTGCGGCCTGCGGTGATGTTCAAACATTGGAATGTCGCTTGAAGAATGCAAACCCTGTTGAATTGAAGAGGGACTATGGTATCTTTCGGGGCATCTAGTGCGATAGGGCGTCTTAAGGGCGACAGGCCCTCATGTGATGTATCGAATGTCCATTTTGCATAGTAACAGAAGTGGATTTTTTTTTCGCTTTTCTTTATATATGACTAAACGAAACGAGTGCTGAATATTGTGAGTGTGTAGAATAATGGAATCTGAATTGTCACATCCTCTATCGTTAGTGAGCTTCAAGCGGGTTTCGATGGTAATGGGAGAGGAACAGAAGCTGTTGTCTTCATTTCTGATTTTCCCACTGAGGTGTTGTGATAACCTTGTAAAAAGTCTCTCTTATAACGCTTATTAAAGAGCGCCTTATAATTGCATTGATACATCGGAAGGCTTCTTTGTTCATTATGTGTACTCCTATTGATTGTTTCTGTCTCGCTGTATATCTTAGAAGAGAGCTTTTAGGGAAGTAACGTTTCCAGTTCCAAAAAAGAGTACTCTTTGTGCATAATGTGGTGTTTTAAAGCAGAATTGGAGTTGAATTCGATGCGAAAAGATAGGATCGATCGGAGCATTGCAGAGAGAATGGAAGAAAAGCGAGGATGAAGGAGGATGTGACCTGATTGCTGCATAGATTTTAGATAAAAGCAAAGTTGCTAGGCAAAGGACAGGTTCTTTCTTGTATTATAGGCGATCATAAGTACTTTAGTAGCGGAAATGATACTGGTGGGCAGTTAGTTATAAGTCGCTTCATATTAAATAGAGTCATTTAAGCTTTTCATTTAGCAGGCATTGCTTTGAGATCCGTGCCGGTGTTAGTGCGTCTTTGCCAGCTCGTTTATTTTCTCTTTATTCATGGAGAATACAATGAAAATATTGGTGAACGTTTTTTGCAACATTACAGAATGCTAATATTCCCTGTTGCTTCTGTTGTCTACTGCTTGCGATAACCCTATTTGCTGCTCGCCTTTCATCTAAGCATTGGTTGCTTCGTAGCTGTCGGGTCTGTCGATTTCTCGGGTCTGTTGGCTAATCTCTTAGCCATGGAGTATCTTTCTTGTGCATTCTCGTTCGACAGTCTCTTTCCTTTCTTTCCAATAGTCTGACCTTCCAATGGTATTACATCCACGTTATATTCGTGGCGCGGTACTTTTATCTTTCTTTCATGTATTAATTCATCGTTTACGAATTGTCATTTAATAAGGATGTTGTGTTGCAACTGTCTGATGTGTCAGTTGATTTACTAGTCTTCTTTGACGAAAGAATTTTAGAAAGTCGTACACTTTTCGACTACAAATAATTTCTGACTGTAGATATGATTCCTATTTGTAATAGTTGATGACGAGCTGCATTATGAAGAAAAAACATTTGCAATATTTTACGTGAAAGTGATTTTATTTTTTTGCAAATCAAATGGTCCGTAAGCACCTGTCTGAGGTGATTCAGGTAGCTGGGAAGTGTAATCCACTTATTTGTCGCCTTCAGTAGCCCTGCAAGGATTTCCCAGTTGATGTGATATATTCTAGAAAGGTCTTCGTTAAAATTCACTAAGAGCTTCAATGATGACTACTTATTGAATGAAAATATGCTGGTTTCTTCCTTATGAATCATCGTGCTCGTTATCTTTTAATATCTGATGAATACATCGGACATATTGTCGAGGATTCTTTATCTGTGCATATTTGACGGGAACCGTATGGATGTATTATTCGTTGCTTCTTTCGCTATCGAATGCCAGCAAGGATGCTGAATTGCTCGGCTGTTTGCATCTCTTTTACGGTTCGTTATCTGTCGATCTCCGTTTATAAGTGTGGCATAATAGATATTCGCTTTCAGTTCCGAATGTCACTAGCGAATTTCTTCTGTAAAATGAAGCATATCATTTATTCGTATGCATCGCATGTATTCAGTCTATTGCATAATACCTTTTCGGTTGGTCGAGATGGATGACCATCACTGTTTAGCGTCTCGCATTGCTTTTTCCTTGCTCATTGATCTGGCTTCACCGGTATAACCTACTTCACAAGGTCTGACAGGAAGGTAGGCTGGAGGTCTTCTCATTGTTTAATTTTCAACGTTACTTAAAGTCGCTGTTACATCTGGGAACAACTGCTCGGGTAAAGGGAGCGAGAGTGGGGCAGAATTGGCGAGGGGCTTCTTTCCGGATAAGCATGACGGTTGATGTATGCAGTTGCGGAAATGTCAACGGCTGTGAAGTTGTGGGTTAGAACTGTAACTGGCAGTTGGAAAGGAGCTGTGAGTTGATAGACTGAAGTACAAAGCGGAATCGCATGAAACTTTTCATGCATAATTTCTTATATCTTTGTTTGCATATGGTGCCTTTGATGAAAAGTATACAGAAGCATTGAGGTGGGGCCGGAACGAAAAAAGTCAAAACCTTAAATGAGGAGCGAAAAGACGCTGTTCTGGGCAGCTCTCCAAAATGTAGGTCATGAAGACAACCCTCGGCTGCACGAGCTATCGCATTTAGCCACGCTGAAAGTTGAGAAAACAATGGCATATGATTGAAGAATTCGGTTGCTCCAACGTGCGGAAATCAGAAACTACTTTCTCATAGTCCGCTGTTTGTGTGTGGCATGCTTTCTGGAGATCAGAGAGTGCATAATCGGAGTAGCAAGGAGGACAACTGGGGGCAGTGGAATGAAATAACTGGGAGCAGTGGAGAAGGCGAGCAGGACGGAGTTACGAGAATCAGTGACGGCGACTTCAACCGTTGTCACCTTGAACCAGCCGGTCAGAGACATTAGTCGTGATCCAGATAAGTGGGAGAAAAAGTGCTTCGCGATAAGGTTAGAGAATCTCCTGAATTTTGCCGCGGATTCATGTTATCATTTCAAATAGACTTATTGTGGCTATGAGTATGTTCGAATCTTGAACCATTTGCAGTTATGCGTTCCAGTGTCATATCCCTTTCCGATCATTTCTCGATCGTCTTAGGTCCTTCACCTTCCTTGTTTGGATTTGAAACTTTGATATGGATTGCTTTCACATTGATCAAGAATGCTCGGGCAGGCCCGATATGAAGACGTGTCATGCGTTTTTGGCGGTGGTACCCTGTTTATATGACATTGTAATGAGTATTTTATATTTGGTTTTTTCAGCAAGCTCCATATTGATTCTAGTTCACCTTCACGACTAACCACTCCTTCAGGATTGTCTTTTCGGAAGGCTTGGGATAGCCTTTTCTCATCAGTCCTGTAACGGCTCGCACTGATGCAGTCTGAAGCATTGAACCCTTTTTATCTGGAAAAATGTGCTGACGACGCCAGATCGTATAGACTGGAGGTATAAACAAATTAGCAGCGTGGTCGTCAGATGTATAAAATGCATTGGATTCAATATATCGGAGTCGGTAGTTGCTCGAATTAGATGGAGCGTTTACGCATGATGTTTCCTCGTTTCCATAGACTTAATCGTCTTAATTAAACTTTTATGCAAGACGCTTCCTGCTTCCAGGGACCTGGAAAGTCATGTAAAACGAGCTTTGAACAAAGTGATCGATCAGAGCTACTTCGGTAGACATTTTAATTGTACACCGCCTAAATTCATGTCGCATGGGTCCCGAATATTGTTGCAAAAAAAACGTGACCATCCTTTCCTCGTCTTCCAATCACAAGAAGAGTTATGAGGCGATTGATGATTTCTGTACTTCGAACAAGTGAAATGCAGTCAAGGGCTGAGCAAGCGCTGAGAAGAGTCGAAACTTTTGTGAAGGTGCACTGAACAACGAGAAGTACTGTCCACAGAGATCATAGTTCTTTACAGTAATGGTTTTCGTAACTTTTTCAGCTTCTCAATTAGGTTATTGGAGTACCAGAAAATATAAAAGCAACAAGAAAAACACAAACTGATGAATAATTTCATATACAAAGAGTCGGAATTCCTGATGTCTCACAAACTAAACGCATCACTTCCATTAGTTCACTCTCCCTCTCTCACCCCTTTCCCGAGTTCGTGCAACCTTGTTTGTAGGACATATGCAAATCGCACAACTGCGATGACTGGAGATTATACCTAACGAAGCTGTACTTTTATTAGCGCTCATGTTTCGAATTTGCAGATGCATAAATGGTCCACAGCAATTGGCCACTTCAAACTTTGTATTTTGTTTGAGTTAATATCATTTTAGCATTTCAATTCATTTCCAACTAAAGTTCAGTTCGATTAATAGAAACGTACCGCCTATTTATGCATCTACAGTATTTGTGACACTCTTCATGGGGTAGCACGATCGATACAACCGATTTACTTGGTATACACATCCACCACCAGGCAACGCAAAACAAAAATTGAGGGAATGAATGGGTAAACGATCGCCGTCGATCGGTTATGGTGCAATCACCACGATATTTGCTTCAGCCATTTCTATTGTTATTATATGCTCCCTCATACATGAAACAACCTCAGCTCCACTCGAGCAAAGCGTATGACTATGGACATATATAGGAAGAGGCGTACAAACATATGTTAGCAATGTTAGAAAAATCCCGAGATATAATATAACCTCACAAAACGATGCAATAATTTTCGCATTCATGATAACCAAAAGTTGACATTCATAAGGAAATTCAACGATTTTTCTTGAGGCATCTTATTTTATAAGCAACAATTAATACTTATATCATATAAAATTAGATCATTATAACGACTGGCTGATTGTGATGGTGACTCATCCAATGGCATCTTCTTGTCTCAAATGTTAATTTCTTATCTTGTCCCTCTTCAGTGTCCCAGTCATTCATCACATCGTCCGAATGTTGGATATTCGAATGTGGCACGTTTAACATTCCCTTGAGCTATTTTCATCTAAATCGCATTCAATATTCATTCTCGGTCATTTATTCATTTCATATAAAAGCTCTCGTCGTTTCAGGTGCAAGCTGTTTATGTTCATCGTAAAGTATTCCGAGAGTATATTGGAGGATTATCGGATGCATCACTGCTGCCTACCAACTGCAGTTTCTGTTGGCTTTAAATTACGAATCAAAAATGTTCAAACGAATAAAAAATATGATCACTGCTCGAATCGAATTCAACTCGAGTTATTGCATCCGAAGGTTTCGATAGAGTTCCAACCACCTCCGAAGGAGTCATTGTCAAAAACGATCACCTGAAAATTTGCAATTTCTCTAACGCTGCATTCCTCAAGGCTCGTCAATTCGGCGCCTCTCGACCAAAAGCCTGCACGCACTCGATCAAAGACGGAGTGGACAAACCCGACAGTAGAAGCATTTGATGTGTCAAGAAATATGCTCGGGAGCGAAATGGGTGGAAGAGAACGGGCTTGCGCGACTAGAGTGTT
This sequence comes from Ascaris suum, assembly GCA_013433145.1. NCBI lineage: Eukaryota > Metazoa > Nematoda > Chromadorea > Rhabditida > Ascarididae > Ascaris > Ascaris suum. The sequence continues at coordinate 9,579,275 of CM024174.1, forward strand.
ATGGGTGCAGACTCGGTGGTGATGCTAGATGTAAGACGATAACCGTAGAACGCTATGTTATGGAGAACAAAGTGATAATAAATATGGGTGCTTCTCTTTGGGTGCATCAAAAGGCATGACCTCCATAATCAAGTAATTCCGTTCTAACGGATTAACGAATTTAGGAAAAGATTTTTAGCTGCAGAAAACTTTCAATTATAAATTGGTGCCAGAGGTGGCAAATGCAAACACATGGGATGGAACGCAATGAGCACTTTTTAGAGAATGGGCCAGCTAGATTTGGCAGCAGTTCTTACACAAATTCCACCCAGTTCAGATAGGGGCGGCCACACTTGTATGACTCATTCAGCTCGGAACTTGCTTGCTTCTCTGTTTTCGGAATGCTTTTCGGTCTAAACTCCGCCAGTTGTTCGGCGGTTCGGAGATTTACTTCGCGGTTTTCCTCTGATTCGGTTTTCGGGTTTCTTGCTTTGGAATCCCACTTTTTCTTCCGGCCTTTGTTGAAGAAGAAATTCGTTGGCAAAAAAATTATCGCTGATACGGTGGACAAGAAATATTTGGCCTCTTTTCATCTATAAGCCTCGTTTATATATTGATCCCTCTTTGAATAAACTTTACTATGAAGACACAAAATCTGCATGCTGAAGGAAATCCTAGTTTGTGTTTATAGGAATTGCGCATTTAAATACCTATCTTTTGCAGTAAAATATTTGTATACTTTTTGGCTGGTACTGATGATACAGTTTGCTTGAAGAAGTTGGTTAGCGGAGAAATCAATTAGGAATTTAGATTCTGTCCACGTTCGGCGACGAGACTTGGAAGTCTCCATCAACTCTGTTCTTCTTGTTCTTCTCGCGATTGTTGCGCAACAATTTGATAACGGACTTTAACATCTAAACAAGAGAGCTTCACTATATTGATAGCGGGGTGCCGTGGAGCAGACAACGGGTGGATGGTAATGCACTGCAAAAATAATCTCGCTAAATACTGATGGTGTAAAACAAAACAGTGGAAAATTCCCTTAGAATAGACGATAAAGCTTTCGGAGAGTTACCTGGGCAGGTTGGCTGAAGTAGTTCCGATTGCACTCCAACTGTTCAGCAAACTCGGCGAATATCGCAATGAGTAAAGAAGACGCAAATGAAATGGACTGCAAACGAAGAGGGGATTGATCATTCAACCTGCTCATGTTGGGGAGTAGGAACAAACTGAGAGCGTACTTTCGAGTGGAGTTGTCTACATACTATATGCGAGAATGTTGTATAATGTTGAGTTAACGTTAGCGTGATTGCTGCTGTTTATACTGTCTCTGTGCCACTTTTACTGCATCGGCGTTTCTTTTACTCGCTAGAGGATGCCTCAGCGTTCAATGCGGTGTCTCTGTCAGTCATACTGAACAAGACCACGAACGCATGTGATAAAATACTATCTTAAAATCACGGCGATTTCGGTCAATGTGTGCCTTTGTCTTCCTTTCCAAATGAGTCTCTCATTTGTTCAGCCTGAAGCACAACGCTCGATGAATCCATCTGCCTTCCCTCTCTATCTGCATCATATTGTTTAATTATAGCCGATCGTGGTCATGACTAGGGAGTTTGCATACAGTACAAAATTAGCCGTCGTTCACAGATTATGATCCCGCATTCGTATGGATACTAGCAGTGTCATCAGTTAATTCCTATGCGCTACTTTACTGCACACATGCAATTAGTTTGAACGAATGCAACGAGCTCGCCAAAACGTTCTCATGAATTAAGTTCAGATCGAAATGAGGATCAGTACAGCAAATAAGGAACCACTTGGTGCATAAAATATTGTGACCTTTACGTAGAAAGTTACCGCGAGAAAGAAAAAATTCCTTAGATTTGCGCACGTATCTCATAGCACATACCCTGATGCAGACGAGGCCTTATTATATGAGGTAGCCAATTTGGCATGCAAACACGGCAATTATGCAGCATCGACCGCTTCAGGGAATTATCTCGTTTCCAACAGGAAAGTTGCGTTATTTAAGATCTGTACGGAAATGCGATATTGCGCAGCGAGGTGTTGCAACGATGCATTCAAATGATGTGATAAAGCGAGTTTACAAGGCGATACTGTAAGACATGAAGATACGACATTAGGAGAATTTATACAGGTTCCGCGTAATTCAAAGAACCCGCGGTTTTATCCGCTCACCATTGATGCCGTTTGTGTTGTGTTTTCTCCGTGTTCGTTACTGTCGTTCTTGTGTTAGCCTGAAAATTTCCACACTGTCTCCGTCAAATAAAGGCCACTTATTGCGTTATCTAAGTGTGCTTTCACGCATTCTTCAATATGTTCTGTGGATGGTAGTACTCACTGGTACGCAGCATATGTATATTTCCTTCATTTAAGTTTGTTGTGTCACTTGTTCCTTCTTTGTGTCGACAGTAAATATAAATATATTCAAGAACAAGCTTTCGGAGGTGCTATAGAACTTTCGCAAAGAAAAGGGCATTTTCAACACTAGATCACTGATGAGTCAACAGCTAAGCTCGCCTTTTATGACGCCGTCGGGAGGTATGACAGGAGGCAATCAGGAGCACGCTAAAACGGCAAAGATGAAGTCATACATTTGAAGAGTCTCTTTCGAAAATACTTTTTCCGTAAACGCCGAAATCCATGAGCAAAACTACCTCAAGCCACACCTGGAATATGCGCCGTCCTTCAAAATGCCAAAATTTATAAAGCACGTTTTGGAATATAAGCTATCCTTCAGAAGCGCTTAATCTCGGTTGCTCCTGAAGCGCGGGTATCATCAGAAGTGCTGAAGTTCAGTGCCAACATCGAGATGGGAATCTACTGCTCTACCTCTTCAAATCCCCTACCACTCAGCCGACAGATTCCGAGTTTTGTAGGATCCGAAGAATACTGAAAAGTTGTAATGTTTGCTGAGCAATGGAAACGCTCGCCTTATTGTGATGGACTTATATCTGCACACCGCATGCCCTTCGCCAACTGCGTGTATGGAAACTTTTCAAACAGAAACTCAGAGTTATTAAAGAGATGGTCGTGCTATAACGTTAAATAAAAAAAGGTTAGAGCACTGCTCTGAAGGATTCTAGTGTCCGAGCGTCGCTGAATCCACATCTGCTATTTTATGTGAATGAAAGGCATACTAAGACTAAGAAGCGGATCTCCTCTAGTCGACGCATGCCATCATTGCCTAACCCGTTTTGACGGTTGCTGTCTATCTCGTTTCATTTGGCGAAATACTGTGGGGCAGTGACGAGTGATGAGGCCAATTGGCAAGAGATCTATGGAATGCACAACGAAATTATGAATTTTAATAAGCATACACGCAAAAATTACTTGTTTTGAGTATAATGCAACGATTGTTGCTTCGAAAATCGATATTATTGCGCCGAAAACCATACGGTACATCCTCCATTAACTTGTCCACTGTACATAGAAAAAAAGGGGAATTTTATGTGCTATTAAACAACTGCAAATCACATCGAAACATTGTAAGTAAGCTGCTGCGTTCTTTACACTCCATTTTTTAAACAGTACTATATACATTTTGTGGCAATCCTTAAAGGGTTGCCACAAGATGCATTTAGAAATGTTTAAAGCACACCGAATTGGTTTAATGTGCACCGAATTGGCACAAGAAATACAATGCTGAGCCAATTCGGCAGATCCATTTCCTGCCCCCGGGCGGTTAGGCCGTTGACTATCAAATGGATAATGAACGAAAATTTCATCTGCCGATACGCTGTATCTATCGGTCAATATACGGTCAATACCGAAGAGATGATGGTCAGAAACCTGAAGTCCAACCTGTTGTTTCACTGTTTCAAAATGAGAAAACAAAAGGCTTACTTGCCTATAGTTTTCCATCCCGAATCTTCTGGAAAAAAAAACGAGATATGAAACCTGATAGGAAACTCTGCCTTGAGTGAGTCAAGTGCTTTGAAATTTCCCCTTACCACTTACCAACTGGTTAGTTATACCTGCTCATCATCTTAAGCAGCAACGCAATGCGTGGAATTTTAAATTCTTCGGTCCACGTCCTTTAGCCATAGCAGTGGAAAGAAGGCCGAAAGGAGGTCGGAGGGATTCCCCTCAATCCTCAATGAAGGATATGGTTTATTGAGCTTCTGTTGATATTCTTTTTCTGGGAATTATTCAGCACCCCTCAATACCTCTCAGTGTTTTGAAGCTTATTTAAAAATCTGCCTTTTTTTCAAAAAAAATCCACGCCGCTCGCATATGCTAATAGTGTGCGTCTCAGATTTGGCGATGACTTCAGAGCAGGCAAGCTAATAAGTGGCACCTTCCCTGATAACAAAATGTAAGGATTCAATGAAATTGATGCATATAGGATTTGTTTATTGAAAGGATATGATCGGTGCTTTTGCTCACTTTGAAGCGTAATAAATCATATAATCATATTTCAAGAAATCAGAACTGCAGTTATTTGTTGACTTATGGGGTGCCAGAAAAAGATGACTCATTCAATCACGTTGCTTACGGATTTGAATTTATTGTGGCACACTTGTAAGTTGCTACACTCATATCCTGCTTCAACCGAGCTCTTAAGTTTTTTTTTTGCGAAGTACCACCGGATTTACAATTAAAAATCGCCAAGCCGCACATATTGTGCTTCAGACATCCCACATAGGTAAACGGAGGAACAAAGAAATCTGCAGAAAACCGATCATTGGTGGCCGGCTTCATTTGCATGCAAAGATTGCGGCAAGTCAAACCACTGACAACTCTGAGGTGATCTAAACAAAACTGCTACAACCTCCAGACGGTCATTTTATACTATCGTCGTTCAGCTGAGTATGAAAACACATTTCTCTTTTCAAGTTATATGCAAATTTAATGGAAATGTTAATCCAACTATTTTATGCAGATATTTCTTTTATTTTAACATCTCGCTCCTTGCTTCATGCTTTGACGAGCTCGCGATGTTGGAATGCTCCACACAAGACAGGAAACTCACCAATGAAGTTGTCTGTCTGTGATACTGCAATACATACTGAATAAAACAAATGGCAAAGAATTAAAGAAGCACTGTGCTAGAATTGCGTTTCGACTCATCAGACCAAACATTCATAAAGAGTTCCCGGCAAATAGTTAATTGTACCTAGCATGGCTTCATGCTTTGACTTTTTCAATCGCTTGCGCAAATCTTCTACAAAAGAACCGGCACCATTTGATAATTCACCTGCTTAAAATGGCTCATAAATTAAAAAAGAAACACAGATAAGGAGAGACTCAGCACAAATAAGGGATGGTCTATAAGCAAAAAATACTTCGACTCCCTAGGTGTGAAATGAAGTCCGGCCGGCGCAAATGCAGCTTTTTCAATAGCTTCAAATGTTTTGTAAATCCTACCGAAGTCAGTGCTTCAACGTGAAAGATGATAGGTCGTTCCACAGTGACGACTGCGGCCAGATGGATCTGGAATTTCGCCTCTTTATCATCAGCCTCAGGTTTTTGCAAATCCAACGCACCCCGAACATCACAACCGTTTGTAAGTCTTCAGGCGACTCGCGGCATTCGACCGTTCTACAAATTTCTCGGGTTGCCGGCATTTTTGGCCAAGGCTTAGACAGATGATGTCCCTAAAATGCATTGCTGAGATTTTTCAATGCGAGAAAGAGAAAAGGCAGAGAGAGGAACTGGCAGTACAAGCACATCAAGGTTAAAACTTCAGTGCGTAAGAATTTCAGATGCTTCAAGCACTAAACCGTGAAGCATTTCAAATTGTAAAAGCACCTCAAATTGTAAATCTGCCTCCGCAGTCATCTCGTCAACGGGTAAATATGTTTGAAATGCATCTGACGATTGCGCAACTCACATATTGCTGAGGTATGCTCCCAAACCATAGAGCTTTCACTTTATCGCTATGAGCTCTGACCGGAAGTGATTTGATATTAAAGTAAATTTGCTTCGACGCAATGACCCGAAAAGTACTGAATAAGCGTCTAAAGCCTCACGATTGTAAGTTGTAACTTAGAGCATAGCTATAAAAATTATCAATCAATGTGTGAGTCGTTAGCAAGAGTCAGGTTGCGAGCATAACGTACAAGCCGCCGTTGCTGCGAAAAATCGTCGAATGGCCGAATGAGCTGTTGTATCGAACTCAGCCTCCTCGAAAACACTCATTGCCGAGCCAAGCGCCGTGTTTTATCCCCTCTTTTCATCACTTCCTCAAAGCCCATCCCTCATGTTACGCTTGTACTGCACCTTGCATCAGACGCATCTTGTCACTTCTGCAGGCGATCCTTTAGTTTACGTCTTTGAGGAAATTTTGAATTGCTAAATAAACTCAATAACTGCGACGTTTAGAGGCGTCGTAAAATGTTCTTTAGTGAAAAAAATCTATGTTTACTTATAGTGATGAGTATAGAGAACAAATATTTGCTTCAATTATTTCAAGATTTTCGTTGATATCTCTCTCATTCGGTATGTAAATTCATAGAATTTGCATAGATCCCTCGAAACGTTTCCTTTTTTTTTTCAGTCGAGAAGCAATGATACATTGAAAGCAATAATCTTTGAAAAGATGTTTAATTTTAAAAAAATGGTAGATATAATGGGGTTCTCACGCGAAGCAGATTATTACATTTTTGTTGATTTCTTTTAGCGGCAATAACGACTTGAGCAATGCTATTTTTGAAAGTATTTATTATGCATAGAGAAAATGTCTAGAATAATATATGTAGTATCTAGTTGAGTTATGAGTTATCATCATTGAGACATTATTCGCATATTCGCGTTTCCATATTTAGATGTATATCTCAGACTTACTTAATAAAAATATGCTTGATAAATTACCTGTTTAGATTCAACAACTCAACTACTGTCCGACAAATGTGAGTCATAATAAAAATAAGCTTTATTTGCTACTGTAAACTTGTCTTTGCATCAACCTATTTTAAGTTAACTGCAATAGAAAAGATCTTTTGCTCATTGTTAAGGGCTATTTATTAGATGAATGCAATGATTTCGTAGCATTTCCGCTCGTTGTGAAGCAATAAGAGAATTGCACTGTTATGTCTTAAGACGATTGAATGCAACATCCTCTCACAGTGTCTTTTTTTTTTTGCTGAACTCATAGTCCGCGTAAAAAATTCTTCAACTCTCTTCCACTCCCGCATCAAATCGCGGTGCACTTCAAATGAGAAGCGTCATTCGGCTGAAAGCGAATAAAATGCTTCACTGGAAGAGTTTCGATATGCATCAAAGTTCGTCTTAATTTATTCCCCTCCGTGTTGCTTACTTGATTATTTTTTAAACCGCTCAATGAAAGTTGTTTTCGAGTAATCAGTCGAAGTGAATATAATAATAACCTACCGGAATAAAATTAAATTAAAAATTAGAATCAAGGAACTAAACCCATTAGTTTAATAAGATTGAATTAAATTAAATTTTGGCTGGCAATGTGACCATTGCTCAGTTCATTAAAGGAGTGCCATTCTTAAAATATCAATGAAAATATTTGCGGTTCTTGTTACTGACTTTCGTTTTTGCCATTCCTTGCTAATCTTTAGGTCTCCTTGTCTGCTAATGTTGAGGTACACAGAGAGAAGGGGAATGGAGCAGGAGAAAAGCGAGAGGCGTCAAATTTTGGAGTATGCTGTGATGGTGTTATTTATAATCAAAAATCAGTGCGATCGTATTTCTGTGGGCGTTTTGCTTTTTCTTTGCAAAAAAATTCAATCCAATGTTATCATATACATATATATATATATATATATATATATATATATATATATATATATATATATATATATATATATATATATATATATATATATATATATATATATATATATATATATATATATATATATATATATATATATATATATATATATAATTCCAGTGCGAAGGCAACAAAAGTTAGGACAGTAGAGTGTTATGAAATCTAGGGAAAATGTACTCTTTGCAGCAATCTCCGACGTCTAATTTCTTTTTGACTCACTGCCGTCAAATTTGCAAATCAAATTCGCTCTGCAATCAAGTCATCTGTCCAAAAATTTTGTTCTTAAATTTTTCGCCAACGGTGGCATAAGAAGATCTCACATAAGGCATTATTGTATGATATTAATGACTTTTTGAAAGTGTGTTTCTCACTTGTTCACTGTCGCAATGTCGTACTTGTCACGTGCATGTGCAAGGTCATCTGTGTCTCTGTGCGATATTTTCAACTCGGGTACCAATAGTAGACTTACAAAATCAAAGAGCTAAACCCACACTATAGAATGATATTCGAGTTGATCAAGTGATAACAACTGCACAGAGATCACATTTTCATTTTTCGTCACTTATTTCACAAAAAAACGCATCTTTGTGGAAAAATTGCGCGGATGTTTGGATCAATTAAACTATGGGGCCATTGTTCTGGATATTTTATTTTCTGTTGGTAAATTTCGAAATTCGATAGTGAATTGAGTGGGATGCCTAAGAGTATATTTTGCAAACTGTTTAGACTTGCTTCTTCACTTGTTTAAATACTGATGCATTCACTTTATTAAATCTCGGAGAAGCATATTCCTCCATGGTATTGGCAACAAAATAAATAATAAATAAATAAATAAATAAATAAATAAATAAATAAATAAATAAATATATATATATATATATATATATATATATATATATATATATATATATATATATATATATACTCAAATTTGATTTGCTGAAATTATTTACTGTTGGCATCGGAGTAGTCACTATGTGCTGTTGAGAAAATTCAACTACGCGTTTCATTTAATCATTTTCGATGCAGTGAAATATTTTGGGATATAGGCTTTTTTTTTCGAGTTATATCTTACTGTCTAAATTGCGATTCGTTTTTTTAGCCGTTGACAGCGATGGATACTAATTTGATTTTAGATTTGTAAGAAGCTGTTGACAGTTATTTTACTAGTAAGGAAATAACTTTTGTTTACGGGTCGTTCATTTTCTTCAAGTTCTCATCATTTCCTATAGAAGACTCGATAACTCTTCCTCTTTTTCTGTTTCGACTGATGAAAAATTTTCATATCATCAGCTCTTTTGCATTGCAAATTTCATAGGATCTTTATTATTCGTTCTCGATTTACTACTTGATTCCTCTTCTGTATGGTTCCTTGATTCCATACCTACTCTACTTCAATCGATCTTATCTTCGAATAAAACTCTGATTTTCCTAATATATGAAGCAGAAGATCCAAGACATTTCTTGGCCTCTACTCTACATCCATGAATTTGATCCAACTCTAGTTTCACTTGGTGCATTCCAACTGAGGAAAAGGTAGCAAAACTATCAAGACTGATTTGAAACAATGGTTGGAATTTGAAGCAGTTGTTTGATTCAAAGGCCTTCAATTTCCAAAGTGCATGAATCAATCAACTGTCACAATAATGCGAATAGCTGAGTAACAGTGGGCGATAAAAGATCCTTGATTGATAAGAGTTTTCATTCTGACTTTATAAGAATAAAAACCTTCTTTTGAAGATGTCGCAGAGCATTTGAGGACGGTCGATCCCCTCTTGATAAACAACTATCATAAATCGCTCTTTTGCATTGGACAGTTGGAGATGTGAGTCGCTTTCTCAGTAATTGATGGATACCATATACAATGACCATGTGATAAAATTTATTGAATAGGCACCTCCCTCGCCTTTCACTGGATACTGTGGCAGTGATTCACGGCATAGTATTTACCGCAGAGCAGTTAACCATTTCAAGCGAAGCAAGGACACCAGGTTGTCCAAAAATTACTCCCACATACCTAGTCAGCCCACGCTGTTTATTGATTCTAGCCTATATATTAGCTTTGCATATCAATCATATGAGCGTATCAGCCTCGCAGGCTACTCACTGCCTTGTTACGAAACCCTTGATCAGCGTCTTCAAATTGCTCGCATGTAAACGATGCAGAAAATGCAAAAAACGAGCAATCGATGATGCTGTGTAAGCTTCGGCTCTGACAAGAATATTAGGTGGGACGTATGAAGGATGTGGGCTTAGCATCTCCTGTGCAAATTTGATTTAAACAGTTTGTCATAGCTGTGCAGTGCTCTCAGTAATGGCGCTAGAGGGTTTGTCACAACTGTGATCGGTTCTTCGAATGATAAAGCATAAGAGAACTCCTGTCGAAAATCGTGCAAGAGAGTTGACTTAGGGGTTTGGTTACTTATATTTCAAAGTGGTATAGCTTCCGCCCCTCTTCTATATCATCGAATACCTGAGTTTTGTGTTTTCGTGCAAAATGTAAAATGCATGTAACTTTTCTGGCACCTTGTGTTCGAAGAGAGAGTAGAAAGTGAAGAGCCTTCGCGGTTGCCACACTTGTGTGATTGACACGCAAAGCGGGTGTATCGGATAGAATCAATAAAGACTGAGCTGAGGATGCTATATGTGCAAAGGTCTCAAAAAACTTTTTCGACGATCTGATATTCCTACTTCATAGAACATAGCTCACCGTTCTAATATGAACAATGAGCCGTGAGTTATTGCCACGATATGCCATCAAAACCCATGAAAGGCTCTAATGTTGAAAGACTAATCAGCAATCCATTTCATGAATTTCTTCAAATTTGCTCTTTGAAAGTGCAGTATAACGGCATTGTGTCTGTATGTATGTTTTTTGGTGTGCCGTTTCATCGATCGAACAGTTTGCGTTCGTGATTTGAAGCTATCGTTTGTTTATCAATTCGACTATGGAATTTAGAGTTAGGGAGTCTGTTGAAAAGTTGGATGAATGCAAATCGCAGCTCGAGCTCTTTTTAGCATATGTCACCTTGATTCATCAACTTTCGAGAGGCTGTAGGGATTCTGTCAGAATTTTAGTTTTACTCTATCGATTCGAATTTTTTGTGATGAGTTTGTAAGAGAGAAGAGCCGAATCAATAAAAATATTGCGATTTTACCTTCGCACATTTTATTATCAATTGCTAATTTGTTGAATGATTGTTCTAATGAGTGAGGTGCAGAAGCGCATATTGTGTCAGCTGTCGTGACGCGCATCCCCAATTTTTTCTCTTTGAAGGTATTTAGTCGTTCATAGCGTGCAGTGTACCCTTTAGCTATTTTCCCACACTTAGTGATATGCGATTAAGTGGAATATATTTTTTGTCTTTGTTATTGTGTCAGTGCAAGTTGATTACCTAGGTTGATCTTTCCACCTTTCCACCTTGGACAGCCTTATATCGTTCATTGTGAGAAAAGAATCATCTGTGAATTTTGAGATTTTCAAAAAATCTAACAGCGGCAAGAAGTTGATTGCTGCGAGGGCGATAATCTTTTCGTGATGATTCAGCCCTGTCTGCCGAATTCAAATTGTGGCGTTATTTTTTTGAGTAGCTTCAGTGATCCTCTCAGATGCTTGCATATCGCAATGATGGCGCTGCTATGAAAGAGATATTTTTCTAGTCGTCCAGCAGTAATAAAAGAACCTTTCGCGCTCACTTTCTCAATCTATATTTTTGTAATTTTATTTACGAATTAAGATTGCTAAGCTGCAACTGTCTAATCGTTTCAGGGGATACTTTCCTTACTCGACTCATCTGGCCAAATAATTAGGAACGAATTTCATGATAGCACTATTTCCACGTACTTCCAGTCAATTTTTTGTCGGCTTTTTTTTCTCATTCTTGAAAACTATAATCGTTTTATGCTTTGTTTGAATATTTTACACCAAAGTCATTAGTTTAATTCAAAATGATAAGATGAGACGTACAACTGATTTGCTCAATTCCGATAATATTTGCAAAGTTTATTTTAGAGAAATGGTACGAGCTTTCAAAACACTACCAAAACCACCAATCTTTTTTTAGTGTATCTTTAAGCTAGTTGAACAACTTATAGACATTGAAAGATATATGCAAATTTACCGTGACAATAAAGGACGTGGTAAAGAGTATGCGAAATATGTGAATGTTTCAACGAAGAAGGGACAATCTAGTTAATAGAAGCCAAAAATGACTCATCGAAAAGTATACCAGAAGGCACCTTCTCATTGGTTTGGACAATTTGATAAGAGATGAAAACAAATAGATCTTTAAGAAAGGAAAAAAAATTCAGATGACAAAAACAAAAGAAAATTGTAAGCTCCAAATCAACCAAATTCATGGCAAAAAAAAGATGACTTAAAGCCTTTTCTACAGATTTTCAAGCAGATTTATAAAGGTTATTGCTGGTTGACTATTGTAAGCTCCAAATTAACATCAGATAAGCGTATGAAATCAATTTCCATCAATATCGAAAGCAGTGAAACGAGTAAAACGCTACTAAATAATTCATTTTGAGTGGAATCCACCGAAGTTGAGTGCAGTTTAACAAGGAGAAAACATTTCATTTACGAGTGAAATGGGCGTTTGCAAAACTATATGCGTATTCGCTGATAAGTGTTGGCACCTTCAGCGTCTCAAACAAAATTTGGCCATAAAACTTTCCAATAGTGATCTGTCTATTTTTGCACTGTTGTAGCTTTGCATTTGCATAGTGCATTAGAGTAACTTCTATGCGTACGCATATATGTTTCGTTGTCCGTTTAGCTAATTTGAAATAGAATCTTTGAAACTCGGCTGGTTTAATACACAATCGTAGGATGACATCCTGCGGATATTTAAGAATTAAAAAATTTTGCATGTAATTTGCAGCGATGGGATTCTCACTTGGCGACGCTTGAGTCACAAGGGTACAATCCAATATGAAGCCATTATTCCAAACATTCTGTCGCTTGCTGATAACTAATGAAATTGATTGATCATATGAGTTGAATGCAAGGTAAATGATGCGACATGATTTTCTACTTCCTTTTCAAGCAGTTGGCTTGCAACAGGAAGTGCTAGGTACATTCTCTCTTTGACTTTCCAAAAAATGATCATTCCTAAGTTATACATTCTCAACACAGATAAGAGAAGCTTTCCCATAGATGTTGGCAGTGAGAAAATCCCAGAGAAGGAATCCTGGATAGTCATTACTAGTTGAGGTATTTTAATGAAGAATAAAGGGAGCTCAATATAATATGTGCTATTTTTACTGCGAGTTTTCGATTCGCTTTTTTGAGGTCATATTTGTTCAAAGAAAAATTTTCGTCGTCTACATTAATCAAAAATTTCGTTTTATACTAATTTTAATATTTCTTTGATCATTATTTAGCAAAAAAAAAGTGTTTTATATCGAACTTGCGATACGTGTTCGGGACGTCATGCTGCATGGTGAGGATTGTGTTGTCATGAAGCTTGCATGATCACAATATATTTGCACATTGACTCTATAGGATTTTTTGAAGAATTGTACGCGATTTGTTTCGTATAATTTATGAATTGAGTTGTATATAGTTTGCAGTGTGAGAAGTGACGAGAAATCGAATATCAAATCGTGAAAACTGCAAGAAAATAAATAGAAACGCTGACTAACGATTGTCAGTTTATGTATACGATGGCGAATTTCGTTAAGAAGATGTTGGTACGCACCAAATCGCGTTCCAAATCTCCAGCCAAATATGCCAACAACGATTTTCAACAATGGGCAAATACCGCCGAGAATGGCCATTATCAAATGCCGTACTACCCATACAACTATCATAGGAGTGCTTTTGAAGTAAGCTTTCTCAAATTCCATTCCCTTTAACTTCATATACTATTATATTATACAAAAAGAAACATTTATATGAGCACAATAATACCCTCCCTTTCTTTCCTTCCCTCTTTCTCTCCTTTCCCTTCCTATCCACTCCTCTTACTTTTGGTAAGATTCGTTGACTTATTGTTTATGACCAAAATCTGCGAAACACTACTTACAAATGTGCAGCTGGCGATCGCGGCCAAATTCTGTGGCTTATTAAGCGACAATTTGCCAGAGGTCGCTTTTCGTGCTCTGCACTTGCAATTTGGGACGTACAATTGCGGGAGACTGTTTTAACTCCGCAAATCATAGTTGATGAATTTTGATGATAGGATGATTGGTAATGGTGATGAAAATCATTCATTTTGAAATGACATATTGGTCTTCGAGATTTTAAATTATTCCGAGTGTTTCTTTGGAGGGTTTCCAGTTCTTTTCAATGCTTAGTTAGTGTCTGATTGCAGTTCGCTTCCCGGAATCCTAAAATTAACGCCTCTGCATCACGCTCAGTGAAATCTATCTCTCCTATAGCATTTCAAATGATAAGCAATAAATAAGCATAACGATGAGTTTATCACAGAATGATCTTTTTTAACTTGTTTATTCCTTTGTAAAATGAGTTTTTTTGATGTATTCCCGATTTCAGTTTTGTCACATGCAATCAACGATTCAATTATTGACTAAAAAGTTCATCTTTTGAAGTACTTACTTCTTTCGGATTCCTTTACTGCCTATTGCTTTATCTTGTCCGAATTGCATTGTCTTTAGGCGTATGTGATCTTTTACAAATATTAACAGATTTTATACAATGAACGCTTCAAAGAGGAATGTCAGTGAGAAGAAATAATGGAGAAATTCATCAATTCACCACGTGAAAGTCGTTCAGCCGGCTCTGCCGTAAACTGGGCACAGGAAGTAAAAGGTGGCCAATGCGCCAAGGCTTTACTGCTAACGAAGTCGATGTTCTGGCTACATATACGAGAAGGGCTTTGAATCGATTCTGGGAAGCAAAAGACAAAAAGAAATTGGGAGATTTGTCTTCGAAATGCTAGAGGTATAAAAAAGAGGAGCTGGAATCCTGGAAATTACCCCATTCTCATCAGTTGACATATGGGTGCCAATCTATGGGCGAATTGGAACATAACACTCATTTTGACATTTAAAAAAGTCATTGAAGGACAACGTCTACGGAGGCAGCGTTAATCAACCGTCCAGTTCACCGACGACACGTGCACCTCTGGCCGTTCCTGAAGGTAGCCTCCTTGGCCTTAGCCCTCAATACAACCGCTCATCACCACCCCTCAGCACCACTACTAATGAGGTTATCCATTCATTCGCCTCCGTATTCAGCGTTTTCACTTCTTCACATAATAGAAGAATTTTTATGGGAATTCGTCGCCACTAATCGATGCAGTTGACCAACAACAGGAGGTTTGAATAAAGTGACACTAGAGGCTTTATAATATTTCACCGTTTAGGGCTATGCTCAAGGACAAATAACAGAATGAGCACTTAATGCCTGGTTTTGATTATGACTATTAAAGAGCTGAAAATGTCAGTGCGTTTTACTTCTATCACTGTCTTGTTCGAGCTATAATATTTTCGCTTTCAATTTCAATTTCGTAGTAGTAATTTAATCTGAGACGAACGTATGCTTGAGGAACCACACTACCAACAGTGATACTGAACTGATCGGCTAATTCATTTGCTGCTCTAATATTTTTGTTTATATCCGAGTTGCCCTTTTCGTATTTATTAATTTTATTTCGTAACATTTATTAATTTCATATTAAATTCTAAGTGGTTGCTTGAGAATTGTGATAAAATGCTACTTTTGTTGAAATGAGGGGAGTGCACTTTAGTTATGTTTGGCATCGCTGAAGCGAATCCTAGCTTATGAAGACAATGGATTTTCTATCCCTTCCTTCGGTCCGTCCTTCTTTCCCCTCCCTCCCCCCTTTCACATGCAAGTTTACTGATCGCTTTAAAATTGGCATCATGATTCTTCTTAGTTCTATAAGAGCAGTTGCTGCGCTCTCACAGTTTGTTTTGCAGCTTGATTGCAAAAGACATCAAGCGCATGCTTATTTCTCACAAGTTAGAGGACTTCAAAAGTAAAACCGCAACTTCATGAGATATAAATGAACTTTCCTCTTTGAATTCATGAGATAAATGAACTTTCCAGTAGCAGCCGATTGAAATCAATCTCACCTAGAAACCGTTTCATAGTGAAATGGAGCTTAAACCAATGAATTAATTTTGCAAAGATCTTTCTGATTGCGATGAAGAAATGTTTGCCGGAAAGAAAAGTAAACTAAACGAAATAGATCTCCTACCGCAATGACCATCATATAAATTTAACTCCGCCCCCTTTGAATCAATCAAATGAGAAGCGATGAGGATTCAATTTTTTTGATGCATTCTTTTTATACTCGTTCGTGCTTTGATTTTGTTTTCATCGTTTAAATTGCTCATACTACTTTGCTCATCGTTGTCATTGAAAACCGCACCTGCAGGCGGATTCGAACTCGATATGTTTCGATTGGCGACCAGCTGCTCCACCACTGAGCCATTAACTTATGTGTCACATCCCTGGCCTTAATATTAGAAGCTACCCCTATACACTGATAAAAATGTGCCTTTCACGTTTTTTTTTTTTGACGATTAGTGATTGGAAGAAATGCTTTTTTATAGAACGGTTTTAGCAGCAGCTTCGTGAGAGCTGTTAGTTCTACAATGATCTCTCGACCAACGTTCGTCTTTTCTCTAAGTCTGCTAGTCTTTTCCTATAGAAATCGCCTTCCCGCTGCAAAAAATTTTACCTCGATTCTTATCTGTAAAGTCTCCCTTGTAATAGTTTTATTTTCGAAACTTATAACGTTTCTTTTTGGCAGTCGATAATTTAATTATTTTGGTGATATTTTCTGTTTATTTCGATAATTAAAAAACTTCTAAAAATAAGAACTTTGTTTAAAACTTCAATGTTGTTTTAGTTTTAAGGACAGAATTTTGTTTCCTACGAACATCATACCGCTTTCACAATCTTTAACCCAAACGAACATGGTGCCACAATTCACGAAAAATCATATGAGATTTTCCCCTCCTTTGAGGGTTTTGGGGCCCGTTTTCTTTGCCTTCTGCTCTTAATTTGCCCCTGAAGGATCCAGAAATCCCGTCTACTTCAAGGTTGGACCAGATGCTATGTGAACTGGCTGCAATTCGAGAGGTTAAAGTTTTTGTTGTGCCTTTAAAAACATGAAAAATAGTAACGGCGAAAGGGATAACAGGGCGCAGGAGGGGGAGGGAGTGGCGGTCATCGCTCCGACAGAACCTTTGCACGAATAGTGCCACCTCCGCGTCAACCAGCACCGAGCACTTTATCTCCCTTCACCGATCTTCTTTCTAGCCAAAAATCCACAGTGTTTCACCAACGCAGATTTCTTTTTACTAACGCATATTGTTTATTAGCGCTAAGGATAGTAGAAGACTTGAAATGGGAGCCTCTAGTCATATCTGAGGTCTGTGTGCTTTTATATGCAAACAACAACTTCAGCAAAGATTCATTACAGAAAAAACTACTTGTTTTCTGAGCGATGAATGCCAATAATTTAGTATTTCCATATTTAGGAACCGATATGGAATACGATGACGAGTCAAGCTAGCCAGACTTCGATTGGATCGCATCGCTCAGAATTGCATACGGCAAATAGAGCAGTCGACCATAAAGAGACATCCGAAAGCCTCCAGATTGTGAGTCGATTGCTGGATGGGTTGATTTCATGTCGTGCAGTTCATTTTGAATGATGGCTCTGGGAACTTGATCCTGAAGCTAAATAATTACCGAATTATCATTCTATCCAAGAAAGCATTTTATTCAAACTCAAAGCTTACTATGAATCAAAATACCACAACTAACTCATTTTTTATTCATTAATTACTGAAATAATTGTGTAAACGTTTATACTTCAGAAGTATTTAATCAATGGATTTTTTTTCCTCTTTCAAATCGTCGAATAGGATTTACGAACTGATAGCCTAGACCAATGGGCTTTAATATAAGAATTTTAGCTGTCGACGAATCTTTCCTTGAATTCCATCTAAATTAGAATGGTACTTCATGATCGTGAATCTTTCGCTGAAATTTTTTCATCCCTTTCAATTATAGCTCAGATTTCTTCGTTGATAACTCTCTAATTGAATTCTCTAAAAATATTTTCTCAATTGAATGGCTTTTTAAAGATTAAAATTGAAATGACCCTTCGTAATTTCTTATTTTATTCTCGATTTATTTGTCGTCTTTTAATTTTGACGTAATCAATCGGGGAGTTTCTTTACCTTAGTGACAACACGAGTGCAATATTGAAAAAAAAACGATGATGACAAATGGAAAGAATGAGATGAATGACGTAAGAGGAATGAACTCGCAGTTTGGAGATATTCTTGGCGTTTAACGTTTAGTGATCACTGTGATGTGCCACTGCATTGCAGCACTTTTGATGTCTATCCTTATGTTAGCAATTCGGCAATTGCTTATATTCACTGCGTCTTAGAGTTATAGGTGATATTTTATTTTCATTGAGGATTTTCTCTTTTTTTTTGAGAATGAATTGGTGCTAATAAAAATTTTAAAATCTTCTCCAAATACTGTCATTTTATTCCTCATTATGAATGCCACAAAAATGCATTTATATGAGGCAATTCGTTTCTTTCATAATTTTCCAGCACCTACTTATTTTTCTGCACTAACTGGCATTTATTCTTGTTGCATTGCGAATTCCGAATTTCTCGTTCTTTCATATTCTTCGAGCAATATGAAACGCTCAAAAATTAGGGATGTTTTGCCTTTCTAATTTCGGATTGTGTGTTTTCAGCAGCAACTCTTACTCTCCTATTTTCTTCCTCTTCCCTCATCCACTGAACAACTTCTACCTTTGAATATCTTTTTATTATTTAAGAATAAGATGGAGAAAAATTTGCAGAACTTTTATTAAGAGATTTGATACCACTACTTGTATAAATCAGATAAACGTGATTTCTAGCCTATTTATGCTTTCATTCTTTTTGCAGTATTCATCTCTATAGTACTCAATCGCCAAATAATTTACGACTTCTCACGTTTACAATGATTTACAATAATTCATAACTTCATTCATGCTTTCTTTATATTATTTGCACTCTAAATGTCGCTCTCGTTTTGCAAGTCTGTGCAACGTGCAAAAAAAACGACAGAAATCTGCAAATTGTGGAATTCTTTAGTGATACGCCTGCTTATCGCTAATCACTGATGATAATTATTAGCAGAGCATTTCGGATTGCCGCTAGCTCGCTAAAAATTGATGTATCAAACCTGATATTTTATGAGGATTGATAAGCTGACTAAAACGGTACCAAGCATTTCTACCTTTATCGAATGGAACAATATAAATCGTACTGGACCAATTCCTGCAACATTCAATATGTTTCACGAGCTTTCCTTTCCATGAAAAATCGAAGCTTTTTTAGCCATCATTTACAGCTGTTTAATTTAATGCCACATAAATTGAAATGGGATGGGGGGGGGGGGGGGAGGGAGAGGGGGGAGGAGAGGAGACTTTGAATGTTAACATTTTTGGCGAAAATTTGCATTCATTGGGACAGCGCACATGTTACGGTGAGGACCGAGTGTGCTTTTAGGAAATTCCAGGACTCTTTCCCATTCTTTCTCCTCCCCCTTCCAGTCCCTTCCACGACGCCACGACTCCCTATCCTCCTGCATAATTGATGTTCCATACTGGATTTTATACATACATAAAAGTCATCGTTTAATGACCGTAGCGTAGAATTTAGTTAAATAGCATAATGCCACAGTAATCAACAAGAATATAAATAAAGCCGAATATTGTATTATGTGCATAATAAAGTGATGAGACCTAAAGAATAGTAAAGCTACTGGAACCGTAGCCGTATCGCAGTCAATCAGAGCACTGCACGGAAAGTGAAAGGTCGTAAGTTCGAACCATGTCTGCTGATAATGCTTGCACTCGTCGTTAAATACTGGTTGCTGTAGAGGTGTGGGTCAAATTGAAGTCGTTCTATAGGAAGAGATTAAGCAAATGTTGCATTTATAACAGACGTCTTTTTAAATGCGAGATGATTAAATGAAAATTTTGAAGCGCATTTTATATACTATATTAATATGATGTGAAAAATGTAAGTTGTAGTTGGATGCACGTGAGCCGCGTTCTCAGTATCCGCATTTCCAATCGAATCTGACACTCGATAGTCAAAAGACACACGACAGTTTGCGGCGACCGGATTACGGGACGTTAGAGAACATTCATATGAGTCGACCACGCTCGAACAGTCCTGTCAAGGCACCGCGGACAACACTTGAAGGCTTTCAAAAGAAAAGCCGATCAAAGTTAGTTTCGCTGCCTTATTATATCAAAATCATACTGAAGGCTTCTTGGGAACTTCTACAGGAATTCAAAAAATGGTACGCATATGAGCGCATAATGTTCAGCCATCACATCACCTCGATAAAAAGTTGATCAAGCTGCGCACAGGCATATGTTTTAATTAAATAGGGTTAAAAATAACCCTTATTTTGACTTGCAAGCAGTGCTTCCTATCTGTCTGTACAATGAGATAAATGTCTTTTGGCAGTTTAGGGAAATGACTCAGAAAGAGCGCATATTTAATGCAAAAAGCACAAAAAGCGTAGAAGACGAATCAACATCTCCAGTGAAAAGTTTTTGCAGCCTCCATTTTCGGACATTAACACCTGGCACAGGTTGCGAAACTTTCTTATATCTTCGAAAAATGACGATTCTTGCAGCTTTCCCCTTCTTTTTGTGGTGTGCTGCAACCAGATACGTATGTCTGCAATAATGCTGTGACGCAACCAAATACGAAAACATGCGACATATACATGCAGATTCACCATCTAGTTAATTCATCAACTGTATGCAAAGCAATAAGCATATTACCAACTGCACATGCAAATTACATGCAAATTACCAGCCGATCAAATAACCAGCTGCATATTATTCCATACGCAAACTACCAACCAACCAAGAGTACAGCTTATGCACATCTGCTCATCAACACGATGCCAGCGTCTCTGTGGTCTTCGCAAATTTGCGGTGTGTGCTATGCCATGTATACTGTATTGTGGTATGCGGTAAAGAGGATTCAATCACTTCGACAAGTTTATTTTTTGATTTTGGTGAGATAAAATACATCTTGTTTTTGCTTTTTTTTGTTTCTCGCACTTTTTCCATGCCTATATTTTCGCTTAAGTTCCCCTCATTCTTTATTCGTTTATTTTTCAGTGAGGAGGAAATCTTCCTGAAATTTGCTCATTATTTAGAAGGAAATGCGGATTGCTTTCACTACTTAATGTTGCTGTTTGTTATCCAGGTGATAAAATTGCGTTTTTCGAATCCATGGTTGATTGCATTTCAGTTTTTAATGCGATTGTTCATTTCAACTGTGATCAACTCATAGAATGTTTTCAGATCACCGCATAAGAAATCCTCACAGATCAACACAACACTCGACTACCTCTCACCTCAGTGCCAGAGTGAAGGATGTTCAGCTGCCATTATTGTACAGGTGATATCGTCGGCAACAATTACACGTTCATTTGCCTCTTCCTCTTCTCCTCGATAGTTGTTGTTGATACTCTGCATGATTTCGCGCAACATTGTAGCAGCTATAACAATCTCATGACCACGCAATATCTGGAAGGAAGTGTACCATCAATAATTATCGAATCTTATTTGAAGAGGAAATGCAATGAATGGTTGCCATTGAAATGCCTCATCCGTATCGCTTATGTGAATGATACTATCTCAGAATCACTTAAGCAAATGTTAGAGAGGAATCGACATGACCTAGCTGGTTATAAACGTTACCTAAGGAGGTCGATGCCTTGTGGCGATCAATCGATCATCTCTTTTTATCGCACGTATAAATTTGCTAGCTGTTCGCTCGGATGACGTGACGCCTAGGCGGGTTGTAAATAAACGCCTCGCAGTCGCGTGCAGCTGCTTTACAGATTTCGCAGCTCTTGAAACAAAAAGTGCAAAGTGGATATAGTACTGCAATCTTTATGTATTTTATCAGTTTCAGAAGTTGCTTCTTGTTCTTAAAAACACTATTTGCAAGTTTAACTGCTGTCCGTTCGGTGTTAGAGTAACACTCTTCCTTGATAATCATAATACCACGCAAGGTGGCGCTTTCCATGGATTTTGGTCTTTTGTCATTCATATATTAGACAAAAGAGAGGGACTTGCAGGAAATTCCAAAATGTCATGTAGCCTCAAAAAATCGCTGAATTCAGGTGCTTCCTCAGCTGTACTATCGTTCGCAGGAGGGATCCAATCATTCTAGACGTTTGCCATCTTGTGGCGACCTTCAACGATTTTAGACTATTTAGCCAATTTTTCATCTGCGAAAACTGAAACCTTGAATGCCATGTTGTTACCAAGACAACAATGAAGCTCCTAAGGTGATGATTCGGAATCGCTTCCGTCCAAATACTGTTTCCAATCCATTTGCAGCTCTACGGTTAACAATGCTTTTAAGGATACACGATTTCTGGTGTGTAAGCATCAACTCTCCCACGCAAGTGATTATTTCCGTTCTCTCTTCCTTGCCAACAAGTCGTTGCCCGTATCAGGCGCCTACCAGAGCTCGATGAATGAGTTCGCCATCGTGGTATCTTCATTTGTTCATCCACCACCAGCCACGCAGTTCCGATGGTTCCTCGAGTGTGCAATACAAGCGCCAGTCCTTAAGGATATCACTGGTCAATCTTTTTTTAAAAGTGTTCTGCTCAAATTTCTTCTCTTCTCGTTTCGCTTTAACTCTCTTTCTTGGCTATAATGGGCTTCATCCGTTCTAAACTATTCTGAATGCAAAAGTCCTCTTACATTTCGGTTATGTCTCAGAGTACTCATCGAGGATCTGTGCTGATTCGATTCTACATGGATTTGAGGTAAAACAGGACATTTTACTTCGCATCTTATCCTACTCGCATGGGATTCATTTAAACTATCGCTTTACGTTTGTTTGATTTCTTGATTTCCTGTATGCATATGTTGGGTATGCAGAGTCAAAAATGATACAGTGGAGTGGCGTGTTATAAACCTAAGAAATTTGGAAGAACGCATTGGCAGCGGCATCAAACCGTTTGCAAATTCTGCTGGTTATTAGGTGGTTTATAGGCTCGAGTTGAATCCCGTGAGGTGAGATGCACAGAGGAGAGTGGGTTCTCCTTTGGCTAATCCATAAAACCTACTTTGACAGACGTGTCTCGCAAAAAGCTGGTCCGGAATTTGGTAGATTTGATAAATCAGGTAACTGAAAGGGCATTAGGAGAAACCTGGACTCTGAACGCACCCAAGCACCGAAATTTTAACCTTTATTCGGGCTAATACAATCGATCTGGAATTGAAAAATTCTTAGGGATGGACAAACTGCGCCCATAACATGTGATGTTTTCCAAGCAGAAAATACAAAACGAAACGAATCAATAATCGTCAACACTCATTTTCCATAGACGTGCTCACCCACGTAATCTTACTGTCGACTTCCATTAGCGAAGAATTGCTGACATTCGCAACGTGCATGTTTTGAGTGACGTTACTGTAGCGAGCGCATAATAACAAGTTTAGTTGACGTTGATGCCTCACACGTAATTGGACTAGCAGAACTCCTTTTGGGCACTTGTGATTTCAGGTGGCGCTCCAGATGTCTCTTTGCTTCGTACCTTAATTTTATTCATGATAGCTTCTAAATGCAAAACATCAACAGACTTGCCCTTTCGTGTTGTTTTCTTATTTTTGTTTATAGCGTACCACAGAAATAACGTTCGCTAGAGAATTTGAGGTTTAATGTGAATTATGCACTGAACGGGTATTCAATACAAAGATATGGGATTCATAGCATCTCAAGTAGAACTTCGAAGATCAGCTCAGTAATTGTTGTGATACGGATATCCACAAGCCGAGGTAATGTGCCCTGATTAGACCAGTGTCGTTTACATTGTTTTAAATATATTATGCTGTGCATCAAGCTTCCTGTTTGCCTTCAGAAAAAGGAGAAATTTGGCTTCTTTGCATTCACTAGTTTCGGTATTTTTTTTTTAGAGTCAGTCGAGTTCCCTGTATGAATTATTCACAAGTTTTTTCTTTGAAGACGATAGCATCCATCTTTCTGCATTTTTTTTTTCATTGATATAATAATTACTATTATTTGTTTATGGTTTTGTCTTTCCCTCAGTCTTATTTAAATTCTAAAATAATACTCATTTAGCCAAATGATTCTCAGCCAAATTGTTGATCGACGTTCACCTTTAATAAATCCATTTCAAAGATCACTAACAGAATCCCTCGTTTTGCATTACAAATTTCTAATTTGGTAAAGCAATTTCCGAATGGCAGCTCAATTAGTAGCTCAGTTATTAGTTAATGATCGAGGCCGAACACCTATGCACTTGTCAGATGTATGGTTAGTTAGTTCTATGCTAATCATTGATAGATATGCCTTCCGGCTGTTTATGTTTTATTTGCTATAGAAACAGAACAGCCCTAGCACATTATCGGGTGTAATCAATTGCCGCCGTCAGTGATCCCTCGTATCGTGTATATTACGTTTACGCCATTGTTCAAAGTCAGTTGAATGCTTCGCTATGAATGCTATTTTCCTGCATGGACGACGACAGCTGTTGTCTCATTCTACCTAGGATATTGCTATGAGCGGCGAACATTAAGAAGAGGAAATGAAGGGGTGCAGCTCTGAGGATTTCTAAGTGGCGAAATTTAGAATTATCACCGATCACTTCAAGCAGCGGCTTTCAGCCAGATTTAGGCGTTGCTTTATGAGAATTATATAATGCATTAATCATTTTGAAATAGTATATAAAAATGAAAGCAAAAAATGCTTTTCATGTGTTTTTGAAAATTTCTACAAAAGTACATTGTTTGGCTGGTGGAACATTAAAATTGCTTGTTGTGGGGCATCAAGCGTGCCTTTCTTCATATTCATATGCGCCTATATGGTTGTCTGGCAACTCAGGTGGTGAACCATGCATGCTGCCGTGAGGAAATTTGTGTATAGGTTCTGCATCGTAGAAGGTTTTCTATATCTTTCTGTCGTCTTCATGGTGTGCCTTTATGGGGATCAGTGTGCGCAAAAAATCTTTGCAAATCAAGTTGCTTCTTCTGCAGATCCGTCGTGGCCTAAAAGTTATTTTTGGTCCAAGATTTTCGGGACCGGTTGGTTTCTGAGAAAGTTTCCTGTGAAGCGTTCTTCGATTGTTATTGCGTTTCTGAGCAACCTCTTAGTGTGGTAATTTGAAACGCAAAAGAACCTACTGCGCCAGCCTTCCTGATATATCTGCGCATACGTATTCAGCATTTCTCCTCAAAAACAATGACCTAATAATTTTCAACTTCCATTGTTACATTAACCGAAATACAATATATGAGTTAGTTTGAGACGCCACAATTCAAAACCTCATAACTTTTCTCTAGATGGATGAATTATGGTGGAAATTGAGCATTTACGAGAGATATCCATGAGGAGTCGACAATTTCGATTCTCCATCCAGAAAATTTCATTTCGAACGGACATTTCCATCCGGAACGATGGAAAAATCACTGTTTTGATTCACCAACAGAAATATCTGTCTTACTGATCTCAGAACTAAGTCTTCAGCTTTCTGCCATCCCCCTAACTGTTCAGTATCTCTTTCTTCCAATGTATTTCGCACGCATCATGATTCGACTATGGTACAACGTAAAATTTGAATAGATGAAACTGTTGCAACTAAGTGAAGCCGAGATTTCATTCGATCCATAAATATTGAGAGGTATTGGCAACAATGGAATCTAAGGTATGACAATGAATTGAATAGTAAGAAAGAGTACCAGTAAAGCATACGTTTGCTGAGATTTCAACAAGTCATAAGCTTTATGCTAGGGAAAGAAGGCTATTTTCATGCTTTAGAAATCACCCCATAAGAGGTCTGAGAGAAGCAGAAGAACATTAGCCCTTCGAAAGCTTGTGAGATCTTCAAGCTGTGAACGGATTTCCGTACGCCGTCTGCGCTGACGAAAAAACACTTGCAATCGAACGAGTGATGGATATACAAGAGCAGCGATACAATATCTTCAGAAAATCGGCTATCGGCAGTAATATCTACTGAGCGGCGAGGGGTTAGCAGGATTCATTCATCGTCGTGTGCGTTAGAATCGTGCTATATGGGCGTATTTCTTTGACTTCTGCGTTCAAAAAAAGTCGATCTAAACGCACCAGTGTATAAGAAGACATTCGCTCGGGTTGTTTGCTAACTGACTCAAATGATTCTTTGGAGAGAAGCACTATGTATTCTCGCATAAGCATACTCGGAAAGCATGGCGATTGCCTTAGTTGCAAGAGGACACCGCATTCATCATTTCACCATTTGAAAGTAGATGGCGCACATTTCGAGTTTGAGCCTGATCCATTTCGTGATACAATCACCCCTAACCGTAGGCCCGTTCTTCAATCCTATTATCAGCAGACTTTGAAGAGATGTCTAAAAGATTACTGCAAAAGTAATCCTCAAAATACTTGTCTACAAAAGCGCTTCTAGTTGATTGGCGAGTATTTTGCCGTTTAAGAAGGATATTGAATTATTAGCGAAGTGACAGATTTCTGAAGGCGCCGTTTGGAGACGAAATGCACAATAATAATTTCATTTTTCAATACTTCTCGTGGTAGATGGCTCAGGTGGAAATCTTTCACGAAATCACGCTATATTACGCATTTTTTTAGTACCTATCTTCTTTGATTTTCAAGTCAAATCTACAACGCAGGACAGATATACATAAAAGCATATGCCTGCAAAGGGAAGCGAGATCTCGTTAATGCATTTTTGAAAGATAAATATGCAAAAGCGCATGAAAAGATTGCTTGGTTAGCATTGCGGACAGAACTGCCGGCTACTTGTGAACTTTTCTGGACGGGTAGCAGTTTTGTTCGATTAGCTGTGTTTACTTCTTCGAGATTTCTTGTTTTATCAGAATCCACTAATCGATGGAAGTTATGACTTTTCATTGATCCATTCACGCTAGCAAATTAGAGGAATTCCTTCCAAAATTTTCATTACAGTCTCCAACTTTGCCGTTTTCCACTTAACCAAGGCTAGTTGAATGCATTCCCGTGATGTCTTTAGCGTTTGTCGGTGAGATGGGACTTTCGTAAAAAATATACGCAGCTGACGGCCTCATCTGAAAAGAACGGCATTTTTTTGATACTTTGGAGCCCGTAGCTTTTCTCAAATCAGTTATCCCTCCCTCCTCTCGTTTCCGCTTCCTCCACTCTCCATCTTTTGATTTCCTCGAGTGTATATTCGTAACATGAAGATTTCATTTCCGTTAAAGAAAATGAACGTCTAGTGCTTTCAAGATGTTGAGGAGAAACGGGGATGAGGAAATAACCGACAACCATTGCAGCACATAAAGCTCTAAGCAAAGATCCACTAGTTTCTTTCTATGATATTAGCTTTCGTTTGAAGTCAGAGCATTATTCACAGCAAGTGATTTCCACAATATTTGGAAACGTTCTTTTGGACAATTTTTAAAAACCATTTACATTTTCATCGATCATCTTTTTTACTGCACAATTAGGTTGTGTTATTTTTTCGTCGATCTCGCACGCACCTGTTTCCACCAGATGCAAAGCTAATTCTCCTATTGTTTTGATAGTAATTCATCATGTGACGCTTTCTTTTCCTTCGCAAAATTCTATTCGTTCCGAAGACGTATGCCTGTGAAGGTGTATCCTCGACCTTTTGTATGTGTATGTCTTTGAGGGTTTATGTCTGCAATAAATTCAATTCAGTAATCATTGCAGCTAGAGAGTTATGACAATTCTAGTGAACACTATAGTGCGACCTTGTATACCACATTCTACATTTTCGAGAGGAGTGCAAACGTCTGTGGATGAAAAAGTTTATGTTTTTGCATCGATTGGTATTTCTATGCACACCAGTCAAAACACAGAAAGCCAAATTTCGTTGATGAAGATTTACTCAGGCAATCGAAACAGTTGAAACATAAAAATGCGAGGCCTTATTTTGCATATTCCACAAACTGGTTGGCGAACGAGTGGGCATAAAACTGCAAGTAGTGCAATCGTGTTTTCCCACTAATTTTTGAAATAGATTGAAATTGTCATGTGTAATTTGTAACAGTTTGCATAAGGTATGCTTTTTTAAAATATACCGCTGTTTTTTCCTCCTATTTTTATTGACAGCTTGTCAAAAAATCGGAGAAAAGACAAGTGCAGAGGCATGTCATAGGATTTGACAAGACATATACTCTAGTATTTCACTCATATGAGCAGTCACTTTCTTATGTTACCAAGAGAGGGCCGAATAATGCACTTATGTTCTAAATGCTTCGACTGCCTTCATAAATGTTCCACGAAAAACTCGTTTTCTCCTGGACACAATTGCTGTAAAATAGGAATCCCAATTGGTGTAAAGTGTGTGCAAATTTCTTTTACTTGTGTATAGTTGCTGCACATTTCGGAGTTGATGGATGAATGCGAAGTATGCTATAAGATGATCATGCTATAGTGTACAATATATTCACGAAATTTTCTAATTCAAGCTTCAACGATCCTCGAATTGAAAATATCGGACAGGTAGATAGATGAACGTGCGCTTGCATACCTGGAGATGATGTCACTACAGTGCTCTTTTGTAACATTAGTTCGTTCGTAATGCCGCACGACAACGTCACAAAATTATGATAAAAACCATGAGATCTTTCCGGAATGATTGCTCAACCAGAATCACAACTACACAGAACGTAGGAAATGGGAGTTTATATGCTTAAACACATTTACTCGCGGAAAGTTACATGAAACGTATGCAACATTAGTCGTTTGTAGATCTTTTGTATATGTGGCAAATAATGTAGATTTGTAATGAGGCAAACAAAAAAAAAACTGGGCGGGTGCAGAAAAAATGACCGTATTAACAAAACAAGACCATTTAAATGGATCTAGTATGGGGAGTGTAAGGAAATCATACTGCCTTCATAGTCACATAAGTTTAAGATGATACGTTGGAGACGTGTATGAGGTTATCGAAACGATTTCGAGCACAAGGATTGGAGATGAGATGCGCCAGGTATATTCAGGATAATGTGAGCTTTTCTTATATACCACGTGTGGTATTTTCATTTCAAATATTGCTAAACTTCTATCCTATACCATCCTATTTTCTCTGAACTTTCTATTGTGAATGGTGAGAGTTTTTGGTGGGACGAGACAATGAAAGGCTTAAAAAGTCAACTCGACTTATAAAAATCGAACGGTATTTAGGGATTTGGAGAATGAAATGCTGACCTTAACTTACTTGTTTCAATTCGTAAGGCTCCTTTGGGTAGCGTTTGGCCAATAAAGTCATAACGAATACTAGGCAGCAATTGCTAAGCTTATTGATTATCGCTTCTTGATAAACTTTTTAACTGAGCAGTTTTGCATGAATACGTTTGCTATAAATGAAATGAGAATTGATATTTCAAACGTTGTTTCCGTTCTTTGAAATTTCGATACTTCAAAGAGTGGAAGCAGTAAATAAAGATGGAATCGATGTTCAGGTGAATAAAAAAGTGCCCATGGTTGCGCTGTGCTGGTTGAATTGGGTATTAAAGCATAAGTTCGATCGCGCCACACATGATGCATGCCTTCCTTGTGTGGCGAGTGCGTCGTTGAATTGTCTCGAGCAGCATCGAAATATGATTACCGAAAAGTTGCTTGCCGATCTTCTTGCTGCTAAACTCAGAACTCTTTACGATCAGGTAATTATTTCTTCACCGTGATTGCAATGAGTAGATCGAAATCAAATATTTTAACTCACTGATACAAAAAAACCTCGAAATAATTGAAACATAGTAAATAAGTAATTCTCGCATTAAGGCAGCTGGCGATAGTGCCTTATCCGGGTCACATAAAACTAAAAAGATTATAATCTTTGGTCATGTTGCATTTGGTTTTTATTTTACGATTCGATGTGATTCCTTTAGAGAATTTAGTTATATTTTTGGTTCAGTTGACTCGTTTTTTTGAAAATCCATTGTGAAATATCCCTTATTATCTTGCTTATCCACCGCATAATGGAATTTAGCAATTGTAGCCGTTCCGATGCGATTCGGCATTTGAACCGAATCAAATTGCTGAGAAATTCTTTGCACATAAATCTGTTTTCATTCGTAGTTTTCATCCGAAATGCTTTCTGAACGAATTGTACATACAAAAAAAAATAGGAGGCTGGATGAAAGACTTGTGAAAATGATATGCTAAGCAGAGATGGTCGGATGGCGAAACAGTTGGGAGATGGTGGAGGAGGCATCGGGGGGAGCCAACAAACCTCCCGCATGAATCTCCTTTCAGATTGGAGGATTTTGGGGTAAAAGAATGGCAAACCCCGTCAAATGTAAAAATTGCTGAGATCATGTCCGTTTCAGTGTCGGCCAAAAGGACCGAAGCAGCTCTCTGATAACCTCATAACACATTCAAAGCAATTCAGTGCGGCTCTTTCCTATGTTTATTTTAACGCACCTAGTACAACAGGCTCCCAGAAAAGGTTATATTCGCAGGGCTGAATTCTAATATAGATATTATCTCAGAAATATGTTTATCACTTTCAGTACTTGATTCAATCTTTGCAATTAGCTAGCACGAGCAAATATTTTGCTGTAACCGTGAAAATTATTTCAAGGACAGAAATGGGAGTTACATAAATACTAGAGCGTTTCATTCCGAGTACATCCGCCCCCAGCCAAACGCACAATTGCTTACAATGTGCACATAATGTTACTGAAATCTGACTATTGAAGAAACGGGACCACTAAAATAGATGAAGCCATAGTACGTTCAGCATTTGGCTGTCAAAAACACATTTCCTATAGGGTCGGCATTTTCTAAAGAAGGCGTTTACCCGTTCTTGAAGATCTCTGAATTGCTTGCTGGAAATTTGCAAAAAATCGCGAAATGTGACATTTTCTGATCACACCAACCAAAAACAGGCCGAAAGTTTGTTATAAGGTGTGCAAATAAAAAAGACGTCATTGACGTCTTGAGATGGCGGATAGCCATTTGAAATCTAATTTATTCTTCAATTACTTTTCAACTTTTTTTCGAATGGAGAAAAACGGCATTTTGCCAGATTTCCTTCTACGATGCAACAGCACTTGGGTTTTACTAATGTTGTTTCGAACCAGATGACATCCTGCGCTTATTTCTTAAATGCATAGCGAGAATAGTTTCACCAGTGGTCATTATATTCTCCCACCACTACATTTCTTTTTCATCCGTCTCCCTATTTTTGAAGTGGGTTATTTCAATATTTTTTAAGAAGCCCCTCACGACGACTGTAGTTCCTTTTTCTCTGTTGTTTGCTTCCCGTACATACGGAGATGAAATTCCCATGTCACCAGTGACAGAAAATAGATAATCTGCTTTGCAAAGAACTTTGCCGTAAAAGTTTTGCAATTGAAATGTTGGTTCATTTTTGCTGATTTCGGCGACCTTCTTGCGTTGTTGATTTATTGCTGGCTTCCGAAAAGATTTCATCAGGAGCAGTGAACCTTTGCTCTCAGACTTTACCCTTAACGAACCATTACACTCCGAAGAGAACGCTCATTAAGCATTAATGAGCAGTCATTAACTTAAGAATTGCTGTGAATTCTTATTCTTTTGCTTCACTTGAAATTTGTCTTAAGAAGTGGTAATTTCATCGCAAAATTTTCTCATTATCAGTTGTTTTTGGCAGGCAGTGAACGTTTTCCAAACGATTCACAGTATGGATCACTTTTATGTTGACGTTGACCGGTGCCCTCGTTGCAACCGACAAAGGGAACAGGGCAAAGTGCGTGTTTACGCGAGTCCGTGCAAGTGAGTCCTTAACATTGCTCCTTCTTGTCGACTAATTATTTCAGCCTATACTTTCTGCGCTCACAATTAAAAATAAACATCTACCTTCTGACTATAGCTTACATTCTAAAATATGCATATATCTTCTGGGTACAGATTGCATACTAAAGTGATTTAGCTGATTCCAACCGTAAGGGGAAAAAAAATTTCCTATATATGAGGGCATAGCACAGTAGAATAATTGCAGCGATCATGATCATCCAAGATAGTAGTGCTTTGATGAATAAGCAGAGGTAGACGAAATGCTGCAGAAGTAAAAGGTTTTCTTTTTCAGGAAGCTTCTGGGTTGCGAACGTTGCATGAAAGATTACGGCTGTGAGATTGCAACTAAGGCGAGAGAGCATTTTCAAGCGTTTTACCAATGTAAACATGGATTAACCGCTCTTAACGACAACACACCTGATTGTCAGTGTCAGTTGCCTTCATTGGCGAATTACCTTTCGAAGGCGAACGCCAGCCCATCAGAAAACCCTCTTGCAAATGGTCCTCCTAGTTAACTGTTGTCTTCTCATTTGACCAAAAAGAAAAACGATAACCGGAGATCATTGAGATTTCGAGGGATTTTTGGCACGGTCCATAGAGCAGGGATATGGGAATCGTAGTGGCGATCATGCATTCATCGTTTCCTTTCCAAAATTGGCTTGTCTACTTTAAAACTTTATCTTATCACCGGTGATACATATATCACGTTTTTACTGTCACGTTCCTGTTTCAAAACCGTTCCCATTTCAAAGCATATGTGGTAAGTGAGATTCGGATCTCAACTCTGTCAAATGTTCAAAATGAATCGATAGCCTTTCCTCCACGCAGCAATCTTCATGCTGTACGTTATTCATCTCAACGAGCATATAGTGTGGTCGTGACGACGGGGTGCATAGATTCATGTGGTCATCCTTTCAGTCACTTCCAAACTCACATCATGCCACTTATTCGATACATAAAGAAATGTTTTTGGCATTCAAAAATGACCAATGCAAATTTGTCGAATAAAGCGACAGCCGCCCGTCTGACAGGAATAAACCGATTTCAGTGCTTTCCTTTTCTCAAATTATTGAATCTTGAGAGTGACACCGCTGCTGGATTTGTTTCAGTAGAGGATATTTTTTCACCGTAGATAGTTTTGGGATTGCACTAACGTATAAAGAGACCACAAGACCAACAAGGTATTTCCATGAAAGAATTTAGTGTTCATAATTTCTGATTCGACGGTGATCTCTCTTTGCTTTGCTTTAGTTTATTTATGCTTTTAAAAAATTCTTTGGTGCTAATTGTTTATACGCAAATGTTTAAATTCTCTCCTGGAATAGCCTTGCATACCAATATTTTGTATCACTTGCTCCAAAAATCTGCGCTTGAGATGTACATTATTTGAGTTGGCCTCATCCGGCTCAATAAATCCCCCCCCGGCCTTTGGAAGGTAGACTAACTACCTTCCTCTCTCTCCGTCCTCCTTCCAGTAATTTCGTCCCAGTTCTGTCATATAGGCGCGACAATGATTTGTTCTGACACATATATCTAAGAAATTTTTGATGAAAGGAAAACCCTACCCGCAAAGAAAGATTTTTCTTAATGAATCCTTCGCCCAAGAATTGTGGACCTTTTAGAAATCAGTGAAATCTAATAGGGGAATGGAAAATAAATAAATTGCTGTGAATAAGATGTGATGCATCTTGAATGGAGTTTACGAGATAACGATTAAAAAATTCACGACGCGAGAACTCGCATAGAATTCATCTTAATATTCAACGTTCATCTTAATGCTCAACGTTCCTTTTTTTTGAAACAAAAAACATTGAATGATTTAAAGGATATATTATATTAAATGTCGCTTATTTTAAACCATAAATAACTCGGTAAATCCTTATAAGTTTTCTGCTCTGGCACGTCAGAGATAATTACAATTCTTCACCTTACCAGAATTTTGAGGAAAAGGTGAATGCCCATCTCGTCTCTGATCCAGCTGGCTCATTGTCTTCTACCGGATCACCTGCATCCTCTCAATCAAGCGCCCCGTCCAGCACCCCTCGGGACAAGGCGGCGGAATAAGTCCCGATAGTCGTAAAAAGAACAAGGATTGATCGAAATGTCAGCATTCGATGGACAGGAGATGAGCCTAAGCCATAACCTTCACGTGACTGAACTGCAAGTAGGGACCGACCTAAAGACTATAGGAGCAGCTGGATCAAAGGGGCATTGGGTCAGGGCAAGTGGGAGTGGTATGAAAAGACATGTATTCGTAATGAGTACTGTGTTGACTTAAATAAATAAAAAAATAAATAAAACCCGACTATTCTGTGCTATATTGAGACTTTTTTACTTATAATGAGTGCTCAATTTAGCTGAATGGATGCAAGCAGGAAATGATGTATGTGCTTATGAAAATAAAGCGTTCTATTGTTGTTCTTGGACAGAACGCACCTTTGTATTGGCTCTATTTGTGTGAGTATTTGCAGTTTAGATCAGCAGTTCAATTGTCTCTTGTCTGCATCGCTGTTAGGGTTAATTAAATTGGCATATTTGATAAGATTCCATCCAGGCGGTGGCTCGTTTTGTGTCCTACCAACCAAAATTGCTATATCACCTCGGATCGCTTTCTGCTTAATAAACCCTTTCTGAACTTTTGAAGGGTAATCCCTGAACAACCCCTCCGCATTCTCCCTTCCTGTCACCTTCCCTTCAACAATGATATTCCACTTCTGTCAGAAAAGTTGGAAAGATGATCTGTTGTGTCACGTCAAAGGTAATTTACAGTTAATGCATTTATCAAAATTTTGAGGAAAAGGATAATCAAAGCATTTCTCAATAAACCCATTTCCCACATGTTTTGGAAGTTTTTTTGTGCCCGGATTGGTTCAGTTGAAAGTATCTTAGACTAATAGCGCACGCTTGCCTAAGGAGGCCAACTGGTGAACATGAGCGCCTTTACAGATTTATATTCGCGTTTATTGGAAACTTGCAATAACAGTGAGTTACTTTTTTTGCGATGCAACAATAAGAGTAAACAAACTGCAAAAGGTGCACCAACGAAGATATGTAACGGGCTTGTGCAGCTTTCCCATCGAGTTAACTAGTTCTATAATTCGCCAACGAATAGTAAAAAAATACAAAACACGGCATTGTATTTTCACTAGATCGACTGCCAATTGCAATATCTGAACAGTCTATTCCGACCGCTCACAAAATATAGTATGCAAATTCTAAGATAACAAATTTGCAACTGCAGTCCTCATCGACTAGAAACTCAACTGTATCGACTGCCAGACTTTTAGAAGGTATGATATTTTCGTACAAATACCGTCGCAATTTTTTGATAGGAGAATTTTCGCTCCTTTTCTATGTTTTTTTAAATGGTCTCACTTTCTCTTAATTTCTTAGAACCCCCAAACCTACAATCAACTTCCACTCGAGGAATTGGAGGATGGGGAGTGTCCATGTGTGATGTGAATATTTGTTGCCAACATGTCAAGCATTCGTTACAATAATAAGAATGTGTCCATAAGATTATAATCTTGTCCTCTTGAATAATAAGGTTGCTCTTTACGTTATTGGCATTCGGCGCGTATTATACTTCAAGCGATAAGAGTTTATTTGCTGAGCCAGCAATTCAGTACAAATAACAAATCCTGTGTCCACAGGTTGTGCGACAGCAAGACGGCTGCACGTTACTCTCACGTCCCAAACAATCCGAATCTGTGCGACATGCATCCTTATGTTCGAAGAAACAATTAAGCCCAGCGTTTGCTTTCGCCGGACAAGCTGGAGTACCGATTACTCCTAAACAGAGTTATTACTATCTTCAGCGTTTGCTATCGTCAACAGTCGCTTTAAAGCTTTGAAATTTCAAGCTCAAAATTATGTACTTAATTTCGCATTGCCCATCGCAGATTTTCATAGGAGAGCATGATTTGCAGCTATACCAAGGAACGAAAATCTTTTTACAAACGCGATTGAAAATAAAGACCATACCCGATGCTTCACAGGTTGCTTGACAACTTGTAAGGGACTGAAAGTTGTTAGAGTTGCCGCCGCATCCTGAGTACTGGAACGTGTTGCACTTCCCGCTTGCAGAATCGTAGTAAAAACGAGTCGACGGTGCATTACACGAGCCGACCACTAACGGCAAAATGCATATCGATGTGCCTTCAACACAGTTTTTTGAAAAGAAATCTCCCACTTCTAGGGAATTATTTCTTTGAGTTTAACTCTAGCTTTATTTTGATATCACTTAACAGAAGAAGCCAGTGTAATGCAAAGGGATCGTGAATGAATTGGAGGCAGGATGGAGAGTTAAATTCTCCCACTTTGCCCTTCCTTTATTTTAGCTGCCAGGATCTCTTCTACCATTCAAACAAAAACGCTGCTTCATAGAATAGTTTTGAAGGAATCAATAGAACACTTCTATGTAGTTGTCCGATCACAGCCTTTGATGTTTTACTCAAATCGATCAGACCTATTCACATTGACAAGAGGGAAGTAGCAAATTTGTGTTTAATAGCGCATTTCTTTTCCACAACCAC
Source organism: Ascaris suum (assembly GCA_013433145.1). Taxonomy (NCBI): domain Eukaryota; kingdom Metazoa; phylum Nematoda; class Chromadorea; order Rhabditida; family Ascarididae; genus Ascaris; species Ascaris suum. The sequence goes on from CM024174.1 coordinate 9,615,380, forward strand.
GTAGATTTGTGTAAGGCTTATGTGCAACCTGAATTTACATCACGTGAAAAATTCCATCGAAAAGCAAATAGATATGAGAGGTAGAGCGTCGAAATATTTATTGGGCAGGTAATGGCCTCAAGATCCCACATCATTAGCGTAAAAATGCCCTACAAAGAGCGTCCAGGTGCACATGAAAAATATGAGCATACTTACTGCTTACGCCAACAGGGTCGCGGCAAATTCTAGCAGCCGAATTGGTGGTCGGATTTGGTTCAACGCAACATTTTTGAACTCCCGGACACCCACTATCCAGCCAGCATCCGACGGCCGTATCCTTCGGCACCGAAATGCCAGGTGGCGTTGGACAGCTTCCCGCTTTTGCGTTTATATCGGACGCCGGAACTCCTTCAAAAAGCTTCTTGGAATTATTAGTTAGAAAATGAACTCTCAACAGGAAAAGAAAAGCTTGCGTATAGTAGCCGAATTGCAACGTCGAATGATCGCCGTCTGACTTTTTCATTAGTTTATATTTATACGCTGGAATATTTCCCTTCCTTACCTGCTAAAACAGAGAAATTTTTTTTGTTGACGTTCATTTTGTATTTTCTACAAAAGATGCATGAAAACAATAGAAAGTTAGGAAAGCATTGCACCTCTCCTCAGGTATGCGTGTGCTGGTTAATTCTTGCATTCTGTCTGCTCGAAGGTTTCATTTCACTAAACCTAAAAGCTGCTATGATGGAATTTGATGAGTATAACCTAACAAAGGAGTGAGCCCTGCAAAGTGGTTCCTTCCCGATGAACATCTCTTGTATGCAGCTAACAGCATACTAAGATTTCTTGATCAAATTCTGTTCTCTGCAGAATATATTATAAGTCTGACTGCATAGCTGAAGAGTGCCACCGCTCGCTCGCGCAAAAAACATATAAATAAGCGGGTTTTTTTAATTTTTAAAGCGTAAGTAATAATTCAACTTGATAGGTGTGAGTCGCAAAAAGCACAGTTTATGTCAACGTTTTCACTAGCCGCTTGTGAGCAAGTCTCTTAGTTGTTATATTATGAGGTCACATTTCATTTGACAGAGCAATGATGGGAAGATATGAACAGCGTTGGCACGAGCATAAAATTTAGTGCAAATGGTTTCTTTCTTGACAACTTTTTGCGGTTAGATGAAAGATCGCCTCATTCGAAATGACAAAGAACACAAATGCAAAAGAATGTGAGAAAGCAGCACTAAAAAATAACGCTGAAGAGAGCAAAGTGGATTGCTATGTGAGTAAACATGTCAACAATTGGCTATTTGATTTTTCGGTATGTAATTGAAGAGAGAAGTGGAGAAGCACCTCGAGAGGTGCTCATAAAAACAATGTCCATCAAACTCGACCATTTCATAAATTTTGATTTAGGAACCCCATAAAACTGCAATTTCTCTGTTGAAATTTTTCTGCGAAATTTTCAATCATTTTTTCTCACGAATGAAGGAGCTATTTAAAAACCTCAAGCTGCTTACATAGAATAATTTTTTTATTCGTTCTCGAGAGTAATTCCACCCCTGCCTGGTTTTCCTCGCAAAATTCATGACGATACCTCATTGTTAGAATAGAACAGAATTTGCGAAATTTAACACCAAATACTGAAAGATTGACAGAGAATGTGTACCTCTTGTGACTGCTTGACAGCATTTCTTTCCGTTTGTTTGCAGACACGCCTGCCCACTTCGCGGACATGTCACCGAATCATGCGTGCACTGCACTAGTTCAGCTGAGCTGCAAACTCTGACAATATATATTGCTTTTGCTATGCACTACTTTCGAATGCGAAAATTGCCTTTGCGAAGAAAAAACCTATTGGAATAAAATTAAAGAGCGCCTCATTTTAGTAAAAAGTAGATTTAACTTCTCTATTTACTCTATCCTAACTTCTAGTACATCTTTGCTGCAATGATGTTAAATTCTAACGTTTCACTTCTATTATTGCAGCTTTTTTTTTCACATTCCACTTATCCGTTTCTCTTATGTACCTTGCTGTTCTAGTTACTATTGTGCAAATCTCTGACAACGGCCCGCTTATGACCGATCTGTTCAGGCCAATGATTAACGCCTAAAACAGGGACGTGTCTAGTGCTCTCATTCTTCGGCTTATCATCTTATTGCTTCATGTTGAACATCCGTTGTTTTTGCCTAGAGACATCCGTTTATCACATATCTTTCATTATGAACACTTTATATGTTTGATTTTTAATTTTTTCAAGCAATCTTTTTTAGTGAATGTAATAAAAGATTCTAAAATATGTCGAACAATAGCGAACACAGGAATAAAGTCGATGAATTCTGAAGTGATAAATTTTCTATTCAATATGCGTTGTTTATCGTCTTTTTTTAAAGTTTCGGCCTCATACTTTTCACGTCTCTCTTTCAAAAATTGAAAACAGCGAATTATTTCCACCCAAAACGAAATGATTTGATTTTCGTTAGACTGAAAGTGAGTCTGGAAAACTATTGTGAAGAATTATTTCCATAATTTTCGATGGTATTTCGATAGCAGTTCGATTAATGTTTAAATGAACTGATTGAAACCAGTAGACAAAGATCTACGCTAAGTTTGCCACGAAGATGAAGCTGATTATAAATATACGAGAGTGTTTAGCTGGCAAGTGAATAAGCGATCAACTGTGCGAAATCTAATTAAATATGCAAATAAAGAAAGGAGAAAACTTTGCAATTGTCTTTGAGTGCAAATCAAAGCGAGAGAAGTGAGAGCATTTGAAGTGCTACCAAGAGGAAATAAACAACCTAGAACACGTCGAAAGTAATAACGGTTTGGTAGTTGGCTTGCTAGTCGTTTCTTCTATTGTGTCTATGCATTCTGGATGCTCAGTAAGTTCACCGATGAGACTCCAATATTCGCATATATCCATTTCTCCCATTTGAAATAGTCCAACACACTCGACGGCAGCTAACACCTGAATTTAGGAGTCAATCCAATAGAGGAGCGTTAGAACAGCTATCAACTAAACAGGCACATATTTCTAACTCCGTAACAACTGTGAAGTATAAAATGAATATTTTTGCCGTTTGTCACATGACGTTTGATAGAAATGCAATAAATGCACTACAATGGAATGTTTTTATCAACATGTGCATTATCCCCCAAACAGCAGCTTTTAAGCAATGGCATTAACGTTTCAAGCTGCAGACATTCCTCCACGCGTTTCAGTGAGTTTCATTGATATGTGGTTAATTTTCAAGGATGGCAATATCTTTAGAAGGTAATATGGCAGTTTAATGACCAAAAATTTGTACTCAGCAACTTTCGTATACCCTAAAAGGCAGCAAAAATTGCACCAAAGCAAGATTTTGAAACTGAAAACTGAGAATAAACAGCAAAAGAACGCGCAAGAAATTGTGGACTGATAATGGATGGAAATATCCCTTAAGCAAATACTCAAATGCTGAAGGATTATTCGATGAAGATATTGCATAAAGTATGTAATAATTTGCGAGCATTTAACCAGACAATCTACCGAACCTCTAAAACTCAAACGAAACCTGAAGGTGAGCCTATCCTCGTGAATTAGCTAAAGCAAAATCCAGCCCAAAATACTCTCAAGTAATAAGGACAGATCTCTTCAAAGCATGTCACACAGAAAAGCACTTTTAGCAAACCGACCATACACCACTATGAACAAAAACCTTCCGAGCCCATCACCGAATTCAGTGAAATTCTTTTCCACTACTTACACATCACAAAGACTACATCCCGAATCCATCGAATAGAATACCATTATTAGAAAGCCAATGGCTGGCCGGTTTGGCAGAATCCCTCTAGCTTCTCTAACCCCTCTCACTTATAGCAAAAATCTCATGGAAAATTAATGGGCGTTTTCGCTAAAAATTCTATAAAAGAACACATAATGTGCACGTATTCGTAGTCAGCTCGTCGTGCTCTATCGTTTGATACAAAAATCACGGGAATTTGCAGTAAAAATTATTTTCCCAGGACTCCCCTGTAAGATCGAAAAATCGCGATTTTTGGTGCATCGTATTACGGCTTTTATTTATCGCATCGGCTCAATCTTAGACATTGTTGTGGAGATCTTGATGAACTCATTGCAAATTATGAGACCGATTACGCCCATTTTCAATGCATGCTGGATATGAGGACTCAAAATAACGCAAAACTCGAGATTTCGGAAATGTCGGAAATCTGGAACCCGATTCTAGAGTTTGCGGCCGATTTAAGCCTCCTAAATATCGTTTTATAAAGCATTCAAAGATTTATTCCACATTCAATCGGTGTATTCGTTCGCGAGCAATGACGCTAAATATTAATTGTAATATATTTGTGTAGATAATACTACAACAATATTACATTATAGTGCGTTTTTATTCAGTACTATAATATCATAAAATACTATACATAATACTATAGACATGTATTCAAAACAATACTCCAACAAATGCCTAGGTCTTTCTATAGATAGTACGTAACGAATGCCTCAAATTAAGTCTCTAATCGCCTCATCTTCAAAAAAAAAAGTTGGTAACTTATTTTGCGCAAAGTTCTTCAAAAAAAATGGCTGCTGTTTTAGCGAAGAATAATTTCCGAAGCATTTGAAAGTAGTCTATAGGCAAAAAAGAATGTCACACCCACGCAGCATATACACATTTCCCTAGTTGTATGCAAATTAGGCTTAAGTAATAGGTGGCTTAAAAACTACACCACGAAGCATCGTTGTTCACTGTTCCGATGGATCGCATCGAATCATCCCTTTGTTAATATCACGGAAAGCTCAATGCAAAAATCTAAACCGCCTCTTTGTAATCGCTTGCAATACATGTATCCTTTATTCGTTGATTTCTTAGTCCTACCACTATTCCACTCAAACGAGGACAACGATATCTCTAAAAGGTTATGAAATCGTACATTTTTCTACATGCTTACCGCTTATAAAGCACTAAATATATTATCAGTCTACTATTTTTATCGTTGATATTTGACATTCGCCTATTAAACGATTTTAATATTATCGGTTTCTTATCGCTTTCAGAAGTGTACATTAGAAAACTAACACATAACATTGCAATTTATTTTCTCAAATTGATGTTTTATCAATGGAGTAAATGAACGTGAATGCTATATTTTGAAGCTTTTGCTGAGAATTCATCATATTATGCAAAAGTTTAGATTTTTATTGGAAATTTGCATAAAACGTATCATTGTCGATGTGCAGACGGCGCATTCTAATAATCAATCCCTGCAAATCTATAAATGCAAATCCTCAAAGTAGTTTCATTAGTTTCTATGATATTTTTTAATAAAGGAAGTTTAATGATTATGATTTCATAAGTTCGACTATAAATTCTTGAGAAAATTCACTCAAAAAATAAGTAATGCACCTATTTTTCGTCTCTAAGCAAGGATCGATTAGCCGCAACTAAGCAAAAGGTTTGTTTCTAAATGTGAATAGCAATGAGCCGGTATTGGCAATCTGCAAATTTATTTACTTATACCTACACTACTACAACAACAAAGTTTTCAGTATTATTTGCTGAAATCCTGTCATGAAAGTTTTCAGTGAGTGAAAGGAAGCGTAGCTCATAAATTAGCCCGCAGTTCAAAATCTTTAAGTTCACCGAATAGATTATTTCAACCTGACATGCTGAATTCTTAAATCCGACAGAATCTTTAAGCAGTAGAGTAAACTTTGGTATAAAAGTTATTAAAATGACAGCAAACTGGCATGGTCACCACGAACTACGTATACGAATATCTTCCATCTTTCAGTTGGCAATTTGTATGCTGGCACTCTCAAAAGTTGCTTCGTGTCATCAACAGCTACAAATGAAATGAAATGAGCCATCAAGTCAAATCGAAGAGAATATCGAAGCAAATGCGCTTAATCAACTTACCGTCATCGAGAACGCGGCGGTGGGAAGCAGCATGTCGTTCGTTTTAATGAGCTCCAGTAGATAAGTGCTCCTACTCTCCCTCTCAATCCTAGCCGTCTTTTAAGCATCTAATCCTAAGACTCCACCCTCTCTGAAACAAAGGGACGCCTTCTAGAGGTTCGAGGTGTTTTGCAGCGGCGCTCAGTAAAAGGTGATAAACAAATAAACAATCGACGACGCTTGAAGCCCTTCAATGTGGGCCGTTTAGTGTTCAACAAATTTAGATTCACTAAGTAAACAAGAGACACGATTGAAGTCAACTAATTTCGTGCATTACTTCTTCGAGAAGTCGCCATTCACAACGTTTTTCCCAATGAAGGATATAGCAGAGATTGATTAAACAACGGCGAGACGTTGTTTTCTTCAGCAGTTCTCACGTTTCGTTCCTCTTTTATTCCTATGCGAAATTTATTTCAATCGTCGAAGAAGCAGCAGGGATCAGTGTCACCCATTTTTATATTCTTAGCATCATTTTGTGTGGCAACGAATTTATGTTGCAGCTTCAAGTGCTACTAGCTCTCTCAACGTTGCAAAAACATTACCAACAAATATTATTTGAACTTATATTGAATTTTATACAGAAACTACACGTAAAGGTACTTATAACATCTTTTAAAATATTTGCCCGTGAATACTCACAACTTATATGAAAGAAAAAATGGTCATTGCCACTTTAAATCCTCCGATTTCCTCACAGCGAGTATTTTAAATTCATCTCTATTGGCCGTTATTAGCAAATCAGATCCAAGAGACACGACAGCATGGAACCTCGCAAAACATCTCAGTGTTTAGCAAATATTTCAGTGTGCAGCCGCATAGAACCAGTGAATTTGAAAGGGGCGTAGCATTTGATCAGATCGTCAATCTTGAAAGTAGTTAATTTCTTCATTAGCAATGATTAATTAGTTGTGAGTGCAGAAATGCAAATTGTACCAATCTTTATGATACGTTCTATTCATCACCTCTATGTGCTTTCTGCAAACTCTTGGCAAAGCGCATTATGAAAGTATGGAAGTTCTAGGTGCGATATTCCTGAATCTGCAAACGTATCTGCTCGCTTGTTTGGAAATTTCGTCTCTCGAAACATACAAGAGAGGCACTGAAATTCTATAGGTGCAGCCGCCACACTTGGAAGATCTCCTAAAATATCCTACGATCGCTTGTTTATATACCATACTTCATAGACCGATCGGTGGTTCTTTACACAGGTTATTTCTTCACGTGCATATATGAGGTAGACCAGTCGGCTACAAATCAAATCAGGATAGTGTGCCGTACAAGGCAAATTAAATCAGGAACATACAGGCAGACTAATAAACATGGTTCATGAGGCTAGCCTAAGGCAATAGAAAAGGAGTTGAAGTGCTCTTACATTCATTCCACCTTCTAGACTGGTCGTAGGGCCAAGTTGGCCTTTGTGGCCGTTGGGTTGCATGACCAGCGTAGCATTCGCCTATGGGATCGTTGAAGCTTTGTCACCTCGTGTTAAACTGTCCGCCCCTTATACCAGGGTTGCCTCGCAGTTCACTAGATCGCAGCTTGATAGAGGGCGTAGATCTTCAAGGAGACATGAACGACTAAATCAGAAAGGGACGGAATCCTCTGACCGTGGGGCGTTTGTAAATTCTGTCCGGTGGCACATATGTGCGTGCATGCATGCGATTTATACGTGCAGTGTGCATGTGTAGCAACTGTCCCGACCACCGTGTTTATTGGCCTATCAAGACCAGTGAAAGCACGCTAGTACATCCCGAAGTCTAAATGCCTGGCATCTTTAGCTTTTGGGGACCAAAGTGCATCTCCTTAATTCATAGCCTAAGCCATTTGCAGCGTTTTATTAGTTGCATGAAATGCTTTCATTTTTTTAAAACTACTGGGTAACAATGCTCGATACTCGTGACAACCTTATATCTCACTACTTGATCGAGATAAAGAATATTTACTCTGGAAATCCCGCCGGCAGGTCCTGTGTCCTGGCATGCGCTAAGCGGGTTACGTTCTGTCCCACGACCGGGATGAAAGGAAGACAGAATTTTCTTTGGAGGACTTAAGCAAACTGACCGGTCGTTGAAGAAATGCATGGTGCGCATGCTGTATCGTAAACATGCTGAAATGTGGGAAAATCCCCACGATCCAATCGCCGTAACGTAATTTATCATATGATCCACCACTACGACTTAAAACAATAGACAATCAGAGAAATGTCTCGATAAACACTTTAAATAGCTCGAACACCAAAGGAACACAAATCAAAAATGGCTCACGGCGTAATCAAATGCAGTCCAAGAAAGAGCCCCTCTCGCACCATTCAGGTAGGAATACCTTTTGAAAGCATAGCAGTAAGGTTTATGTAACTCACCAGATCGCTAGATACGTTACTACCGAAGTGGACAATTTTCTTCCATTTTTCAAATCGAATGAGACGAATCCTTCAAAAGTTTGCGGCCGCTGTCGATGTCAATGCCATGAGCTCAGCGTTCACCCGATATGAGAATTATCGACGAACAAAATAGAGCAAAAGCTGAGAAACTCAATGACACAATTATTCTGAGAAGTCACGAGTGGATGATGTTCCTCGAAATCCCATAAAAAACAATACCGCATATCCAGTTTTATATTCATTACGTCTGAAGGTACACAAAATATTGTGGCACTATACAGGAAAAAATATTTTATTCCTATTATAAATATTTTAAAAACCCGTTGAAAACAACGTTGCTGATCATTAACGAAAAAGATTTAGCTCAAAATCTTTAAAAAATGGACTGAATAACCAACTTTAATAAAAAGATAAAGAAAAGAATATCAATGCTGGAAAATTCATTAAGAAATTATTGTATATGTTTGAAATAGAACAGTTAAACGATCGCTCCTTATTGAAGAAAACATTTTATCCAATACAGAAGAGGCCGCAAACATCTAATTAATATAATGATTGCATCAAGAAAGTTTTTAAATTTGAAATAGATGTCAGAAATTATCTTAGAATATTCGGTTTTACTTGCCACAATAAACGCTGAGGAAACTACCTTCTCGAATAGCATACTGACCGGATTTGTTATATATATTGTGAGGTATTAGTGGGGAAAATGTGTTCTCAAAAAAAAAGAGGTTATATAATGATAGGGAAATATATAGCCATTTGAGATGGTGCCTCTAAGTGGTCGTTGAAAAGTTAACTGATGAAACAAATGCTTTGCTTTAAGAAGTTTCGAAAATTTTCTTCAAGACTCCTTCTGATTTCAATCGAACAATAAAGAAAGGTGAACACAGATCGAATGACACAACTGAGCAAATTCAAAGAAAAGACCCCGCTAGCAACTGCCGTCTTCAGTAACTTCAAAGAAGTCGATGCGGTGGGCGCTTTTGCAATTCGACATGGATAACAATGCATACATATTTTAAGCGAATCGATTGTTCTTGAAATTCTACGCCAGAGCCGTTTTCTGCACCCCAACAATCAAGAGACACTACCTTGCAGGTCATAAAGCGCTACAAACTTTCAAGGTAACCTCAAGGTGTGTAATCCCTTAGAAGTTGACGACGAATTCGAAAGCTGACATGAGGGATCAGCTTAGAATATAGAGGATAACCAACAAATTTCGTGACTCTGACTTTGATGGTCTCCGGGCCGAAATTTTCGGAAAGACAGACATACACAAATACAGGCAGCTATCACCTCGCACTTTGCGTTTTTCAAGCGTGATTATCAGTTTGCGAAGGTGCTTAAAGACCAGCTAAAAATAAAACAAAAGTTTCGCCTAAAACGGCATGTCTTTGTTTGGGTGAAGACTTAAACCATCTACCGAACCCATTTTTTAATTTTTTGGAAAATAAGCGCAAAATGGTTGCACCATCCCATCATCGTATCTTCTCTTTTAACCACAATCTGCTTTGTTGGACGATTACCTGATCGAAGAGAATGCTCGAGGTGTAGAGATGAGTCCTAAGGAGAGAAGATTCAACAACAACCACTTTTGAATGATTATCCTTGCAGCGCCCATAGTGAACCAAAGTCCAATCCATCAATCAATCAATAAAAACTAATAGTTCACAGTGCGATATTCATCCAATATACGACGACACTGCGTTATTTGGGTGGATTATAGTAGGTGTTCGGCACAAATGGCATCTTTGTGACGGTGACCTTCGATTGCCTGCCACCGAAATCGACCATCAGCTCCTTTCCCACCTTCGAATCTTGCTTATCCACATATGCCATACCGATATTCTTCTTCAGATTGGGTGATGGACATCCCGATGTCACAAAACCGACCACCGCCTTACTGATCGGATCGATTATCGGTAAATGACCTCAAAGCAAATCCATGCAGAGACCAAGAAATACTTCCGGTACATCAGTAAGCGATAAGCCTAAAAACTTTACACCCGCTATTGCAAACACATTCACTTTTTACACCCGACATACATTATGGGCGAAATCTCATTATGCTAATATTTGAATAAACGCCAACATGGCAAGTGCTAACACACTAAAATAATCAACGACTGAACAGCAAATTACGACAACAATATGAACCTCTTTTACTCGATGACAACAAACAATACATCGGAAAGATTTTTTGGAAGTAAATGACCAAAACAATTTTTAAAATTAACCTACCGATGGTATCACTGCTTTAGCTGATACTTTCATAGAATGATCCACTTACTACTTCGTAAATACGCTCTTCTACTATCATATGCTCCCACTAAACGTTAATCGCTTTTTCATTTTCGCATTTTTAAGACATTTGATTAGTTATAAGGAGCTCTTCAACCTAGCTGAACATCATCGATGTGCTTTTCTAGCCGTTACAGTAAAAAATAAAGAAGCACTCACTTCGGGGAGCTCTCCCCTTATCGGACAATAAACCAACTCTTCTTTTTGGCCAATTTTTTTTCTCCAACTGAGAAACAATTACTTCTGCACCAGGAAAATCCTTCGTCTGACGACGTCGCTTCGCTAAAAAATATTATCACTTCGTTGCTCAGTGTTTTCAAAGAAAAAAGAATAAATTCAAAGCGGAACAGAATGAAGAAAAAAAGCGAAACGAACAGATTGGACTTCTTTCGTAGCAAAATTAGAAGACCGATTGCTTTTGAAAAAAATTCTTGTTACTCACCAAATTTGTTTTTTCTCCACAATAGTGGTGAAAAGGAATTTCAAAAATTGGTGCGAACTTTTATCTTATAACTGCCATGGATCTGACGTTATTTACAAATTCAATTAGCTAGAAGGAACCTTCGAATTTCCCTCATAGCTTCTTGAAATAAACAACACTGCTCTAACATAGATTATGATACCTACCTACACGCTAAAAACTTCAACGAAAAGCTATGATATTAAAGCAAATTGCCTGTCCTCTTTTGTGAGAGCACACTAAACGAACAACAACAAAAGGACGACTGAATATATAAAAAATCAGAATTAAATCTCTTGCTCAATATATGCCACTTGGTCATGAAAGTCATCAACTGAACCTTCCCATAACAACTCCCTTATCTTCAGTCTTTCGAAGTGTTGTCATATGCTAATTTGCTTCGATTTATCAGCAACATATGACACCTTCGCCCAGGATATCCGCATTACATTACTGCAATGTGTGCTATGTTTGCAATTCTAGCAACTTTTATCTTCCACTAATCCAACACTAAACATCAGTTTAATTGCAAAATCATAAAGCTCTCAATAGCAGTCAGTATTCGAGCAAAGACGCTATAGTTACTGCCGATCGTACTACAGCATTTGGTTGGCCAATACTTCAAAATATGAGAGCATTATCTCCATATACTTGAGCTATACAACAGATGTTATATCCGCTAATTCGGATCACGGATCTTTGGTAAAATACTCTGCAGCATTTAAATAAAGTGTCAAGCTCAGGTTGCGGTTTCCATCGAATGCAATACTATGTCCAGCATTATGTAACAATCGTAATGACTAGCATATTTCATTTCTATTCGATACGATGAATATTCTTCAAACCAAAGCGATATGGCCATACTCACCTACAACGAATGCAAGTCCAGCTTCAACTGGTGTGGTATTTTCGTCGATATCGTTGCCGTAAAGACATAAACCGGCCTCAAGACGAAGGGCATCTCTCGCACCTAATCCAGCCATACGCACTTTTTCCTTCGTTGAGCGTAGCAAATTCTCCACCAATTCGGCGGCATATCTTGGTTCTACCGAGATCTGAAGTCTCTTATTTACTCACCGATGCAACTGAGTGCAAATGTAAAATGTTTCGGTCGATTAATCGCAATATTTACTGCTTTGCTGGGCTCACTGCACCATGCACAAATATTCCTTGATAACTTTCAACTACTTTCAGCGATGGACTTCCAATCGCTTCCATACTGAGGTTTTCAAAAAGATTTACTTCATCACTTATGCATTCAGGTAAGTGATAGTGAAAAAATTCAATTACTGGTACCTGTTCTCGACACCAAGCAACATGTGACACATGCGGTGAGGAGACAAAGCCAATTAATCAGGAGGAAAATATAACGTTTAATCAAATGATGCACCTTTCCGACATTATTTTTGATAATTGTGAGACGTCTAACATGGAATCATTTCCCTTCGACGAATAGTTTTGAATGCTTGAATAATTTGCTTTATTTATGTCAAAGGAATCGCCCTACTGGTTGGAAAGATCCGAGTGAGACGAAAAAATAAAGAATTTGTTATCAAAATTCTAAGCAAAACAGATGTTTCTCTACCTCGACGCCATCTTCGCCAGTATATCCACATCTCGTAACGCGACAGTCACGAATTCCAAAAACTGTGCCGACGGTTGAATGCATGAAATAGAGTTTGCTTAAATCGAAATCCGTCTCTCCTTGTAACAACTTTGCCATTCCTGGACCTAAAAAACAAATAAAATCATCCGTTAAAATAATATCTGCAAGTTGGTAGATGAATGTGAAGAAACATTTAGAACACAACAAGGTTCAAAGACCTCAAAAATTTTAAAAACGTAACACGGAAAAGTTTGGGAAAATTAAAAAACCTATAGCGCTTAAGTTATGTGAATCATCTTCAAAAATTGCGACAAAATTCGAAACGAACTAGAAGATTCCACTGAAAACGAGGGAATACATCGCTTAAACGTTATTAGCCCATTTGCATCCACTCGTCAAATTCAGTGCTGATTGACTGGCGTTCTGAACTTTTTTTGCCACACCAAAAGAAAAAAACACATTAGGTGTCTTGCTTCGAATTTACCGAAGTCGAATCGTTTTAATAGCATGCTTTTAGCAGGCAAACTGTTTCGATGTATCCAATTCGAAATGATAGGCCTAATAATACGAGCGATCTTTCTGGGCGACAATGTTCTCACTCGTAAATTCGGGAACTCTGTCAGTTCTATAGCCATTTTTGAGCACTTTTTCAGCATCAAATCCTAAAACAGAGGCAGAATAAGACGAAGCGATTGGATAATACAGCCAGACGTTCATGGTCGATAAAGGCGAAGGCAGGATAATTATAAAAAGGCAAACCTTGGACCGCAACTAAACCGCGTCCCTCCAACGGTTTCACCTCAACATCCTTCCCCTTCTTTCGCCACTCTTCCGACTTCTCCTTTAAGCAGAAAAAGCACTTAAAATAACCAAAATAATGAAAATATAACCACAACGACGACAGTTTCTATTTGCCGTGAATTCTGCTGAAATGCTAGCATTCAGGACCAACAACTTCAAAATCCCTGCAAGAGATTTTATTCGACGTTTAGACTCAACATAACATAGCGGAAATCAAACGGATAAAACATGCTCGATCCTAGAATTGCATATATATCAGCTTCAAGTTTTTGTTGTAACGTTTCAAAATTCGACTGCAGGCCGAGAGTTCTAGATTGGACAAAGCTGGGAAACGCTAATGGTGCGGATCGGAAACACTCTGTATTTTGTTCTCATCACAAGAAATAGAAAAACATGAAAATTTTTTAAAAAACAACGAAGAAATGGCCCATCTGTTCGGAGCAATCAAACAATTTTCCCATTGTCTTGCAAAGTTATAAACTTCTTTGAGGTGGCAACCCCTGCTGCAGATGAACTGCATTCAAAGTAACCAAAACTGACCAGTAAATAGGGCAGGTCCTTATCGATACAACCCGCATTTGTGACCATATAGATGTAACCGAGATCGGTCTTTGTCACAATAAGGTCGTCCTTGATTCCACCCCTCTCATTCGTGAACACTGATAACGTTCCTTGGTTGTCTTGTAGTCCTTGCACATCCGCCGTTGTTAATGATTCAATAAATTCCACTCTGAAAGTTAGCCGGCAAAACTGCAATAGGATATCGCAAACATGTTTTCAGTTGAGCAAATCTAAACACCAACCTACCACCAAAATCAACAGTTTTCTTCATTTTTTGATAGCGCGGTAAAAAACTCAGGTAACTGCATGCTCTTGCAACCTGCTAGGTATGCTCACTGAAAAGGCTCTCGTGCTGCAAAACCACTCTCGGGAATTATGTAGTGGGGTGAATTACGTTTACTGGCATGAATTACACCTTCCCTTACCAAACACTGCGATATCATCTGAAGTGCTGCGAAATAAGACCTAAGGAAGGATAATACTGTGAAAGTTCATTCAGCTGCAGCCACTCTCCAATATCGGTGTTATAAACTTATAACGAATGCAAACAACTGTCGCAAACAAACGAGGGTCCACAAGCAAGTGCTACATTTGCACTGAGGAGACTGATCAGTCGTAACGGATTGAACTGATAAATGTTTATGAAAATTCCACATAGATAAAACGAAAGCGATCCAAATATAGTAATAGGCAGATATATACATCAATGGAATATAATTAAATATAATTACTATACAGCAAATGCGCAATTATGAGGCGAATGATTTCAGTAGTATAAATGGGCAAAAACTTTAGCTTTTGGCTTCAATAACGACTATTTTATAACTTACCGATCTTTTCCAGTAATATGTGTCTGAAGCATATGTGACACATCAAAAACGCTCACATGTTTCCTGCAAACAAAACATTTAACTAATTTACTTTAATGTTGTTGAAGTTGTAAGTTATGACAAAAAAATAAATTTGATGCTGCAGTTATTTTTTTTCTTTTTTTTCTCAAATATTGAAATAAATCTCCCGCAGGAGTTTTTGAAAATTCAATTGTTTTTGTACAAATGAAAATAATCTAGTGGTGTTTAAATCCATTAGGAGTTTATTAACAAATTAAAATGGATATTCGATAGAACAATTCATATGAGCATAGATATTGCAAAAACAATCAAGCCATATACGTTTTACTCACTCCAAGAAGATGCTCGGTGAGAGTGCAAAAATAATGCGACTCCAGAACGGATTACCACATCGAATGCACGCTCGTATTTTTCTACATTGCAAGCAGTACTGCATAAATGAACATCCACACAAACACATTTCTTGATGTGCATCATGCACATATAAATGCATACGTGCATATGCATATACAAAAATTTGCATACTGAATACCTTGAAAGTAGTGCTAAAATTTGAAATAAAAAAATAGAACGGCAATAGAAGAATGAACGCTCAAAGCGTGACGATTAGGAGAGTTTGGAACGAGGGACCAAAGTTAAAGTACGAAGGGATTTGAAGTATAATGAGAAGTGAGTATTAATTCAACCATATCAATTCAGCCATCTAGTAAATAGTGACTTCTCTTAATAATTAGAGATGCGAATCATGAATTTTTGCATTCATGAAAATCAGTCAACAGTCGGCTACGACAGAAGCGACAACGAAAATTAAAGAAAACAATTCTTGCTTGTTGATTGATAGGCTAATAAAGACTGACAGAATCGAACTATTTGCAAGCGTGGCTGTTAAAGCCCCGATGATAAAAGGTTTAAAATGTAACGCATTTAGGTTATAATTTTTGGCTTGCAAAATGGTCATGTGATGAGGAGGAAAGATCACAAACACTGAAGGGTCATAACCTTCAAAGGTCATAACCGTTGACCTATCAAATAATACCGAAAAAGGGAGGATTTTAAATGACAGGACTTTCTCGGATGAGGAAGGATCATGCTAACAATTTTCGTTTCTCAAGGTTTCCTTAAAGCTTGTGGGAAAACGCACAAACGCCAAATATGTACACACCAGCATGGGGAAAACATACGAGCAGCACGTGGCGTTTTATAACACAATGGAAAAACGTATAAGATGCGTTGATGGCTGCAAACAGAGCGCAGGAAGCCAATAAGCACCCAAAGTTCCAAAAAACCATATAAGTAGGAAAGGAATTAGATAGTGAAAAACCGCCAAATGGGACTCGTCAAACATATCTAAACAGAACGGTAAACAACTTTACTCTGAGAGCAGGAGTACTTAACTAAATGCGATTGAGTGACCGACTATGCGAGCATAAATGAAATATGTAAATGAGGAGACAAACCCATTCACGACCAACATCGATTGTTTTTCCGGCTTTCTGGGCATATGCAAAGGATAGATTAGTAAAAACGTGGAAACAGAAGTACGACGAAAGAGAGCTTGAAAAATGGATGTCGAGAGTGCTAAGATTCACGACGAAAAGGAACACGTAAGAACCTTGTATGAACGGTTGAATCAGCAATTGTGTGATCGCCATATTGCACAGGCATCTCATAGCCAGCGAAAGGAACCATCTTCGCCCAATGTTGTGTGTGCAGATCATAAAGGCATGTCCTTTTCCTGAAGATTTTCAATAAGTTTATCATCTATCAAATCGATCATTTTGCATTAAGTTTTATTATTTCATAAAAGTTCGAAGATGAGAAAGGAAAATTTCGCTATGGAAAAAAATAAAATTGCATGCAGAAAAAAAAAGGATTAACAGTTCGGCAATTATTGCATAGTTTTAGCATTCTTATTGGCATAACACTGACAGGCAGACGATACTCTTCGATTGTTGGTCATCACATGATCTCTTTAGCAGAATTGTAAGAAGCAGACAACACTGGTCAGACACTGGATACTACCTGATCAACAATAGACGAACTCCGAGCACCGAGTGATCAAAAATACCAATTTTCGTGTACTATATGATCAAGAATTCCTCGATTAATTTCGAAACATCGAGATTCCAAACTATGCGTTTTTTTTTGCTTTGTAAAAATACTTCAAAGTGATCACCACAACTGGCATCATGACATTCAATAATAAGCTTATCGGCACAAAAATGCACTTCATAATAAGCATCATATATCTCATTTTCAACAGTATTATAAAATTCTGAGAGCTAAAATATCAAGCAAAGGGGGCAACACGCCACAAGAAGTGGCACGATATGCGCTTTTGCAATCTCATTCAAGAGACCGACCGATATCGTAAACGGCCACCAAATAATAAAGGATGTGCAATATGCGTTCAATTTTAATAGAAATGATTGCAGCATAAGACTCCATCCCACCTAATATAAGCAGCGACCCGACCGACCGCAAAATGTAGGCAAATTTGAAAGCGCATTGAAATGCCTACAACTACTTTAGAATTTAATGGGTCAGCTGGGACTTTACCGATCTGATTCCGGAGGCCTAGAACCAGTGGCTCCAGATCCGAAACCAGCCGACAGACGCGGACAGACATACGCAGACATGGCCTGACTATAATGCATTTTACAAACGCAAACTTGCAAAATGCATAAAACGCGTAAATGTGTTTTCCAACTTTCTTTTTCTGTGGACTTATGGACAAGCTTAAAAAAAAGCCGTTTTTTCTAATTCGAAGATTAATAGCTAACGTGTTAGCCGAACTTGCGTATCGTCGTTGGCAAATAGCGACCGCAAGCCGCATAAAGACACTTTGTCGCATCTTCTCACCTAAAATTAATTTCCATATTCAATTAAATCAAAATTTTAATGAAATTTCCATCGAAAGTCGTCACACTCTCTGTTATAAACTGAAAGTCATCTGCTTCGAACATTTTGCTACGCTTATAATTCATTGCCTTCCTCTCGAAAAAGAAAAAAACAACTACAATTTTTCACATTCGAAAACAATAAATTAAGAATTTCCGACCTCTTAGCTCATCTTTCGCTATTTTCAAATATAAACGGCAATAGCGCTATACAAACAATATCACGTTATTTGTGAGAAAATATAGAATGCAAAATAAGTTTTAAAAAAATCAACAAAACACATTCGTTTAACAGAAGATCTTTAAAAAGCACGAGCACAATTCAATGCAGTGCTTAGAGCTTATCGAGCAATTGACGAGATCGATAAAAATCAACAACAACGTGACCAGAGCGCAAATGTACGTATTCATCGTTGTAATGTGCTAATCAACTAGAAAAGTTCTATGCACTTTGGTGGCGAGAAGGCAACGAGAATACGAAGCTAACGATGAACGCATCACGCCACTGGCACCTCTAGTGGAACCTTAACACGTAAAACGAAATGATATGCGAGAGCGCAATGATATGAAACTTCCCTTTGCCACCGCCATCCGTTATTTATGCAGAGATATTCAACTGGTGACCAATCATCGTCCTATTTAATTTGGAGTCGTTTTTAACAAGATTTCGAGATATAGTCAAGGAGACTAAGTGAAGGTGATGAGAGAGGAATGGAGGAGTTGAAAGAAAGGGAAACAGGAGAGGGTATTATTTCCTCTGAAATCAATTCGCTAATTCAGCGTTTTTAAGCGTTATAGATGGAAATCTTGAACAGCAGCGATATTTCAAAAATGAACGCCGTTTGGCTAGTTTAATCTATCGTCAACTCCCAAACAACTGCTCTTAACGATCACTGATCTAAGAATGGAAAATTTTGTACGATAAGTTGCGAAAATTCCATCTCAAACGATCGTAACATTTTCTCCATATAGACGATTGGAAAATTTTGCGAAACAACACAACTTTAAAAGAATCGTTTTCCAACAACATTTTTCTCAATCATTCATATTTTAATATTTCATATATATATATATATATATATATATATATATATATATATATATATATATATATATATATATATACGAGTAGACGAAAATAACTTACACGAAAGTACACGAAAAATTTATATATATACGAAAAATAATAACTTCGTTCAGTAATCCCCAATCAGGCAACAAACGTATTTGTCTTTCATTAAATGACTCTAATAATGTGTATAAGCAATCAGAGTTTTCTTTGAATAAAAGTACCAAGCGCAGAAGAGTCGTGGCAATCGTGCACAAGTAAACATTGCACCACACAAGAAAGCTACGAATTCTGCACGATCGCTTCTCACAACTGCCCCTCACATAATAAACTCCAGCTGCCCTCCCCACTCCCTACCATCGAAGATTCTGAAATAGTCGGAATCTGAAGTGAGATCAACTAAAAACAAAGCAAAACTCATCTCAACAAATCTACGGATAAAACTCAGCGAGATATCGAACGGAAGAAATAAAAACATTTTTGGACATTTCCTCGCGACCGAATAATATTAAAATAAGAACACCGACGTTTTAAAAAATGATTTCTGAAGTTTTTTAAAACATCGACGCGGTCGTTGCGGCAAAATCATCCTAATTTCCTCCTAGAAACACTTTCTGATTTAAAGAATTCCTACAAATTAAAAATAATAGCGAAAAGTGGAGAGAAGATGTAATGATGATGAAGAGTCCTATGAAGTTCTCCAAATATTTTCAAAAAATTGCGCTAAGAGCTCCGCCCAAGAAATTCTCCGTCTTCATTTATCCCTAGTAACCATTGAAGCTCATTCCCAACCTCGGATCGACAACTCCGCAGTCAGACTTATCCAAAGATTTATTTGCGCAGCTGAATATAATCAAAAGGCCGACCGATCTCCGTTTATCTGATGTGCATCGGCAACGATAAAAATATGCAAATGACCCTGATGCGGAGTCCACCTCCCGATCGCTCACCATTGCTCCCCACCGTGGGTAGTCACAGTATTCGTCGTCGTAAAAAAAACACTCATATAGATAAGCACTGAGAACCTCTAAAATCTTTTCCCTTCCGGAAAAAAAGCATTGAGAGAAAATCGTGGAAAATCGAAAGCAACGCCATATTTTACCTCTGAGATCGGACGTATAACAGACACGACTCCTCCTTAACAAAAAGCCGGTATAGACTCGACAATTCATATGCCGATAAAGACGACTTTGCAGCTTTTAATGCAAAATAACTGTTATCTTATGTTGGCGATATATGCAAAATAACACATCAAACAACGCAATAACAAAAAAATAATTAATCTTTTTTCTTCAAATTTGCAATTTTCTGCGTCCTCCAAAATAGTGTGAGCAGCAATTTTCATCGTTAGTGACATATATTCATTCCAATGAAGAGCACTTGTAAAGTACCTGTAATATAGAAGCTTTTTGCAGCACAATCTGCAATACCAGCAGCTTGCATAAGTGCCGAAATAACGCTAAAACGCTCACTTGATACAATTCAGTGCTGCCCGACGCAAGTTGATCTTAATCTTGTGGTGCCTTGGTGAATCACACTCTAAGTGATCACCCACAGCGGAGTTGATTCCGAGAGCAAAGTTCACTGCCCTAGCATTTACATTTTGTAAACAAGCAGACGGGACGAAATGAACATACACACATAAAAGTGCAGATATGATACGATCATAACGCGCTTTCCCGAAAACCTCGAGGAAGCGCAAGGATTCGAATCGTTTTCTGCTGCCGGATCGGCTACTTCCGTAACTTTCTTATTAACAGATAAACCTGTAATCAAAACTAAGAATCTCTAATTCTAACTACTTTTGCCTCGCTCTGAAATTGCATACAAATATTTGTCTCGCTCCTGCGCGCATCTCATGATAGTGCAACTACACCTCCGATAAATATGCCCCACGATCTCTAGCTGATGGCAATCAGATAAATGCCCTTGATTATGCCTCTATGTCGTTTAAACAGCAATCAACAGTTTCCTCTCTGGTGTCCGCTGCAGCGGAACAAATCTGTCATGCTCGCAATTGTCGCAACGTTCGTAATAAACAACAAGTATAGGACAAGTGTCATGAGTATAAGACGCGAGAAGGAGAAGTGCGAGTTGTATTATGGGTGAAGAAAGCGTGAGGAAGGCGAATTCCAGTGCTAAAAAAAGAAGTTTCTCCTGGACGAATTAATGTCGTCCCACCTCCCCGGGTTTCTATTTCGATCTATAAATTTTACTGTCCCGCCAGCTTCTAAAGCTTCCTTATGAATCGATATGTTTAATGTTGGTTTATAGTTCGGCTGAAATATAGAGAAATTAGACAAGCTTGTTTGCACGGCTGGGCTTCGTATAGAAATCAACCGGCTCGTTAACTTATTGCTCATTTAGCCGCCCTGTATCTCCTCCACTCATATTTTTGTGTTTACTTTTCCACTTACACCTTTAATTTGCTCGATTCCTTTGAAAATCTCCTCACTACGAAAGAAGAAGCTCATTACAAATAAGCTGTAGTTAAAAGTACACAAACTCCCAAAATGAATGCATTGGGAAGTTTATTTGCGAGAGCGTACTACTGTAGTTTAGCCATCTAGGCCCGCCTTCAAATGGAAAAAATGGCCAGAGAATGATGACACGTGCATATGGACAACTATTGTGGAGAACCTTGTGATCCGACGGATAGGCGATGCGAGCCTTGCGACCGCCAACCGCAGTTCGAAACTGGTCGTCGTCTCTGTGAGATGGGATGCGAGGCATGGACTCGGTCAAACAGTGTTTTGAACCCAAGGAAGGAGGTATTCTTCCAAACTTCTCTATCACAAACCTCAAAGATAAATAAGCTGCTTCATGTGTGTAACGAATAACAACCGCAGGGAACAGCAAGAAGAGTTGGAAATGACAAGAAGAAAGACGCAAAGAATGCCCCCGACGCAGAGCTGGCACATTCCGGTTCGCCTCCATGCAAATAGCTCTGATAAGGAAATACATGCGTTTTGTGGCAATACATACAAACACACCGCGTCACATATCAAAAAATCTACCAGCGATTATAATAAACATTACTTGACGCAAAATATGGGAGAACTGTGCAACACACGTCTGTGATGCATGTAACATCTTTCAACGTGTTCAGCTATATAATCACAAAGAAACGCACTCATTGCACGACTCCTACAAACTCAGTATACCTGACGGCTAAATTAACATGATTTGGTTCCCCGACGTGGTCGCAATGTGGAAGCAATTCCTCGACTTTTTCGTCGCGATCCCCGCTCCGACAAATTTTCTCGACAGTCTCCCAGGCCCAGAATCTCCTTGCTGCGGCACACCAGACCAAATTAATTGACCGTGACACTAGCTACGAAAATACTAAATTATGCAAACAACTATTGTGTGCATTAATTGAACTGATTATATTCTAGGTTCACCTTGCAATCACACCGTATGAAAATCTCGCAGATTTGCGACTTATGAATGGAAACGTTCCTCTCATTCTACTCTAATAAACAGCAAGCAACGTTCCCAAATGGGCTCATCGACTTCGATGCGTCGAGTAACGCTGAAATATAATGTCGATAAACACAAAAGTGGGAGATGGCGAGGATGGGAGCTGCACACGGCCGATCAACGCAACCAAAATTTTCTTTAAACAATCAATAAAACTTGATCTGTTAGCAAGGTGGAGACGTTACATTTGAATCTTATAAATGCCCAATTTACGTTTTTCGCATCGCTACGATGAAAGTCGAATAGCTATAGGCAACTTTAATTACCACTATCCTTTTGGAAAACCTCAGTCCCCCGAACCCATTCGATTCGATAGTGGAAAGATCGAACAACGAGTTGCCGTCAACTGTAAACGGCAGCCATTGCATTGGGTGCAATCAGTTACCTCGAGTAAACGTAAGCGCGTGGTGAAGCGTGCACTTTAAGAAATCTTCGACAACCTTTTTTCTCGATGAAATGGTCGCGTCAAGACCAAAAATCAACCCGTCTTTCCTTTCATCACGGAGAAAGAGAACTTCGGCTGTGAGATAAGCACACTGTTCTTGGAAAAGAGCTACTAATTTCTTCTCTTGTCCTCTCACAGTGATGCCACACTTGGTTTTGAATTAACGAAATTGCGCAATAAAATGAGATGTTTCTATCTCACTATCTAAGTGTATCACTTAAACATTCATCCTAGCGATTTACAGATATTTATAATTCCTTCGAATTTCCGTTCTACGACATGAAGTATCCGTCCTTCATATACACTCCACCTAGAATGCAATTTCTCCTTATTAACTTTCAACCACAATAGCGAAATCAACATTTCATTGAAATAAGCATTTTTGAAGCAATATGAATAGAGAGATTGAGTAAACAATTGAAGCATATTAAAAACATCGGCAAATTACTAAGAATCATTTCATTGCCGGAAATACTTCATAGCGAATGATTGAAGTGAATATTGAAATGGAGTGGATATGATCATACGAAATAAATTGCAACAAAATACATAAAAACGAATTAAACGCATTGAATAAATAATAAAAACAAACACGAAAAATAAAATTAAGGCGAAATTTGTTGGATTCCTATTGGCATTTCGAACATTTTTGTAAATTTCTTTTTGCTTCACTCGCATTGATGCAAATAAACATGCGTGACGATAAAACAATACTAATATGTAAACATTTTATCGTCCGATTATTCCACTTCACAGCTGTCAATTACTTTTTTCATGAAATATTTGAAGCAATTCATTAGAATTTCATCCAACGAATGAAATCAAACAATTCATCCCATGCAAGTATCATAATCATGAATGGGCAATCTCTTCCCTAATTAATCTCACTGGTGGACGATCGGGTGGAAATTTTGGTGTTACCGAAAGTGAAACGTAGCCAGGAGATAAAAAGATACCCATAAAAATTGAAACAGTTCAAAAAGAAGTGGAAAAATGTGAAATCCGTAGAAATTCAAAAGAAAATCCATTCGAAAAACATTTGGGCACTATCCCCCCCCCCCCCCCCTCTACTCCTACAAGAAAAATTCGATTCCGTATGCTTATAATTGCCTAATTACACAGACACAAAACCGCAAATCAGTATAGCGCTCTATTTTTAGCGCATAAAACAATACCTCCAAACATGGACAACAAAACCAGAATTCATGGACGCGTAAAAAATTGAAAATATCTAGCATATAAGTAAGAAAATTTTTGCTATCCATATCGCTCAAATTCCAACATCAATGTGTGAAAATTGCCCACATCGGCTTGTCAATTATAGATTTTAAGATTTCGTAACGAAATTTTTGCAAATTATTTCCCTGCAAAAAAAAGAGAATAAAATAATGAATGCAATTATCATTCACTTAACACAATAATATGCAAAAATTCCCTAAAAATATTGGAAAGAAATGAAAATATTTAAATTTGGCATTTGCAGTTTGACAACAACTTGACCTTGACCAACATCAAAAATACAAATGAAGTCACCCGTTTAAAAAGTAATACTGATATCCAAACTTTGCATCTTGCAGACTTTTAACTGTTGTTTCGGCATACATTTCAAATGCAATATGCGAATCGGAATCGATTTCAAATTATCTGAACCTCAAACGTGTCTTATTAAATTTAGCAGGTGACATTCTCTCCTTCGCCTTTCCTACCTTCCTGCCCCTCCCCCTGGAAGCATTCCATGTGATGCATGCTCTATGATGCCCAAGGATAACATTCCTTTTCCTGTATTCATCGCTCGTGGAAATGATAAATCAGAATCAATAATACAATGCCCGTAGCATGCACAAATATTTATATTCATCCATACAAGCAACATTACAAAGAAATCAAGCGCATCGTAAAAACATATGCAGTCTTTAAGCAAATAAATGCTTGTAGAAACACAAATCTCAACAATGGCGTTATCAGTGACATGGCACAAGCACAATTACTGGCTCAGCACACCTTTGAAGGTGCACGCACATTGCAAATGAACTTCAAATAATGCAATCAATGTGGCATTTGTGATCGCTTCTCGAATATTCGCAGAAAATTGCCTCGTGAAAGTTGCTTTGCTGGAAATTATCACTCCATGAAATCTTTAAGACACATCTATCAATGCAAATCAACAAAAATTGTTAACTATGCATTATAGCCCTCTGCAATGATTTTATAGTCTCAATGCTCAGAAAAAACACTCTCCATCTCCTTCCCACCATGGATAATTCTTAGTTTAATTCGTGCATCCGCTTAATTCTTTGCAAGTAACCTGCTAGCATGGAGGTTCGAAAAAAAAATTGCCGTTACTTCATTTACTTCATGGCAGTCAGCATAACAGTAAAACTTGTGTCTACCTCTAATGCTGTTTAAATCTATTAGTGAGACTAGACAGCGATACTTCTTCTTTCGATCTACGATCATCTCAAGATGCAACACTGTGAAATGCCATAGGTACGTCAATGTTCTAAAAAAAAAAGAAATTAAAAGAAAAAATCCATTCAATATATTTTTCAGACTCTTTGATAATAACTCACAAACCTTCTTCGACTCCCAAAGTATAGACATTATTCTGCAACGTTCTCACATACTCCATTAGCTGATCGGGATTCAATTGTCCCAATTCTGCAAACGAAACATCCTCAACTGTTCTTCGATGCGGTTTCCCAACTATTAACTCAATATCGATGCGATCCGTTCAACAAAAATGTCCTTTCAGACTATTAATAAAGTAACACAAAATTAATGCCTCAGAGATTTTTGTGCTCGGATGAATCAGAGTACGGGAAGAACATCGAAGAGGAATTTGAAATGTGAGAATAATCTCTTTGCAGTTTTAAAAACTGCTGCAACAAGATGGATTCGGTCAACAAATAGCAGTTCAGTTCCTTATGTTCGACGACACTACATGATAGAGTGGAAAGGAATGATACCTAAATATATGTGCAAATTTAAATATTATATGAACATAAATAAAATAATATAGAAATAATGAAGTGGAGTAATTCGACGAAAATCGCCTTCAAAAGCATCTCCTTCCTTCGAAAATATGCGAAAAGCCATACAATTCGTTAGAAATAATAAACTTACGAAGTTGAAAATACTCAGATAAACGAAAACAAAATTATTGAACAAACACCAATTATTGCTATTCAAAAAAAGTAAAGGATAGCCTATAAATAATAACTGGTAAGTCAACTCAGAACTGCAAAAAACAGTCGAAATTCTTAAATGCATTACTTCAAAAAGGCATTAAAGTAAAAAAGTAATACCATTGACGAAACGCACATCCTGTGGGCCCAAATCAGTGCGAAACTTTGTAGGTTTTGTGCCAGGTGCGGAACACTGTAATCATGAAAAATAAACCATTCAACACAATAAAGTCATCTGTTTCAACTGACCGAACCGCAAAAGTTTGGTGGTTAAGCGGCAGAATGAGCGATAAACCGCTTAAAACCTTCACTAATAGTGATAAAATTATGAATGCATACCTCCATCCACCCCGATAGCAAATAAAGCCAAGAGGAAGGTAATGCCTGAGAATCTGACTCAATTTCCCTTTCAAGCACAATTCACGAACAAAAACTAAAATGCGCAAATCCATGTCTTCAAATTTTATTTGAAATAATTTGGTCGTCTATGCAAATCTCCCATAAAAGAAACTCTCTGTGATCTGGCCGGTGTGAAGTGTGAAATGCACGCAAAAATTTTCCACTCATTCACTTGAAACATCCATACTAAAATAATCGTCAATAATTTAAGGAGACAGTAAAATGAAGTGGAACAATTTTTACCGATTTCCACATATCCCATGCACCGGGCAGTTGCTCAGGCCAAAGTTCAGGTGAATTGCGTCCGATATGTTCGCGACACTCCAATAAGCCGTCACGTTTTACGTTCCCTTCTGCCATACCCACCTAAATGCATGCAGTCAATAGATCTTTATTAATTAACAAAATTAGCGCAACAACAGACAACCCTCATCGCCGCCCCTGCTCAGTGAGGAGGAAGCAGGAAGCGGGATGGGGAAGGAAGTAGTCAGGCAAATAGACGTACAAGTAGTGCAGAGACGTGGCGCTCCTCCAGGTCCCCCATGTTGCTGTTCATGGACCGTGGCAAAGGAAAACGTTCGTGAAACCGAAGGGACGCTTAAAACAGAAGCCTGGGCCGAAGTAGGAGCCTCTTTAAAAGAGCACCTCTTAATACTGTTATTTACGGCTTATTGTGCGTTATCGACACGTATGTTTAGAAAATTACCACTATCTGAAGGGCAGTTTATGCATCGTTGCAAGTGCTCCCTTTATGGTCACGAAGCGCTTTTTGATTACGTTGAAAAGGCACTATGCACTAACTGAATACCCAAACCGGTTACCGTTGCACACACGCGCAAACATTCCCCTCGGGCGCCACATATCATGGTAGCATCCACGAGCCAAGTAACCACGCTTGAGGTGAGAGGATGGATCGAATTAAAGCGCGGTGCAGAAATGGGACCGCACACACCTATCGTAGCGACCTAACAAATAGGAATTTCTTCCTTACCTCCAACTCCCTCCCCTCCCCCCGCCGTCCTCCCCAACTCGGATCCGATATAAATCCAGCACTGGTTGCGACAAGTGAAAAAAACGCATCAATCCACACATTTCCTCTCTTCAAAGAAACGATCAAATTTATTCATTTACGCATTTCATTTGCATATTATAGTAAAATTTGAATTCCAATCAACAGCTTGCAGTGTATTTGCAATCGGATCATCGTTGAGCTGAAATCCGCAAATCAAACGATGACGTCATGCTCATCGATTCACAATATCACACATATCGCATTTCTTTATGTAAACAGTAAACTGCTTCCAAATGAGCAAGGAATAATCACTAAAAAATAAAGAAAAAAGTGTTTTTATTTGCATATCGAAATAATTTCACAAATATTACGCGAATAGAAAAGAAAAGTAACGTTGACGCCGGTCATATCAATTGATTTCTGCTAAACTTTACAGAGAGACAAATTAGACATACAAATTGAAGTGAAAACTTTCAACAAGAAGTGCGAGCGATTGCTTAACTATCGTTATTTAAAGTTCAATAACTGTTTTTATGCAAATAGGCGTTTTCTGTTCTTTTCAACACAATCGCCATCTCTTTGTTGTATAAAAATAAAAGAAAAATTCATTGTAGTGCAAAGCATCACTCATTTCTTGCCATCATAAAGCTCTAATCAATTAATTTCCGTTCGGACTAGTAAATCGAGGAAAATACCTTTTAGATTAAATTGGCTTTGGATAAAATTTAGCCGACTCCTCTACGGGAATCTTTTGCATTTAATAGTGGTGTCATTCGAGAAAATTCATTCATTCTTGCAAAAATCTTCGCAGATTTTTGGACGATAAATGTCTTTTGGTGGTGATAAGTTAACAAATCAAACGATAATCATCCTCACATACAACACTGATAATAAAAGATTTGATCCATTGATAAATGCGAACATAAAGTTTAAACACAGAAAGTATTTTACAGATAACTTCGCAGATCAATTTAGAATCGTTTATAGACTTCATAGGATATAAGCTTCAACTTCTATACAAAAATGAGAAACTTTTTGAGAACTCCGATTGCCAAATGAATCGTCATCAAAAAAGAAAACCAAGTATATAAGTTTGGCGATTCAGAGCGAAAATTTCGCTTCAAAAAATTGAAAAAGAAAATCGCAAATGTATATCATTAATGGAATATTAATTACGAGATGCGAAATCTTTTCAAAATCAAATGCAAAAAGTGGCCACTATTGATTGAAAAAAGCGAATAGCACAAAAGTTTTAAAAAACTGATAAAACGACAATAGTTATACTATTGAAATAAATCAGCGAACGGGACATCGATTAGGAATTAGGGAAAAGCAAAGGATAGAGAACTCATCAATGCAAATTATATTCTTTTCACATTCTATCAGAAGGAATTAATCTGCTGGTAATTGTTATTTGGGTCGCGAATCATACGACCGAATAACTAACATAAAAGATTCTACACAAAGACAAGAGCTACAGCATTCAAACATTTCAATATGCAAATTTCATGTTTATTATCAAAATACAACATTTTGCGGAAATAAACACCAAGGATGGGGCTTTAATTGAGAGGAGACGATAAAATCATATGTTGTCATAAGAGATAACATCGAATTAAAGTGGTACTTCGATAAGGAAAGTGAGGATTTCATTGGAAAAAAAGCAATGGCGAAAGACCATACTTTGACGTGATTGAAACTATTCTCATCGCCGACTCGACCAATGTCAGTAATTCCTCCTCGTCTATGTCGTATTTATCGCTATCGACGAACTGAAATCAACATCAGTACTTAATTATTTCATCGCTTCTTTATCGCTAAATTCCTTTGATGGAATTATTCAAACAAACACTGATGTATTATTAGAAAAATTTTTTTGCATATTAATGCTCTGATGAAAGATCGCCATTAACCGATAAATTTAAAACACGAAACTAAATAATCGAATTACATCGTGCAAAGAAAAAATTCAAAGAAGAAATCTCTTCATCAATTATAAAATCGCAATCGCTTTTGAGGAATTCTAGAAAACGAGAGTAAATGGTCTTATTTTCTGGATGCGTCGGTTCATTGCTCATGAAAATTAGACGCCTCCCTACGTTGAATAACGATATCTCTAGTGTAATAGGCACGCAGAGGTTAACTAAAATATCAAACGATAAACGATGAAAGATTAGCAGCAAAAGTTGAAAGGATCGCGAAAGAGCAAATATGGCAATCCGAGAGCTTAAAACCAAAAAGATAATCAGTTTATCGCAAACGTTGCCAAGTTTTGCAAAAAAAAGGAGGACATCAAAAATATCTGATTGAATTCCTGGAGGAAAATTTAAGCAAAACGATCGGTTAAAATAACGATGTTAGTTTAGAAATTTTTATGCTCAAAAACTATTTCAACAATTTTAGATGGGAACACCTCTCTAATAATCTGTCTGCATTTCAGAGTAAATGAGATAATTGCCATATTCAATGAAATAAGAAAGTTTTTTTGCTTAAAATAAAATATTATGGAGATTTCGTGAACCGACTAAAACCTAACAAAACGTGTCCAAGAAATATAATGAAATATACCGAAAGCCGAAAATTTATTAGCCGAGTGCCTGTTGCCTACTGCCTTAGAAAAGTCAGTTATATTAGTCCACAACGACGTACGCCCACCGACCCCGACCGTCCTCAAGCAAAGGATAGTCGTCGCCGTCGAGAATAGTGACCAAATGAGGGACCACAACCTTTGGTCTACTAGATGAAATTTGTTATTCATAGGGTCACGAAAGGTTTTTGTGCTTGAGACAATAGCATGCACTATGCATACATCGTTTCGTAATAATCGGTATTCAACCAAGAATCTGCCTCGTTATAAAACAACTTACAGTATTCATTATAATGTCCACTGTTTTCTTGATTCTTCGATTTGCGTCTTCGTGTTTATCACTACGACCTTCATCAACGGAAGAGTTGTCTGCCGCCTGAAAGTGATTGCTTTATTTCTTTAAAAAAACATTCCTTCCAATGAATAGAGCACAATGTGAGAATGCGAGCAAGCAAATATCGCACGGGAAATTGCTATCTGTGCGAAGCACTCCTCATTTGCCGCATCTTTTTCTATTCCTATAACAGTGCAGACGTTTTATCATTGTGAGGGGTTTCCATCAACACAATGCTGTCACTTCACCATCAATATGGTCTCACTTTAACGCCATAAAACACTATAATTTTAAAAATCATTACTTTCCAACCGGCACATATAGGCAAAAACAATGCTACTAGGCAACAGAGACATGAAAAAGATGTGCCGCGCAGGTCGCCAATAATTTTTTTGCTTTATAGACCAAAACCTCAGAATAAGAAAACGTAGCAGAAGAAATGATATACGGAAAAAAACAAATTCGATAAAAATAAAGGAAGCATGAGACACAAAAGAAATTGGGTGATTTGCTCAGAACTAGGCGGTTTATAAAGAAGAGCAGGCACATCCAGAGATCCAAAAAATTTGCCCAATCGGAAGCTGTCGGGATGCAAAAACTCGTAAACGTAAAGGATGGGGCTAAAAGGGAGGTGAGTGAAACTCTGCGCTGTACAGATGCTTGCCGAGGAGTCGAATGTGCACAAGCCGCAGATAGCAGCGATAATTATTGCAAAATGTGAACAAAGAAAAGCAGACAAGAACCCTTGTTTTCGGTAGGCTCGTAGGAAGGCAAATAAATGATTATAGGGAGGGATCAGTAAAAGGGAACGTCCACCTTCTCTCTAAAAATTCCAAACGGAAGTGGCTCATATCCATCTTTACGGGCAAAGAGTCTCCCCGAGTTTGGCAACAAAGTTACGCAGTGAAACGTTAGGGTTCAAAACTGAAGATGAGCTCCTTTTCATAATT
The DNA here is from genome assembly GCA_013433145.1 of Ascaris suum. NCBI lineage: Eukaryota > Metazoa > Nematoda > Chromadorea > Rhabditida > Ascarididae > Ascaris > Ascaris suum. The sequence continues at coordinate 9,646,641 of CM024174.1, forward strand.
GCACAGCACACATCAGTGCAAATAGTGGGGCATTCGCAATATTACTGTTCTGAATGCGCTCCTGCTGAACCACCACAGCCCTATTAGTACCTCTAATCGGTGTGTACCCCGCCCCCTTCTCTTCAGTTTAAATGTGCGAGAAAAAGAAAAACGAACACACCGTCTAAATGCGTACACAAGAAAATCTTTCACCATATGTACCTTTGCAAAAAGAAAAAAAACTTAGGAAAAGTGCATAAAATGCAACAACCACAGACGAGAATAGAAATTTATTCATACCGGCTTAAAATCAGCCGCAAAGCGATCCAAAGCACCCCTATGACGTCTTATTTCGGCGACTTCCATTTTTCTGTAGAGGAGATCTCTTATTTCAGGTGTTATGTCGATTTCATCGAGTTTTGCTGGCAATTTCAGAGCTCTGAAAACGTAAAAAAATTAGTTCAAAATATAAACACGAAATCACATTCAGCTGCAATCCTTATCCATCATCACAAATCGATATCAATATCATAAACTTCTCGCAAAATGCCAACAACTGTTTGGCCATATATGATGTTTTGCATCGCTGCTATTGCTAAATGAATACAGTAAACCGCTGTAAGCATACGTAAATTAACTACCGTCAATAATAAAAATAGGTGCGTAAACCACATGCATCAATAAGTCATAAATTTTCCGACCACATCAGCGAGAACAAGTGAAATGAGAAGTTCTATGAAAACAAAGGCAACTGAAGAAACCCATGGTTGCTGCGTCCATAAACATACAAGAGTGCTCATTAAGACCGGAAAAATGGAGCGACGAATAAAAAACAAATATCATCTCAGCAATAATATTATTGGCAATAAATAAGCAGACACTCTTCATCGTAGTGGAATAGAAATTACTCATTTACTGTGCACAGCATTTAGATTAAACTAAATCATGCTAAGAGCAATCCATTTGAGAATGCAAAAAATTCAAATTTAAATAAAGGAAATGTTTTTGACTACAAAGGCGAAAATACCACTGTAAAAGTAAACATATGTATAAATGCATATATGCATATATTTGTAGGCACACTTACACCTCCGCATATATGTACATATATGCAAACGTATAAAAATGTGCAAAAAAAAAATTGCGCGGAAACTCATCTGAAGACGATTAGAAGAGAATGAGCGCAATTAAAGGAAATAAGAAAAGGCGGAGTAATGGGGTTTCCATTTATCATTATAAAGAACACATAAAGCTTATAAAATAAAGAATAAAAGAGCAATTTCCCCATTATTGAATGAATATTTTCTTTATTGGCAAAGCTGTTATGTCAAAAGAGAACCGTCGAATTATTTTCGACCGCTGTGAAATGACAATAAGACTGAAGAATGTTGATAATTAAAAGCTCACCTCCCTTCACAAATCGTCAACTGGATGAGACAAGAAAACCGATTACGAAAACAATAAAAAAAACGAACATACAATTTTCGTAAAGCTTGCGCTGAGATATCGATGAGCTTCTCTCGTTCAGCTTCTTTCCAGATCTCATTCCCTTTCCACTTCCAGCAACCCTCTTCCAACTTACGAGCCAAAAACAATGCAATCTACAAATAACAAATTTGGTACCGCCAAGTGCTGTGCTTAAGAAACAACAGCACTCTCTCTACGGAACGAATCGACAGCGTGGAGAAACAAATCTTTAGCCGGTTACCGACTTGAAATGTTACAAGCAAAAAAAGAATAAAAAACAGGCGCCTATAACATTCAGTGGGTTCAGCAAGAACGGTAGTGAAGAAATATTCTGTTTATTTGCACATAACAAACCTAACTCACTAAATTTTGCATTTCCATGTGTGTTCACCTACTACTATAAAGAGATGAAACTCGGTTCCCTCGAATCATTGCAAGCTGAAATTAAGGAAGTCAAAGGATCAGCAGACACAGGTAAATAGAAATGAAATAAAAATGCATTAATAAAGCGGACCTTTGCATAAGACATAGGTAATAAAAACAGATCGAACCGATGTGTTAATGAATTGAGAATAATGGTGAAAATCCAACTTTACGATAGTCGTCATCGCTTGCTTTATGCCTTTTGTTTTTACGATCGTTCCTTTTGGTTTTGATCACCTCTTCTCGCACACCCTCGCCATCGGCTGCCAAGTATATTGATGCAAATCATCGTACTCAAACGAGTCTTCAATAAACTATCAGCATATCAGTAAATCCCACCACTAACTATTAATGTACTCATACTCCAAAGCTTTGCAGCAGTCAAATTAGGGTGTCGCATCTTTTCTTCGCCAACAACCGACGTCTCTCAGATGTACACCGCCGATACAGCATAAGTCTGACTGCTAATATTAGACCGTAGTGTCGGTTAATCTCGATTATATGCGATACGTGGCAGGTGGAAAAATGCTATTCTCAATTTGTGCCTTATCTAAGTGAGTGACGACTACCCTCAATTATATGCAATGTGCAAAAGTGGGCGGCTGCCATTCTCTGCTTGATGCCAACTGCTTTGCGGTGTCTAGTTTAAGACAAGTAAAGTAAATAGAAAGAGACTGGTGACAGCGCCCTGTTAATTCCACAAAAGCATTATTGATAAGGAAGCCCCCGAATTCATCTGTGGAAAAGCTGAAAGGCTGTTTCCCCTCCATTACATGATTTTCCCACTTGGAAGTCAGCGTGAAATCTGCCAAGTCCCTGCACTTTGCAGAATTATTTTGAGCGCCTTAATTCGAAAGACGAAAACTATAAAAACAGCCACAATGTTTTCCTTCAAAGGGCTAACGAAACATTTCAAAATGGCGATAATTCGAAGATATCGTTACAGCATTGAGAAATAAACGTGCTTTCGAGCATATCGAGTATCACTTCATTAAAAACAACCCTCCTTTTATGGTAATCTCGAGAGTACTTGAATTTCTTTTTTTTTAATCTCCGAATGAAATTTTGAGTACGAAACTGACGTTGAATGCACACCTTGAGAATTAAAACTCTCTGTCTGAACCTCGAGAAAGGGAAAATAATCTCTTCTTTAATAAAACCTTAAGACGTCCATTATTCCCGGAAAATTCGCAATAACCGAGAGCTTAATACGCATCATGCAGTAACTTTCGAAAATCAAGGCCTTTAAGCATTACATTACAGCTACCATCCGGGCCCGCGAATTCCAGGAGTGCGCAGAAGGAACTTGCGAACTCCACATCGGGAATAATCGAGCAATGCAAACTTTAGAGAGCCACTACAAGATCCTAGGACCAAAGGCATTCGCAAATTTCCAAAATCGATGTGCATTACTAAAAGAAATTTCAAGACAGAAGAGTTTACGTCACTTGCGAATTTCAGTTTTAAAATATGCAGAAGTTTGCTTATATTCAGCGGGGAAAGATATTATTTAAATAAATGCTTATAGTTCACAAAGAACTTATTCCGTTTGCGGCACATTCGAGGTGCCGTCAAGAATCCGCAAACGAAGAGACTTATATTTCTAACAACGCATTGAAGCAAACACCGATAAGAAAAAAGCTTTGATATCTGCTCTAAATCAAACTGAAAGCATCAGAAACGTCCATTTTTGTTAACGCCCTCACATATAGCCTTTGAATATCATTAAAATTTTACAGGAGCAGTGCAAACGAAATCTCTGATAAGACCTAATTTTATCGAAGAAATCTGAAACCAATATCTTCACACCCTCCCCCCCCCCCCCCTCCCATACTATCGCAGAATAAACCACTCACAAGAAATGTGTGAATATGTTGCTTATTTGAGGCTACAGGTTACCCCTGAAGACAATACCTAAGGAAGGCATAGGCGATAAATGGGAAAAACCGAAATATATATATATGAACGATGATTCAGCATTCCCATTTGCAATTGCAATGAAAAGCTAAAATCTCATATAAGATAAAAATAGCCATACATAGTGCACCTTTGCTGTGAGCAGCGCCGGAAATTCCGTCAGCGACAAGGAAAGCTCGATCGAGTGCACTTGGTACTTCGACTTTCACACTGCTATTTGTGCCACTCGAACCTCTCCTTCTATTCCTTAGTTTCATTGCAACGTCGATCCCCGAAACCTATATGAATAACACTGCTAAGTAAGCGTCGTGAGATACACTTTAGCTCACAGGAGACGTAGACATATGATATCAATCAATAATCGTATGATCAAGGGTTGGAAGGTGACGAAGAATAAAGCTCAAAACACTACGTTTTGCGTGATTGATCACAAAGTTCTTACATTTGTGCAAAAAAATAGAATATGAAAGAAGAAAAGAGAGCAAATCGAAATATTCGATTGCGTTGAGGAAATTTATCGAAGTTTGATCAATTTATTGTCGAATTTAATTTTATTCATCTTTAAAGGAAAATTTTGTCAGTTTGTTAAAAATTTACATTTGCCATCGCAAATTCATTTTGTTTACGTTGTTTTAAATGCGTCGATGAAATTCTTTCAGTCTACAAATCGCAATCCGATTGCCGACGAGGGTAAGCACGAATCGCTGCGAAGACCGCTTCACAAATCAGGTGAGAGGAAAAAAAAGTTTGGTATCCACAAGGATATAACCCCAAAAAATGTAACGATCTGCTTTCTCAACTCTCTAAGAGCCGATTTTCCGTTGCTATTACACTCGGCACCCTAGCACGACTATGCACATTTGCTTGTGTATGCGTTCAGCTAGAAAAGATTCTTGCTAGTGAGTATGAAATTGTGTGGTAAATGGAACTCAGAAAAGCCAACTAAATTTGAAATTTCTTAGCGGATGGTCTACATTCGGACATTTCCAGCTACAAGCGAATGAAGTGGGAGAGGGAGAGAGGGACTGAAGGTATGTATCGTTGCGTGATTGTAATTATACCATTTGAAAGAATTCCTAACGAATTATTTCGGGACTTTCGATCCTAAATATTGAAATTCTGAAGGGAATCTCCACTTAATCATTGCTTTACGGGCAAATGCCATTTACTATCTAATCGCCAATATCTGCAACAAAGCAAATCGACTGATAACGGCATCACAATGGGAGGCAATATGTTCGACAATGAATCGTTGCGTGGCAAATGGAATGATAGCATGACACCGAATCTCAAAATCAATGTGAAGCACAACGCAAAGAGTAACGGGGAGGGCAGTTGCGAGGTGGGGAGGGGAGGGTAAAAGAGGTCGAAAGAAAAGACAAGTACATCACATGCAAACTACGATGACTTATGTACGGGTTGCTACACTTTATACATTAAAACCTGAAATGCTGCTAACTGAATGCAACACCAACCCTGCAAACATCCCCGAAAAAGCAAGCCAGGAATGCATCGTCGACACGCTGCGAGCCATGGCCAATTGCCACAGAATTTAAATTCACATACTCAACATTCGTTGTGGGATTTGGTATTTGAAGTATCAATCCGAGCGATATCACATCGTGAAATATTGCCAATTGAAAGAGTAGCGCAATGCAAACTGCAATGGTTTTTCATGTTTCGTTTGCAGGTGAACGCATTGATGCAGCATTACCAGGGGGAGGGCATGCTGTTCTCCTCTAAAGCATTGAAATGAATCCTCCTTCCAACTCTCAAAAAATAAACAACGATTTCTTGCACCTTTTACAGCTTGTAAAGGAATCCTTGATACCTTCAAAGCACCTACCCTGGTATTTTTTTCTGCATATTTGTTTATTCAAGTAAGCTCAAGTGACAAGGAAGTGACAGTGAAAAATAAATACTTCAAAACACCGGTTTGAACCATTTCAATTCACGGGCATCATGCTGAAAGTGGGAAGTGCTCAACTTTCGGCATGCTTCCCATCACCTCGTCTGCTCTACTTTCAATATATCTTCCTGCGTTAAACAACCTCATGAGGTAATAAAGCAGTCACGAAGACGACACCGCCATGACCGGATCACTGGACAGGTTTTGTATGCAGAGTCTACTCTCGTATATTGTTGGTACTCACCTCACGCATACAAGACCCGTGGGAACGGAAGAAAGACTAGAACGTCATAACGAAGGTGGCTGGGAAGATGAACTGCGGCTGCATGAGCTACTCGCTAATGATAGCTATCAAAGGTGAGCAATAACATGTGCGACCCGTTCTAGCACGGACGGATTGTCGGTCGTCTCACCGATTGTCAGACGACAGAGGACGCGGAGAAGCTAGAGAGCTAGCGCGGGTGAATGGTTTTGTTCTACTGCGGAAGATTGGACCATTTTCTTCTGACACGGTTCTGCACTTGTTTTACTGAAGGTAATGGAGGGGAGGGGGGGGGGGGGAGATTTTCTGTAATGATGGTATTGACTTTAGGTACGAATATATATTCTTGACAAGGTGCACGAGGTGATAAGACCTAGGAAGTACGTCATGCGTCCATTGGCCTGAAAGGTAGTGTAAAAATGGTACGAGAGGGGGTGAGTTCTCAGGTGAAAACGCAAGTGTGGTTTGTGCGAATTAGAATAGTGACGCTGATCTACTATATTTCGCACCCTGAGAAATAAAATCAAGAAAGTCGTGGAAGTAACTCACAGAAAGGATGGATTTAGGGAGAAGTAAATAAAAATAATTGAGGGGAATGCTGAAATTCTACAGAGCAGGGAATCGGATACCTTAGGTGGTACCTAGGGAACCCAGGAACCGATATCCAAGCAGCCAGGTACCTTATGATGAAACAAGTTAAAAAGTACAATAATGGATATGTTGTTGTTGATAGGTAAATGTGACGCGATTTCTTTGTAACTCTGTCTAGAGAGCCGTCGACGCATCTCTCAGGCTATTGATGAACCGTTTACTACTTTCTAATTGAGTAAATACTGTAAGCAATTGTTACAAAAAATGCGTTATTGCCTTCCATATGTGTGGTCTATCTAGTTAGCAAGACCGCGTTCCACACCTCATCGATTCATCATCAGCCGGCAAATCCGGCCTCTTCGATAGACAGGTCATTGATACGGACAACTTCACCACCACTAACAACAACAAACCTGCAAGTTTGCAGCGCGTATTTAACAAGAAATGAATATGAGGCATTTGTACGCATTCGTTTCTGCAGTTGAAATTTTGTATGAATAAAATAAGCGCTATCAGTCGACCAAATTGTGAATCAAAGAACTTGCAGGATGAAAGTAATCAATGGACAAGATCTCCGATAAGACTCCATCTATTGGTCTCTAGCCCGTCTACGTTTGCAAACTATGCCTTAGAATGCACTTTTATTCGTTTGCACTTGCAAAACGTTAGATGTCGACGTTGTACTTCGTATGTCTGTTTGTCTGTCTCGCTGTCTGTTCGGAAGAAAGAATTACGAATTCTGAGGTGACCATATTTACATGGCATGGCCTACAGAATGGGATGACTCGATGAAGCAGCATTCACTGTGATTCATCGGCTTCCAAAGCACTCAAACACGTTTAAAAATGCCAGCCAGCTGTCGATTCGAAAAACGTGCGAGAAGACGATTCTCTTGATTTATAGAGGTTTATAGGGGCGAATGGTTCAGTTGAAATATTTCTGCATTATTGCATACGTTCTTTTGTTGGTAATTTGTGCCAGGATTGATTCGGAAAGCACATTCATAGAAGCGCATATCCTGCCATCTGATTTGTTCTCCTTGCTTACTTTTACAGGAGTTGTTGTTGGTTGTCGACCGTGTAACCTCGTCGTTTTCTGATCAGACTCCAATTTACTACTAGTTTCTCAGGTTTTCAGGTGAACATGACATATCTTCAGGCGTATGTTGAGAGGGATAATTGGCGATCGTTGTCTCCTCTGTGACGGATCGAACACTTCCTGCTTCTTGATAAGTGATCTGCTGAGTGAGTAAATTTTATTTAGACTCGCTTTTGTTCTGCTATTGATTGTGACACGTGGAGGGTTATGAACCAGATATTTTTGCTATTAGGGTTCCCCGCGCCCTTTTTTGAATGTGAAACCAATATTGCCCAAGTCTAAGAGGGGTGCCGCCATAAAATTATGTCCTAGGCGTGTGTTATGTACTGGAGGTCGATTACACCGCTATGAAATAGCCCGGTTTCAGTGACACATTTTGTTGGTGGCATGCCATCCTTCCAATTGCTCTTTTCCATCGAACCTCAGTGAGCAAGTAAAAAACAACCCTGATGATCACTTATGCACAGAAATGCTTTGATTTGAAGGTTGGCAGTAATTTTTCAACGACGGACGTTGTAATGGAGGAGGTCATCAACATTTCGCCGAGTGGTCAGTCGGTCTTTGCGCATGCTGACCACTGCAAAGCATTACTTCAACAGGTTACTGAGATACTACATTGATACAATTTCAAAAAACTAATTTGTGCTCCTGAAATCACACAGTCCTTAGGGGGATTTAAGTTTATTTGTGCAAGTAAAATTAAAATTTTGAAGGTAGTTTGATGAAAGTCGCTTCTAGAGGAAGACTCGCTAGGATCTATTTCTAGTTACGAATCTCAGCTCAAGATTTTTAGTGCTGAGAATTTATTCTAGAGAGAAAGGTTTTTTTTTCCTGACCAACTGCAAATTCTAAAGTGGTGCAAAGATTTATCGGTATCAGTTTCAATGATGTTTTCGGGCGGATTGCGACAAGAACGACCTCTGCGAGTTAATTTCTAGAGATAACACTTCGATTCCAAAACGAATTCCGAAATGTCCACTTTGAAACGCGTTCGTTAGTGTCGTTAATGTCCCCTGCCGTAATTTACTGATAGGTTTAAGAAACTTCATTATCCATCCACTTGTCAATCTCAGCTATTGATTGAAATTGCCGTGTATTGGACCGATCTCTCGCCAAAGTATCTAAGGTGTTGAGATGTCAGGTCTTCTTCTTTCCTGCACCCCCATTCCCCCTCTTAGTTTTTTGCTCGATTTTATTCATTTTTGAATGAAACGATTGATTGAGAGATTTCTGTTGCTTTAATCTTTACTTGCCTCCCACTCATTTGGTCTACGTATTTTTCCCTCTTTTTCCTCTCTTTCCGCACTGTCTTCCCTCTGATCTCCTAGCACATCCAGCATTCTCTTTCCACCCTTTATTCTCTTCTCATCACCTGCACATCGTTGATCCCTCATAATTAGTATGTTTCAATTTTCCGAATTCGCCAGGTTGTAAAGAAGGTGTTGTAGTCGACGAAATCGGCCAATCATCGAGCGGCGATCCATATCATTTCGTTATCTTTTTGATAGTTTTTTTTGCAGTCTGTTTATTGAAGAACGTAACGAATGAAATTTTTTGCCTAAATTCATATCTGAGTTAAATTCCGACTTTTATTTCGAATTCCACATTAATTCTGCGTTATTATTATGATTGTATTGCAAAACATCGGTTCGTCGGCATATGTGCTCCGCAGGTTTATACAGATACAGTTTCTTACTTTCTTACTATATAATTGATCTTCGTCGTTGTCTTCTAATATTTTGCAACTCTACTCCTCTGTTTCCCGGAAGTGACCTCTAATGAGGTTTAGTTTTCCTCCAGTGATGCGCTTAAGTAGAACAATGCGCCTCCATAAGAAACTCTGTTAATTGATTTCTAGATCTGTTGAAAGTCGGCGTATTCATATGCGTCTTTTAGGTGCCACAGACATTTTACTTTGGTACGACTCTGGTGGGTTTGACCTGTATGGACGTTTGCGATGAGTACTTCGCATTCGGAAGTGATTGCGGCGCTCTTTTTATATTTAATCGTCGTATCAACCGACCCGTCACTCCGTATGTTATACTTGAATTTACTTTACAGCAAGATTGCAACTTCATTCCACAACTTTCTTTAGCACGAGGAAACGTTGACCTTAAAGATGAATGGGCGCGTTTCGTTGTTTCGTTTTTGTGTGGAGAATTGGGGGAGGACAAACGTTTCATGCCCTCTTCACCGCCCTCCGCTTTCTCAAAGTTTTCTGTTATTTCTCAGGTCAGCGGTCATTCGATTTGCTGCGTGTGCTGCCGGCTCAGCTGATGCGCTTTTCCATTTTTAGTTGGAATTTGCAGAAAGATATAGTGATTTCGATCTCGTATTTTCCCAGAAAAAAAAAACGATTATTCCCACTTAATTTAAGTGAATTCTGCGAGCCTTTTGGGTGTGAGCAATCATCTTGCAGCATTCTTTGAGATGCTGTAAAGTATGCACTGAAGGTCTTGATGAAATCTATTTTGAGTTTAGAGTCCAATATTTCCTTTCATTCCTCTTCGATATGCCCTCAATAACTCTTTGTTATCAGAAGAATAAGCATCGATATTTCCGTTTTGATATTGGTTTGATATCTGTATGAAGGTAATGTGTTAGGTTACGAACGAATTACGATGAGGTGATTACGTGCTTGCGATTATTCTCTGGTGAAAGCACTCTGATGGCTGCGGGACACAAATCAGGCTCGGTTGTTCTCATTCGATTTCCGTCAACATCGCATCACTCTAGACGGAAGGTAATAATTTTTTGTGCACGAGTCAAACAGAAGCTCTTATTGAAAACTTTTCTATTTTTATTCCACTATAGTTTTTAATAGCGTGCAAAATGATTATGACTTAACAGTGATTGATAACGTAGTTTGCATAATTGTGAACATCACTTTTCGATGTGTGCATATCGGAAATTATCTTTAATTATCCGCAATTAATTCAGAACTTTTTTCTCCCTCTTTTCGTCTGTTATTTGCATATGCAGCATTTGTTTATAACTTCAAAAGAGATCATTATTGATTAGAAAGTGAATAATTTTTTGAGAATATTAGCAGAACAATCTTCATCGAAATAACGATTAATTGAATGGTTGAATTATTCACAATGAGTTATGTCTACGATTGTGCACTTGACAATTTCTGATAGTATCGCTGTTGAAGAAGCGCCCAAAAAGAGAGCGTCTTAGCGAAAAGGCGCCCACTGAATGGTGTAAACGGTGAACGGTGACAGCATCCGTTGAAACGTTTTTTCTGCATTCTCATGTTTAGAGCAGAACACACTGTGTAAGGCGATACAATTTGTTTCATAATATCTTCTCATATGGATTATTTGTGTGTGGATGGCTGCATCGCTTTTGATACTCCATCAGTGAGTGTATAAAAGAGATATGTGCAGATTTTGCTAATAGTATTTTGTTTTGTTTTTTACGCACTGTTTGATTAAAGCAATGAGCTTGTGGATAGAATACATTGGTCGCTCTCAAATCTTTAACAACTCATTTCTTTTTTTCATTGAAAGTTGGGACAAAAATTGGCATTAATTCCTATTAAAAGTATTCCAGTATTGAATTTTTTAAAGTCCCATACTGGAACTCATTCCTTGGACATTGAGTGTAGTTGGGCACGGTTATTTTGAGGCTCTTTTCATGCCTTTAAGTGCCTATGCGTTGTGCGTTGCCGAGGACGAGGTTGGAACCCACGGTGCGCAATACTGGATGATACGCACCATGAGATTGGATTCTCAGACACTTGTTGAGGTGAGAGCTTAATGATTGCTTCAGATGGATCAGACGAGATTATCTGAATATCACGAAGGTCGTCGCATAAACTGCGTTGAATGGACCAGTGATGCATCGAAATTGTTCTCAGCCGACGAGTCGGGCACTGTTGTCGTAACACACGTTGATTTCGATAATGTACGTTAGTTCAGTTTTTTTTATTTCGAGTCTCGACTCTTTGAAATTTGATTCATTTATTTTCAGTTTTTTGCACAATTCATGTTGTTTTCGAAATGCGTTTGGATGTTAAAGTGACTAACGTCGAACAAGTTGCCGAACTTGTAGTAGAATATATCTGGGATATGGAGGAGAAGGAGGGAGAGAGAATGCCTTCCTGGTTCGGTCGTTGTGTTCTTGCTGGTTCGAAAGTGTGGCGATTTTGATTGCAAAATGCAGAGGTTACTGCTCTAGTCCTCAAGACCGTTCAAAAGGCATCTCTAAAGCATTTGAAGACGACATTGAGGTACTAACTGCCACTTAGTATGTTTCTCTTCTTTGCCTAATCGTACGTAATGAAATCACAGTGCCAAAATTTGTATAAAACTACATTCTTCTCCCATCTCTTTGCTAGTTAAATAGTGAATAGGCTTAAAGGTATAAACAGAAATGCAATTATTGTATTGTGTATATGTGTGGTGACGATCTGTCAAAGATTTATTCAACGTTCTTATAGATAACTCTAAATAGTGATTTTTTTAATAAAATAGTATATGTCCAAAGTATTCGTCACTCTCTAAGTTTTAATAGCCGTGCTATATTCAGACCTTTTCAGCATCTCTTCCAGCCATCTTTTGTCTGCAATGAGGGGTCGCCAATTAGCTGTATCTCATACGCGCTAAGTCATCTAGCTGTTCGCTCGTCGCGTCGTATAGCAGTTATAGACGTTGCATCTGCGTCGACCGTTGTTGACGTCAGTGAATCGATCGACGAATCAAGGTAGATTTTAACAGGGTTATAGATAACAGGTGAAACCATTCGCATACTGCAAAGGTGGATATGGATGTCCAAAACTTTCCAACTATGTGTTTAGGTCTTACTAGGACAAAGTTTTTTAAGCTGTAATATAGTTTTCAGGATCTAATCTTATTGATCCCTGTGATCTCTTTGCCTTTACGTTCAAAAAGCAAAATTGCTCTCATTTTATTTTGTACGTATCGTACGATTTCCTCTCAACTCTGCCGCTAAGCAAAGATCGGAGGCAACAAAAATGTTCGTTTTAATCGCTTTAAGGAATAATAGTCGTCTTCGTGTTCAAGGTGCGCATCTGTAGGATACATACCTAAATAGCTGTAAAGACGCTTTTGATGCGTGGACATCTGCAACTGGTTCCCGTAAAGTTGGAGGGGGGGGGGGGGGAGGGCAGCTTATGAAACTTATTCAACAATATCAGTTTAAATAATAGTGCTTTATAAAAGATAACCTTTGAAAGCTTCATCAGAAGTAATCTCTACAGCCTTTGAAGTGCTCAGCCATCAGTGCAAAGGCAGTTCTAATCCTAGTGTGCAATTTTTGTAGCTTATCGTATATTTGTACGCTTAATATACCCTTACCAAGTTTATGGGATTGGAAATGCAAGCAATAATTTATGCAGTTCTCTCTTTGTTATGTAGAACCGTTTTCATGAAGACAGACGCATGACATTCCTCAGATTATGAAAGAGAACACAGCATCAATTAGCGGCAAGGAGAATGCGGCATCCCTTACTTGGCGAGAGGAGCGTCGCTTTGAAAGGAAAGACGCAGTGTTGTGCCATCCACTTGAGGGAATCACTGACTCAACAACTTCCTGCATTTTAATTGGTAGGAATGAGAGGATGCGACTTCTGTAATTTCCAAAGAGGACACATACCTAAGGCACGCGGCTTTTGTCACCAATCATCTCCTCACTATTATAGAGAGAGAAATATGCTTACAGTGCAATTTTCAGACATCGTGTTCTTGAACTCAAAGTTTTCGGATGAAAATTGGCTGCTTTAATCGGGTTTTTTTGAGAATTATACAACTGGATATGTTGAAGCAAAGGAAGAGGGGAACACGGATGGCGAAAATTTATGTGTGTTCTGAACTGTTTTAAACTCATGGAGGTGGAGAAAATATATACAGGTTGTTAAGTGTACTTCTTATACATAATATACTGCATGTATTTCGTAAATATTTTTCCCCATATACCACTATGATTGTTTCGAATGTCGATCAGTTGTCTGAGCAGTAAACGCCTTTAAGTATTTTCCAGAAATTTGGCATATCCAGAGTTATGCGGAATGTTTTCTTTCCAAATCGGAAGCCTTCCTAGAATCAGTGACTGATCTCTTTAAATGGGGCTTGTTTTTAGCTAGCTCATAAGAAAGACTGTGAGAGAGGTGTGTGTTGAATAAAGCATAGAACGAGGGCAGTGGCTTGATTGTTCGTTTTCAGATGTGTTGAATGCGGCATTCATTTGTGCGAGCAAGTGTCGAATCGGACGCTGCTCGTTAGTTCATCAAAGGGAATCATCTATAATTTCAACTATCTAACCGGTGAACTCAGAAGCAGCAACGATTTGCAAGACGAGGTTATCTTTTGAATACGTTGGTCATAGTGTTGGTTGCGCAAATGAAAACTATCGGCGGATGGGTATTTTGGTGACCACTGATCGCTTTCATAGATCATTGGTGATCGCCGATTTTCCGTGGTAGTAAATTCGCTGCTGCAATTCCCTTCTGTGAAATGCGTTAAGCGTTCCCCAGCTTTTACAGGCAGTCGGCGATGCTTGTAAGAGTAGATGTCTGTTAGCTCAAGTAACATTTCGTCTTCAAATACGCCTTATATTATTTGTTTCACACCAACTTTATCGTCGTTTTTGCAAATTCGAAAACTTCATCTGTTTTCGTTTCGACTTTCGACGTAATGAGACTGTCACCGTTTTTGTTGATACTGGCATTTCCTTGGGGAATATCACTTATCAGTTATATCTTTCCGGCTTCCCCTCTGCAGTCGTTCCTTGCATAATAGTGGCAAGTTTCGAAACATGTGATAATAAGGTGGCGGTTCAAAGTATGACGAAAATATTGATTTGTAGAAATAATATAGCGATTTCAAATATTGTTTCTGTTTTGCTATTTGATAGTCCGATATAGTGGCAAACGGTAACGTATTGATGCTATATGCAGTGTGTAGAAGTTTATCTGCATACGTACACAGAACGGAATTTATTTTATGATGTGTTCGTAAAATGAGCGCAAGGATTTTTTTAAAGGAAAAACGTCGGCGATAAAATATTAAAAGAGTTTGAAAATGCAAGAATCAGGCTTTGAGAATATCAAACAATATGATAGAAAAGTGGAACTTTGATATTGTAACATTTGATAGTTTCACTGATGGAACACAGATTGGATGGGGGGGGGGGGGGGGGATGGAGTGGAACCGATAAGAGTTATTCTTGGAACCAGAACCATCGAAAAGCAGACATCATGCTTCGACGAGAATCATCAATGAGTTAATCACGTATAACGTAAAAGAAAGTGTTTGCACGAAACGAAATGTTCGTCTTGTGTTTTTTGGAGGCGTTGTTGAAAAAGAGCTGAATGATATGGGAGTTTTCGGTCGGCGTTCTTTACCCATTAAGAGGACGAAGCTCCTTTTGAAAAATTTTTTGTAGACAGCAACTTCCTTCCAATCATTTCTGAAACTCTCTGCATTCCAGGTGAAGAGAAGAATGAGTTGTGGTTGCTCGAAGGATTTTAGCGAGTAAGTCTTATTCATCTATTTTTTAAAACTGTTTCACATATGTGAAATAAGTCTAGGTACTACAGTTAGCTCATAACGAAGTTTTTGTTGGATGTGCACTCAAAAACGAGCATGATTGGTGCTCTAACACATCGATGGATGTCGGTTATGTCGACGAGTGATTGGCTTTTGAGGCTTTGTTACATTTTTTTAGAACTTATTTGGTTTAGATTGTTCAAAGTACCTCTGTGTGATGGTTTTGATACAGTTCACATAATTCCTTCAGAAAAAGAGAAAGCAGATTATTCTGGACGACATATTTATAACGGAATGACTTATATATAATGGAAACGCGGCTGGTTGACTGCCACTTTGCGAGTTATATACGTCGCCTTCCTGTTCTTCGAGTCATGTAATATGGGGCACGCGTGATACTTGCAGTTGCTTTTGGAAGCTTTTTTTTGGAAAGCCTCTTCCATCACAGTATTAGTTAAACCCTCGATGTACACAAAGTAGTGGTGTATGATGGAATATGCACAAAGATCTGGTGGAAGATAAAAAAGAAAGCAATTTTGATTTTCTTACTATGAATTGGGTTTTTCTTACTTTCGTTGCAGATTGGTTTTCTTGCCATCGCCTAAGTGAGCGTATTAGTAGAAGTGTATATGCTTCAGATTTCAACTAGAGTAAAATTTAGGAATGTTGAGCAGGTTTGGATCTGTTGAGCGGGTTATAGCTTGAAAAAGCCTTGAGGTTGGGCGTGAATTGGTGACGCTTATCTTCCAGGCTGTAGGCTTACGTGAAAGGCAATTGTGCTCCTCCACTAACGAATCCTACCCAACGGCTGTCGGCAACGTCGACAGCCGTTGGGTAGTATTCGAACAGTTGATTAGTTTCGAACAGTTTGATTAGACGATGCTCCTTCTCGCAGTATTTTTCTGATTTATTTCATTTGTATAATTTCAGGGAAAGTGGCACATGGCAAAATGATGTAGAGGCGTTAACTAGGCTTTATGCATGTGGTGATTCCCGTTTTATTTATTTCTATAAGTGGCATGTGTTATTGTTTTCGATTGCAAAACAATCTCTTGTTCTAGTGGATATTCGATGTTTGCGGGAAATTGAACTGCTCAAGAATTCATTGGTAACTTTTTATAATATTTTTAGGGTGTGATTGAACACCTTTATCGTTATATTTATTTAATTATTTAGTTCTTTATTTACTTATAGGGAAGGTTTCTCATTTTGATACTTCAATTTTTATTAAAAATAGATTCACTCTATCATTCCAAGAGGGAAAATTCTGATTGGAGCTTATTCTTGTTGAGATTAAGCTGCTAAACCATGATGTAATCGACCTTTGTCGAATCGTTTAGGTTGGCTATTTGAATTATTCATCTCAAAGGGGTGAAAAGTGCTTGCCGATGGCTATATGCAGTACCCAATTTGAATATTGTGAGAGTTTTATGTAGGAGGATTTGCTGATTGCTTTCAAATAGGTGCGTGATGTTGCGGTCGATAGAGCATCCGAGCCGATCGCTTTATTTCTCCTAACAGAGGATAAACGTGTTATACGGCTTTGTTCAGTGTCCGCTCCCGACCATCTAACAGTTGCCACAGGTACGACCTTCGTTCACATTTCATTATGGACTTCCATTGTTACGTATCTGTAATATGTCCTGAACTTATATAGGGAATGCTTCTTTTTTACTATGAAACCGCAGCTGTAGGATCCAAGACTTACAGGTTTCATAACTCCCACAAGGGTCGTATAAGTGAGCGGCGATTTGCACATGGGAAAAATTGAGAGCAAATTATAACCTTTATATTTTGCAAAGATGTTTCGTTGTCGACAAAAACCAGGTGCTCGCAACTCTGTTAAAAATTTGCCTTGTTATTGTCATGTTTTTAATAGAATTTTGCGTGCGCACTGAATTTTACTTTAAATTTCAGCAGTTTACTTTTTTTACATAATGAGCATCGAAGAGGATTTCGAATTTTCCCGACCATACAGCTGTTACGCTGATTGAGGAAAGGATTCATGCATTCATACAGTTTCCCGAGATTTTAGGGCGGAAATGCACGAACATACAATCGCTGGTTTATATGGCGCTAATTGAACCATGCTGCCTGTATCGGGAAGTTGGGAGATTGTAAAGTTATCGAACTGCAAAAGGTAGTGGGAAGTGGTTAGGAATAGTTTTCGATTGAGCGAAAAGAAAACTTCCAGAAAGCGAGCGGAATTGGCAAAAGTTTGTCTATTCGCATAAATTGTAATTTCGTGAACGTTTGCTCCTTCGCGCTGTTTATGCTCACATATTTTTACGCTCCCTAATTTGGACCATTCGAATAAAATAAAATGAAAATGCATCCACCTTTAGATAATTGCAAGAAATTTGCAAATTGTTAGACATATGAAGGTGTATTTTCTTATAGGCAAGTTTTCTAAATATATTGGTGTCTGTTTTTAAGTGTAGAGTTTTAGTTATTTGCAAAACTGAGGCTTCGTAATTTGAGTTGGTTAACAGCGCAGTGAAAGTCCACAAGAAATGAGATCATCCATTGTCCTTTAGAAGATTGCATGAACGTGAAGGTGGAGAAAATTGTACGTCACACCGGTCAGCTTGCAAGCAAGCAGAAAAGCGCGTCAAGAGGAGATAACACAATTAGGCGCTTTTGCATTTCCATCACTCACTTCCATAACTTAGCGCATATGCTCTACGTGAGAAGTGCTGCCGTCTTGTTTCACTTAATTCGACCGCTGATATGAACTCAAAAAACCCGTTTTCTTGCAGTCTGATCGATGTAAAATGCTTGGGAATATTTTCACACGCAAATATTAAATTTATGACGTCTTTTTGAGATTGAAGGATCAGTATGATATTTGGTATGGAATGTGCTCCAACAGTTCCCGTCACGCCCACCAAAATTCATTCATGATTACAGCTTCAGTGGCAGACTACTAGACAGACAGTCACAGACACAGATGTAGACACAAAAATAGAGGGCTTAATGTAAGTGAAGGTGTGAAAAACAAATTTATAAGCTTTGTTTTGTGTCGCGGATAGGTCTGCTAAAATTCGAAACTGAGCACGTTAATTCGTTGATGGTTTATGGAACTGTTTGATAAGATTTGGGAAATGCGAAAAGCGCATATTGCGTCGGTTGGTGCAGCACACTTATGCACTTGTTTTCCTGTGAAACTTTTAATGGGTGAGCGGAATTTTGAATGGCAGCAGCACTAAATCGCTGTGTCATTTTGTTGTGGACTCCTCATAATTGAATTGGAAATGACAGGCCATGTTGATGTGGGAAAGAGGGATCGGATGTTTGCAGAACCGATCGAGGAATTTGGTGCACGAACGTTGATCTCCTCATTGCAAAAGACAACAAAACTTTTGCCGTATGCACCGACGGGCGCCATTCTGAATCGACTGAAGGCGAACGGTGAGATGCCTACATTGTCGTCACTACCGAGCCTACCGATTCCTATCATCAGCAATATTCTACGTTCATCTGGCGACATCTCAAGTAAAAGCAGGTGAATTGAAGTTATTAGTTGTGTTTCATTGAATAGAGCATAAAAGTGACTTTCGTATTGTTGCCAGCTGTTAAGGGGATCTTCTTTGGAAATTGGATCTTCAAATTTCAAGGAGAAGACTTGTAAATAGGATCTTATTCGACCATGTTTGGAGAGCTAGGGCATTTTATTTGCTCTGTTCGATACAAAAGGTAAATGGGCTCTCTCAACAGGTGTACCTGAAAGGTATTTCCTGCAATATAGGTTTTTCAGAATCTTTTCAGCAATGAGCCGAAGTCGACGGATGTTTCTTAATTTTTTAAGGTTTTATAAAAGAAAACAAATGAACAAATAGATTGTTAAAATTTCTCTAATAGAAAAACAAATGAAGATATACCTTTAGTTATTTGACCTCTAAGGTTTTATAGAAAGAAAAATAAATGTATATGCAGATTCCTATTCTTGAAGCTCCAATGATAATAGTTTTGCAGTGAAGCTTCCGTCAGTGGTGATTCATCTTGTGCGGAGTTATCTCAAGGTGGTGTGACACCTGAAGTGGTCGTTAATAATGCTTCTTGTGAAGGAAAGGAAGATATTGCTCAAAAACAAGCGAATAGTGATGCAACCGCAGAGGGAGCATCACCTCAAGCGATGAAAATCTCTTCGGAAGGCGCTTACAAAAGTTGGTTTTGCATCGCGCATTATTCTCAATAGTTCAGGGAGGGATGTCGTTACGAATACAGTACTTCATATGAATATAGTACTTCATTTTGTTGCTTAACTTCGCACCTATTCGTCATATCCGTGGGATTGTGCCAATTATTTCACAGTTGATTAGTCAGCATTGCCCAACAAAGTTTTGATCGTGACGTATATCAATTTTATCGTAGAGATTTTACTTGCTATATGGGTGTCCCTATGGATGAGTTGATCTGTCCACTGGACTCTAATGGTGAGTAGGAAAGCTGTCGCGATGAAACTTTTTCAGCATATTCAGTAATCCGATTCGATCGTCGGTTGTTATGCTTTTAGAGCAGACTTTGGAATGTACTCAAAGATCCTTTAAAGCTTGGAAATTATTTTTGGTTTCCGTTGAATTAATGCGGGTAAAGAAAACTGATTTTTTTGCCGAATTTTTGTACATTTTATGGGCGTTATATAAACAGACACACTGTTGGATGCTTTCTAGTTTTTATTATTTTCGTGATTTAATATTTGATTTACTTATGCGAAATTCCGAAAGGCGCATATAATGCCATGCCTGTTTAATGTGGTCATTCATATGTTGTCTTCCAGAGCCGACAGAGAACGAGGATATGATGATGGGTGAGCGTATTGTTCTTGATTGGGCAGTATCGCAACCGAACTGGTTGCTCGAGAACGTTAATGAAATGGCGAAACGGGTTGTTGACGTGGTGGGAGGCATCGGGGCTCAGGTTGGTCCATTCTTTAGTCCTTCGTTTGGTATTGGTTGTTGCGAGGGGTTTGAATCCTTTCAGACCTGTTGGTGTTTTGCTAGAAGTGCATCCAAGTATTTTCAGCGTACAGCCTATACAAGTCTGTTGAAATTGTAAATATGCTCCACGATGAAATGTGCATAGTCTCGCAGCAAGTTAGCGAATCCATTGTAGACTCTGCAAGGGTCGAAGTGGAATCTGATTAATGGGCTTAATAAGCTGCTGAGTAACAGCTAGCGGGATGTCTGCATAGCGAAAATTGACACGCTAAGTGAAGGCTTAGCCGGACCCTATACTTGCTCCTCAAACATCCATTGGCATTGGTGCCCAAGTGTCCAACGATGCACTTCTTCGAAATACTGTTTTTATCTACGTGCGCAACTATGCCAGAGCCTTCGATTGTTTTCGGACTGACATGTTTGTGTTGGGAGAACACGTCGCAAAGCTGTACTATTCACTGCACATTGGCTGTCATGCCAGTACGGGCTGTATACTTCATTCGTTCCTATTTGACCATTGCATTGAGACAGGAATAGTAAACATGAAATATTCGTTTGCGATTCGGCGTATTCCTTTCAGCGAACAAGCTCAATTAGCAGCTTTGAGCTTTCATTGTGACATGCTTATCGGTTGCGTTCCCACTTACGAATATCAGCCCCATATAGCGTCACATGAGTGTCACTATTTATGTGATTTTGGCTCGTTGATGCCATCGGAACCATGACGAGGATGCACCCGACATGTTAAAACGTCATCACGTGATTGTAAAAGAGGCGCGTTACCGGCATGTTTAAGGTGTTAGGCCACGCTTGTTTGTAATCCACTCCGACGGGATAAGTTCTGCACGTCCATAGGCAGTGTCTGTACTTGTTTGTATTGATGAAAACCACTATTACATACGTTACTAGTAAGGTTTAATGACAGTTTGAGTGCTGTTGAAGTTCTTCATTTAGCCTCAATAATTGAAGCGCCTGATCCGTGAAGGTGTAACCGTTTTAAGGTTGAAGACGGCTATTTCGCAATGCAAACGTCGCCCATATCGACTGCGCCGTCTGTTGCTTCTGACAGCCTTCCATATGAGCAGGTTGGCATGTTGGAAGAGGTGACCGTACGCCGCACAAAGAAGGCACCTGGAAGGAAGAAGAAATCAGCAAGCGAAGAGGATGACATTCTTCGAAGGCTCGATTCGATCCCTTCCTATTCCGAAGGTTTCAATTCGATCGATGAAGAAACGCTAAGCGACATTCGAAAAGGTATTTGAAGAATCTACGAATCGCTATGACTTCACAGTTCTTTCCTCAGAGAAATCAGTTCCTCCACTTCACCTGTCTTGCGCGCATTCAGAGATGCCTGCAGCGGAAATTGTTGACATGGATGGGACGGTAATGGTTACGGGTCGCGTATTGTCCATTTGGGTAAATTGCGATTCAGAGCAGATGTCGGTCCTTTGTTGCAGTATGAAGTGTAATGTGCGTTATCTCTGTTTCATGCTTGAAAGTAGTACTAACAGAAGTTGTAAATGCGTCGTGTTTTAGGTTGGTCAGAGTTTACATCTACCTCACCGTCAGCTTTCCACTGAATTTCTGTGCCGTTTATACCTGATTCTTCAAATTTTTTCCTATGGGGTCGTCCGGAAAATTTTCATGGTTTTCCCGATAACAAATTTGTTGCATTACCAGTAGGCTGCTTTAAATAGGGTTATCGAGTTTCGTTTATGATAGCTAGCGTGAACTGATTTGCTTTTTGCCACATTCTGTAGACCTAATATCTGGAGATGCAACGACGAGGTTTTGCTTTGTTGCACTTCCGTTGACTAGAGCTGAGGTATGAAGCCCTGGAGAGCTTCTAGAGGAGAAGCACCCGGAACAACGAACAGTGCAGAAGTAGTTGGCGAACTTCAGCAGCGCAGATGAGTGCATTGATTCACAACGTAGTCTGTTACCCTTGAAGCATGTAGGTGTCAAAATGAAGCAAGTGGTGAAAGTTTACCGCAGTGAAGACATGAGAGGAAATAGCGAAAGAACGTGGCTATTCAAAGAGTACGGTGCACAGTTTTTTGCATGGATGAGGGAGGTGAACAAGCTCTGTAGGTGGTACCGTACGAAATGACTGCGAAGCAAACTTTGAGCAAGGTTTTTACGAATGTTTGCACTGCGAAGCAAAAACAGAACTTTGAGCAAGGTTTTTTTGGCTGCAGTAGGAACTAGATTCTTTGCGATACTAGCGAAGGAGCGACGCAGTGGTAGGACCGTTTGTCCTACCACTGCTTCGCTCTGGTAGGACGTTCTCAAGTATGCGAAAACCGAGCTCTCACTCAAAAGAGATTGCGGTTAATGTTTGTTGGTGTGCCGCAAGATCAGCCCACTGCAACCTCATGAGTGCGGGCGTAGCAGCGGAGCCGCACAGTAACGGAATGAAATAAGTGCACCGGAAATCAGAAAAGTAGCAGACAGCATTCGTTAATGTAAACGATTCTGTTCCTGTGCACGACAAAGTGGGAATTTATGGCGCAAGAGTCCCCTTCCATAAATTGCTACAGCTTAGTACCGAGGTTGTTTCTCAGCCACGATATTCTTTAAGACCTTCGCCAAGAGGTTTCGGTCTCTGAATAGCTGTTCAAAGGGAAGAATTTAAAAGAACAGCGTGCCTTTGAAGTCACGTCCCGATAATTGCATAATTCCGGACATGCAAATTTCGGTACAAAAGAAATAAATGCATTGATATCGCCTTGGCAAAAATGTTTTAAATGCGACGATGTGATTGTGAAAAAAAAATGCTGATTTTCGGTTTAATTAAGCGTTCTCGAAGTCGGTTTTTGTAAAAGCGTCGAAACTCTCTGTACGAGCTAATAGATGCTTTTTGCTTGAGTTCTCATCTCGTGATGTCAATATTTGAGTTGTCAATTTATTTTTTTGGGGGGAGGGGGGATGTTTAAAAGGATTTTCCGTCTTCATAATATTAGGAAATTGTTTGATTGCATTTTTTCATGCTTTCTTAGATTAGATTTTTTTCTTATACTATGATTATTCGTCGTTGCTTTGTTCTCCCTTATTTTCTTCCACTTTCTGTGATCCCCTTCTGATGCGTTAGGGATAGTGGAAGTTAATTATGAAACTTCTTGATAGAAGGCTTGTAAAATGTTGATATTGCTCCACTGCTCATTGTGTCACGTTGTATGTTCACTAGACCAACTACCAGTCGATATTTATTTGTGTATAGACTTTAGCAGACGTTCTATGAAGAAAGTCTCAAAAGAATTGCTGAATTCCACTCACTCATCTTGGATAGGGCAAATAGTTGCAATAAGATTAGCGATATTCGAATCGAGGAGGATGGAAGAAAATGAAAACTCGTAAACTGAAAAGAGTTTAAAATGAAGTCGATTCGTTTATCGGCGGTTTATTGTCCAGGAATTGCAAAAATGATACACATCGTTGGAGCAAAAAGGGGCATTCGTTTTGCTTTCAAGACTTTTCGTAATGGTCTTATTTTTAAGCGGATCTCAAAAATGCTGCAGAATTTTACTTGAAGCATTGCTGGGTGTACCACAGTCATCTCTAAACCACAAGCCACCCAACAAATACGACGATATCGCCTACGGTGCCACTTCTGAATTATCCGATAAGAATCATGATCGATCGTCGAACGAAGTATGTACTGTATAAATTTTTCTTTATGTAACGGGCCTAGTTGAATGTGGTTGTTGCTCATGAGGCAGCCATAATTAATTCAAATCAAAAAACTCACATCTTATTTTCTTTTACTTCCTAATTTTTCGTGCCTCTTGTTTTCTCCTTGCTGGCATCATAACTGCAGTTCCAAGACTGTCAACACTTGTAGTCGTCGTTATTGAAGGGGAGGGGGGGGGGGGGGAGAGCGGCTTCATTGTAGTGGATCTTAGATAGTGCGAATGTGTAGAGGATAAGTGCATTTCATTGATTTTTTATTCAATTCGGTTGGCAGCAAATAAACTTTTGGCTTTGAAAAATTTTGCTTATTTTTCATGTTTGGGAAGTTTTATGTTCAAGTTTTTTGGTCAAAGAGCTAAATGAAGTGGTTTCTGCTTTAGGCTACCGTATTATTTGATGATTTCATTCTCTCCTTAATTTTCTTTGTCGTCTCCGTTTCATTCCTCTCCTTCCCCCCTCCCCCATGCGAATATAGACTTTATCTTGTTCATTGCATACACCGTTCAAGCCCTGTTGCTGTTTCCGTGGCTTCGAAATCATTTCTTTCCGGAGAGCAGGCCTCTTAGATATGTGTGAAGAGGGCAATATTGGATTCATAGTCTCTTCATACTTCTGCTTCTCCTTGTGGACTGAAGCTGCCGTGTGATTGTTCACTCTGTTGATATTCTAGGTGGATACTCCGTCGAGTGCAAGTGGTGCAACACCACAAGTACCATCAGAAGTTGCAGGTTGCTTCCTTCTACTTCACATTCACCTCTTCCTCATCTACGTGGTTTTTGAATTCTTCTTTGTATGAAATTCAAAGGATTCTGACGAAAGATTAGAAGTAACTTTTAGAGGAAGGTTGCTGGAAATGAGGGAAGATATGAATAGAAGAATATGATCATGTGTATTTTACTCGTTATTTCTAAGCTTTAGACCTCTGAAGTTGAGTGCTTTTGATGTCAGTAAACCACTAATAAAGGAACCTTTAGATTTTATAATTTGATTTATCGCATACCAACTGTCCAGTTCTCTAATTAATCTTACTAATTACTAGTCTGTTCTAATCTGCTTATGAATGCCATCTAACATCGAATATTCTGAACAGTAATTGTCTGTATGGGCGTTTCTAGAGTAGATACTGTAGCCAGAAATGCAATTCTTACGACGGGGCTGTTGGTCGGCCGCCTCGTGCTAAGTTGCACTTTGAAATATACAGTGGTACAAGCTTGAAGCTAGAAAGCAGTATGTTTGCAAACGAATTTTCACACTGTCGATCTATCTTAATTACCTAGAAAATGAAAATGATTTAGACGGAGAAGAGCTGAACGAATTGGCGGCCGTGGTGGGTGAAACCTCGCGAAAAGGAACACCAGAAGGGGAGACAAGTGAGTCAGAGGGCAGTGCTTATGATAAGCTCATGAAACGGGCACTCATGAATCGATCCACTTATTTTGCGGTGAGTTCATGATTCCTTTATGCTTTCAATTTTCGACTGAAGATATAACATTGCATGAGGGGGGAAATGGAGTCATCACGTTTTACGGACCTTGTAATAAGAAATAAGGGCAAAAAATCTCAGTTTCGGGGAACATAACTGAAAAGCAACAATACGGGCTGAAATTTTGTGCAACTTTGTTTTGATATGCTTTTATTCATTCCAGTGCTGTCTGACAGTATCTTTCCTGAGATATTTAATATACATCTATTTCATCTCTTATAATGCATCCGTGCAATGGAAATCGTTCGTTATATTGTAGGGTTGTCAGGAAGCGTCAGAATGGTTCAGTGAGGAAATCAACGACGAAGGTTTGATCATAAATGACCGTGGGGATATTTGGAATGAAGTATGTTCTGTACTGACCTTCTTGTTGAATCGTTTTGAATAACAAAAAAAAATTTCTTCGCCTAGCTGAGCCTGGTTAAAATGGAACTGTTGTAAATGATTGAAACAAGTGGTAATAAATGGTGCCTAAGAAGAAAGACGTTCTAGTTCTCGCAATATTGTGACCATTCAGTAGTGAAAGGAGGTAACTCGAATTGATGATTAAGGCAAGGATTAGTAGTCGTGTACATTAGGCGATATGCCATCGAAGAGTGTGGATTTTGCGAGCGCAGCTAAACATTGAATATCAAATCGCTCTCATCATCACCTTTTAGGTGCGTAGATGCTCTCGGCCCAGTAACAGTTTATGTGTGGAGCGGTTTGTATCATCCTCCAATTGCCATATTAATTTGGTGATCACTAGAAATCGCAACATTGCACGGTTTTATTCGGATGAAGATTTCAGATAGCGCTGCCATATTCTTGTGTATCGTTCTCAGTTTCATCGAAGTATATCGTTATTTGCCATGCAAAAAAGAAAAAGAAGGCTCGCTACTTGTCATTCCCGAATGTTAGTGGTGGACAATGGATTCCTATCAAACAGGATGCTGAAAAGATCGAAACAAACGGTACCCTTCGAATTAGCCATTACTCAATAAACACTCGTATGCTTGCGCTACGCTCAGAAATTTCATTGATCTTAAGAGTTTTTTCACCGTTTCACGCAACTCGCTGTGTTCACTTTTCGAGTTTTGCACAAAAACGCCACTCTTTTATCGGGAACACCGCACAGCCTTTATTGCATAAGCATAGTTGACCTTATGATAAATTGTCGCGTGTAGTGAATGAGTTTGAAAATTTTTTGGCTCTCTTCGTTTGCGTTGTGGTCGAGAATTAATGCTTCATCCCCATTCCTTGAAAATTTCTGAATGAATTCATTTATCTATAAATTCGTGAGTATGCCTATATATACGCTTATAAGCAATCAAATGTGATGTACGCAACTTTTTGCACTGCCAGATGCTTGCATTAGCGGTGCGAATTTTTGTTCTTATACTCTGTGGAATCGTTCGAGCTTATATGAAAATGCATCCTGAGGTTATTTGTATAGACCTTCCTTAGAATCATTCCTTTCGATTTAAAAAGTTGCCAAAAGCGCACAACTGTCCAATCCCCATTGTACCTCTTCTCACTGATTCAATTAAGATGACGGTACACTGGTGTGGAGGATACACAAAGGGATCGCATATTCGCCAGTGCCGGAAGAGGCTAGCTGCTCGACTCCATGTGCGAGCAGTTGGGTAGTGGCTGCAAACGAGGGCGGCGGTGTAGTAGAATGTGCGCTGACACGAGATGCAGCTTGGTATACGACCAGGAGTGGCGAAGTGAGTTCACAGCTCTGTTTTAGAAGTGGTCGTCATAGGTAGTGAATCTTTTAGAAGGGAGTTTATTCACTGCGATTTACGTTGAGAGAATGGACGATTATGATGCATAATAAGCTAAGGCGTCATAGACAGAATAAAGCCGTGTTAATTGCTGGATATCACAGTGCATATTTCTTAGCTTCCAATAGCGACAGCAGAGAAGTTCTTGCTTCATTCAAAATGAAGAGATACTATAGTGAGATTCAGCTATTTATCACCACATGGGACTAACGCAGGATGCTTATGCTTGTGCAAGTTATCTCATTCTTATCGGTGTTTTTGTTTTTTGAAGCCTCTTCGGTTGTCAGCCGAATCCTTCCTGTAGTTTTCGAATGCAGCCAGCACTGCAATAGATCTATAAGCGGGCTCTTCATGAAGGTGATCAAGCATCTCATCCTGTTATGCTGCACATTTGACGTTGTTCTAACTCACTTCTCTCAGGTCTACGTGCAGCTGCGACTTCCTGACATGGGTATTTTGAGTCGCTGTGAATCACCTTGGCGTTTGGAATGCATAACGGCGAGTGAGGTAGCAGTGTGGGCTTTGCAGTCGGAGACTGGTCGATTGGTGGTGCGTGCGGGTCTCAAGCATTGCCCTATCGGACTCGACTGGGTCGAGATTGAGTTCGTATATTAACGGATCCACTTCATTCACCTTATGGCATTTTTCTAGTCCTAAAACAACTGATAATGGAATGCGTTATTTTTGAAAAAGTTCATCAGTGATTCTGTTAGGAGACAAATCGAATCCGTTCATTTCCGTACTGGCTAGCAGATACCGATGTTCCTGAAAAGGGTTGTGAAATTTATTACGGTATTTATTGACTAATTCCAGAGATGGTAAAAAAGAAAGTGGAATGTTAAATGATGGAGCAGCTTCAGTTGAAATGAGGGAAACCAATGTCAATTATAATGATGCTAGGTGTTGGTGTCTCTTAGGGCATTTCATGAGAGTTCGACGATTGCGATGGTTTGAAAACGTTGTGATGATCCGTGTTTGAAGTAGGATAGGGGAGAATGAGGGGACATGAACCGTTAATTATCTTAGTTTCTTGAAGTTTTGCCCTTTGCAATGAGACGTAATAATTCGACGGCAGTGAAGCAACTTTCAGACCTGAAGGACCGACGCGTCTCATAAGTATATGTCTTTATGGGCAAAGTGGGTGGGCTATTGACGAAGGTAGATCTCTATGGTTTACGAACGGTGTCGATTACAGGAGCCCTTTCGGTACGTCCGGAGCTTGGCTTCAGGTGTCTTATTTTTTCTTCCTTTTTTATGTTTCCTCGTCGTTATTTATCAAAACGCTATTAGCCATAAATATCTCGAATACGAATGAGATGTAAAACAATTGTAGTGCGCGCAACTAATGCTGAAATTGTCACGAGATCATTGACTATGTCTTAATGACGTCGTTTTGAATTGTCTGTGAGGTGTTTAATTCTCGCTTAAGAAATGGTCGATATGCATTTTGATCTCAACTTCAGTATTGAACAGATTGACTGTTTGATCGAATGCAATGGCAACTAGATAACGGTTTTCGATCGCGACCATGTCGTGAACTCGATAGACGATTCAAATAAGATGACTTCATCAATGTGTTCACAAATGGTCACTTTATTTATTTCATTTCCACGAGATATTTTATTGTGTTCTCCATGATCCAAACGTTATCAAAGTTTGAGCATTATTGCCTATTACGCAGCTTTCTTTATTCATTTGAATGAAAGACTTACAGCATGATAGCCTTTATTGTTCGATCATCCGAACCGTGATGCGCTGAAGAAACTGCATCAAATTCAAGTGACATAAATCTTGCAAAACTTATGTTTTTTAAATTGAGAGGACTACTGTCGAGTTCCTAGTCGACTTGCATAAATCGAATGAGCTGAGCTGCTCGAACAATACAGGTTGACTCGACGATGGGTTGCAGTAATTGAAGTCATTGCTAAGTTAATAGTGATGTAATGTATTTTACATATTTTGCGATAGGATGGCATTTGTCTGTTTTGAAGTTTTAGAGGAGAGGAGATGGAGAATGGGCATTTGTGAGTGGAATATTCTTTTTTTTGCTCAAGATTCATTTTTGCTCCAATTCTCGTCGTTCCGCTGCTGCCATGAATCTCAAGGATAAGCTTACTTTCAAAAATTTGTTCCATTCCATGAATCCGCAACAGTATTTTGTTAGAAGTACCATCAAGAGTGTGAATTAACTGGGGATGAGATTTGCAAAGGCACTTTTGCCACTCCTTCTACACCTCCTCTTCAGGATTTTTCAGTGATATTAGCAAAACAGTTGAATATCATTTAATGGAGTGAGCATGGGCGCATTCTATTGTTGATTAAAACAGTATTTTTTCGTATTTGGGTAAGTACTACTTGTGCACCTCATCCTGCTTCTATGCTTTTATAAGATCATTTCCAGGTTTGCCGTCCTTGGGATCTATCTGTTGATCCTGGTCGTCTGTACACGTCGCGATGCATTGTTAAAGTGTCGTCACTCGGTGTATTTGTGTGTATTTCGCGGAAGATTTATTGGGCTTCTAATTTGAGTCCACTCAGCGGTCATCGTTTTAGGCGGATCGTTCCCGAAAAACTTGCTATCAATGATTCCTTCGAAATGATATCAGCTGGCGGTGTTGGTGTCAAAAATGTCGGTGAGTACTTCCACATGACTGACGGCATTCTATCTATTTCTGTGTTAATAAACCCTTTGTACACCGCTAAATTGCAGATCCGATACCTCTTCTTCGATTACAATCTCCCAATTCAATCTGATCTCTTTTTCTTCGTTCACCTCAGTTTGAATGGGAATATCCAAAAAAAGAATAGCAAAGATATGGATTATGTCGGGGTATATTTTTTCTCCTCTCAGATAAATTTTATCGCCTCATAATTTTTTTAAATACCTCCCTCATCTTTAATCACCTTTAATTTCCGAAAGTTGTTTTTTTTTCTTCCTTTGTCGAAATTCGTCGTTCAAAATTGCCAGTTCTTCAGCTATCCTTCCCCTTTTATCTCTTCCTATTTGACTGCATTTTAGAAATTTGTTATTGTCTTATGCAGTGGGTTTATAAAAGTGGGATTGCGATATGTCTATTTCACATTTCAATTTGTTTTGCAACCCCTTGAGCAATGCAGAACATTGCTCTTTTCTGTGATGCGTTTTTCCTGAATACACTTTCTTGTATAAGGTTTACTATTTAATCGTCAAGCTTCGTTGCTTTTATTCTGAGTTGTTTGCTTCAGATGCACTATCACTATGTCGCAACAATGAAGTATTTCTTTTTCGTTTGAGGAATCGCAATTTCTATTCATTACCGGCGTTCCCGTCCTGTTATGGCTCTACGGTTCGTTTACTCTTCTATCCGGATTCTTGTGCTTTTTCTTTCCCTTTTGAAACGCACTACAGCTACGGCACACTGTGGCTGTCTATGCATCTGTCTATCACCTTCATTTTCACTAATCGTCTTTTTTCGGGATGGCAGAGACCTATGAAATAGTGTTTTTAGTTTTTTGTACGACCGGCTGCAGTGAAAGAAACACCGAATTTTTTGCTGAAGTCTATTACAAGTGATTTCTGACATGAGAAAACGCATCTGAAGCGTTGTTTTTCTCTTTTTGTGAAATCCTTGCGGGAAATTATTTGATGATTGTCCTTTGTCATCCTTTAAAAAGTCTCTTTTCTTGCGTACACTAGATTCTCTGTAAAAAAAATTGAGGAAATGTTCTTTTTTTGGAAATTATACTCGTTAACTTCCATTGATCTGCTTTAAGGCAAACAAAATATCAATCCTGACGCATTTTCTCACATTTTAACATTTCAGAGAGAAATTGCGTTTTTATGGTCGCCCTTTTAGCTGTATCCCTTCACTCGCGGCTATGCCCAGCGCTTCAGTATGCAAAGTTATTTATTATAAATGGAATGGAAAGGCAATCTTTTTGACTTTTAAAGGCAAGGGAGATGGGAAGAACGAGGATAAGACCAGTGCTGCACACGGTTTGTAGCTGTTTGCTTGGATACCTCAAGGCGCACCTCGTCCTGCTCTTTAGCTCTCTTCTGTATCTTGTTCTTGGGAAGTGAAACATAAATTGTCATCATTCCTGTATTGAATTATTTGGTGTTTGCGGACTTGTTCGATTTACAGTTGGTGCAGTTGATTTCATTCGGCAGTTCAGTGTACGTATTGGATACGTCGGGTTGTATCTACGTGAGAAGAAACCTTGCCGAAGTGATGCCTTTTGGCACCGAATGGATTGCACTCAATACTGGCGGCTGTGGTATGTTTAATGTTTATTCTTTAGGTCGTTTAATATTTTTGCATAATTCGTGTGGTTTGAGAATAGAGTGAAAGGCGACTACTTACTATCTTTAAATATATCGTTGATTAACATAAATAAGTAGCCTGTGCTTTTATCTATGTTTGTACATATCCTACCTTTCAAATGGAATTTATTCTTCTAAGGAGTCAATATTGAGGACGCTGTACTACTTGGCGCGTTCGATCAGACTCCAGCCGTCCAGCAGTAGTCGTCACGAACGTCAATTGCACCTTTTTTTCTCTGAATGCGCTAGTATTTTTATTCGATGAGGTGCAGTCGTATGACATTGTCCACTGCAGCACAACTCTTCGCGAAGAGATAGTACATGACAGCCCGGTTGTTCCTCTCATCTTGTTCTTCGAAGAGTGAGTGTGTGCAACGCATGACGATTACGAGGGGTGTTATGTAATCAGAGTGTTAACTCTGAGTGCCATGCAAAAGCATGCAGTGTTACATTGATCAATAATTGAAAGTGAGTTTGTCAACTTATTCACCAATACTGTTATGGTAATACTTGCTGCCGAAGAGGTGAAATACGAAAGAGAAGCGAGCCCGAGCCGATTGTTCCGTTTTGGATATAGAATCGAGCCTATTCACTGAGTATCATCATCGTGATTGGCTATTCTCACCACTGGTCGCTCAGTTCTATGATGGGACGTAATATGCGGTTTGGTTTGCAGGCTCACCGATTGTTTCGTTTGCTGTGACAGCCGTATCAATTTGGGTATTAACGTCTGAGGCGAACATATTGATGATGTCGAGGAACGGAAATACTGAACCCTGCATAGACGAGAAAGCTGAGTGGGTGAAGGTAAGACCACCCACTGGTGGCGCATCGTTCGATCAGGTAAAAAATTGTTTTCCCTTTCAGAGCGTTTTGGGACTTGTACTTTCTAAATGATCCCTCTCGCTCCCAGTGAAGTTGAAGTAAAACATTTGATTTCTTCGGCAGAACTTTTCGGCGCTTTCCTATTGTTCACAGTATTAGAAGGCAACTTTGTATGATCTCAAAAGAAATGGAAATGGCCCATAGCTGGTCAACTTGTTGTGGGGTGCCATCTTTGTCGTGTTCCACATTCTGCATTTCCGATCTGTTTTAAGCCAATGCGTTTCACAGATACGAGCCTCCTCTTCGGGTACCTACGTTTGGCTGTTCTCGAAGGTTTCCGGTCGTTCTTGGGCTAGAAATGCAGTCAGTGATCAATATCCTTGCGGAAAGTCGTGGACAGTGGTAAGACGACTGATTATTTTTGTTTGTTGAATTCATGCAAGTTTTTATTAATATTCTCGTGGTGATGAAGTTGCAAATTAAAATAGCTGCCGTGAAGGTTAGTTACGTGCAGGAACGGTTGCGCTGTATTGTTGTATTGTGCCGTTTCCTGTGACTCAGTGCTAAGGAATCTGTTATATTGAGCACAAGCGGCAGCTACAAAAAGCTCATTCGGTAAAATGCCGGCTGAAGGTTGCTTAATGGCATCTGCAAGTAATTCTACTAAACTATGAGGAATACTCTGGGTCTTAACACTGTGGCTGTTTAGGCCTGTGAGGAGCCGGGGGTTCGTGAGCTGGCCGTGGGATGCAAAGTGGTGTGGTCACTGTCTTCGTCAGGACAACTGTACAGGCTCCGCGGTTTGGCGGCCGGCAATCCAGCAGGAAATTACTGGAAAGTTGTTCCGATACGATTGAGAGCTATGTCCGTTGATTCTAAAGAACACTTGTGGGGTATTGACAATGAAGGAAGATTGGTATCACATGCGGTACGTTGGCTTTTCTCCTCTCAGTTACGTGATCATGCATTTTCATGCTTTTTTCACTGAAGAAAATACTTCATGAAGTATCAGCTATATTGACGAGAGAAGAAATACCGGGCAAAATACAACAAGAGTAGTGCTTTGGATGGAATAAAAAAAGCCGTCAATTGATTCTGTCGAAAGAGCTGCACGGATGAGTTTCAGTCGTATGAATTCACTTTAAAATGCAGTGAGGCTTATGATGGCTCGGTTCGAAATCGTTTCCTGACTTGTCATTGATTACTCGCTTATGGCCCAATTTAATGCCCCCGTCGTGATCCCACTTCTCTATGACCTGTAAAATGTCATCAACATTCTCAACGGGGCGTTGTATGTAAACAAATGCGCCAAAACCGTTGAAACGCTGCTATAGGTAAGATATATGTACGTTGTAAACTTAGGCAAGGTGTACATGAAAATTAACTCTAGACCAGTGGTTAGCGACCACACTCTGTAGTGAATTGGCCGAGGTTGATTCAGATCTGGAGTTGACAATCGATAACAAGCGTATGAGGGTGGAAGGTCATCACAAAAGGAACTTGGACTTTTTCCACGGTTCTTCCATGACTAACAGCTAATCTATCGAATGTGCTTGAACATGATATCAAAACAATGTTCCGTTACCGCTGACCACTGGCGCGCTTCCGGTCCCATCTTTTTTGAACCACACCCCATGATATTATGCAATTGTTTGTCGCGCTGACAATTATTGCACATAAAAAAGACCTGTCAATCCTTCAAGCGTACTAAACTATCTCATTCACCTCATACACCACAGAAGAAACGAGAAAATCCACTTTTGCGAACAATAAGTTTCAAGAACGGGTGAAGCAGATGCAGGACGAAAACTCGATCGTATTCACTGAGGTATAATTACTGTGACTACCGATGGCCGTAGTAGAAAAATCAAAACTAATATCGGGCAAAGATCGATCAAATGCTACGCAACACTGCTAGTTAACTTCCAAGCCCACAGGATATGATGTGACCTAAAGGCAAGTTATTGCTTATTGTCCTCACTAATAAACAGATGGATTGAAAAAAAAACGAACTTACCGCATTTATGTATTCTATTCAGGTAGAAATATATCCACCAAGCGTGGACCGCCGATTGAGCGTTGATATTCTTACGCCATCTTCTTTGGACAGCGTCGGTGATTTTGTGTCCTACTAAACTGCAAGACGTTATTTATGCGTTATGTTGTTATGACTTGTATTTGGCTATCTTTTACGAGAAGTTGGATATTCATTTCGGAAATTTCCGTATGCCTTTCATTCAGTTCTTTGTCGTTTTTGTTGTCTCTAGTCCTGTGCCGCTTATCTTACCAGTTCCTTGCTTACATATGTTAAAGAAATAAAGAGCATGGTAGTAGAGGAGTCAGTGATAATGAGACATCGAGGCCGGAGAAAGTACTCGACGTGAGGTTTATGTTTATTAGTTGCGATTCTACATACATCTTTGGCATTCTTCTCGAAGTATCAATAAAATGGGAGTCTCAGTTTGTTTCAGTCCGATCTTTGAGCGCAGCGTTACTTGGAATTAATTCATGTCCGGGACAGTTCCCAGAATGGCGCAAGTTGTCCTCCGGAATTTTGTTATGCATAGGAACATTGTATAAATTTATATGCTATGGAAATAAGCATTTCGTTGAACTGTATGACGCAAAGTATGGACCGTGAAGGGGGGAGTTTCCGTTGGCCAGCATTATTAGTTCTTCAAAAAGCTTAGAAAGAGGTGCTACTTGAAATTATGAGTTGTATGCGGTTCTATATTAGACATATGCGTTGAAATTTCAAATAATTGAGTAAGGAGTGCTGATGTTTCGTGTTCTGTCAAAAAACTCCGCCCAAAACTTTGGTTGTTTCAACCCATCCACTGTTTAGTAGTCGCAGAGTTCTACTGAAAACTTCCTGCTTCTATTTGAAGGCGGACAATGAAGGTGGTGACCGAATTTGCAATATGCGACACCTCTCGTCCTCCTCCTTCATCTTCTCGCCTTACTTCACCTTGTCATCTGGTCGACATGAATTGCCCAATTTTGTGTGCTTTATCGAATGCATTCTCTTTATTTGTCTTAAATATCTTCTGCTTGGCACAGTACACTCACTTTCTATTGACAAGCTTCCATTCCTCTCACCTATAACTTGTACGATGCTCCGTCATTGTCCCAAGAGGGCTTACCTTATGCTACGTACATCCTTCAGATGTGTTGTTTGAATGATGTTTGTTTTTGCAAAGATGGCGGGCTGATGTGCAGTCTACCTCTTTCCTTCACTATTTCATCCTATGTCTCGTTTTGTTAACTATTGCCTTACTGTGATTGAATTTCGCTTGCCGATGCGCCAATTGCATTTCACTTATCTAATAGAGATGTTTTAGCACATCTCATTTGGCCAGTTGCTTATCTTTTAACTGATCCGAGGAAAGCGTTGAGGTGAGTCTTTATTTTTATCCGTTATGAATGAATATTCGACAAAAATTCTTCGAAATTTTACAGCAAGAACTTTGTCAGAAAGCTCTGATACGATTCATTTTGTCGCTAAATTTAGCGAATGTAAAAGAAATCATTTTTCTTAAGTGATAAATAACAAAGTGATTGATGACTTATTAAACCATATTAATATCAGCTGAAAAAGGTTAATGAATTTGAAATAATAGCCATTATATATCGAAATAATTAGGTTAAAGCGTTCGTTGATGAGAGTCGGAATTGATCTAAATTGAGTGCAGTATTTAGTATTGATGAATATACATTTCTATTGCGCTCAGTTTTTTTCTATGTTCGTGTGGAAATTTTTTCTTCAATTGCAACTCTCATTAGATGCTTCATTAGAGATATTTCTGATGCAGAATGTTGCTTGAAGTATAAGATTAAAATGCTGATTGCAAAAAAAAAACGTTTACAAATAGCAAAAATATTTTCATGTGAAAATTAAGCAATTGAGATGATAATATGAGATCTGCGCATTTATGTTTACTTTATGAGAGTTATTTTTGATTGACGAGGATATTTCCCATTGGATCGTTCTATTTGCTTCTCTCACTTTTAAAGTCGTAAATGTCTTTTGTGTTTGCTTGCTGCCTTTTACGATATTTGAGTGTCTTTAAATGATATTCGTGATTGTTCATTTATCTTTAATTACTCTCATCTAAATCGATATCACTAGAAAAAATTGAGTGAAACGTGTTCCTTATTCTGTTGATGCTGGCTTTGTTATGTTTGAGACTGCAGATGATAAAGAGATAGGCACAAAGAGGTTCACCAATAGCGACAATAGAAAATCGCATCTGTTGATGGTTTTCATGACTGTCACAGCTCTTACCGATAAATGTGTTGTATGGACACCGGACTGCTGGATATATTCTAGGCTAACAATTATTTGTGTTCAACAGCGACTAATCAAGTAACCACTTGCTGTGTCCAATGATTTTTTGTTGTTTGGCCCTCTGCACATCGAAAGCATTTCATTCAAAAAATTGAAACGACTGCTTAGTGTCGTTACTGGATTTCCGACATACTTTCCTGTTTTTCCTTCTTTGCAAATGGTCATATTTTGGAGAATACGTTCACTGTCTATTTGCAATCGAATCAGCTTTGTAGGATTTTTGAGGTTTACTCGGAACGTCTTTTAAATGTCATTTTCGTAACACCACTTCACTATTTTTCGATCGCCATGGTCCCTAAACAACGAAGAAAAACTAAATACCTGGTCGTTGCATACTTTTTATGTTGAAATGCCGTGGACGTGACTTAATCCACTGTAACAGTGCAT
This sequence comes from Ascaris suum, assembly GCA_013433145.1. Taxonomy (NCBI): domain Eukaryota; kingdom Metazoa; phylum Nematoda; class Chromadorea; order Rhabditida; family Ascarididae; genus Ascaris; species Ascaris suum. Next base: position 9,683,546 of record CM024174.1, read on the forward strand.
TCTGAGCAATGCTGGTTATCTATCTCCTTCTAAAAACTGATTTTTTGTTGATAGGCAACGAAGGAGAGCACTGAATAACTTGTTCACGATCGTTGGCTATTTATGGTACTTTTCACGAGCGTCTTCACATATTCAATAAATGTTATGGAAGAAGAAAGCCCAAAGTTACAAAGTTATCAGCCCTTTGCGACAGCAAAGCAAGAGCATCCTCTTCCACCAGCTTGCATTTTCGCATACCTTGGGAGGTAAATTTCGACTCAGTTTAGCAAATTCATTTGTTGTAATAGACTTTTCGTGTTAAGACTACAATGGTGTTCTCAGCCCTAACATCTTACTTCGAACGCAAAAATATGGATACATTAGCATATTTTTCCTGCTTCCGAAGGTGAGAGATATGAAATCGAATGAATATATCGATGTGTTGAATTTGCATCAAAGCTTCGATCGTTCACTCTCTCCCTCTCCCACCGCTCCAGCCCCAGTACACCTTGCATTACACGTTTGCTTTCTCCGACATTTACAAACTCCCGATCTTCGAAGATCGTCGCTCCGTTCAATAAAAGTTGTGTCAACTTCAGTATTCCACGCAACGTCGTACTTGGTACGAAAAAGGTGAGGTAGCGTTCTGTGTACGTGGTGTTGTTCTTAATTGAAGCGAAAGTGGTTGAAAAAATCTGTTTATTATTAAGCATCGCTCACCGAGGTGAAACTGTTAAATATGACAGACATTTGAAGTAAACGAGAGATTGTTTCATCGCTTATCGAGGAACGGAAAAAATTGCCATTCGAGAAATCTGTGCAAAACAACGCATGAGGTGATTTAGCAGAACCCACATGTCCTCTTGCATCTAGACTGCATGGTCGGCTTGAATGTCGCGTCGTTGCACAAGTAGGACAGTTGAGCGCAGTTGTTGGCTTCATCACTGCACGTTCCACCTGCACATAGATTGCACGTCTTCATGCATCTCGTTATCATCGTGTACGCGTAGGTCGGATCGTTGCATAGGTGCGACATCTGAGCGCAATTTGAGGCATTGTCAGTGCAGTTACAGACACCGCATGTTTTCATGCATCGAAACAGCATGACCGGCTTGTATGCCGCCGAGACGCAGTATGCTGCTAGCTCGGCGCAGTTGTTCGCATCGTCTATGCAGGGTGGCGCTGTAGATGCCGCCGTGGTTGCATCTGTCGTGGTTGCCGCAGTTGTTGCATCTGTCGTGGTTGCCGCAGTTGTAGTTGCGTCTGTCGTGGTTGTATCTGTCGTGGTTGTATCTGTCGTGGTTGTATCTGTCGTGGTTGTATCTGTCGTCGTAGTACCGGCCACCTCACTTATCATTATAACAGTGAAGTACAGAAAAACGATGACTGCGGTTGATTTCATCTGGAACGAGGTCAAAATGCATCTTCTAGTCCAATACTGAAAAGTGCAATTCTGGTGGGTAATATGCCTTTCTTAAAATCTGCTCATTCATGGCACTTGTTGGTGCTGGTGAATGTCGCAACAAAGCAACCAATACGGCTAAACGACAATACATTTCCTCTACTTTCTCTTACTCTCTTATGCGTTATATTCAACGAGTTGCACTATTTTTGAGGGCTTCCAATATTATCTCGGACATCGTGCTCAAGTGAGCCTCGTTAGGAAGGTTTCTATCACGAACAAGAGCACCGAGCTTACCGCTTTTTCTGAGGCAAAATTACAAATAAGCAAGTTTGTAGCCTAGACTTTATTGCTGAGGTTCCTAATTTTAATGAGTGCGGGATGGCGAGTTGGACATTCAGTCTAGTATAGTTAAAAGTCAGATGATACTCACCATTGTTAAACGTTTGATGCGAACTGATTCCGTATGTTTCCATTGTTGTTTTATACTGTTGTAGGAGTGTTTTTACAGCTTTGAACAGATATTCTTCACAATGGAAGACCGATTAACGAATGGAATTTAGAATGGTACGAGAGTGCAATGCGCTCAAACTGTTTTGAACAGCTGGATTTTGTTGAATTTCCAACATGTCCCACAAGATGAGGGCATGCGACCTTTCGTTGTGAGCAGTATGGTGACTTTCAAAGATATACTGGAGCTTCATGTGCGAACTACCCAATCTATTTACTGTTCTCTGTCTGCTCAGGACCAAGTACAACATTACTCACCGCTGCATGTAGTCGATGTCTCCATGAGTAAAATCTGAGCTCTTTCCGGTGTTTAGAGTTCCTGAAAAGATTCCGAAACGTATGCGAATACATTGAAATTGGTTTGAGATGAGCAAACTTATGAACGAGTTGACATCGTTCGGCCTCTATTTGCAATTTAACGTTATTGTTCGACCTCGCGCCCTTTATACTTCTTTCCTTAAGTGTGACGATCAAATGCACCGCTGAGAGTGGTAATCCTTAATCAGGTGGTCTTGGAGTTTCGGAGTATATATTTATAGATGAATGTCAGGCATTTTGAATTTCGCACTCGAAATTTACAAAATCAAAATATTCCACCATCCAAGGATGCACAGCAGCTGGACATCGACGGTTTAACGCTCGGGCGACGAATGTTGTCACATCGATTCCATTCTTTTCCTGGGATGCACTGCAGAGTTTTATGTTCTCCTGAATTCATTCGGCAGTGACCTACTGACGAAGTAAACGTGAAGCAGAGGTCATTATATGGCTCATGGGGTAATAAGGATGTGTTGGTCAACTAGTGTGGCATCGAGTCGGGATGAAGAGACTCCAGAAGTTACCCTATAGCTGCTCGCTTCTCGCCACAAGGTAGGAACGAGTGTCGGTGGCGCTGAACATTAACAACTCGTGATGCAAAATCCGTGTAACTTTCATTCGTCCCAGTTCTTTTTCCGCTCGCCGATAACTATGCTATGGCGCAATGATGTTTCAGTTGCATTAGACCAGTATTTGCGAAGACTTTGCTCATTCAGCAGGATTTTTTCCGAGATCTTTAGGATCTGAGTAGGGACTCAAACACTGCAGCATTGCTAAAGGGTAATCAGCTCTCGAAATGTCGGAAAATCCATAAAGAGTGAATGGTGCGCATTTGAAGCTCCAGTATATCTCTGAAAGTCACCATACTGCTCACAACGAAAGGTCGCATGCCCTCATCTTGTGGGACATGTTGGAAATTCAACAAACTTCAGCTGTTCAAAACAGTTTGAGCGCATTGCGCTCTCGTACCATTCTAAATTCCATTCGTTAATCGGTCTTCCATTGTGAAGAATATCTGTTCAAAGCTGTAAAAACATTCCTACAACAGTATAAAACAACAATGGAAACATAGGGAATCAGTTCGCATCAAACGTTTAACAATGGTGAGTATCATCTGACTTTTAACTATACTAGACTGAATGTCCAACTCGCCATCCCGCACTCATTAAAATTAGGAACCTCAGCAATAAAGTTTAGGCTCCAAACTTGCTTATTTGTAATTTTGCCTCAGAAAAAGCGGTAAGCTCGGTGCTCTTGTTTGTGATAGAAAGCTTCCTAACGAGGCTCACTTGAGCACGATGTCCGAGACAATATTGGAAGCCCTCAAAAATAGTGCAACTCGTTGAATACAACGCATAAGGAAGTAAAAGAAAGTAGAGGAAATGTATCGTCGTTTAGCCGTATTGGTTACTTTGTTGCGACATTCACCAGCACCAACAAGTGCCATGAATGAGCAGATTTCACGAAAGGAATATTACCCACCAGAAATGCACTTTTCAGTGTTGGACTAGAAGATGCATTTTGACCTCGTTCCGGATGAAATCAACCGCAGTCATCGTTTTTCTGTACTTCACTGTTATAATGATAAGTGAGGTGGCCGGTACTACGACGACAGATACAACCACGACAGATACAACCACGACAGATACAACCACGACAGATACAACCACGACAGATACAACCACGACAGACGCAACTACAACTGCGGCAACCACGACAGATGCAACAACTGCGGCAACCACGACAGATGCAACCACGGCGGCATCTACAGCGCCACCCTGCATAGACGATGCGAACAACTGCGCCGAGCTAGCAGCATACTGCGTCTCGGCGGCATACAAGCCGGTCATGCTGTTTCGATGCATGAAAACATGCGGTGTCTGTAACTGCACTGACAATGCCTCAAATTGCGCTCAGATGTCGCACCTATGCAACGATCCGACCTACGCGTACACGATGATAACGAGATGCATGAAGACGTGCAATCTATGTGCAGGTGGAACGTGCAGTGATGAAGCCAACAACTGCGCTCAACTGTCCTACTTGTGCAACGACGCGACATTCAAGCCGACCATGCAGTCTAGATGCAAGAGGACATGTGGGTTCTGCTAAATCACCTCATGCGTTGTTTTGCACAGATTTCTCGAATGGCAATTTTTTCCGTTCCTCGATAAGCGATGAAACAATCTCTCGTTTACTTCAAATGTCTGTCATATAAGTAATCCCTCGAATGTTCCTATTCTGTAATACTACTATATTTGGCAATAAACCGATCACTTTGCTGTGCTTGTTTGACATATCACACATTGCGTGTAGAACAATTGAAAGCGTAGAGCAAGAGTCAAACATATAAAAAAAACATTTCGTGCGTAGAAGGCACAAGGTGCCTCGACAAGCCATGGAAGGGAAGCTTTTTGATTGCGCCGTAAGTGACAGGATGGTTTCTTACCTGAAGAGTCATGCAGGGAATGTTCATGTTGCACTACATCGTACGTATGATTTCTCCACATTTTCTCATAGCGTCTCCACATGTTCTCCACAGTAAAACATAGACCGACAACGATCAGGTCTTGAGTGTGAAGTAATCTTGGCGTTGTTCGCGACTGGCATCGGTAATACAGATGTAGTGGGAAAGGATTGGCGTGGGGGCATATGAATGGCTAGGAAGTTTATACCATGGTTAGCACAGCTTTGGCAAATGGAGTTGCTCCGCTTGACTGGGGCAGGTGTTGGCGATTGCTGCCATGCAATGCTTTCTATGTAATAAGTACAATACAAAACACAACATAATAAAATTGCAATTGATCAAATCTACCCACTCTGCATTCGGTTCTTCCAGTGCGTGACCACCAGGTAGTAGTGGTTGTGTACTTTCACGAAATCACGTGCTTTTGTGAAAGCGAGCAATTGGTCACATCCAGCATGCGCTCGTTCCTCATGCAAGATGACAAATGTCGTTTTCAGGCTATGGTGTATAAATAATGAGTGAAAGTATAGGTACAAAAATTGCCATCATATGAACGCCTAACCGAGACGGCGTTACTTTGTGTGTGTGGTTAGCACTGATTTAAGCTGACCGAGCACTTGGCGAGATAAAATCGGACCAATCAACCCGCATTTCTCCTGAACGGTTGATCACTTATGCAGCTTTCCAAATCGTAGAGGCACTACCTCCCAGCCGAAATGTACCGAAAGCATGTCGATTTAACCTCGCTGCTAAAAAACAAGATCCTTTAAAGCAATTTAAATGCGGTATATTTCGAGGCGTTTGAGCTGGAGGAAGTGGATGATTTCTTCCGTATCAACTCCATCCTTTAATTGCTCGAGTAATCGAAATTTACCTCTCGTGTGCACTCACTAATGTGTCAGGTAAGCGCTGCATGGGAATCCACGCATAAATTCGTCTACATCTAAAAGTACTCTATTCCATCGGCCGCACACTTTCTAGAATGTACGGCCGCCTAATGACACGAAACCATTGCCATAGAACTTTTTCTGGACAGTTCCCCACTCACGGTTCGTATGTGCATAACATCGCTTTTTTTTAGTGTGGATGTGAAAGTTCTCTCTGGTCTTCCAAAACTTATCATGATGTTATGAAAGCAAAGTCTTACCACTTTTGAAGAAACCGTCTCAGAAATCTTTCTACAAAACTTGATGAAATTTTGCAATTATGTAGAAAACTGACAGATGTCTTTCCCGGAATGATGTCCATCCAGGTACCACATGTGATCTATAAAAAATAGCACGGGATATTTCAAAATTTAATTGCATCGCTCATCAAGAAGCTTTTTCGTGTTCTGTGTAAGTCTTCAACTGAAAAACTCAAAGGAGCTAAGCGCGCATTTAAAGTGGACTTCTGCGGCTTTCCTTATTTGCATTCTTTATCGCTTCTCACCATTCAAGGTGCACAAAACTTTGACGATATTTTTCGTTCAGAAAACCGAAAAAAGGAAAAGCGCTGCACGAAATAAAAGCTTTATTGTCCTTCCGACCTAATTTTATCAATTCTCGTTGCAATGATCACAACATTCGTTTAAAACTGGAACGGCTTTTTAAAGGTTTTATATGAATGCCAGGCAGCTTCACGCAACTACTGAGCGAAATTCACTTACACTCTCACTTTTCAGTGTCACCGTTCGGTTGCCACTTACTGAAATTTGAAACGCATTCCAATTTTTGAACAAGTGGGAAAATGAGCTGGTAGAAATCGTTTTTACCACTACAATCAGCATTTTCGCCGTAGTCAGCGAAAAAATGCTTGCAAAATTTGCATTGCGAGTGATGATCCGTGAGAAAAGGAGCGGTAAAGTTGCACACAAATGATACCGTTCGACAACACTGGCGAGTACCTTCTTGAAGGTTTCCCTCTAAGGAAGCAGGTAATTATTGTTTGGTAAACCAGAACAGCACAATTAAAGCTTAAGTTGACCTAAAACTTCCCAATTTGGTTGAATTTGGTGCATGGATGGCTGCATTTTTTAGTTATGCGATACTGATGAGTCAGTTCGTTGAAAACCGGAAATTGAAGACATATGAAATTCTCGGTAGGCAAAAATTAGAATGGCATGGGAGCTGCTAAATAAGTTGTTTTCGATTTATAGGGATAAAAACCCATAACCAAAACTGCTGTTCCTATTACAACAAATGACGAAGAACGAACGCAACGCATCAAAGTCATTCCATATATACACACATATGTCATCTATTTCTCATCCACTGTTCGCTTCGTTGAAGCCGACGCAATTCAGACCGATTAAGCTAAAAAAGATGATTCTTCCAACTGCCAGACTATAATTTCTCCGAAGCGAAGATACGTAATTTCTAAGGGTGATATCTCAAGTCGTTATTCTCAAGAAATCCTCTAAGCACGCCGGCAAAGTGTTCGGTTCGAAAGAAGGGTTTTAAGGCTTGTGTTCCGCATGAGACAAAAATGTAGTTGGGATTCATTTGCAAATTCTATGCGTATTTCATTATTATCAGCATTTCATATACAGCAGATCCATTTAAGATGGGAAATACATGGCTAAGGTTCCACGTGAGAGAAACGAAAATTTGCAGGACACCACGATGTGACCGCAAACGACCAAGCGAGTGAATTTCAGTAGAACGACTGATGTGGAGAGAACATCACAAATGACAGTGTTTTGGCTGATCTCGCAGAGTTTTCACTTGGAAACGTAACGACGCACATCACAACAGCGTTCGCTTGAGCAACGTAACTACAGAAAGGAATGGATCGGCTTAATACGAAGCTTTGGTGACGAAAAGAGTATGTGGTGAGGTATCGGTGCCTCTTGATACATAAGGGCCCATTGTCGATGCGCCGACATTGATGATCGATGGTCGGAAGTAGCGTGTCCTTCTGTGATCGTAAAACCGCTTGATCCGTGAACAGTTCAAGTAAAAGAGAGCCGAAATTAGCATTATCTATAAAAGGATATTATAAGCACTTGATTACGCAAAGGGCAAATTACGTATAAGATGTGCTGCAAGCTAGTGCCCTAGTGGAACTAAAGCCAGCGTTGCCTTATCGAAGAATTAAATTATTTCTCTTTACTTGCTGGCTTAATAGAAACTTTCGAATAGAATGTGTCGACTTCTTTTATAAACCATTGAAAGCTTTACAGTGATACCAACGAGCACCCTGCGCTAGGCACGAGCCACCAATCATTAACAGCTTTCGGCCACACAGCTTCGCCGATGCCGGAAAGCTATCTCGTTGGTGAGCAAAAACCGATAAATTTGAAACACCAAAACTATACTGAAAAATTCGAAATTTATAGGCAGGCATTCAGCAGTGAGTAACATGGTAGGTTTCTTGCATTTCACAGCAATAGAAAATTAGTTGGGCAAGAAATCGGCAGAGATCTGAAAGAGCTTCTTTTCAAAGGCGCTTCAGGAATGGGGAGGGAAGGGAGGGACGGATCTACCTTCTCCGTCCTTCCCCTCTCCCACCACCCCCACAACCGATTTTTCGTCAAAGCATAGGAGATTGCAATATGTTTACCATGGCATAAACCACTGTTAAGTGGGGATTTCTTAGCGTTCGAGATTGTTCATTATCAGTGCGATAGATTCAATAAGGCAGATAGCAATGTAAAAAGCACACAAAAAGGCGCTGCAAGGATATCTTGATCCACGTTACAATGCAGCAGCAGCAGCAGCAGCAGCAGTATTTACAACAGTTCCATCACCTTTCCATTGCAAAATCCAGCGCAGCTCTATAGCAGCTTTCCATGTACCTGAGGACGTTATTTATAAGATAAAGCAAGATATGGCTCCGGATCAATTCTAACGGGGTCTTCACCCGGTCAGCACAAAGACCTCGCCACACCCTCCGTCAGTAAGAGTATCATTGTCGAAAGCAAAAGGTAAGGCTTGAAGGATTTGCTCTAGATTCGGTGATCACATTTTGAAGAGTGCTACCAGCCGCAACAAATCGCAAATGGAAAACGATACCATTATAACAATCATGATGAGTGGCACAATAATAAGAAACAATCGGGAGAGGTGTCGACTCTCGTGAATTACGGCTGGCTGAGCGAGGCCCGCAACGAAGTGAATCGGGCTCAGCTGCAGTACCTGAAATATTTGTCGTCGATGAGATATGCAATCGGCAACAAATACGAACAACAGTTTACCGATGCAATCGCATTTTGGCGTTTTTTTTTACTCGAAAACTGCTAGTATTGAGATACATTTGCTGATATGGTAAGTTTCCCATTGAATTTCGTCATTGAAAACACAACAGTCGTTGCGATAATCCGAAGGAGCTTTTATGTTTGCTAATTCTCCGCTTGCATAAAGACCGATTGGCTTTCTTTCTTGGCCTCTCAGAGCAGATTGATGAGCGTTGGATTCGTATCAGCTGGAAAGGAGTAATTTCTAGCATTAAATCTGTCAGGATCACTCGCACAATTTTGGGAGTTCCCGCAATCTTCAGAGCTAAAAAGGTACGGTTCGATGTTTTGCGACCGGTGGAGAAAGTGTTCAGATTTCTTCACGAATCCAAGCTCTCTAAATGATTTCGAAATGATCTAAGTTCTTGCTCACTTTCCAACGAAAATCATCCCTTCTAGGCGGTTTTTTCATAAACTAGTGAGCGATAAACCGAAAAAAGAGTGAAACAACGCATTGAGAGCCATTCAAGACGGTTACCAGAAGCAAAATTCTTTTCAATAGAACAAGGCGGACGGCAACTGCTATAAAGTTTCATTGTGGCAGTTCCCTGAGGATACTGATTGCATAATGCATCATCCACTGGACAACAGGTACAAATTTTCCATAATATGGTATTAAAGTGATCAGATATAAATTCGTTTAGTTTATACTGTTTAATATTGCAAGAGGAAAAATTAAGGCCCATTCGGTGCTGCAAACGGGGCTAAAGAACTCATTTTCTGTAAATACTATATATATATATATATATATATATATATATATATATATATATATATATATATCCGAATATGGCAGTCAATGAGAAACAAGTGAAAGTAATCAGAAGTAGAACTGGTAAAAGTTTTTGCAATTTGCAATTGTAATATTTGCAATTCGTCGAACGAACCAGTTTCATGACTTGTCAAAAGATAGGAAAGACAAGTGCAATAATGCATTCAAGTTTAATCCGAAATCATCGTATAGATCTTCTGCAAAAAAATCTTTCTCAGCTACTTTGAATGTGAAATACACATAAAATTTTATACAAATATACGTTTCGTCATTCTGTTCAAATTGCAAGAAGTTCGTCGGAATCTGTAAAGGCGAAGAGAGCCGTCCTCAAAGACTAAGTAAATGAAATACTCAAAAATGAGCTAAACTGAGATGCATTTCAACTCTACTGAACAGACAAATTATTCATTTTAGCTTCAGCTACACATGTCTCATACATTTGAAAATGCTGCAGTTTGACGGCAATGAATGGCTTTCTCTAAAGGCTTTAAATATAACCAAGCATGGCAAGTTTTCAAAAAACGCTTCAATATGATCCTTTTTCCGGGACTTATATAAACAAAAAGCTGAAATGAAAATGGAAGAATTCGCATAAAATATTCATATAATAAATTGCAATTCGCTCAGAAATGTTTTTGGAAAATAAGAGAATAATTTCTAGCTAATAGGCTAGTTAAAACTGGCCTCTGTTTTTGAAGATTTCTAACCTGGAATTTCTAACCTGTAAAACGTTGCTGACTCGATCTCGAGAACTGTTTTCGCTTCCTTCCGTATCCCAATCTTTTTGAAAGGGATTCTTCACGATCGAACTGTTAAACAAGCAAATACGTAGCCCATATAAATGCGCCAACGGATCGACCGACTGATTAACGTAGAACAGAAAAGGTGCGCTTAGAAACAGTCCATGACGAAGAATTTTCTGGAAATTTGCCCTCACTGCAATGCATTCAGTGCGTAACGCTTCTCCGTGAGAGAAGAGACATGAGGAACAAAAGCACTGAGAGACAGGAGAAGAGTAAACGAAATTAATGGCTTGAGTAAATTCGTTGATAGCGTCTTTGATTGTCGCTATCATTCGAATGAACATTAAAGAGCCAAAAATGGCATAAAGGAATGTCCACCTGCTTACCGAAAAATAGAGCAGCAGAAATTTTGAGAATCCGCTGTGATTATCAAGTGACAGCGTTTGATGAAATCACTCCAAAAATCCCAACACATGCGTTTCATTCAATGCGAAAAGAAGTTGTGAAACTTGTTGATTCAAAACGTTATTAATCGATAAAAACGCAAATACTTCGTTTAACTTCAGTTCATCAAGAGCTCTCAATCGAAGACACAGTCGATGGGATCAGAGATAAGGGAACCTTGTCAAAAATTCACGCACTGTGCTAATTATTGAGGAGAATGTAGGCACCTCGAAAACGACAATACTTTTGCTAAAATTTGCTGTGCAATAGTTTCGGTCAAACAACAAGAAGCCTACTAAGAGACAAAAAAAATCGCATCGTCTGACTCTATTTTCGAATGTCGCTAATAAAAACTCCCCATCTAAAGAAAATTTCTTGTTCGAAGCTCTATTAATGACACATAGGTGTTGAGATATTGGGACACTGACACTGAAGCCAGCACAAAGATGAGCGAGTAATACATTTAAATCCCATATATGTTAACTTCAAGCTGATGAGTGAGGCAAGAAATACCCAAGATGAGGGGACAACAAAATACTGAGGAAAAAACCAAAGGGAGAGATGGAAGGAGGAGATGGACATTTATGGGCAGATATTGAAGCCCCACTAATGAATTCACAGATAATAACAAGGGGAATAATACGGACCTGGTGTTCCACATCTTCTACTCACAGCGACTGCCACCTCCAACAGTTAGGAAGCGGGATTTAGAAGCGAGAATGCTGCGAACTAACCCACCTATAAGAACAGCGCAAATAGTGCAAGGCGAATGAGAGTCGGTTATGGTCTTTTCATGTTCTACGACGAGAAAGCGTAATACGTTCTTGATGGAGACACAGCATCTAAGAAATTCTCATATTAGCATATGCAGAAAATCAAGAGGACAGCCTTTTTGACGTTAGCGATAAAACGTACATCTTTTCGTACAATCATTCGGTTGCGTTGTCCAATCGAGGAATCGAAAATGTATCCATTGAGGTGAACGTTTTGGGATGGCCTACCAATTGCCATTTTCGCTTCTCTTACTTGGCCAAACTCTACGTACACTTTGTCAATCGATTTCTTCTCCTTCACTTCGTTAAAGACCTAAAGAAAAAAATACTTCCACTAAACTTTCGCTAGTATTACTTTTGCCGTAAGATTTCTGACCGATAGGAAGAGAGAAAAATTGCCTCACTCATCGATCGAGCTGGCGAAAGGGGTGATGAAAGCTCAACGTAGAGTTCCTATTCCTCGTAGGCTTCTGCTAAAGATTCGAGAATATGATAGAATGCTTACTGGAAAATATCGAATGTTAAGAATTCAGGACGTGCGGGAAATGAAATCTGTCACCAAATGTCGTTACTCATGCAAAAAGATGGCCAGAGAAAGCAAGTGACTCGCAAAAAAGCAGTTAACAGTGATATGTGATATGCCAACTAGAACTCTAACGGTGAGCACACCAGCCACTGCAATCAACAACTATGGCGACTGCTTCCACCAGTTAAAACCCACCATCTTGAACGTAATTCTTGGACTTGAACCTGAATTCTACATGCTATGCTTTCAATCCAGAAAAAGAGACCAACCGCTTTGAGCTCAAATGTTGTGAGAGTATTTTCCAACTTGCTTTCAAACGAAAGCCCTTATTAACTGTTTGCGTTTTTCTTTATATAAAAATAATAAACAGTGCCATTCTTTACTCCATTCCTATTGCTTGCCTTCGGGTCACGCAACACAACTGCAATATCTGAAGGTGAAATCTAGTCTAGCAACGGCTACTATAAACCGCTCTTAAACTTCACCCGGTCACGTCATTTAGTTGCACACTCGTTTTCGAAAAACATCGAACGACCCAACTGTCACTCAACACTGCCATCTGGCTATCACAATGAGAAAGGCAGGAAGGAGGGAGGAGGCGAAGGCGGGAAGAGTGAAGGTCAGTGAAGTGGTTGGGTCCAACCAGCCAAAAACCTGTCGCCCATATCGTATACCCAGAAAAGCAGATCTAAAGATATGCCAGTTGACGTAGTCACCTCTAGATCCGATTTATGGAATTGCAATCTATGAGGTAAACCGGAGTTGGCTCAGTGCTGTTCTAGTTTTGCATAGCGCTGTCAATGAAGAGATGCAAATTTTAGTCGCCTATGCATCGCTTTATTGATCAAGCATGTTGATATAACAGCCTAAAGCCATAAGCACAAAAAATAATTGTTTTTTCGAGACCACTTTTAAAGGGATACCGGCTACCTCTGAATAATTCCAAATGTTCAAGCAGCAAAAATACGGTAGTTTGGAGATGTACTATAAATAATTGAGATGTTCGCTGGCAGGAAATGAACACTAGTTGCAGAATCATTCATCGGAGCAAGACCCCGGATCCTGCCAGAACCCCGGCCCGGAAGGCGATTTCCTCGCCATTCCTGTAATTCATAGCACAACAAAGCTGTCAGAGGCATTTTTAAAAGCAGACGCGCCTGCTCTGTCGAGTTGGCAGTTCGCTGCAGTCGTAATATCGTCGACACAATCCATTGCGCATTCAAAGATTATTTCATTCGTAGGCCAAATTCTTCAAATGAAAGCAACCTCTTCGCTGTAAATGTGCAGCACGCGTAGACGCGCATCCCAAGTGGCGTTGACATCGCGTTTGGCGAGACACATTGACGGCGTTGTTTTAGTGGTTCTTTCAACACACGCCCCGTTGAATGCGATCACGTGGGTATGTTGTGGACATTCGCACCTGAATGTTCATGTCATCAAAATCAGACATCATGAAGTGGCTGAAATAATTTGAGTTCGGAGTTGGTTGCTTCTATCAGATTTCTTCCGAGCGACACCCTCACACGAGCATCGTCAATTGACCTCACTTACTCACGGAAATAACATTCTTATCATAATCACTCCTCCGAAAAATACCCGGGGGCTGGCAGTCGACATGTGCACATCACAATTCTGCTTTTCAAAAACATTTACTCCTTACGTCTACTACGTTATGGGATACAGCTTAGTTTGGGATAGTGCGATGCGAGCGCTGAGTTCTAGGACGTGAATAAAGCATTGCACATAGTTGAAATGCCTTATTTTCTAGCTCATCAAATTCTTCTCTCGTGGAGCATAGTATTGATTCTTTCTGTAAATCCTCAAATTAGGTGGGGTCATTTGCATGCATCCGCCATAACTGCGTTTCTGGGCAGTTGTAGAGGTTATCTTATAGTGCATTTAATGGTTTCGGATAAATACGCTTTCCCTAAGGAAATGCATTTTTAACTACCTATGACCTTTATTTTTCCTCAGGAGTCAAAAACTGCGAAGCATTTTTACACCTAAACTGGTTCCGAATATATTATTATTAGATATCGTTACTCTGGATCCGAACTGTTATTTAAATTGAAAGGCAAAAATCATTACGAAATGTTCTGATCGTTTTTTTTTTATTTTTGAGAATGTCGAACAGAAAAATCCGACATCATGTCATACGTATATAGCGCTACGCTCTGGATATGCATTAGAAAACACCAAACAAATGGTGCATTATTGAGGCGTGAGTTGGCTCTTTTCAAACTGCAAGGCAAGGTGCCACTAAAATAAATCTGAGTTTTTTTGTTAGTAAATTACACAGTACTGTAAAAAGGCATTTTCATTTACCAGTAACTAAGGTGTATTACTTTATTTCAATTTATCTGCACATCTTACTTGAAATTTGTCGTAGGAGGCTGCCAATGCCGCACGAATTTTATAAGTGGATAAGAGAAATCGATGCAAGATTAAGACGCCTGAGAATCTAATTAATCATCACTGCTTGCGCATGGCAAGAATTTTGATCAATAAACCTGGGCTTAGCATATGCCAAGAGCTACTTCTTGCAGGTAAGACAGCTTTATGAAACTAGTAATATCGTATGACTTAGGAGGAAATTTATTCTCTTAGAAGCAGCTCAAAAAGGCCCCTTCGAACATACGCACATTCACATTCGTTCATCACTTCTTTTCATACCGTTCGGTGCATTCATCTCAGAATCCAAGTAGTAGGCAGTAGTACTGCTAAACAGTGGTGCTGAATACGTGTACTATTTATTTTTAAGAGAGCCCTGCAATACACCTTCTAGATACCGCTTGATAAAAGATGCACGGGATGCCGACAAACTCAGGTCGGTAACTTCCTCGGTCAATTGGGGTGACAGAGATTTCGTTTTCCGTTTTAGAACACTTAAAGGCAAAAGGTCATACTTCTCGTGCGAATCGCATCCAAACTGACACTGTACTCCATTGAGCAATGTGCACATATTGTCATCGCTCGAAGGCTTCCTGATTTTGTCAGTTTTCGCAGCAACAGGGGTTGGAATTGTTGATGCTCGGGGTTCCGGTGTTGCCATAACCATCGAAGTCTGCTTCTCGACATTCTCATTGAAATTTTGAGATTTTGGTGTCGTTATTCGGTATGTGTCACCATTTTTCCGTTCTTTTTGTGTTTGAATTTCTGCCAATGTATCTGTCGTCGAATACGCATGTAGCTTCATTGTTGGCAATTCAGTGGAACTTGTCGAAAAGACTTGCGAAGGAAGTGTCGCTCTGTGGAATGACACTATCTCCGCTACCTTCGACACGGCCGTTGCAACTGTAGATTTGAGCCCCGCAGCAGCAGTTGTTTCGACGTGATGTCTCTGACTAGAGGAAATAGTTCTTGCAATAGCTGTGGCCTCAGCAGGACTCGTTCCATGAGTACTGAATTGTAAAAAGATGTTAAAATAAAAGATCATCTTGGCGAAAAGTACTACATTTGGATAAAATACTTTCCAAAAACTATAACACGAAAAGACTTCAACTGCCATGGCTCCTTTCCTCAATTTTCCTCTGAAATTCGAAAAAGAGAGAGAAAGCTCGCCAGGGAAGCTGCTACCACATGTTTTCTTTCACATCTGCGCTACTGCATATACCAAAATTTGCGAGAAGCACAAAATCTACACGAAAGTCCTAAAATATAATCTAAAATGCCTTCATGAAACATACTTCAACTATACGAAAAAGAAGTTGCCTTTTTGTGGGAATTTAGTTCGCATGTGTTTTTCAATGTTTTCTTTTCCCATATAAGAAGGCATTACAGCAAGACCGATACCAATACTTCATAGTAATACCTTTTTGAAGGAGACTGACTTAATATGCTTGTCGTCGATGTGACGACAGGTAGTGCTGTCGTTGTGGTCACGTTAGGACCATGTCCATGAAGAGATCTGTTGGGTGAAAACTGGAAAAGTTTTACTTCATAAAACATTCACTCGCAACATTTCTACCTCAAAGTTGACGGCGAGCGGCTGTAAAAGTGACAAATAAATGCAAGAAAACCGCGTGAACACTTTTACAGCCTCAGTAAATTAGAGAACCACAAGGACGCGTTTCGATGTCGACCTTGATCCGAAAACTACAGAGAAAAGGCGCTCAGATTTTCAAATTGTTTTATGAATAACTACATGTTGGCACTTTTGTGAGATGCATCACACAAATTAAGGACTCCTCGACGAATACACCCCTCTACACCAAAAAGTCTTGAGGCATTGGAAGATCACAGTGAAATTTTCTGCTAGGGAGTTTTCACGAAAAAGTTTGTGAAACCCACTATAGCCAGAAAAATCGTATTTTATGATTAGCTCGATTTCCTTGAACATGGCTTATTCTCGGGAGAGTTGCCTATGAAATCCGGCGAAGTCAATATTTTTTCAAAATGTTTGTTTCAAAAAAAAAATTGCCGCATATGGAAATTTCATCCACAGTGCTGGAATACTGGATCATTTGTTGTGAAAAATTCAGGATTTAACGCTCAAAAATTTCCGCCGGAAGAGGTTGCTGCTGATTTGCGCAGATTCCGGAAAATTTTTCTGCCCACTCCAGATTTCATAACTTTGGCGTTTTTTCGTTTAGTCTCGGTGATGTTTCTCTTCATTCCCGATGTCTTTCGATGGGTTTTTCAGTTCCCTTCGATCGTCAGTTGAACTCTTTGCTAGATGCTAATGATTTAAATTCACAATCTCGAGGCAGTTCAGTCAACCTTTTCCCAGAAAGGTAAAATTATTACGCAGGAAAAACTTTTTCCATATTTTTCATAGTGGAAACGTTTTTTCAATATATTCGAGCTTCTACAGAACTAGTAATCGACAAAAAATTTTGCACGTTTCTCGCCCATAAGAAAGGGCCTTTATCGAAGTTTCGCATAAAATATTTTTGGGAAGTTGACTAAGGATGGAATTCTTGAGCGTGACGATTGCCTGACTCTTTTCAAGCTGTGTAATGTTTTAAAATTTGCATATTTGAGAGGACTGTTGCCCGTGATTTGCATTCTTCCATAAAAACACAATTCATTGAAATTATCGACTAGATTCTTAATCCCATGAAAACTTTTTCAGACCACTAGTGATTCCTACGAACTCGATAAACTCTCCCTGGGCAGCATGAATCACCAATACCCACATAACCTCTCGAGACATACGACTCAGTTGTTAAAAAAAGAGAACACTTGGCAGTAGAAATATTGGGATCATTCAGATGGAAGTTGGTTATGTTTGATTTTCGTGTTGAATAAGTGAGACTGCAAGCAATGATTGCAACCTTGGCTTTAAAATAAAAAAGATTTGAACTCTGCAAATTGGCTCTGTTTGCGCGAAGAGGCACGACTTGAAAGAGAAAGAGAACGCTGACAATCTTCGAGTGAAGAATTGTAGGTGCCGCACTTTCGATTATTGAGATGTTCTCATTGCCGGTGCGTTGGATTTGAAGCGGAGTGGTTGAAACCGAGAGAATCTCAAGTTCATTTGATATATCTCTAGCAATGTTGATGTCATCTGAAAGAAGCTCCTTTCCAGATGAAAAATCACAAGTCCTACTAAACTTAAATCAATGCATCCACGAAAAGCTGGAATTGAGTTCAGGTAGAACGATGGAATTAATGTAATGATGGTTCAGTATAAGGCGCAGTTGGCCACCTTTCTAAAACATGACTGCGTGCAACAATTATGTGTAATCTATGGGCAGCAAAAATTCGATTTTCACTTTCACTTCTCTTTACATTTTGCAACGGTCATATGAATATCCCATTGAATAGCGATTATTGTCTGCAATGACTAATGCTGTTTTACTCAAAGATGAATGTACCTCTCAGCACCAAGACAGGAACGTGATGATGACCTCGGTTGTTGATCCATGGAGAAGGGTGGGCAATATCCGATCAGAAAAATTGCAAACGGCCATCAGTCGCGAATGTTTCGTATTTTTGTCCCCTCACTCCCCCGACCTCCCCTTGGCATCAAAAATCTTTCCTTTACCATATTGATAAGATATTTGCTGTCCGACAGACCAAAACAGAAGAAGTTATTTGGCACCAACCTGAAGGAAACTCCTCAGGGCGAGTCAGTTATGCAACGAGTCAGTTAAGTAAAAAAGGAAAATTTGACATAAGGATGTCGGAAGCATTCAGGCGGAAATTTTACTGCTATCTACGTCAGCTAGAGCTAAACTGGGCGTGGTCTTCATCATGCTCAGTCTTTCTGAATATTCTTGGCAATTAGAGGACGGCTCCTCCAACTTGGAGGAACCGTGGGGTTCAGAGCTTTCTGGACATACTTCGGCTATTCCAAAAATCAAGATCAAGACTGACGGGATCAGAGGTCGCTCTGAGATCTTTTGATGAGTGACGGGTAGCAAAGGAAGAAACTTTGAAGGTCTTATAATTGACAAACCTAAAGTTGAAGCACTTGCGATCTCACTTTCGTTCAGTGCTGAAGATGCAGATGCGCAACCAACTCCCCCTTTTGGGTGACAACGACGTTGAAATAGTAGCGGCCCCTCGATCTTGGAGCATTCACCGCAACGCCCAAAGGATTCAGTTGCTGAAACGCTCACAAATAGCAGCTACTAAAATCGACAAAGCAAGATGTTGCAAGGAGGCATGAAATTCCATCGGCAAATTACATTCTTCTGCTCTGTAATTAGAATCAGAAGCAGTAGTGGTGTCGTTCTGAGCTCACAACTTCATGATGACCAGCTTTTTTGATCGTGGTCCGTTATGAACAAACTATGCACATTCCAAATTTGAAAATCTTGCATGATTGAATGCCACTTGAATGGCCATAATCGAACATTGAAACGTCGGCGATTATACAATCTAATAAACCACCTTTGATATGCTAGATTTCACCAACACATCACCCTCAATTTCAATTACCATACTAGACTAAAGAAATCATGACTTCACGTTTTTTTGCTACGCACTCATTGTCACTGATTTGCCTCACCATATTTAAGGGTGATCCGCCTCTTTCTACCTCATATTTTATTTCGCTATGATTCAGTTACCTAAAACAAAAAGCAGCTCGATCAAACATGAACGATTAATATGGTTGCATCTTTCTCGGAACAATATCATATCTTTTAAATTATCAGAGAATCGGAGAAATTTACATACGTATCGTTTTACATGAAGTGCATATGAATGGGGTTACGCCTACAACACCGAATTTCGGCTTTTTCCTTTGTTCATTGTATACGGCGCAAATTTGTATGCCATAATCGGTATCCTCATCAAGTTGCATGCTCAGTGATTTCGCATCACCTGCGGCTTTAACCTCACGACGAGAAGCGATTGTCCACGAGACAAATGGCGGAACTCCCTACAACACGAGCACAATAAGCGGATTTCCTGCTTGAATCGCGCAATCTTTCATTTATCTTCACATTCGCCAGCCACATTTTTACTGTCTTCAAATTGTGATTGCAAAGGCGCATATAACATTTGCTTTCTTAATATACTTCTGCACTTACTTCTAGGTAAGAACGGTGGACGAAATATAACATAAGAGAGTTGAAATGTTTCCACTTTAGCTGGCAGTCATCCAGTTGAATCTTTGAAATCCTTATGTTTGGGGAGGTGGAGAAGCTATTCGGCTATCATGGAACCCACTAGGTCTCCTCTCTTAACGATTTTCGGATCGCAATCTATTCATTCACTTTTCACTAATGATTCACGAATCTCATCAGTTGTGTTGAGCAGAATTTTGAAACCTAAGCGTACTTGAGCGGATCACTGTTCCCTTACCTGCATTTCTGCTGCACCATATCTGATATGGTAATACAGAGGGTCGCCAAATTCCGCAGGAGGAGCCCACATTACGGTAACATTCCCATTTGAACCCCAAACGTCGATTACATCAGTGCACTGCGGTGAAACCTCTGAAATATTTTTCATCAAAAGGGAACCAGTGGTATTTGCGAAGACCTGCTTTCCTACTCGAATCCCTCCTTCTTTCTCCGTTTATGGGTAGAAACAAGTGGAAGATTTCGATGATACAGTAAGGTAGACAACAGTGACAGAAAATGCTCAAGATACGGCTGCTTACGACCTCCACTACTTGCCAAGAGGTGTCACGCCAACGAAAGGGATGTCCAGAAATCATGCGAGCGTGCGTTGTTCTCACTCGCCTTTGCCGTGATGTTGGATAAGAGCAATCATTTTTTCATATATTCGCATTTTCGATTTCAGTAGTGCATCTTTGCCCGCAAAGAAGACTGCATAAAACAATTTTTGGCGACCAATTTACGTTGCATGGTGACCATAGGCTCAAAATGGAGTTTATGCCGGTATTTCGGATTTTTAAGAATATAACAGTCTATACTGCCTCAAATGCCCCGCATAGCTACTTTCGTATTATAAATGAGAACTAAGTCACGCAAATAGGCAAAAAGTGCAAAATCGTTTTATGTGACTGAGCAGTGAGCCTCAAACCGCCAGGGGCAAATGTCGACAACAGAACCATCACTGTCAAGCGCCCTGATCAGTTAACTAATAAAGGTATCTTATGCAACAGTGTGTTTTAAGCTTTTTGAATTGCTGAGCAGTGGTCTGAAGCAAGAGGACGCTGCGCAGGTGGTAATAAAGAGAGGACCTGTGCAAAAGATACTCGCGTATAAAAATAAGAAACCCGTTAAGAGAACGGTGTTACGAACGAACAAAGTGGCAAGTTCGCATGTCACTAATTTCATAGCATGGTATTTTTGCGGCAGTATATAACTTTCGTCTCTTCGTAACATTTTTTGGTAGATAAAGGTTCTACTCCAGAAGTGCCAAAATAAATGCTCAGCGAGCGATTAAAAACAAATTGCGCATAAGGGTCCTTCCTTGAAAGGGTGTTACATTATTGTGCGAAGTTAACGGTATTGCATTAGCGGTGCCACTAAGAGCACTAAGAAATCCACAGAAAAACAGCCAAGCGCTATCTTCAGTTTACTTGAACACGTTTTCCGGAATGCAGTCAATGTCGAGTGAACTGCCAAACTATCGTGGAACATAGAATGAAACATCACACTGCTACAAAAATTCTCCAAGAAGTTGGAAGACGAGCATATCCGGTACATTACGTGCAATTAACCTACCGTGTTTGCATATGTCGAGATCGGCTAATCTCTCGCAGTCGAGTTCGAGCGACTGCTGAACGCTGAAAGGTTCAAGCCGAACGCATCTTGGCAACATTCGAACCTCGACCCATAATCGGCATTTTCCTTCGAGCATTTCTGCCGGAAGCGATACCTTTAGACGACCTCCACCAGTCACTTGCTCCTGCAACATTGATCGAACACACATGATTTAGCCTGCTATACTGTACGCAACTACTGCTCATCGTATTCACTGTTCTTTCAAGGAATCCCATCTTTTATTACAGCCTGCACGTCATCGGGAAGGAGGGGGAGGGATGAGAGAGGGAGCGCGACCGACAACCTGAAAGTTCCACCCCTTTTTCAATCAGAGAAATACCGCCATATCGAAGGGAAAAGCGGACGTTTCAAACAACGGTCCAAACTGCTTATCGATGTTAACAGCCGATGAGTCAACAATCTCAGCACAATTCGCGGACGATTCCCACAGAGTATCATATCGTTTGCGTGTTGAAAGTGAAAGAGAGTTTGATCTTTTTCAGGAAGAAGGAAAGAAAATTTGTTAATGTTAATATAGTTGGTGAAAGATTGCAGTCTAAAGCGTTTCAATCTGCGCTCCATTGTAAGAATAATTTAGTGAAAATTTGTCAGGGAGTGCCAGACTTCAGGGAACTGATGCATTAAGGTGTTCTGACGTCTTTTGAAGTGCTGCTTCATGATACACTTTCGAACGACTTTTTTCTGATCGTGCGCATTTGTGCTGTTCTTGTGCTCCACTCCTTCACTGCAATCTTCCTTGTTCTATGACGAAAAATTTGGCCGATTTTATTGCACAAAATATATCTGGCTGGAATCCTCCCCGATACTATTTATTACTGAAAATCGCATTGCCCCTCCCCCTCCTCAAGGGGCCATAATATTTTCTTATGCAGACCACAAAATACAGCCTCAAAGCGCTCGCCAACAAAGCGCACCCAATTTACGGAACGTCGGTCTAATAAATTCAGCCCAGTCCGATAAAATACAGCATAAAGCGTTCCATTAAGTCTATTGTGTCTGGACGACCCTTCCACATTCAATGGATGAAGATCACTCTAAGAAAGGCAAACTCACTACAGTCGGCGTCGGCAGCTCGTCCTCCGGTGAGAGACACTGTATCGGGTAGACCGCTGCTCCCTCATAACCGTAAATATCTGCATCCGCATAGCCCCGCGGATTTTTCCATTTCACATATATGGTCACCGTACCCTCCGCGCTGTTGTAGACTGGATGCTCCACTGTTATCTATGTTAGAAAACGAGGTTTTTATGGTGAAGTGAGAGGAAATAATCAAACCAAAGTGTGGTCATTCCCATTTTCCTCTTCCTCCCCAGCGTCCCCGACCGGTGACTGTACTGAAAGACACAACAAGCAGTTAGTTGACCAAATACTGCATAAAAACGCAGCTAGAAATAGCAAAACAGCGAAAATTAAGCGAACAAGTGCAGGTGGTCAGGTCAGCAGATTTTCAAGACGAAAGGTCTTTTAACTATTCTACGCTGTCGACATTCCCTCTAATAGTGGCTGGAATAGAGAAAACAAGTGGTAAAATGGTAAGCGCATTCAAAGATATCAGTAAAAAGTAACGCGTGTGGAATAGTGCACGCATATTTCAACTGGTCCAGCGGAACGCACAAATCTTTGAAAGGAAAAAGTAGTTTTCTGTAAGTTGGCTGGAAGGAAACAAAAATATGACTGATATAAAATAAAACTTGACAGTGTGGTATCCAAGTAATTTTTTTTTGACCCTTAATATCTACAACTCCTTCAACTTCATCGATCAGCATGGATTATATCAGTGAAGATCATCTTGTCCTGCACAAAATACAAAAAACCTTGTTGGCACTGTCCACACATGTACACGTAAAGAGACTACTGGAAGGAAAAGCCACATAAATACATAGATGTATCCAAACGGGCGTATTGTATTTCGAAGGCATCGTCACAATGCACTGGTGCAATGCAAAATTGCAAACGTGAATTAAAATAGATTTCATTCCGCGGGAGTACTGTGGTATCGAGATCTATAGCCAGCAGAAAATTTTGCTCCCAACTCTGATGAGAGCAATACGAGAAGAAAAAAGGCTCAGACAGCATAAAAATTATGGAAGCGAAATTACCCAATACACGTTTAAGAGATATTTGAAAAGTCTTGGAAAACAGCAGTCAAGAACAAGCGCGAGAACCGAATTGAAGCCGACTAACTGTGCTGAAGCGTTGTGTAGAGCCTATCATCTTCTAACTGATCGATACAAATGACAACAACTTGATGATAGCTAAACATTCGAAATATAAGCACGAAGCAGTGTGGTAGCAAATAGTCGAATCTTCTACTACCTGCCATTGAATATTTGAGTCCCTATACGCTCTAAACGCTAAATTAATGTCGCAAAGGAGCAAAGATTCGTTTAGTAT
Organism: Ascaris suum; assembly: GCA_013433145.1. Lineage (NCBI taxonomy): Eukaryota > Metazoa > Nematoda > Chromadorea > Rhabditida > Ascarididae > Ascaris > Ascaris suum. The sequence continues at coordinate 9,707,242 of CM024174.1, forward strand.
CAAACGCAACAGCATTATTGCTTAGAGTGCTTTGAAATATTTTTATTCGAAGAAACTAAAGATGCCATTTTAATCCAAATCCAACCTGATCAGTCTCAACGGCGAATTCGGGTAGCGTAACTTGTATAGCGCGAGGACGGAGGACAGCTATCTGATGCAGTGGATTTGTTGAACGTAACACGACCAATACTCGGAACTGATAATCGCGGCAAGGATCCGGTGTGGTGAATGTTATCTCCGGCGTTATCGATACACCCTAAATCCATGTAAAAAACCTTTCTCATAATACAGTACTGTATGCGAACGGAAGCAGAATTCAAAAGCATGGACGCATATTGTCTCATATATAATGTGATTAATTAAGGGAACGGCCATATGAATATTCGGATTCAGTACGTCAAATGTGTTTTGCAAAACAATTTTATCGTCGGCGAGGCATCGAATCCCTATCACCAATTCATGCAAAACTGCAGCGTTCAAAAAAACTATAGAGATGGGAAATATACAATTGTTTGCGCAAATCCTCATTCAGAATTTGGCTGCGCATGAAACCAATAAACTCTGCTTGAATCAGTACAACACAGCTCAATTCCGAGTCATACAAACGCACTGATAAACAAGATGACAATAGAATTTCTAGAATGCATAAGATTTGTAACGAGCAAATGGCGTGGTCTGCATAAAAGAATAAAAATTACGAGAGCCAAGCATTAGATGCTATAGATTTGAGTTGGTAATCAAAGATGCAATCATCAGAATACGACGTTAGAAGAAACGAAATACTCGTTTGCAGCCAAGAAACTAATTGCAGTCATAGCCTTATGAATAGCTTTATGTGAATCTTGAACGAATGAATTGCATTAGCTTACAACACATCCGATATGCAATCTTTTTGTTGACAGCATCATTTCGTACTACCTACATGAATCAGGTGTTAGAACGCGGTGCACAACATAAGCCTCACTCGACTGCGACATACAGAAAAGCCCATTATTGCTAACACTTAGGGATCGTAGGGCATAGTAAAGCTATGTGAAGAAGACATTACCGCAAACATCCAATCGTCAGGTGAGGTGCTTACTGTCGAGAATTCGAATATGTATATAAATGCTTGCGGGTTCCGACTCATCACAATATGGATGGTGTGTGCATCGAGGTATTCTGTTCTAACGGTCAAAACATCATCGGTCGTCTCCGCTGAAAATCACAAATACAATCGGATAGCTAAGAAAGAAAGAAAACAGTTCATTCGGTTCTCCGGGAGCAAATGATATTTTTTAAGATGAAGATGAATATCTTTAGTTAATTCACCGCCTTCAATAACAAGCGAATATTTCAAAAATGAGGAAATTATGGTGTCAATATTATGATCCGATCCTGCAAAATTACCTTTAAGGATGCTCTCGCTGACTGAGTTGCATGAACGATAAACGGCTTGCGGAGGGCATGAGCAATAGACTGCATTTGGCTGCAAATTACACACTGAAGCAAAACATAGAAAATAATGAGGTTTTTCCGCTGATGGTTATAAGACTTGCTATCATAAAGCACGTCACACCATCGGTGCCATGTGTAGGACGCATAGCTCTCCACCCATAAAGTCTTTGATTCGCACAAATTGGAATCTCGACGTACATTTTTAAGCAAGTGAGAGAAGCTGAAGGAAAAGCTTCCCTGATCTCCACGTTCAAACGCATTGATAGAGACAAAAACGTTTATATGCTTGCAAGCACAAGACAGAATAAAGGGCCGTGCTGCCTCGGAATTCATGAATGAGCATAAAAATGATAGAAAATTTGCATACGTTTCGCAACTAATTGGCATAGAAAGACGGATCTTTTGCAGATTTGTGCAAGCGATTGCTGCGATTAATACACGGATGCGTTAATACATGCATGCATCAGCAGTTAATTTTTTTTTATTTCAGGGCAGTTGTGAAAATAATTCCTATGATGATATGAAACGCGAACGCTGCTATTGTGAAAACAAACATTAGTCATCGAAAGAAGTCTTTGAAGAACCCTCAGTTTGCCGATCCGAAGTTTTGGGATGTTCCATAAATTACTCGGTCTTCAAATTTCTGCATCCCAAATGCTTATCTTAATAACAGCTCCTGTCATGATAACAATTCCACTTTTGTGAACCTTGCATTGAGACAATTGCACGGGTGATGTTTTTTATTCAATTAGAACAAAGTTGCTGCTTGTGCACACGTTTCTTGCAACATGCCTAATGTTGCACAGAACATTCCATGTGAATGCTATTTTTGCCCTATTGAAATTCACAAGATTTCCCGTATGCATTATAATCATTATCTAGGGTGTTATTTTATTCTACGAAGCTCGCTTATGTCGCTTAATGAAAGCGAATTCATTGCTTTGATAGTTTCTTTTAGGTCGACCTATAATATCAAACTCAGCTAGTAACCGTTCTTAAATGTTATCAAAACGCATCAGAGATGTCGTTGTTTGAAGTGAGTTATTTCAACAATAACCCATTGTGAATACCTGAAAAAACGAGTGATTAGCTCGCGCTACTCCGACAAAAGCAATTGGAGACGAAAAACTGCGAGACATACATTCCCGCTATAGTGATTTCGCTAAGAAATGTTATAGTTAAGTGTCTCTTCCACAGTCTGCCGTTTGCATCATATGCTGTGCACCCCTGCCCTCCCTCAAACCTTCAACTATAGTCTCTAAAGAGACACACATTAAGTTCCTTGAAGATCATAAGTTTAGGGATTCGAATCAGTAAAATATTACAGTTAACTGATAGCTGTATTTTAGGGTTAACTATATGTATTACCGTATTTTTGTTGGATGGACGTCGAAGGTTATCTTCTGATAGTTATGAACTTGAGGGGTTCGAAACTTTGAAAAATAGAAATGTCATTGGTCGCTTTCGTAAAAACGATATCGCGATTTGCGATGTAGCGAATTTCAAAAAGAAGATGCCATAGTGATCGATCGAAGAGGTGATTGGTACGTCACGGACGATGTTCTCAAATTCAGATGGCGAACTGCTTTCAGTTGAAAGTGGTCAAGGTCGGAGAATTATGCTCTCTGCACCTCAATGATGGCGTAACCCAAATGAACTGAGGAATGCAGTTGAACACGGCTATTTTCACCTCCTCAATCAAAAAAAGCGCTCTTTTTGGCGATTGCCGTCATAGTCAACCAGCAAAACAGAAAGTCTATGTCACTGTTTTCAAGAGATCTAATCGCGACCTACTGATTTGCTACATTGGTGGAGAAATATTTTCTTGCTGGTCTAGAAAATGTCTTGCTGCCTGCAGTTCGTTGTCTGAATCGACCTGACGATCGTCCATTGATTATTGAAGAAATAAACGAGGTAGGAGCGAACATGAGACAAGGTTCGGTAAAATTAGTACTCAAAAGAGAAGTTCCAGTCAAGCTGAAACAGAGATCCTGTGGTTTAGAAGTTTTGATTTATCTCGGTAAAAGAAACCATGAATAGGTTTTCAGAACGAGGTGCACGTTCTCATTAAGAAATCCACCATTGCTAGACCACTTAGATCGAACGCGATAAACAGTCGAAGCAACCAAACGTATTCATTCTTTTTGTTTCGAGTAGTGAAAACGTTGTCCGCACAAGGGTTCAAGCCCGCTCTCAGCTTCTTCGACATTTCTCTGTGAAAAATTTACAATACCGTTGTGCACCATCGATAATGAGTGATATTTCAAAAGGCACGATATTCTTGCAATATTTTATTTCAACGCTGGCCACAGACGATGCGTTATTCATCGCTGTTACGCGATTCCCTTGAAAGCAACTGGCTCAACTTTGTCACAGCTGAGCATCGAGTTAGGGGCGGGGGAGGAGGAGAGAGTGTTGGTGGCAATGTACTGGTTGAACTTTCTCGTTAACGGAACGAGATAGGTAGCGCGCCCCTGCGAGTAACCTACGTTCTGCAAAACCAGTGTCGAAGATGACCATTGCTAGGGCCACATAACGTGAGCCGTTGATTTTCGAGAATGGAGCAATCGAAGGTTTTGAAGGATCTTCGAACAGGAGAATAATCATCTTTTGAAGCCGAAAAGATGTCATCAGTACGAAGTAAAAGAGGATTTTAGCGTTCCAGAGTAAGCCGCTGTCTGCTCGAAGGATTTCCACATCGTTGTAGGTTTGAAGAAAAGAATTTTTTCGAAGACCTCAAATAAAGAGATTGGCCTTATGATTTCAAGTGACCGTGGGCAATGGTCATACCAACCAATGTTGAGTTGATTTTACAGCATACTATGTAATTGCTCAATGATAGCAATAAACATCAAAGAAATGGACGAAGCATGGAGGACCCCTAAGTGCATGAAGATGCGGGCAATGAGGCGCCATGTGAAGGCAGATGAGAATGAATTGAAGAGGTGCATGTAAATGGTCTCTGCGAATCACCCATCCTACAATAAATAATCTTTGCAAATGATGCAGAAACGGAGCCTGATACTGAGACTTTCTTATTACATTTGACTGCTTTGTGCACCTTGTGATAGCGTCATGTCTATATGTATGTATGCATGTTTATATGCGTGTCTGTTTGTCTGTGAGGTAGTTTTAACTGAGAAGATATTATGGTTAGAGTTATTTAATTTCACGCACGATGTGTACAGTACAATAATCTCCTGTTTCATCGTTCACATTAATTTACGTAGTTCGGAAAGAGCTTTAGATATACACCTGTCGAAATATTTAACCACACTTACCTGATAGCAAAATATAATTCCTCAATAGAGAATCTTTGCGCGCGATGGAATCCATTAAAATAAGAAGGCATTCTTCCGTAAACAAAAAACTGTGATTACTTATGAAACTGGACGGTCAGATGAGTGCAAATAAGCGCGCATATCATGCCAGTTCCTCAGGCACAATTTCCTATTTTTAGTATTTTTTCCATTATTATTTAATTTTAAACGCAGATAAATGTATACAAGATCAGAAAGCCGACAGAATAAATGTATAGCATTCTAAGAAGTTGGCTTCTCAGCTTTGCTTAAAAATTGAAGAGAACGTTTAAAGAGAACGTTTCGTAAAATTCCTTCTGAAATTTCAGAACCCCATCTGCATCCTCTTTCTTTTTCGCTTTGAACTGCATCTTGACCTCGAACGCACCTGTCGTCTGAAGAAACAACAAGAAAAGGTTTCGTTGGTGGTGTTTCGCCTCAAAAATGTAGAATAAAATTTGATGCGCTAGTGCCTTGCGGGAATCAAAACTGTCAACAATTCCTGCCACAGATGCAGGAAAATTCGTTGCAAACAGTTCTTGTCCTTATATACAAGAAATTCCATTATCTTATCTTTCAAGAAGAGAGTTGAGACTATTGGGCAAGCAGGCAGATGCATGCGAACGCTAAGCCACCGTAATGGAAGCCGCTGAAGGTTTCCGGGAAGCCATAAAAAATACGTTTTTATGGTTCGTTAAAATCGAAATTTTTCGTCGTAGGAAAAGAGCAGAAATTGAGAAACTTTGAAAGGTGAGGATCGGCAAAACGAACCAAAACATCTCTTCAAATGCGCCAATAGAGGACTTCTAAGAATACTGTGAAGAATCTCGCTAAATAATCCTCATCCTTTGTATGTTTGTTTCTAGCTTTTCGTCGTTTAGATTTTTCTCTAGAAGTGAAAAACAACAATGAAGAAATTTAGATGAAAGAAGATTCACTTCAGCATCACTTCGCGAAGAAATTTTCAGTACGATCAGCAATCAAATGGTGTCGATTCCATAGAAAATATCCACCAAAAGATCTATGCGAGCACATCCGACTAGTTTGGCCATATTTCTTGTTATTAAACACTGCACTATTGTTCTTTGAATGTTTTTTTAAATCGCCTAATGATACTAAAAAATTGCTATGATCGCATATTGTACCAGCGGTTTCGAGGATCTTCGCAACCTAGCCATCAATATCAACTAATTCTAAAAATATCCTTGGCGCAATCAAAAATGCCTATTAATATGCTTCCTAAGGGGGGGGGGGTGGGGGGGGGGGGAAACGATTGCGCTAAAAAGGACTTTTCTCACTGCTTTCAGGTAAACGCATAAAAATCCATTCATTGTTACCAAGCAAAAAACACACCTCTAAGTGGTTACCTAGCCCATCATAATTTCCAATCTATCTACACATGTCGGTCGGCTTGTTTACCTTTATTGGCTTTCCGGTGTCGCCGAACATCTCCTCAGCCACTGATTCAATTCTGCCCTCTTTGCTGTGAGGCCAACCAAAAATGCTAACTGCGCTCTAAGCCTATGATGCAATGACACTACTATTGTATGTTCTTTTTTGTTATAAATTATTGCTCCCGCCAACCAAGACCGGTTTATTGAACATATGGCAACATTCATTAGAAGTTCCACTGAGTGAAGAAGAGACAGTGAAGAGAAGTCAGAAGACATTTACATATTCATAAAATGCAGTATTAAATGAAAGTTATATTATTATAAAATGAACCGAGTTCTAAACCATCATTTTGTTTCATTCGATATTCTCGGCTCGACGATCAAACATCAATTTAGTATCAGAAAAGTTAGCCAAAGTGCCCTGAAAATGTACTGTTAGCCTTTGGATGAGGTTCGAAAAGGTCCATTCTCTTGTTGCTAATGATTCAGTTGTCGCTCATATCACATTTTGTAACTTTTATTTCTTTGTCTCTCGAAGTAAAACTGCTTGAAAGTTCAACAAATAGGTAAGCATATCTCGTCGAATTATAAAGGCACATTAAAACGCAAATTTGAGAGGGGGTATTAAAAGCGATGCCAAACAAAAATGCCGATGAGTGAAGCAATATTGAAAAGTTTTGCAACGACATAGGTTTCATCTAGAGGCGCATTGTTATGAAGAATTTATCAAGTCATTGTGAATTGCGTTAATGTTGTTCTGTGAAATCCACGTTGCTGAACTCGAAGAACGTCGATTTACACAATTTTTTGCTTTATCCTCACCTTCCCTCAACAGCAAAAAATTATTGCTCACATGAGCCGAAATTTATTGTCGAGTGAACTCTTATCGAGGAAAAAAAACGTAATCGACGAGTTTGCAATGGTGTCTTTATGCGAACATGCATTGCACAGATTTTTAACGGCGCTTCGCCACAATTTTCAAAGAAACTCAAGCAATAGTTGACACAGACAAGTGCCACTTATTGTCACCTGTTGAAAGAGTGAGAGATATAAGAAATGAATAAGCAATAGATCAAGCAGATATGTCGCGCCCTAAGTCCAAAGATGGCATATGCAGCAGACTTTGCAGCATCTTTCACATAGATCAACTACAGTGTGCAGCAATTTGGAGTCCAGTTTTTTTGTCCTGTTATGAATTCTGCCCCAATAGACACGCTTTATAACTCATGGAGGTTTTTGCACGGTAACGTTATCAAAATGGCTGGCAGCATCTGTACGCCAACTATATTAATTTCATCTTATTTGTTTCCTTATACGCTCAAATGACTTATCAAAAATTGCCGCAAACATTGGGTAGAACGCATCGTTTTCACTGATATATAAAAAAGGATCGCCTGGCATGAAATCCTCTTATATAGCTCAAAGAGTAGATTATATGTGTCGTATTTCTTGTTCGTTGTTTTATAGATAGCAACTCTGAATTGTCCAATTAATAAGCACATATGAGCATTTCATATGCAAAGTGCTTCTGTGATTAGATAGTAGAAAAGTCATGAGTGTGCATAAAGTAGCGTGTGAACTACAACTGCCATCCTAGATGGAAAACGTTACGTATAAAAACCGGATTTGGAAAATCTATCGGATTTGGAATCATGTTGCCTATGCGTAATATTTATAAGAATGTGAATCATCCGAAGCTAACTAACCGTGCCGGAGTTCACGCATTTCGTATAGCAATCGACAGCACATTTAGCTCTTTGACTTGTTGCTGACTGCGAAGATTGCAACCATAGTAGAAGAATAGCCACAGATAAAAGCATACTATGGTGAGCGCTGAAAAAAAGCTTCAGTTATTTTTAAGTAGGTTGGTACTTCGCGATCGTTCAACGTTTGGATCACTGAAAAAAAAAAACGTTTTCTTTAGAGTCGTTTTTAATCAATCGATCAAAGAGATGGGTCAAGCAAAATGTTTGAACGCTGAGTATGTTTTCAGTTTTTATCAAACAAGAGTCGTCTTAATTCCTAGAGTTTTTGAGCAAAAGCACTAACGAAATCATGTGTCATTATTTTGAGAAGCATAAGACAGTTCGTTTAACTGTTAAACTAAACTCGGTTGTTGGTAAATGCTTGTAAAAGATTTAATTTTTTGATTCAAAAGGTCATTGTATTTCCTAATTGTTCATGTACTTTTGAAGAGTCATAATAGAATCTGAATGTTCGCAATATCCCCAACGTCACGATTTTTAAAGAAAATCATTGTAGCATTAAAACATTCGTTGCCAATTTGCGAACTCTTCCCTCACCTACGTCGACATCATAGCATCATTGAGGACAGTTTTAGAGCATTCTTGTTGTCATATGATAAAGCAAAAACAAAAAATTCAGTTTTGAGCAGAAATTTTGAGGAGAAAACGAAAAGGAAAAACGCAGCAAATGAAAGCGATACGAATGCAGTGGGCCTTGCGTTTGGCGACGAAAAATCTTATTTGACGAAAGTTTTTCAAGCACCATTACGAAATCGCAAACCTCGCTTCTCTTTTAGCCCTTGGCTGATCGTTAGTGGCAAACCTACAGCTTGGCCAATGAAACGTGGAACAAGCACAGGTTCATCTACTAAAAGTGGTGAATTTCATTTTAAAACACAACAAAACGATGGCAAAGATGCAGGTTTTTGAAGTCCTGACAGTGGCAATCAGAAACACTCGCATCTGTGACACCTTCGAGTGGCATCAAAGTCGTCGAAATGAGAGTTTATTGAGGAACAGCACTTGACTTGTGTCGCGCTAGAAGGAAGGAAGCATGCGAATCATTTACCACTTTGTTTATGACTTCGAGTACAATTCTTTCTTGTGCGTGAAAAAAATTCTAAGGCATGATTGGCAAACATCGACACTAATAGCCCACTACAGCTGAAGCCAACGAGCATGCGAAATAAATCCCACTTACAGATTTTAGAAATTAACGTAAGAAAAGGTCTTTTCTGAATAAAATGGTGGTCTATTGCAACGTGACACTATACAATATCAACGTTACTGTTGTGCGCCAATTCGCTGCTCTATTCTCTAACTTTTGTGACGTCACATGTGCACTAGTGCTCGACTTCAAATTAGTGTTCTCTAGTGAATGGTCACAGGAGCACAAAAATGTTCTGCCCAGGTCTGCTTTTTCTGAACAGTTTGTCCACAGTTTCGGCTTGTAGACTTCCATAGTTTTGTCCGGACTTCTCAAAGTCAACCATCCGCAGGGAAGGACACGAGCGGACAAGAACGCTAGCGAATTCTGCTAAATTTTCAACACGAGAAAGCGCCTATGCGATAAAATACAAAGTGACGTCTTCAAGACAAGTTGAATTTAAATGCAAAAATTGCGAAGTACTTGTCGGGCGGGCACAATTACCCACTTTACTTACAAATTTCTGAGGCTATCAGCAAATAATCGACGGCGAGTAATAATCCTACCGCATTTTATCGGATTCTTGCCGTACAACACAACTGCTGCAAAAAAATTCGTCCAAGTATTGTCAGTATTTTACAATTTGGTGTAAAAAGCAAACCAGTCGGTTGCTAGATGAGGGACAAACTGTTGGGCAGATTGCAGTGTTTGTAGGTTTTTCGAGTTTGATTTATCAAGCGAAAAGTGGTGAAGGTCATGGAGTATATAATACTACCAGATATCGTAACTATAGCTTCAACGTTTCCGATTTCAACTTGCGGGATGAAGGGGAATAACATACATATGCATAGATGCAGAAAATCGCGATGAAAAAGGGGAGCTGGACAATGATAGTAACGTGGTTTAGGCATTTGCAATGGCGCTTATCAAGAGATACCGGTTGTAACCTATAGCACAAATGATTCAAAATACTGAATGCATTTCTGTTTCGCAATTAAGGAAATGCTTCAAATATTCGGCATTAGATTGGTCATCGCTTTTAAATATGAAGCGAAAAAAGATAATTATCGCAATTCGCAGAATGCTATGAGCTCCTCTAATGATTCTCGGAAATAAAATACGATTACTCGTTGATGTATTTAGCACCAGAAAGCACCAGAACCAATATTATTATTTGCCCCTTGACGATTCTGAGGAGCTACCAAAGTAGAAAGCGATGAAGGAATTCAGCTGGAGACTCCCAAAATTATCAAATGGCTGGCAAAGCACCTAGTATGGAGTTACAGAGAATCTCGGGGATCACTGAATCAGAGCAGCTGAGTTTGGGATTTCGCGATGTGCTATAATGCAACCGATTAGACCCGATGTTCAATCGTGCTACTTGAAACTCTTTTGACCGTCTTCCTCTACAGTTCTGTTTGCGCCTATCTTCCATGAATACGCCCCGGTTGTGGCTTGGATCTCCTATACACATTGCAAACGTATGCGAACCAATAAACCAGTAGCGGCTAGTATCGAGGTGTAGGATAACAGCTATAGTAACCCATTCGTGTAATATAGCTCAGCAAAAATCTATCAGTGCTCTATTAAAGTATCACATGCAGTCCAAAAGACCTAGCAAGTTTGCCAAAGGATGCTTAAAGGTCGCTGATGCCAAGAACATCTTGTTGCGCAATAGCTAATTGATAGAAGCAATAGCTATTCCTATCACAAGCCAAACTTTGCACGCTATTTAGTTTCAAGCTGAAAGTGTCGAAAATTTCTGTTGTTGCGAATTTCTGATCAATGCACTATTCCATGTGCTGAGAGATTGGGCATTACCGAGTCACTCATGTGGTGAAAGTTGTCTCTAAGAAAGAGTTTTCATAGGCTGGCTTCACCTTTCGGCTTTTTACACTGAAGCTCCTTCGGGTAATAGTGCCAAGAGCATTTTGTGATGTGACTTGGTCAAAATGGCCAAGACGAGCCAATCCACTTAATTTACATATGGAATCTTATTTGAAAGTATTTTTCAAGCAGTGAATTAGAAACATCAGAGAAACAAGAGAAGTCACAACTAATGGCGTTATATTTACGGAAACGATCGTGAAACCACTGACGCGCAACTAAAAAAAATGGACATTTGGAAAGTGGTGGAAGGAGATGAGTTCTAAAATGATGACAGCAGCAGCCTATCGTTTGCTCAGTTGTGCTGAAAAAGCCGGAAATAGGTCATCAGCTGATCGGGTGAATGAAGCGGAGTTGAAGCCGCCGACAAAGAAGCCTCTTCGTTTTCGCGAATCATCGATATTATCTCGAATCGCTGACTGACCGTTGTGCTATCCGACGAGTAAAGACGAATAAACGGCTCATGACTCATTAAAGAAAGTACACAAAATTTCACATGCGAAACATCAGCTGACAGTTTTGCTGCCGGCTTCGGCGAATGCCTTTTGCGACGACGAATTGAGGTATAGAGGGGAGCGGAACGAAACAACATTAGATACCCCACTGCGTCGATCTATTTTCAAGGGATTATCCAATTGTTGATTCTTGCTCGCATTAGACAAGTTTTCCTGCCTACGGAACCTCATTGAATGTTATGCCTTCACCGTCTTGCTTCAAAACTTCCTTTTTTTTCACCAGTTTAGGCTGACAGAGAAAGAAATGTTGAAAGAAAGCGCCACCCATTTTGAGATAGATTACCAATGATCTTCTCTTCCTTTACGATGATTTATGCAATCGAAATATACGAACAATTTGTTGTCACAGAAACCGATAAATATAGATTGTTGAAGCAGTGCAGCATTAATATACGCATTGTGAAGGAATTGTGGTGAAAAGTTGCAACAAAAAGTATTGCCAAAGTGTTTGAAAATTTGTGATTTCTTATCGCTTGTTGAAGCCATATGAGCGATCAAAAGCAAAGCTCAATCCTATTTTCAAAATAGTTCAGGCTAACTGAGTTGGTGCACATCCACGGCACTAAGAAACGGGTCTTTTTTGACTTTTACGAGGTTTATCTCAAAATGCTCATGAGATCAGAAATACCAGCAAAAAATGAAAATCAACTGAAATATATCAGCCTTCAATATATTTATTCCATTTGCCTTCGAAGCGAAATAGGGTTGCATGAGATGTTCATTTCGCTTTCGAAACTTCAGAATTCTGCTATTTCTTCTGGTTTCCGATTCCAAGAATAAAATCTTAGAACAAGTGCGAAAGTGCAATGTTGTGAAATCGAAACGACACTGGAAATAATTGCTCTTCTACGTCGTTCACACTTCTGTACGCGATTGCAGCAGCGTATCGGTTTGGGGAGAAAAGAAAATCGCTCTTTGAACAGACTAAACGTTATTTCAAGCATTACTGTTTCAGTCTGTAAGCTGTGGTGGCATTCAGCATTCAAGATCTGTTTTGCTGAAGGGATTGTGGGATATTTTCGTAATTGATAGAATTCTGCCCTATTACCACAGATGTGGCAATACGCATCATTTTAAATCGTTGAATTTCGGGGTTAGTTATAAAATAATAACTTAAAGGTACATATCATACCTGTGTGATCCAAAAAGCGGCAGTAAATATGAAGGAGGCAATAGATAATCACTGGTGGCGCTGAACGAAAAGGCATCGTTCGTTGGTAATTGTTGGGCGCTGCTCACCTATCGTGTCAAGATGAGCAAACTTATCTGCCTTGAGCACTCTTAAAGCTGCTCCCAAATGATTATGCTCTCTATGACATCCCTCTTACATTGTTTGTTTGTAAGTTAGGAAAAAAGAAGTCATCCAATGCGCATAATGTAGGGCTTCCATGTACTTGATGCAATAAGAGTGAATAGAGGCCGAGCTGTCGACTGTTTTGATAAAATGTGATTGTCAATGGAGATGCTTGTCTAATTAATGCACAGCCGACGCAATGAAGCAATACAGGCAAATCGCTTTCGAGTAAGTTTTCTCCTTTCTAAATAATCAGTTTCTTTCTCAAAATTGAACCGAAGTGAGTGAAAGTACATAAAAGTTTTTGCAGCACATAACAAAGACTGTTTATTCACTTGTCAACTGCAATCTAATACAAACTTTTGCAACGGCAGAAATCTATAAAGCAAAGATTATGAGAGCAAGACAAACAAATCGAATAGAATAAACTGGTATCGATGAAAATAATGTTCGTATATGAATTTAGGCTCTGAATGGCCTGCCGTTCGGCTCCAACACCTCAAGTTTCTTTCGGCTCTAGTTTCTAAAAAAAACTCTTTCGGTGATGCCTCGGCCCGAACCAGTGACCTCAGCCCATTTGAAGGCAATGGAATCAAGATGGTAACGCTTCAGGTGCCGTAAACTCAAAAGCGAGGAAGGGTATTCAATGCGCAGGAAGACGATCATAAAGGATATTTCGAGGTCGACATTGGGCGGAGTTAGGAGTCTCTGGCGTATTGAGCCATCTTCGTTTGTCCCATGCAGCGTCTTTGTGAATCGTCATGCATCCCTAAAATGGTTCACAAACGTCAACGAGCGATGACACAATGCCATTGCATTTATTTGTTTTGATTTCGTTTATGTGCGATAAAAAAATTCGCGCATTGTGCAGACAGGAAATGGGGGTATGCTAATTGAGCATTGTTGGCTTATTAAAGTAGACCAAAAGTATATATTGTTATAGAAAAAGAAAATAGAGCTTATATTTATGGTGGCATCGTAATAAAGGCAAACGACAAAACGACAACAACCTATGCGAGAGGCCATTACGAAAGTATCTCTCGAGTACCTCAAAACCCGGCATCTTGATTTACTACACTGATATTCACTAAAATGAAGAAAGCGCGAAGTGGAAAAAAAACAGTAGTCCGAAACGAAACGAGGATTGATTAGCCAGAGCGAATGAGCTATGATTCAGTCGAATTCGAGCATTGTGGTTATCTAAGAATTCGTAATCGAGTAATTTCGATGCTTGAAAAAGGGGATGAAAGTAAGTCCAGGCCTAATGTTTCAAGGATGATAGCAATTCAATAACTACGAGCTGTTGTCCTTCCACTGACGTTATATTAGCCGTCGTCGCGTCTATACACATGTGCTTTTTTTTCCTGCATCCCTTCATTTGCATATCGTGCTAGCATTGAAAACTCACCAATAAGGCAAATTTTTGTATAGTAGGATCTTTACAAGGCACTTGATCCTTAGTAGCTTGCTTAGAAAAGTAAAGGATTTGTTACACGCCCACGCTTATGGAATCAGCGAGCTTCACAAATTCATTCGTCCATTTAAACACTTTGTTGAAAGCACGAGACTTGCATTTTTTGCCAAAGCGATTGATAAGCATCAGAACTGAGCCTTACTTTCATGGCGCGTTCGAACCGATATGCCATGCCTCGTGGTAAGACTGAACAAACGTTATTGGCACGAATAGCACTTCCGCATTTCAGCTTCCAAAACTAACCAACGACCGCACCCGACCGGTGGAATTTGCAATGAAAATTATCAACTAAATCAATATGTGCCTCACTCAGTGAAGGCTGATAGAAGCTGAACTGAGCTCAAGCGGTTAGTTTACCTTCCGGATTGAAGAAGTTGAATTTTATCGCAATTGTTTTTATGGCTCCCGAATTCCAGTAGCTAGGAAGACGGAGATTGACGGAAGGGCTCGCAGGTTCACATGTGAATATCCGCGACGATAAAACTTCATAATGGTTTTATAAAGTTTTGTAACTTCACAACCAAGCGTTAGCTTTATCAATCGAATCTTTTTTTGAGTGCTCAAATTCGTCACCAAATTCACCTGTCCACTGAGCCGCTTACAATGCCAGCAAAAATTCAGCACACTCAAATCACTCTCCACTTTTAACAACATAAGCAGAGAGCAGCACCGCACTATGTTCTCTTCAACGATTCATCTCACTATTTGAACAATGCCATAGTTCATTTATGTTTCAAATGCTTTCCTCGCATGCGAAAATCGTATACAAATTAGTTTTTTTTGTGTTTGTGCAAATGTGCACAGTTTCTGTGCACCTTCCATAATCAACATCTACAAAGCCCCACATGGCAAAGTCCTGTCTACGCCTACCCACTTGTGTCCGCGCGTTTGCGTTATGTCCTGCTTATACCTGCCGAACATATATGAACCTTCTGTTCGCGAGCAGCGAAAATAGAGGTATCTGTTCTCGAGCATTTTCACATGTTGTTATCTACCAAATTGCAAATGTGTTGTTAACCTTCAGTGGTGCCAAAAAATTCGTATGCATTTTGCAAGCGGCCGACTTTCTAGTTTGCACCAAAAAAAAAACAGCCCACAAAAACACAGAACTTTTGCTCGCTCATTTTTGGTAGCGCTAGCTGATGTGAGAGAGTTGCAAAAGGCGTCTCAGGCCTACTCATCTCCACTTGTTTTCCGATGCGTGACGGGTAAAAATGAGATCCAAACAACAAAAAGCTGCATGAAGGTTTTTAGCATTCTCAAGCATCAAGTTTTCCTTTCTGTCCTAACAATTCAACTTTGCTGGAAAAAGAGGTCATCCTTTCGTTTATAGCACGTCTTATAAATTATTTCGCTCGTGCTGCTATGATTTCCAGTTTGAATCGTTGCCAACCCATATATACACGCAAATGGCCATAGGTGCAGAATGGTCATGCTGCGTTTTGCGACTGCAAACTTGTACAGGGCATAAAAAAGCGTGCCATGGAATTTTCTGAATAGAAAGCCATCCAGTTTTACGTCATCATCACTCTTTAATTCACACCTCTTCACTTCTAGCAAATAACCAGATGTGCGATCACCTCAGCAAGTTGTTCGAACAACGCGTTCGGTATATGAATTGAACGTTCTCTAACGGAAGTAGCCAGAGAGCTGCAATTCTATTCATATCGTACAGCTCTTTCCTTTTGAATATCTAAATAGAAGATGATTTGTTTGTAGTTTTGTATGGAGCAAGTTTTTTGAATGTTCATTTGTGGTGCCCTATATTGTGAGTCCAGTGAGCGTGGCACTTATAACGTTATACAATGCGGCCATCTTCATAAAGGGATTCATGAATGATTGATGTATAGTGCACATCACAATAATTGTGGTGCTGCCTCGTGTTCCACTCAAGGATAGCACTTCACTTTGTCGAATGAATTTCTATAACGAGCGATTCCTTAAAAGTGTGTTGAGACATATTGCCAACCATCTACTTTTCTTTGATGTCAAAAATCGCAGCTCAACTTCTAAGAATTCATCAAAAATTTTGTCTTTTCATTTTTGATACTCTGAATTTCAGTGAAAAAACTATTTATTTCATTCCTTCTAGCTTCATTTTGGGAGATGGATTACTTTACAACTTTATATGTCCCGTCAAATGCAACAACACAGCATTGTAGTTATCGCAGTTGAACATATCAGCACATGATAATATCAGAACTGTTAATTCACTGTGAAAAATTCATTTTGCGGTGAACGTGGAAAATTAACCAATTGTTAAAAAAGAACTTTTTTCATAGTATCGGAAATAACTGCGGAAATACTGTGCTCGTCACTGCAAGCGCTTGTACGTGCTGCTATAAACGAGCGGTGTGACATTTCAAATCCTTTCTCGTTCTTTTTTGATAGTGATATTCATAATATTCAGCTGATCTCATTAAATCTCTTTTTTGTCTTCAGCTCTTGCCAGGATCGAAAATTTTTTATTTCGCCAATGTAAACGAAAACACTCAGCTCCTTAAGAGACAGCATCATCAAGCAGCTCATTCATATTTGCCTTTTATGCACTGTAGACATTTCCTGGACCAGGCGATTTACTACTGAAATAACTGGCATAATCAGGGGTTTTCGTGGGAAAGTAGGCGAGTAGGAAGAAGCATGGCTAAACGTTCGAATCGTTGCGTTTCAGTCTCCAGCTCTAATCGCCTTACTTGAGGTACAACAAGTGCAACAGCCGAAATAATGGCATTCTTGAAGTCCTTTAAGATAGGCAGGTAGCAGAACTGGTTGCGATCCCGGAATGGTTTGGCACTGTTTCACATTTATCCGCAATATAGCAAAAGAATTTCGATATTAAGAGAAAACCTATCGAAATGTGCTCTTCATTCTCTTACGCTTTTGCGAGGGTCACAATTCCGCTTCGGTGCGCGATCGTTGGTAAGATGACCGCCGCAAAAGCACCCTGTCTTTAAGCCATTTATGATGGTCACTCTATTGCTAGAAATGCCGGCGTTTGCAATCTCTCAAAAGTGGAGCTGTAAGTGGCTTAAAATGGATCAGTCCCGTAAGTATTTGCAGCAGTGAAGTGTAAGTGGCGGTACATACGCACAAGTTGGATCAGAGAAATAAGAATGCGTTTCTAGCGAGAAGGGTATTTGTGTCCGCTAAGGAGTGGATGCTGGTTCCATAGAAATGCGAAAGCGATTAGAGCGTGCTGTTCGCGACATTAAGTGAAGCATCTATTGCCATCGTCCGCACTGACGTAATGATTAAGTGTCAATTTGGGCAAGCTCCGAATAAGTCTTATCTGGGCGCGATTTGTCGAGTCCTTTGCGTGCCCCGTGACAAGTTTAATCCAAGCACACTCGCATATAGCATCCTGGTTGGACGCTTCACAGATTTGTCGATTTTGCATACAGCAGAGACGGCAAAGTTGACATTGTCTGCTTAAAGGAATATCAGGAACGCTAATGCGAATGTACTACTTACGAGTTCTGAGAAACTATAGATTAGATGATCAAGAACACCGGATTTTAGGCCAATAAGACACAATTTCAGTATATTGGCTAGAATGGCTGAATCTGCTTTTGCAGAGCCACTGTGGGCTCAGGAACCTCGACGCATTATTTCAGACCTCTGGAATATTAGTTATGAGAAGAATAAGCGAAATACCCATAGTAACCTATGAGGCTGAATTTATGTTAGCTTAGGTGGTATGAATAAGAATTTTCGTGAACACCACGGATAGCGGCAGAAGATTGCAGAATCCACAAGTGCAGCTTATTTACGATTACACGCCTATGAGAATTATTAAAGGTCAGTGAACACAAGCTGGGTTAGTTAAGTGTGAACAACTTTAAACACAAAGTGCCAGATCTTCACGGTAAACTTTGCGGCCTGTCAGCTGAGGACTAGGTAAGCATTTGTGCCGCTTGCGCTATCTACACTTTATTTTTCCTTGAGAGGAGGAGGCAGCTGTAGCGGAGAGTGGCGGAGGTGGACAACGAGGGGGCGAGGGCATAAGCTGCGCATATCGCGACTGAGATAGTAGTGTAGACGTCTATCGGATGTTGGGGTTGATTTCGGGCCATGCAAACCAAAAAACCCTCACTCACTGAGCCACGCAGCCGTCAATGCGAAACCTCTTTCTCAACATGCTGAGGAAACTATGGATACTCAGCAGGATACTATGAACGGTTCTCTAGCTCTGCTAAACATCATATGTCGATGGCTTCGGAAAAATTCCCAAATTTGTATACGATCAATGGTATGATATTTTCAATACATTTTAGTACGAAACTGAATCATCAGCGAATAGAAATTGGAAAATTGTGTGACTAAAACTGCTCTATTTAAGCTCTAAAATTAAAAAAGAACTCTCTTCTGCGAGCCTAACAAGCACACTTACTGGTTGCTCTTACTGCTGATTGTGAGATCACGTCATGAAAGCTAGGATTTAATGCTAAAATACAGTGCGTGCCAATAAAAAAAATCCCGCTTTTTTCTACATCTGGATGTGAGTTGACACTAAAAGGGGACCTATGTGGATGCCGAGAAAAAGACTTAATGCCCTCGACTTTGTGCAATTATTAGGCGGGAACAGCGGGATGCGAGCGAAAATTCAGTCGCATAGTACTGCCAAAGTGTGCCATACTGAACAACTAGGGTATGTCAATCAAACATTGTGGCATCTTCATCTCTTTCTCTTCTTCCTCGTTCCCTTTTTTACCTTTGTTAAATTCATGCTTGTCAAAGAATGTTCCGTTCTTCAGCGATATCGACACTGTTGGAGTAAAGGGTTCCCAGATGTTTCAATCTTTCTGAATTATATTGAGACTCTTGTAAGGAGTTCAACGGAATAAACGTAAGCTGTTTGTCCAGAAAGTTCTCGAAAAAATCGCTGAGTCTGCTCTTGATTTCCTTTTCCTACAACAGGATTCCAATCTCGCCGACGAATGGTCGAAAGCGTGGCAATTCGAAATCAACAGCAAGGAATCTCAAATATTCAATATTTACTCCAAGCTTGAATGTCGCAGACATGTGGAGAAACCGCACTTCTTCCATCACACCGCATCGGGAACCAGGCTTTACTGCTGGTAGGCCACCGTCTAGAAAATTAACGCGATATAGCGGCCGAGGAAACGTTCAGAAATGCCAATTATATTCCACGAGCTGTCACACCGTCTCGCGCAAACACCTGTAGATAACAATGCGCAACATTATGTTGTCTTGGGTTTGAATACTGCTCTCCCTTATAACCGCCTTGCCGCAAACCAGATGTGGAAGCTGCTCAACATGTGTGCAAATTATTACGACATTGTCGCATAAAAAAATTTCTTCTGAGTCTAGCATTTGACGACCGTGGATATTTAGGCATCGTTGCTTTGGAGTGGTTGAAGTATCGGCGTTGGCAAATCGATCTGATGTTACGCTCCACGACTCCTGATGCTCGTTGCAGTTTTCCTGATATTTCTCAAGTTTTTTAAATATATATATTTTTGACACATATGGTAGTATTTTCATCACACTTCACTCGTTTGTCATCGTCGTATTCGTAATTTTCAACCTGCTTGTGGGATTTGCCGAATCGTTGACTTTTCTGTGCTAGTGAATAGTTCACTTATTAATTCCTTTTAAGCGATTTATCCCTTCTCAATATTTTCCGCCACAGCAATCGAACAATATTCATTCGTTGGTGTTGAATTGTTCCAGTTGTAGGTCGACGTCCATTCTTTGACGGGCGCATTTCGAAGTGATACACTTTCAGTTGAAATCTCTATTGAGAATTTGAAGTTGATATTTAGTTGGAAAATGAATTTAATTGGAGAAGCATAGTGTGTAATTGAAAGATATCATCACTTATGCAAGAGGAATATCGTTTAATGTGAGGAAGCAAGAAAAAACGAAAATAATTCAATTTATTCATATAGTCAAAAGAATAAGATTATATAATAATGATAACACGAATATGCAATAAATTGAATGATACGCGCAGAAGTATTTGACGGTGCCAATGAACGATCAAATTTGAAGCCACTTATCTGAAATATTTATTAATTTTGATGTGTTAAGTGTGAAGGATTGAATTATTTCAGAATTAGGAGTACTTTAATAAGCTGTTAAATGAGTCGACGATGCTCTTCGCAGATGTCTATTTGCAGGCATTTAGCCGAAATGTGCCGCCTCAAAAATTCTACATTGCTGCTGCGGATAATCTTGCGTAGAATTCCTCTTCCCTCAGTCAAACAGAAGACGGTTATTGTGTGATATTCCATACATCCCAACGTTCTCGCTTAAAAACGAATCGTTCACTGTCGGACTACTGTAAAATTGTGAAGGTGGTTTTTCTTTAAGGATATAGGTAATCCAAACTCAATGTGAAGTGTGAGAAGGATGTGATTCGTGGTGGAAGAATGCAGAATATATTGTGTGTGAAAAGTCGGAGAGGCGGTAAGATTCTGAATGTTCGTAACGGTGGGTGCATCGAGTGCGTTATGAGATATCGGAGAATTATCTAACATAGCACACCGTGGGTCATCGAATGAAGATTGTTAGGAAGATGGGAATGTTAGTTTAAATAATTCACATGGTACGGCCGCAACACAGAGGAAAACAATGCAAACTTACGTGGAACAGTAATAATGCTAAAACGAGAGGTTCCCTAAGAATGAGGCATTCTCCCACTATGCGACTTCCACGTGAATTAGCCGTTGGACTGTATGTTTGTAAGTCGGTGAATAGTCAGTTCCGGAATTGAGTGCTAGCTGAAGGAGCAAGAAGGCTCAAGCCTAAGCTGCTAAACACTAGACTGCTGAATTTGATATGGGGGTCGCCAGCAATGAACTATGAGCCTGATTGCGCAATAGTGAGCAATAACTTTTGTGGTGACCTATGAGATGTGAACCACTAAGTCACAGAGACAAGCCTGAGATGGAATAAGCACGTTCTGTTGTTGTTGTTGTTATTAATGTTGTTCCATTGATGCGTGCTCGCTGTGCCTTGCGCTTGCTGCAAAACGAAAAATTTCCACAAATCCTCAGATATGGTCTGCTTTTCTGCTTCGTTTCAGTCGAGATTGATAAAACATGTGGCCCGTGAGGAAAGATTAGGCTGCGTTTTCTACTAGCCGCCTATTGAAGATGCGGTGCTTTGAAATAAAAAATGTGGCCGCATGTACCATTCCTCCGGCTATTGCTTCCAGTATTAGCATTTTCTTATATTAACAATTTTTCTTGCCTTACACAAGGCACCAATACTGGAAATGCAATGATAGTTCCTTTCGATGCAGTTCCTTTCTAATCCTTTCTTGCGTTTACCAAATTCGTTATTGTGATCTCATGTTACATGCATGTATGCAAACACACGTTCCTTACGTGTGCTACTGCATGCCTACCGGCTTACAAATCTTTGATCTCGAAGTGCTCAATTTGTTTTTGCTGTATTGTTTGATCAGCACTATTCCAGCTTGTAGATTGATATTGGATGCATTTTTTTGCAAGTCGACTTCTAGTTAGCAATAGTGAGATGAAAGCTCGCAAACCATGGGTCGTAGCAAACCGCAAAATAAATCTTTAAGTAGGGACTTTCACCTGCATTTGATTCGTTGAAGAAGCTAAAGCGTTTGTACGCCTCATAATACTTGATGGACTCTTAGGCCATTGGTCGGCCATGTGGGTGCGTTTTCAAAATCCATGTCATATCAGCTGAATTACTTTTTTTCTCTTTTACAGTAGGTGTTTACGTTTAAAAGGAGAAATCAGACACCAAAACCTCACACAAGTATATGGAAACTATGTTAATCCGTCCGGCTGCCTTTCGGAAGCCATATAGCTTTCTTTAGTTTTCTTAAAGTCATGTTGTCTTGCATTAATCTGAGGTTTTCCTCCCAGTCACCAAGGAAACTGATTGGCCCACCAACTACGACGAACAAAAAAAGGAGACTGGATGAAGCACCAGTTATGCTCAGATTAAGTCGAAAAGTTCTTCCATTTCATTCTGCCATTTGCTTCTCGTGCTGAGCTGCGATTCTACTCCTCACGGCATCAAACCCTTGTTGCGATGCTAAAATCCTCTGCTTCTGAGCACGATATTTTCTCTATGCTATGCTGGGTTCACATTCGTGAAAACTATGCAAGTGCTACTTGCAGATGACTTTTGAATGCAAGGAAAGACATGCGATGTTCGGCCAGGCATGACACAAACCCGATCAGACTCGGAACTGTTCTGCAGTTATTTGTGAGAAGCTCCAAAGGACTTGTTTGTTCTTTAGCTGTGTGCCAATTTTTTTGCTGTGGCACTAGCAATATTTCACGTAGCCTCGGACATCTCGCTCCTATCGCCATAGTACTAGCCCAAGCCCAGACAGCAGTGACGTCTCTTATCCTTCCATATAAGAATAAACGAATTCTTGTCCATAAAGAATAGGGAGCAGTCAGTAGGGAGCAAGTCAGATGGGAGGAGGTAGGGAGCGAATAAAGAAAAATGGCAAAAGTTGGGTTCTGCATGCATCGCCTTCAGTACCCATGAACACAGGACTGATAATGACTCACATAAACACTTATAGTTGGGGCCTGACCGGAGTATCAGTCTGATCAAACCAGTTGTTTCGACACGATCACAGATTTGCCAAAAGCTTCTGTGATTGCACCACTCTGCAGGAAAGTTGGCAGGTGGACTGCCCATAACTTTTCACCGGATATTCTGCGTTGGTTTCAGCAGCAGTTATAATCTTTTTTGTTCTGGCAGTGCACCTTCATCTCTATCTATTGCGCCAGCTTTAAAACTACCTTCTTTTATCTCAGGTCATGTTAAAGATGATCTTCTTCCTCATGAATGTTGCACAGCATTACGATGCAGCGTTCCAACACTTACACATCGATACATAATGATGTCCCTTATTTGTTTGACGTCCAGCAACCCACCTGTTTTTCTGTTGACAGCATTGCTTCGTATGTCACGAGTAACCACGCTTTTAGCTTTCGACATAATGGGTGCTAACCAGTGCAACAGACTAAAGTTATGTTTGCAAGGCTTTCAGTCCTTATGAGCACCGTGGGAGGCGCCAGTGTAATTAATTTTTATCGTCGGCTCCCTCAGCTGTTCTTCAACCGTTTCAGTCTTCATCATCCACTTAAGTCCCAGAAGTTTCCACGAGCTTGATTTTGTTACGACGCATCACTTCAAAAGCTTCATGCGCTGCGGCAACCTCTTCTAGGACTAGAATAAAGCATTTGAAAGTGTTCATTAAATCGTCTTTTTCATCAGACCTGTTGCCATGCCGGCGCTTGATGTGTTGCCTTGTTCTTGGACGAGTTTGACATTTCAGCTTTACTCGGCGCATCAACGTTGATAGTATTTCAGTCAGTATTTAACACCATTTTTCATCTCTAACCGCCGTTCAGCATCTGAGTGGAAACAACCGTATAGGTTGAGGCTTGGGAACATTTAAGTCGCGTCGTTCCTTTACCCCTTTGATCCTTATGTTCGCCTTGCCCAGCATGCCAAGTGATCCCTTGCGACACTTCCCTTCATGTTGATGCGTTAATCGTTCTTTGCTGCACGTTCACACAATAAACCCGCTAACTCTCTGCCTACATCTTGCAGTGGGTATGTTAGAATACTGCAGTTAGCTCGATTATAAAATTACTACCATGCACTGCAAGAATTGCGACCTAAGACCTCTGTTGAAGAGGAAGTTGAAAAACTGGGAGGTATTACGTTGCTGAGGTGCTTTGGCATCGATGTTTCCCACATATACAACTTGACGCACATAGAGTTTCGGGTTTAAAGCGATATGTTATTTGCCTTCATTAGCAAATGAATAAAACAATGGGTAGCTTTGATGAGTTTTTAGAGAGTAACAACAAAACTAGAATTGTTATAATAATTGGCAAGAATTTTGCAAAGCTAGTCTTTTGCCATAACGCGTTGTGTGAGGCAAATATTTGTTTTATATGCCAGTGAGAGAAGGAACTGGGAAAACGTGCTGTCCCATCGTACTAACATACGCTGAAGTAGTATAGAATACGGGTGCCTACTATTTCATGTCAAAGCCGTTGTAATATAACCACTCGACTATCTAGCTATACATCTGTATACGACTGATGCCTAATTCGCCGCGCAAGGTTGCGTTACGAAAGTCTGAACTGCATGATGGCGATCATCGTTACCATGGTCTCTTGAAGTGTACAACACTTTAGGAAATAAACTTACTTTCATTGCGGGATTGAAAATGGTTCTCCCTATTTTGCGTATTTTCTCGCCTGAGACAACGCCATACCTTTCTGTAGCAGATTTCCCTCAGGATCTTATAGTAAATAATAACGCTTTGTGTTACTGTCTGGTATTCTTTGCAGAGTATATTGCCGTAGTAAATCGCGTATCAATATGTCGGGTGAATACTCTTTTGTGCTATACTCTTATGCTAACTTCTATTGTATGCACTATGCAATATATGATGCTTTGATGTGCGGGTTTTTCCAAATATAATTCAAGTTTTTCTCAGTTGTTCATAGGAGTAATATTGCTCGACAAGAAGCAAAAGAGGTTCTCGTTACGTTAATTGCGAAATACACAGTGGAACTCAAGAAGGAATGCCTGGTTAATGACAGGAAGCCCAGAGTCACAGGCTTCACCATCTTGTACCCGGACCTTGACGTTGCCATATATAGAAAACGCGGCCTCGATCAGGGTCAAAAAATTGCGGCTCGCATTTCGAAGTTTGACAAATTTCAGATTGCATGAAATCCGAGTAATGCTGCAAACGGACAAGCGAATGCGTAGGGACTTTCCATGAAAGCGGCAAGTGGAATTCCTCTTAAATGAACGAGGAAGGATACGTTTGCCAAGTTGCGCAAGCAGTGTTCATATCCTCACTCGCTTGCACTCCTGCCCCTCTTCCTGCTTTCTTTTGTGAAAACGGCGGGAATGTTTCCGTTCGTCCTGGCAAATCATGACGGACATTAATTCCATAAAAATATTCCTTGCTTAGAGTGGGATGAAGTTCTTCCTCGAAACAGGAACCACAAAAGAACAGTGGCAAAATATTCGAAAATGTGTTTCCATGTGGAAAGAACGGAACTAAGCGACTACGTCCTGCAAATATTCTGCTGCTTCCAAATGCCAACAATTCATACGGGACTCAAGGAGTGACAACGAGCGCAGAAATATGATAGTTTTTCTTATGTCTGTAAAATTGCGTCGTCTGAGCTTCCTCGATTCCCCACTGAAGTCGCTACATGCGCGCACAGAGGAATTCTCGACATTCGGTTTTGTTAAGCCGTTTTATAGTCTAGAACGTTAACTAGAGCGAGCCGTTCCGTAAAACTTAATACCGCTTTGCACGCGACATCTTCTTCGTCGCATGCAGAGCGCAAAATTTGTTGATGGTGATGTTCTGGTAGACAAAATTTTTGAGATCTGGCTGCGAACCAAAAATTTTCGATTGCACCTACTCCTCCTCGCTAATCGGAGGACAGCTATTCACGTTGTGGAATTATGTAAGTTTTTTGTGGTGCAGCACTGTGTGAAAAAATTCTGCGCTAGATGTAATTGGCTCAGTTCAACAATTCGTTGCTGCTCTTAGTATAAATTAATGTCCGAAACCTTTATAAGGTGATAATATACAACATTTTGTAACCACCGTATGTTTCAATGAGCAGATTTCATGTCTGCTATGGAGTTGTAGATTAACACAAATGCAGTTCTGAGCAGTACATAAGCACAACAAACGTGGAAGTCGAGAAAGCTGCGAATTACGTAAGTTTTAAAAAAGCTGCAGAAAATGCAAAGCTAAGTGCAGATATTTTGTTGGCAAAAAAAATGAGGGAATTGAGCAGGAAGCAACATTTTTCTTGTGGAAAGTTGAATCAATTGCATAATCGTTTCGAAAGTCTTTTCAAGAAAGGGATGCAAATTGGAGAGTCCGCCGCAGCCGGCAACTCAAAATTATTTCAGCAAAGATCGAATTTCGCGTTTAGTGGGCATGTATTGTTGCAAAACCTACGTGAGTTCACTAACATTTCAAGAGTTCCTTTTTCTGTCGAACAATTCCATCAGTTTCTTCTGGAGGAAATAATGCTTGCAAAAAGGCACAAATATGTCTTTGCTTGCGTTTACTGACTGAGAGAATATGTAGATGTTGACAAAAGGCGTCCCAAAGCCGTAAAGCACCTACAAAGTTACCTGAAAGAGATAGAAGATGAAACGGAAAACATAACACAAGCAGGAGGAATGGAGCAAGCTCCATTAGTGGGCGCCAAGGAACAGAGGAAAAAAAAAGGAAAAAACGAAACGAGCAGTTTGAAGCAAAGCGACGTAAATAAGAAAGCAATTGAAAAAACTTATTCGATGGACTGATTATTCCATGGCCGCAAAGTTTTCGAGAGATAAGTCCACACTCCAGTCCGTTACCCTTCTTCTGATCTCATGAATGTTTCGGACAAAGGTGAGTACAAAAGTGTCTATCGAGCGGCACACAAACGTTAAGCTCACCAACACATAAGAAAAGTTTGAGTGGCTGGAACTGCGAACGTCGTTGATGAAGAGAAATAAAGGAAAAGCGGGGAGAGCGATTTGTGCTAAATCTGAGAGAACTTCAAAAGCTTCATAAGTGCGGGGTCGAGTAGGGAAGCTTGTCATAGATGCTGTACTGCCATGTTTTTTCGTTGTGAGTGGGGCCCTATCAAATGCCTTGGCAAATTAAAAAAAAAAAAAAACGCATCTACACTCGCTCGAGTTCACACCACTAAAACAAACTGACAAAAAAACGCATCTACACTCGCTCGAGTTCACACCACTAAAACAAACTGACAAAGTTAATGAGAAATCTTTTAGGCCTAGAGTAGAACAATCAATCAAACTAATGCACTGTTGGGATAAAAATGGCATCAATTGCTCTGTGACGATTAATTCCACGTCTTCTGAGCGTTGATAACCAAAGAAGCAGAAAGATAAACCACGAGGATTTACGATCACAAGTTTGTACGAAATGCGAACGTTGCAGCCGTTGGACAGACATAATAAGACAGGAAAGAAATAAGGCGGGAACTTCAAAACGCGTTGAGGCCACCTTATTGGACGGATATAACTGCTATCTCGTTTGTAACATAAGGTGGGACATCAAACAAATTCTCATTTTTTAAACTCTCATTAGCCAGCTATAAATTGCCGAGCGTGAGTGCTGTGCGGAGAAAATGGGCTGTATTGACAGTGCATCGGCAGGAATGTGTCGTCAGCTTCGTCATTTATTGCAGCCGTATAGTCTTGTGTTGTGCGATGCTGAATTGACAGTGCACTTTGGCTACGACTTACAGAATGGAAAAGCAAACACACAATACGATCGCATCGCAATTTGCATTTGTAGTAAATGCTTTCTAAATGAACACCTTTGGCATGCTCATATTCCAATTTCCTTTGTTCCATGCAATTAGCATATTCATTCAAAATGATCTCCTGTGGGTGAAAAAAAAACGTATCAAAAAATGAGAAGTGGAAGGAATAAAATGTTGAAGTTTCGAATAACACCAAGCCACGCTACTTTAACGAGCCCCAACTTCCCTACAACGAAGAGCCTCAAATTACCAATCAGTAACAGGCTATTCAAGAGAGTCGCACGGTGTGATACCGACTTTCATACGGCAACAAAATTCGCATGTTGGAATAATCGTTCTTAAAAGCGAACCTAAGCCTGGTTCTGCCGCATTGTGTACTTACTTGAGAAACAGCGTGGGTATCCCAAATCAACAACATCCAATTTCATCGCATTGTGCGTATCCTTGCAGTACGCAAATCATTAGTGCGCGACTTAATTGTAACGCGAAGCAAACCAGGACTGATTTTTTAGTAGCAAATATCGTTTTTATCGCAAATGCTCCTCTTTGGTGCAGATAAAACTTTTATATGTGGAGAGAGTGTTGTGTGGCAAAAAAAAGCAAAATATGAGATAGTCGAGTTCGAAGCCGTTGCAGTTTAGG
Organism: Ascaris suum; assembly: GCA_013433145.1. NCBI lineage: Eukaryota > Metazoa > Nematoda > Chromadorea > Rhabditida > Ascarididae > Ascaris > Ascaris suum. The sequence goes on from CM024174.1 coordinate 9,735,389, forward strand.
TTTCGTTGATGCATACTATTTGGGTTATTGTAGTGCACGTTGCAGGGTTCATGATCTAACGACTGTTTTGGTCTTGGCAATGATGTTCCGCTTATTATTTCTTGTTATATTCTTCTTATTTTACCACCTCCAAACTTATTCACAGCAGGTTACTTTTTGTCAATTGCAATTGAAATCAAGTCCACCATTCGTTGCCTTAAATGTATCTGTGCAACGACAAATGACCACTACGTTTATGCTCATATGTTTGTTCACTGCTCTTACCGTCGTGCTCAAAATGTAATGCTTTGTGAAAAGAAATAATGTTGCGACGTAATGATATTAGCTGTGATTTTGATGGAGCAAAAAGAGGTGACAAACCATCAGTAGCGGCGAAACTCTAAAGACAGTCCGTTCAGACGACATTTCTTCTCTACAAACTTCAGCTCAAACGATAGGAAAGTAGATTTCGAATAGGATGGAAACGTTGGCACGATCCTTTATGCGGATGCATTTCTCTTTAATAAATCATTTAGTGAAGAGCTCAAGGCGAAAACTTCAAAAAACTGATTTTGAAAACAAATGCTTCGAATATGTTTTGTTGAAGAAAATTTGAAGCAGAAAAATTGAAAGAATGGTTATTTGATATAAGATTAGGGTTGATGGCCAAAATATGCATGTGGCATGCAATCAATGCATTCTCACTTGATTTTGCTTAATTGGTTTTTCCAGGTAGAAGAAAGGACAATAAAAGTGGGCCTGTTGATGGCAAATAGCTCGCCAGATCTCATCAGTGAAGTTGGTTATCAGACTTCCGCATCCGCTGCTGTGATTCCGATCGATCGTATACGTGCCGAGGGCGTCTTACCGAACACAAATTTCACGTCCGTTATTAAAATTGTTTCACAGATGAAGCATGCGCGCCAAGTGAAAGTGTCTCCCAACGAGCGAATTTGGAAAATTCAGAAACAAACCGGATCCTTTTGAAGTTGTGGGGGAGTAGTTGAAAAAAAAAACGCGGTGTAGTTATTGGATCGTTTAGTGAGATGGAGATGCCGTTGGATCGGATGTAGTGGACGAATGGCCGCATGATAACTTACCTGCTGTGCGTGAAATTAGCATTTAGAAATTGGCGTCTTTTTTCTTTTTTTTTTAAAAATTCGCACTGTCCTTGTTCAGCTTCTTGGCCTTCATCGTCTAATAGCGCTCACTTTTGGGCTCGACCGATATCATACTGACTTCCATCTGAGATAAGCTTAGAATTTTGAGCATCGTTATCGAATTCAAATGAAAACGGCAAAATGTTGAGAACATTTTTGGAAGAAGACGAATGGAATGATTTAAATGAGTAGTGAATCATAGGAAACAGGAATCGAACAGTTTAAACTGTCATAACAAACAGTCTAAACTGTTTAGCTAAATTCAGAAAAAGCACCGAACTACTCTGATCCTTCAAAGAAAGTCCGGAATACGATATTATTACTTGGAAACTTTTCACCGGAAATAGTCATGCATACTTCTTTATGTTGTTCCACCTTAACAGAAGAGTGTTTAAAATGTAAAACGGAGAAATTTTTGTGTGGGGATTGGTTTGGCACGGTTCCTTCAGCAGCAATCACACTCAGGTTATTTTTTGCGCTTATGGGCAAATTTCTGGTGAAATATTACAGTGCAACGCATAGCCACGGTGATCGCTCGAAAATGTATGTTAAAACATTGGCATCTTGAGAACACTTGTGAACGCCTAAGGATTATTTATGAAGCATGCACTACCAGACTAATGCTCACTTCAGTGCTTTCAGAAAGCGAGACTGTTGCAAAGCATAGCAGAGGGGGCAGTGTGTAGGAATTACGAGCGTAGTAAAGAGAGCAGCAAACAGAGCCGTTATGAGGGAGCTTCCTAAAATGAAACGGTGATTTGGCATATAGCTCAATCTAGACAGATCTATGATCAAGCTCCAGAAATTGTAATGGCTTTCGGCATTTCAAGAATCATTTTAGGTTTAAATGGTATTTCGACGAATGTGAACCGTACAAAACTTCCGGCTATCTAACCAAACTAATACTTGAAGATAAAGCAGATGTGGTCTTTGGTCCTACATGTCAGGAATGTGAGTTCTCTCAAACGCTTTCCAGACGAGCATTCAGCTTCAAAACAAAGGTCAATTTCCTGAGTACTCCGCTTTCGCTTCGATGTGACTCATCTTCACCGAATTTGAAAGGTTGTGAGAGAAGGACTGAAACGTTGAGCAGCAGTTAAATGTTGTGGTTGAAGAGAGCGTCGCAAAGAGTACTTCGACCAGTTGCAGTGAAAATTTCAGCATCATTTTAGTCTGATTCGTTGCAAGGCAGCATTCAATTCACAATCCCATATTCCTTCTATATCATTTTACAGCGAAATAACGCATATCAATTAGGTGGATGATCCCTTGTGACTTGTGACTGTACAGAACTGTTCAGGTGTGGAGCGCTCGTAGATTGAATCGTTTTTGCATTTTCAATCGCATGGTTTGAGTATGGAGCAACAGCAAATGTACTTTCCATTTTGTTTAGTTATTTAAGTTATATGTTTAGTTATTTTAGCAAATGCACTTTCCATTTAGTTATGTTTAATTATGTTATTTAGTTGTTTTGTTTAGTTATATAGTTATTGCACTTTTCTAAACGATTATTTTCAGCAGCAAAGATTGCCGGAATAATTGGTAGATTCTACAACTTCCCTGTATTCATATGGGGCGTCACAATGCCATCAGCGGTATTCTCGTCGGATGAATACCCAACCGCACCTGTCATAATTTCCACGACATATTCGTATGTATCGAATTTCGGAACATACATGAAAGAGTTCTTAAATGTGGTGCCTTCAAAATTGTATTGTTCCTTGTTGTCACAATCATAAATGCTTGTGGGCATCACGGGAAGCAGAATGTACGATGGAAAGGAGAGGTTTCGGATTTATTCAGGACATAATCCTCTGAAACTACTGAAACACATGAACTATTTCCTTGAAGGCACACTTATGTGGCGTCTTTCTATGGCGCAATTTCCATAAATTTGCAAACGAAGTAACAGCAACAAGTAACATTTACTCACTCTATCAATGGTGGGCGGGCCTGCATGAAGTATTCCATACCGGAATGATGCTTAGGGCCGGTCGTGGTCATGCACGCCGTTTCACGTGAAATAACTCCAGACGTTCCTGAATACAATAACATAAAGCAAGGGATGGAACGTTGATAAAACAATAGCTATCAACAAGAAGCTATGATTTTCACCTGAACTTGAATAGCGGAGGAGGAGTTTTAGAGGCAATTGACGTTTAGAGGAAGCTTAAAAGATGGCCGGAAGGCCACAGCAGTGCTGAAAAAGAAAGGTAAAAGGTGCTGCAGGGCCATTGCAGCCATTTGGGAGAAGGAAGGCACGGAAGGATAAAGTGAGAAAAGGCAGTTTTATATCGAGTAGCGCATTTGATACATTTCGGTGGATGGTAGACGAGAACGATGCCATTCAGCGTGGAGGTGGAGAGCATCGTTTATCAAGCAGCCCGTGAATATAGGAACGAACTGCAATTTCTCCCGCAGCTCCGTTATAACCGATTGTCTCAGACTTGCTATAAATTCAGTACCTTCAATGTGGGGAAGCATATAAGATGGAGGTAAAGTCAAAGAGCGTGTAAGGACGATTTCGTTTGCCGCATGATGGCGATTATACAAAATACTGAAACAGTGGAGTAATGCATTCTTCTAACTATTTAGATCTAAATGACCTGTATAGTGCTCATTGTGCATTCTTCTAATAGTGCATTCTTCTACATTCTTCTAACTTCTAGCTGGTCGAGCACTTCTGCGACCCGACCGATGCATGTCAGAGAGCATAAAATGTCAGATAATAAGAAATAATTTTGTGTAAAATCTGTCCAGGCTTCAAAAATTGATAAATCAACGCACATGATCGTATAATTCATTGTCGGAACGCATTTTGCGCACTGAATTTTGCCACTCTGGCTTTTTTCATTATCGAGCTAAATCTCTGAGAAGGATAGACACACAAACTTACGCGCAGATATGACGCTGGTCACAATGTTTTTTAAAGTACAAATCTATAAGAGCGTATGAGAAAGTGGGCAGTAATCCTCTGTCATTTCCACGAAACCGTGCCCTCAGAGCGTTTTATTAAATTGTCTCAGGTGTTCCTAGTGAGCCAGTGAGGTAGCTCACGAATTGTTGCTACGGAACTACAGAGTAATGTTTAGGACAGCACTTGCTTTCATGTCGGTACTAAGTCATTACGATTGGACGGAGTTCGCACTGGTATATTCTCTGAATAGAAGCAGCAAAATTCCAAGATGCGTCTATATTCAGCAGGACGTTGAGGTAAGGGAACGAGTGATCGTACCCATTGTGAGTGCAAGTGGATCATGACGCTAACAGAATAGTAATCAAATAAATAAAACACTTTGAAATAAGCGATATTCAAATTTATGAATAACACTCAAATATATCAAGTCAAATTTTCGTGAGTTCTACCAAGGGAGGAAATCAATGAGAAGAGTTTCTAAGTACCGGTTTTAACGCATACAAACACAATCAACGGTCAAAAAATTTCCTCTGAGATGACGGCGACGGAAATGTCACCGTGGAAACTACCTTTTCTCTCAGTTATTCACTTCAGACAAAGAAAGACCTATGAGCAGAAAATGGGATCTGCTTGCTTCAAAATATTCAGTCTTCGATGCTTTAATGCATTCTTTTGTACAGAAAGGAACATGAAAATGACTTCGTTTCCTATGTAATCTAAGCAAAGAGACAATACGTGGGCGAAGAAATCAGAGAAGCGCCTTTTGCAAAGATACTTGGCTAACGCTTCTGCCACTTTACTTCGTTGTTCAAGCTGCCCTTTCTTTTTGATCATGCTTGTCTTTGCAAATAAGACTGTATGGAACGGTCTAAAAGCTTCTTAAGAAGATTTAAGACTAAACGAGCGCATATTTCGTTCAGAAAGATTGTGCCAAATAAGCTGTTAAGACTCTGTGGACTTCTTCTAGAGAATGAGTTGAATAGTTTGATTTATCAATAAATTTCATTTAAAATCAGTAATAAAATAAAGTATTGGCATGATGTGCTTCCATTGCAGAATCAAGTCAGCATGTATAACAATATAAAGATGGCTTATAAGGGGCGACTGGAAATACTCAACAACGACACGATGGAGAAAATGCTCAATAGCATAAAATCTCGAGCACGCAGTAAGTCAGATTGATATTTTCAATTGTGTTAACCGTTATTTTGCTGATCGGATGAGAGATTTAATCCACAATTCACTTGAATACACGTAGCGTTATTGCGCAATTTTGTGATGGCAGATTCCAGTGGTGATCTTTCAAATCTAATTTCCTTTCAAACCGTTGTTTCCAACATGAGTGGAGTGAAGTCAGTATGTCTGGATTTATGCATTTGCGCTCAGATGTAGGCAAGAGAAGAATTCTTGGCGGCGAATTTATATGAAGTTTAGTTTTGTCGCATATTCTCTTCATCATTATCGTGTATATAGCATGATTCCTATACCTTTGTCAACGTTGATCCATTATCTTCGACAAGTAACCCTCAAGCATATCATAGTCCTCGCGATTACGTGATGAATAAATGACGAGTTTCGTTGGACGACTTCGTGATAGCTCCCAGTGCAAGATAAATTGCTAATACTTTTATGACACTATTCGTAATGAGCATTTGGTAATGTCGAGTTTTCAGTGAGAGAGGTCCTGCAAACAGACCTGAAACGAGTGAGCAGCGCCACATAGTGCAAATCTGCTTGGAGATAGTCAAATTAAAATAGGAAGAACTCGAGTGGCGCCAAATTTTGATGAAGTGCGCCATGCTCGACGAGAATATAACACAAGTTGGAAAAGAGTGGGCTAATGGGCTCCAATGATCAGGATCCCCTTAAGGACTTCTATGAGGTTCGCACGACACCTTTGACAATTCCACCAAACCTCTAAATCCGTTTCTTTCGACAATTTTCTAGCAATTGCTCGAAGCAGCGACCCTTGGCTGTGATCACACTGAACTGCCAATCGGATGCGCATGTGCCTTCAAGACCTGCCGGATTCGGAGTTCAAGATTTATGTTGGGGTCGACCTTCTCCTCCCCCCCCCCCCTCTCCCCCTTCACTGTAGCAGATTTCACAAGCAACTGATAACTTCTGAACGACCCCAGCGGCAGTTCAATTTGTCTCAAACTTTGCATGTATTACAAGCGGCTGCCTGATAAATTATACTAATGTCATCGTTTTGTTGTCGATGTCAAAACACCGTGTTTCGTCAAAGAATGCAGTTGGTCGATTCAGCATGAGTAGTAACGCATTATTAGGCTCGTTTTATTATCTGCTAGCAAATTACTGGTTTGTTGGTTGTAAAGTAGGATGCGCGAAAATGAACATCCTCTCTGAGCCAAAACATTTCTTATATTTGTTTAAATTCCACTCTGTCGATTTTCGAGCTGTAACCAGAAAAACAAAGAAGAAAATCTACAGTCGGTTTGCTCCCAGTACCCATGGTGAAGAAATGAATCTTGTCTCGCATCAGTCCTCGAAGGGTTACTGCTATGGCTACCGTTTTAATCCAACAACTGGTACCACCGTGCGAACTCATTTTTCAATGCTGCCATTGTTCAGCTGTAGGAATGCAATAGGTATATTGGAGATAAACTTCAAGCGCATTGCAGTTGTCACTGCTTGCCTCGAAACGGACTATGAGCGAAGAGAATTTATGAAAGCTGTTATTAATGCAGGAATGAACACAGATGATTACACATATATATTTTTGGAAACGAGGAAGAGAGGCTACGGTAAGGTTTCCCGATACCTTTGCCCTAGAGCAACATCTGTTTAAAGTGGGGAAAAAATGAGAAAATAAACGAGCAAACCATCACAAAAACGAAGACAAAAAAGCAAAAAATCTATGAAATTGGCGTACTTTTGTGATAGGTGAAGAGGAACGAACGTAATAAGGTTTTTTTTTTTCAATTTCCAAGAGTTCTAATTGCTTATGCGAGTTTATTTTCATCAATACGTTTCCAAATGATAACGCCGACTTTAATCTCATGATGAGTTTAGCGGTCTCAGGTGAAAGAAAATTTAACACCCCAAAATGCGTGAACCCAGTGCGACCTGCACTAAATAGCCTCTCTATACTGTATTGTCAATATTAAGCGCTGCCACAGGAGTTTGAACCAGGAGGATCGGAGTCTGTTACTTGATCTGAGAAAGTGGCAGAAGTCGGACATATATTTCTGCGAAGAGAAAATTGTTATAGGTGATCCCCCCTTTTGGATCGATCAACGAGAAGAAAAAGACGGTCTGGACGATGAAATCAAAAACGCTTGCAAGCTGCTCTTAATTGTAAGTCTTAATAAGTAGCATCCACTCGGGGCCTCATGCGCTGCCTGGATCTGTCATTGATATGAAAGGCCTATGTGATGCAAATTTACAATGACAGTGTCAAATCTTTCGCTTAGTTTCACCGAGACGCTTTGGTAGGCACATGTCTGTAACTACTGAAAGTATGGAATTGTGAGTTTTGACCTCAAAAATGCACCTATCCGCTTGCAAATTTTCCGTTTTGATCAGTGAAAGTCGGAATGCGCTGGTAGAGCAAGTTGCACGGTGATATTCTGAAAAGGCTGCACTATGCACGACATTGAACAGCATCTGTGTTTGAAGAGCTACGGTTTCTTGCATATCTTCGCTGCATTGAATCAGCCGCTGGTGGAACATTCAACCTAATTCTTAGCGTCTTCTATGCAGATAATTCTGCTGGCAACATTCAAGACCCTTGCGATGTAGCTCCTCCCAAATGTTGGGTAGTATTTCCCATATATTTACATTCTTCGATGTGCAAGATACAAATTTGTTTGAAGATATGCGGATATCTTTCTTCGGATTGCTATTCTTTACACTTTACATGATGACATGCGCTTATGGCGAATGAATCGAAAAGCACAATCTTGAGACGTTGGAGTAGCGTTATTTATAATTCGAGTAAACGTTTACTTATGAAGTCAATCACTGATCGTAGATATTGCCATGAACGTGTTGTAGCTGTCATACTGAAGGTCCTGTTTGCCGTTGTCATATCTTACATGCATCAATGAACTGTTCCATATCAACCGGTAGGAAGCCATAAACGATAAACTCTCAAATGCTTCATGCCTCAACTGAATTCCTTGTAGTAGTGGACACCGACCGACTGAACTGCGGTTAGAAGCTGAAATTTCACGTGGTTTCGGCCTCTAATCGGAAAAGAAATCGGATTTTCGCGCGGGTGTATTAGCCCGGGTTCCTGTAGCAAGGAACCTTGTTTTAACCGGAGGCTCATATTCCATAGCCAAAGTGTATTAGAGATTTTGTGTTGTCCCGAGCTTGAATTTATCCTTGACTTGTGGTGTCCATTTTTCAAGAACATCCATCGTTTTCCATTGTCCACTGCGCGGTCGGTTTTAAGTAAGCTCCGACCAGACTGTTGGCTCCGCTCAAACGATCCGCCCCGCCCAACACCCTCATCGGGATTAGGACGGCGGATAGGTCCCGATAGTCATAGGAGGAGCAACGGTGGATCGGCTCGTCAGTATTCGATGGACAAGAAACGAGCCTAAGCCCTAACCTTCACGCGAACGACTTGCAAAAAGTAGATGCGGACCTAAAGACCACAGGAGCTAACGTGATCAGAGAGGCATTGAGTCAGGGCAGGCGGAAGCGACATTTATTCGTAATGAATATTTGTTCGCTCTGTTGACTGGATAAAATAAAATTAATAAAATTATTCAAGAAAGTCCGAGACTTGAATGTGTCCGAGATTGGAGGGTGCGGAAGTGGCCAGGATTACGAGAGTGATGTGTCGGAAATTCGCAGATGCACGAGGTTGTTGGCTGTCCAAGACCGGAGTAGCGCAGATTTTAAGGTGCCCACAAATACTAGGTCAAAACTGTTTACCTACCGTATTTAGTTCTGTCAGAAGATGATAAGCTTAGTAATGCTCAGCTTAGTAAATTTTTCGCTAAAATGCTTGCTGTGTAGATCAGTATGTCCTCTCACCTTCAAATCTGTGTAGCTATCTTGAGTAGACATTTCTTGGTGGTCCCGAAATTTGGGAAATGGAGACATTACTCAAGTTTCCGATTCTTGAGCACAAAATCATCCATGCAGAATTGGAAAAGAAATGAGATATAAATTTATAAAGTGACATGATAGGCCCTCATGTAACGCCAAAATGCCCTGTTTGTTTATCAACTGTGACGAGCGGATGAGTAACCAGGAACGATTGAAAATTCGTTATAAGCAATTATTTAACTTTTTACTTGAAAGCTGTAAAGAAGTGATCAGTACGTTGCAGCTGGATAAGCAGTTGTTCAACATATCGCTCACTGCTTTCCATAAAGAGGTCATTGAACGGATGAAGGATTATCCCTTCTATTGCACTGTCGCCTGCGAGAACTACACTGAGGTAACAGATATCTTACTTAGGTATTGCTTCGATATTTCTCATGACTTATTCTGTTCTGAGACAGAGGCATGCATTTTTGTATTACTAAAAGAATGCATTTTAGCTGGTTACATTTCCGCCCGTTCAGAGATGAAATTACAATAAGCACTCTCCCACTCAGCAAATTTCCTTTTTCATCTTATGTAAATGTTTCGAATTGATTTTTGCAAAGCGAAAATCTAGTGACTCGTCCTTCTCCTCTGATATTTTGAATACTGTTTCTTTTCCTTCCATTGAAATTCTGTAATCACTCGTTTTCCGTTGCTTCCATTATTTGATCTTCCTTTGAAACTTCCCACTACTTGTGGTTTTTAGTACCGCTATGTGTTGCGTTTAACTCACTATTTGCAAGGTTTGCTGTATTTCTGAGGACTCTGCCCATTGTCGGCGGTTTTTTCTAAGCGTTGCTAAAAAAAAAAGCAAGCCGAAACTACGCCACTGAAAATGTGCGCGGCTATGTTTGTCCATATTTCGATTCGGAAAATAGAGAAGCCCTAATTACGAGATATTAGGTATATTTGAAATCGTTTTCTGCTGCTTCATTCCGAGTAAGGACTTCCTGTTTGAGCTGCTGACCCTCAATATTGCGGAATTCTTAGACGAATTTCTTTCTCATCCGGCTTGATATCATGGAAAAAAGGCAGTTTAGCTCAGCGTTTCAATGACTGCATAAGAGGACGACTGGGAGATATTATTTCGTCATTCACCGATAGACGAGTCTATGGATGGTTCAGCAGGCTGAAGTGTAAAGAAAATGTAGCATATCACCATCAAGCTTAACATCTGCACTTCTTGAATTATACTGAACCGCGAAGTTGGGGCTGTTGACGAAAAAATGTCGTGTATTTTTTCTCTAGTTTATACTGAAGCTTAAGGCATCCAGTCAATCTCCATACCTTGCGGACACGATGTACATCTACGCACATGCAATTAACAGAACACTGACTGCTGATCCGGTTAATGGGTTGTCAAATGGTATCGCGATAAATGATGCTACAGAAGGAATTTATGCAGGTAGGCTACTGCGAGAACGTGATGCATCTATGCTTAATTGGATTCTTGAACCTACTGCTTTGTGGAGGAGTTGGAGGAATTGTGCAAACGCAAGCAGCGGCTGATATTGCAACTTTGCACAGAAGGTTGCAACTCAATAAGGTACTCTTCACGTAGGTCAGAGAATGAAAGCGCAATAAACTCTCAGTGAATAAGGGAAATACGAAATTTTGAAAGAAAAATATAGAAAATGGACTAGCCGAGCGCAAACACCAACCTCTCAGGTATAATTCAAGGCTTAGTGGCTGTAATGAACCAAGAAAACCTGGGAAGTAATTAAACTCTGACGATTCTTACTACGACTGTCTGGGCTTTCAGACATACCTTCGTTCGGATGAGGGCGATTATCTAACAAATAAAATCAACGACCGTTTTTGGCGATGGAAAATATTCGAGGAAACTTTTCGGAAGATTTAACAGTAGGGACTGGTTTTCCGCATGGGCAAACGCGAATACTTCAGATGATTGGCGATTTGCACTTCAATAGACCACCTAGTCTTTATCCCGCTAATCACTTCTGCACGTGTGAAAGTGGTTTCATCCTGCCAGTCACTCGCCTAATTGCCAGACCAACAAAATATAATTTTTCTGCTGTTTCTTTTTTGGCACGAGAGAAGAAAAGCGCAAGATGAGCGGATGAGGGATGAACACGTGATGCCGTGCAATTTCAATGATGAGTTCATCCGCTGCTGAACTTGAATAATCCTCATCTCATCATCAAAATTATAACGTGATTGAAGCCCATGTGATCCCTCTCACAGTTCTGCGAGTTTATTTAATTATCGTTCGAAATTTTAATAAGCTGATCGTTCTTCGAAGGTGAACTTAAAAACTGGAAGTGTTCACGCAGTTGACTTGGAATAGGGCGAGGTAAGATTGCCTGGAGCTGATGTTTCCGTTAGTTAACTGGGGCTATATTAGCTGGCATATATGTTCATTTGAACAGCTAAGTATAACAAACAGTGACTGTAAACTCGTTAGTGCTAGTGCAGCTAGCAAACAAGCAGTTCTAATTCAGTTGCACTGAGAACGTGTGTCAGGCTCTTTTATGTTTGATGAAAGAACACAGCGGTGGAGAACATTACTTCTTCTTGACGCTCTGCAGAAACAGAAAATGCAGTGATACAGTTGTTACTTGTAAGAAAATGGAGACAATGCTTCAACGATCTGACAGAATCCGAGAGAAGCGGAGCCACAACATGAGTGGGGTAGTTGGACACGTGAATGAAGCATAAGATTGAAACGGTCGAAGCAGTGAATTTTAACATCCTAAATTGTTCGCAAAAATTTCTTCGTAGATCGCTCATAATGGATTCGTGGTTTGCCGATAACGCAGAAACGTAAAAGTTGCCTAAAATAACCGACAAATGAACTGGCGTTCATTTTCGTTTACGTCGGAACATTTTTCGGTCTCGTGGGGCTGCCGTTAGCAAATCGTCAGGGAATAACCTAGGGGAAGTGAAAACTGCAAAGAATGTGAAATAGGTGTTGGAGTAGAAGCATGAGTGAAGCATGGTAGGAGTAAGGATATGCGTAACCCATCAGAAGTCGCTCAACGCAAATTCATGAGAAAGGTTCGACTACTCAAGACTGATCGACTGGCTTAAGCATACAAATTTGGGGTTGAATTACTGACTTAATTCTTCATAGTAGAGAACCATATAGAAATTTCGACAGCATAAAATCGCTTTAGGAAGAGTTGACTTTTGACTTGTCATGTTCTTTTTTCGTCAAATGACGAAATTCTTTTGACTGGTGATACGACGAGCGATTTAGGTCACATTTATTTAGGTTTTCAATGGAAGGATCCAAACGGTTCAGCAGCTGTTCGAAGGAATTATATCTGATGCGCTTCCACCTTGTTTGCAGCTTACACAACTGCTAACCTAGTGTTGTCGACAACGTTCTCCGTGGCAATTTTAATTTGCGATTGAAATTAGCATCCCTTGCAAGTAGCATATTGCATACACTTCAATTCTGCTTCTCTATACGTTCACGATTACTTTCGCGCTAAATACCAAACGATTGCGTTAGCTTTTAACGACATACATGCTAAACAACGTTCAGAAATCGCAAGTTTAGTTCGCAGCGAACTGTCGAGTAAATCTTTAGTTCTTTCTTCCATCCTCTAGACCTATGGACATGAAATTTTGAATGTTGCTTGAGGAAACTTGTCACGAAGCCATTTTACTTGTTCAAGTTCTTCAAATGAGCACATGTGCCAGCTATTAAACTCGAGTGTGCGGCTTTCCGCATGCACTGGTTCACATCTAATCCTTCATGTGCAGAAGCCATAACTCTTCGCCAGACTTTTACACAAGCAAGGAAGTGGCAGGAAAAGGAAAAGATAGAAGCGAAAAAAGAAGCCGTACTAATGCCGTACTAATGACAGTGATATGCGCAGGTTATACGGGTCGAGTTGTAATCGACGATACAGGCAATCGCAATCCAATTTATATGCTATTTGGTATCAATAAGAACGAGGAGAGTGAGGTATTTGTTGTCATGCAAACCTACAGAAACAGCACGGTAAGTCCGCGTTAAATTTAAACTAGCACTGACTACACTTCATTCCCTGCAACGTTCTTTTCGAAAATATCTGCTTTTCGTTTCGAACATCCTCCTTTATCTTCCTTTTAACAAACGACGAGCTAGTCAATGCAAATTGAGGTTTAGATGAGGTGTGTTCGCTTGTCGCCAAACGGCTTATGCCGAGATGTGTTGCTTTTCGTGCTTCCTAATTGCTAGATGGAGGAATTTTCGCAACGTCATCAAATGAGGATTGGTCCTACTCAGGGAAACTTCAGTTGCATACTTCACGAATCTCTTACGTCGTGATTTAAGCGTTGTGAATAACGAGCGGCATTTCCTATGTTTTGCGAGTTTCCAGTTTCAAGAGTTTCTGAGAAGAATAGGGCCTAAGCTTGTTTTCGCTTCTGCACGAAGATTCTTGTTCCAACAATAAAACACTGTGCGTACAGCTAACGACGAAACGAATCGTGATCAGGCTTGTAAGCTCGAAAGTTGTGATGACACTGATTCATTGGATATGATTATTGCAGGAAAAATGTCCCCCGAGGAACTCCTGGTGAAAATATGCTAGTTTGCTCGAAATTTTTGCTTCACGTTTTTTCTATGAGCTTTAATCTACTCTCTCCATCCTGGCGGTGTTTGCAGACGTGGCAACCAACCTACACGGATGAAGCAACATCTATCTGGGCAGTACGTGGAGGTGTTAGACCTCTATCAAAACCGAAATGTGGTTTCACTGGTGCCGCATGTGTACCAACTTTCTTGGAAGCGTATTTTGTATACGTTACTATAGCTGCTATCATCTTCGCACTGATGGCTGCACTGCTTACCGGTATTGGCATTTACACAGTGAGGTAAAATATTCGTAGATTTACGTTGACTCATTGTCATAGATTCGTAGCATGAGTAGCGAAAATGAAATAAGTTCATGGTGAAAAGAAGAGCGCTCATGCTGTAGTAGCCACTTTGCGATTTCTAGCCGGTGGACTTAATACTTATAAGCATTGAACGCCTTAGAAGATTCTTCAAATCATTACAGTATTTTATTTTTATTTCATGTCATATGTTCAACGTGTATGAATTTCCATTTTTTTTTTGCTTTTTCTAATATTTCTCAACAAGGCGAGCAGAATGCACATTTTTATCGCCTGTAACCTCAATTTATCGAAACCTCGAGTGAAGCCCTTCTCAACCGAGGAAAAGTGTGGTGCTAGAATAAACGATGCTAGTGCAGCCGACTGAAATATGAGTCCAGGTCTGATTTGGTATTAAAAGTTTAAATTGAATCTTTCAGAGATGGAGAGATCAACACCGGATTTAAAACTGTGCCTTAAAGAGTAAACCATGTGCAAGCCTCTTTTTATTCAGCAGTCACAGGTCGTTCTATGTGATGAAAGCCTGCCTTCGTGAATGCAAATTCAGAATGAGAGAAATCGTTCCAAAGCACTGCTGACCACTAATTGAGAGAGGCATTGCACAGAATCTTGTTGCATCCGCCATAAGAATGATGAACAATTGATCCATTTAAGGTGGAAAAGGAAAGAACACGAGAGACTGAATCGCCTTTGGCAAATCAATCATGTGTGTCTTATGAAGCCCATCGCCAAGGTAATATAGCAATTCAGAGAAGTACAATGTGGAGGAATTGATTTTATTCCCTCATCTTACTGTTGTTTAGAGCCAGGATGCGCATTGGTCCTCCGTTACTAAAGGTCTGGCCGGTTTCAGGAGGCTATAGAAGAAAGACAGCAAACCTACAGTCACTTCAACCTTTATTTAGGAGGCCTGGAGAAATGAGCCAAAGAGTTCGTGCGAAGTCCGTCACCGTGCGAGCACCATGTTGTCAAACTGAGGCCAAAATGTTGAAAAGAAGAGAGGTAGCGCCCGAGGGCACAGTTTCGGGACGCAACCAAAAGGCTTAATGGATTCAATGAATGCCATAGCTTCAAAAAATTTTGTTTTGACCGTTCAGATGGCAACGAAACAAATTTCTTTTACAAATTCTATGGGGTTTGAAGCTCTGAACGAATCGTAAGGAAAGTGATGATTCTCGAGTTGAGTTTGCCATAGTGCATGTTCTGCTATTGAATTCTATCACTGGTAGTTTTCACTTTTCGTAAGTTGCAATTTTTGAATGGATACAGAGACTGACAATCACATGACTTGCCGCATGCATTTGCAAAGACCCGCAGAGAAGTGTAAAAATCACTGAAACCAAATGGGTCAAAATTTCACTGTCCCACTCTCATGCCAGCGTATGTACTACTCAAGAAATTTTGAAATCATCGCCTTCCAAGAAATGTTGCACGTCGGCTGGAATGATATGTGACTTCTTACAGTCTCATAAGTCCCGAACAGAAAACAACTCACAGAATGAGGTCCTCATATCTTGACTCATCCGACCGCATATGCACATTTTCTTAGCTTCTAGAGGCAGTTCGGTGTGAAACATAAACTGGACGGCTGCAATGTACATATGAAGTATGCATGCATAAAGACTTCTGGCGCATTCAAATTGCTCACAGTTTATTGGGAAAATGAAGCACAAACGAAGAAGTTGACGTAGAATGCCTATCTACGGTGCACATTACAACGCAAAGTGTCATGACTCTTTTGAAAAAGTCAGGCGGGCACACGAGCATACGCAGGCGTACATATGCACAGACTTGACGTCGCTATGTTGCCCAGTTGGACAGCAGATTTGGAGAAGCGCCGAAGAACGGTGCTATCTTATCCAGCGCGTCTCTGATCTGTTAATTTTTTGTCGCGAATTAGTGAATTCTTTAATAGCGAAGGCACAAAAACAATGCTGCATTCTTCCTTTGTTATCTGCATTTAATTGAACACCGTTCCTCTGTGTGATAGGTCAGCTTTTCGAGTGATCCGCTCCAAGCAGTACACACCAGTAATACAGAAATTGTTCCATTTTATCTATCCATGCGCACTGTTTTCTCGAGGACATACAGCAGCACTTCCCAGTTCACCGACGGAATGGAAGGTAAAAGCGCATTCTAATTGAAGATAGACGTCGCGAAGAGCAGGCGTTCTCTACAAAGCGGAGTAACCTCTATATCGACTCGAGAAATGTTCGACAAGTTTAGTGAAACGACAAGTCACGCCTTCTACTATTTGTTTGATGAGCTGGTCGTCGCGGGCAAACACACGGCACGACCACGCATCGGCGAGAAGGAAGCTGCCGAATTGCGCTTGGTATGTCCTGCGAAAACCTTTAATTTTGAAAGAAACATGGCACCCAGTTGATAAGTACATGAGAAACACTAACGGTGTCAGAAGTCGTGCATTTATTTGAAGTTTTTGAAGTACGGTAACCGCGCTGCAGAAAAATCCACTTCGAATGCAAAAACAAATGCAAAAGAAATCTTTATTTGCGTAATTTGCGTAACTGAGGCAAAAGTTTTGCCACATCCTCGCATTCCGTCTGTTTAAATAATGAATCTCCACTAATTGATTGGTTTTACGTTTGAAAGCGAAAAGCATTCAAATATGAAGAAGTTTTGTCTGACCATTGACAAAATGGACCTAATTATTAGATTATTCTCAAGTGATCACTTAAATTTTCTGAATGCTTCGCCTAATGAGCATTCCATATGTATAGGATTTGGGAAAAAGGAGCCCATATTGCAGATGTGCCAAATGGATCACGAGAATCTGAACAAATTCATTGGACTGTGCACCGATGGCCCTCAGTACTTGTCCGTGTGGAAGTTCTGCTCTCGAGGAAGCCTTAAGGTTGCTTACGTCTCTCTACAAGGGCGCACATATCACTTATGAGCTAAAAAATATGTCTAAATACCTCTAGTTTTCATCCACGGCGCGCTGCCCCATCTCGAGCATTAAACACGCCGAGCAGTGTTCTGAACAATTGGTCGAAAAGCTGTGTTTTGCAGGCTAGCTTCACGCTATGAAAAAATAGCATTTGAACCGCCTCTGTGCTGCAAAGACCAATGCGGCCTGATCATTTGAGCACAAGCATTTCCTATGTCTGTTCTCCACATCAATTGCCACGATCACTGTAATTTTGACGGACGTTATGGTCTTTGAAATTTTCAGCCATTCTCTAAAAATTGCATCACTCTCCGGTCTCCTAAGTGTATCACAGTCTACCTCATCCTCTACGGCCAACATACGTAGGTACTTGTTTACTAAAACAACAGCTTCTTTGTTTTGAAATTGCTCACAATAATCCTTAAGTATGCGTGTTGCTTAGCTTTAAAGAAAACTGCTTCCTCAATTAGTTCATACCACGACGTCCATCATTATAGCAAAAATGAAATTCTGAAGTTCTATAAATACCCTAAAAATCAAAACGCCCCTTATATATCACTGTCAACATTCCAGTATGGAAGAAATGCATGCATTTATGCAAAAAAAAAAGCAAAGATGGTATAGAAATTAGTGGACACTGATACAATGAAACATCCTTGTCATACGTAACATTACTTCGTCTAAAACATTCTCAACGGTGGAGACGTTGAACATACTCTTCGGAAAGCAGTACAATAACGGCCGTGGATTTCATCTTCTGCTCACCTATAATTTTCCCGAATATGATTTGGACAGCATCACCTTAATGATATTTGTAGAACTGGCATTTGGGAAGACTTGCTATAAGTTTTCTTCTTCGGTACGTATGTAAACACTATGTTGCAGGATATAATCGAGAAAGGCTTATTCACGATGGACGCTTTCTTTATCGTTTCCATTATTCTCGACATATGCGAGGTAACTTTGCCTTTCCTCTTCGAAAAGTGATCGTCATTTCGAATCGTTGTTGTTATTCGGATGTCCTTACTTCTTTTCAGCGGTAAACAAGCACATTTTAATTAAGAAAAAATGTGCTAAAATATTTCACGTCATGGCAACTTTCCACAGTGGGCGTTAGTGTTTGGCAACGGGTGGAGATGCAGGGCGACAGTTGCAAGTGACACAAAAGAGGCAGTATTAGCATTTGCATGAAATGGAAATAAAGTTCGAGAAGCTCAGGACACAGATTGCTGAGAAGGACGAATGGAAGTTTTTAAAGGGGATAAAGAGAAAAAGTCGTGGAATATTCAGTAGCCCCAGACACAGATTTTATTAGCAATGGGGATATTAGCAGTGAATTTCGGCATCTTTCTTTGTGACGGCTCCTCGTGGGTTCACTAGGAAGCAACAGAAAAACGTGTTTTGACAATAGAGAAAAAAGAGGAGGTTTGTGCAGGTACGTATGTTCTAGAACTGTTGTGCAGAGGACTCATTGTGAGCGAGCAAAAAAAAGCGTTTAACCCAATCGAAGCTGCTGGAGATTCCACGACAATTGCGGATGGTTCATGTGGACATGAATTTATCCATCCCTTCCCTTTTTCCTGTAAGAGAGAAATCGAACAGAATCACCATAAGCTGAGCACTTTGTGAGTGGGGCTTTTAATCGAAAGGTCACTTCTGGAAGGAATATCTTTAATTTGGACATTTACCGCTTATATGTAATTTGCATGGGTGAACACATTTCTTTTGTGAGAGGGAGATGCTAATTTAGGAATCGAAATTAGTTTAGGAGATTGATACCTTCAACACCACGCACAGGTCGCTTTTGATTACGCAAATCTTAAGCGTATCAAGACGCACCCTTTCAGGTTTCCCGGCATGAAAACTTCTTCAAAGTTTGCATCTTTAAACAGCTACTTTAATGAAAAGTCTGCGTCCGTTTTCTGCCTAAGGCAACAGCGTTCGAGCTTATAGTTGCATGGACTTCAGTTGCGTACGGTCTAAGATAAGCTATGAATGCAATTTTATTTAAGAAAATTTTCCCACTTCAAAATAAGCAGAAAACGGTTTGACTAACAAATTGCGTTTTTTACGATGGTGTGATTTGTTTATCAAATTTCGGCCATCAGCGAATTCGAATACTCGAATCTCTGATGCAGTCAGATTCTGATACCTGTACAATGCAGTATTCGTGGAGAGATACTGCAGACGGTGCCAGAATGTGGATAATAGAGCAGTTCGCAACGCAGATGATTAGCTGTCGTCACTGAGATTAGGCAAAAATTGAACGAATGCATGTTGAAACATAATGCATTGATTATCACTGTTTCAGTAGGTGATGTACAATCCTAACCCATCTGCGAACAAGCAAGCAAGCCATTGCATTCCATTGGAGTAATCGAGTGAATCGTTCATACAAAACAAATACAGAAGTTATCCTACAGTTTCATCGCGTGGTACATATTAAGCAAAACCACTGCAAATTTGAAATTTATTTGTAGTGGTTTTGCTTTCAAATTAACATTTGCCTGCACTCTGAAAATCAGAGTACGGGCAAACGTTGATTAACGTTTGTCAAAACCACATTTGTGTCAGCCACACGGTCGTGCAAGCTGACTAATAGTCGAAGAGAGATTTATAAACCAACCTTGGCGGCGAAACTTTATTTCCCAGAATATTTTTATATCATGTTAATGTGGCGATGTCTTTCAACCACATACAAGCTAGTCGGTAATCATGTCAAGTGCCTAACAATAATAAATGCTTCTTCCATAGAAAGGATCTGATATTTCAGTTCACAACGCCTAAGTTGTTCACTTTTTCATAGCGTATCCGAATTTGACTCTATAGATTTCTGGTACTGCCATAGGGCACGCCGAGCATGCCCTGCAGTCGTAAGCGTATAAGTCTATAGACGTGGTCAGTAGAGATTTATCCAAAATTCTGTCAAATGGTAGAGGCGTTTGTGATATTGAGGCTAAGAGCACCTAAAATTTGTGAGTATTTGCAGGGACTTATTGCAATACATCGATCACCAATAGGACACCATGGACACCTCACATCTTCCGTTTGTTTGGTTGATGAACGATGGCTGGTGAAAATTAGCAACTTTGGCCTAAGTTTCCTCAAACAAATCGAGCAGAGGCCCGAGGATAGTCAGTGCTCTTTTTTGCTTTCATGATTAGAACAATAACGGTAAATACTTTTATTCTGCCGAAAGATAGGGATGTGCGCTTTCTCACTACCGGCGAAGTGAGTCGCCGGTCAAATAGTTGGCTAATCCACATCTGCAATAGACAATAGTACGACGAAATTCGAAGAAGAAGGTACAGATACATCGCTAATAAGAAGGACATGAAAAGTGCGTTAGGCTATTCTTCTGCGAGGACCACTGCAGCAGCAGCGATGGATAAGGAAGCCTCATTTTATTTATATTAGTGAATTTCGGCGTCCCTTTAAGTAAATATGGTTTCGCGGACGTCACATGGTCTGTTTATCAGGTATCGTGATATCGTAAATCAGATCCCGCACGGAAAAGCAGGAGCAAATCATGATACAACTTACGTGTGTTTCAACGACAAGCTTTTGTGACGATCGGTCCTGCATTTTCCGACTTCATCTATCGAAATTCGGTAGTTTAGCTTGAAGTCTTGCTTACTGGGAAATCATTTATAGCGTTTCTGTGGACTGCTCCAGAACACCTGAGGGAAAGTAACAGCGTTGGCTCGAAGGCAGGCGATGTTTACAGCTTTGCTATAATCTGCTCTGAAATTATCACGAGGAAGTCTGCCTTCGATAATGACGACGACAATCGAAATGTGGAAGGTTCGTTTCTGACTCTTCTATACCTCAAAAAGTCTCCATTCCTAACTGTGAGCTGATTGGTGTTCCTAAGGAATAAGTGGCTGTTGTTAAAAAAAAGGACAATAAATGCTCTGGAATGTTAATCTTGATTAGCATTTTTCAATCTACTCATTTTAGTAATATGCTACACTCAATCACTTTTTACGCGACAGCCAGGGAACTCATACACTTGATCCACTGGAGTCAATGGAGCAGAAAAAACATGTGGTTATGCGGTATGAGCTGAACATCCTCTACTTCCGAGTGAAAGCAAATGAAACGCTTCTCAAAAATTTTACCCACGTTCCACATTGTGCGACCTGCAGTCCGGCAGCGTATTTCTAGGAACCGCTTAGGTGCACATTCATTTCAACTGTGTGGAAAATTTCAGAACTTGTTCAGAAGATCAAACGTAGAAGTCCCGATCCGTTTCGTCCGGAGATCAGCACACCCGACTTGCAGGGCATCCCTCTCGCAATGGTGAGAAAATGCGGATGTTTCTGACAAACAACTTTTGCTGTATCGTACACACGTCAATGAGTGTAAAACCGAGCGCAATGAGTCGGTATCTGCTTCTAGCTCAATAAAATTCAGTCCACAGTTCAGGTTTTTCGCAAATGTCAATACAAGTGTCGTTTCAAGGAATATCGTTGTTACTTTACACTGCTCTAAGCGAGAGGGCGTGATCAATGCCTCCTTCCGCTTAAAGTTATTCTTGCTGCATAGCATTTGTTCTTTGGTTGGTTAACCCACTTCACAGGCACATGACAGTTTTCTGATATTATGAGTATGTGACCTGGACGACCAATCTGCATAGTTGCAAAACGTGGTGCAGTCGAGAGCTGATTTTGTTTAACTGCGTGTGCGCCGAAGAAAATTAGGAGACAATGAAATTTGGGCTCTCGCATATGCACAGTTTTCGCATCGTGCATAGTTTGCCAATGAACTATGTTGTACAGAATAACGCTCCAACCGCCTGATTTCTCCGATATTGAACAATGCTGTTCAAAGAAACGGAACTGAGAAAGTGTCCAAATAAGATCAGAGATTGCACTCTACAGATCGGTTAACAGACGTTGATATCTTTCAGGAAGGGGCTGTGTATCTCCTTAATAAATGTCGAAGATCTTAGCCATTTAATACAGCGGATCTCATCTGACGATGTTTCACATATGCAAGAAAAAAAGAGAAGTTTATCAGCTATTCTTTCAGCTTCATTTGATTCGCAGCTGCTGGTCAGAAAATCCAGAAGCACGACCGAAGATTGAAAAGGTGAAGGAAATACTGAAATCGATGCACCGTGGAGGGTAAATTCAAGCATTTTTGAGAATTAACTTCTGCGACGTTTATTCGTCTAACAAAACGTAACATGAGCATGCGGGGTTGCAATGATTCCATTAACTGTGCCATCAGCAAAGTGGTAGTTTTATTATCGCTGGAGGTAATTTAATTATCAAAATCATATCGTAAATTTAAAAAAACACTGTCGGATGTTGAATTCTTAAGGGTTGCTTATCTACTGTAGTGAGTTAAGAATGTGACCATAGAGCGTAATATGGAGCGGTGAAGTATGGATAATCGTTGGATCGCCGAAAATTAAGATCTTGCTTATGACGGTGCAGCAGTACGTACGGCAAGTCATCCTCGAAGGCGTCACATTATGGCCACATCATGAGTGTACAGTACAACAAAAACACCACCTTTTCGAATAGTCTATCACCTTTAGTAACATCCAATGCGCCATCCGTATTTCTAAGGTGTAAGTCCACATCCCCCATTATGAATGGTTATTAAAGAACTGAGGTGAGATTACGTTTGCAAGACAGTAGAAGTACCTGATGACATGCAAATATGCACTCGAATTTAGTCACTCTCCGTTCTGTTACATAGTGCCAGAGCTCATACGGTTATTCAACGAATGAGCAGTAGTAACCTGTTCCGCAGCATGCTTTTGCATTTGCAGTTGCAAAGCACCTATGCTGCTGAGAATACCGCACATAACCGTTAACTGACGAAGGATTTGTGGACACCTTACTTGTTCGCAGCTTTTGTGATTGTATGATGTCCGCCGTTCACATGGTGAAGACTTGAAAGGGCATACAAAGCAACGGGTCCTTGTAAGGATTTCATCGCAAAATTGAGACTCTTTAGGATGCATATGAAACGATAGCTCTTACATCCGCGGCTCGCCAGAATAGTGGTATTGAGTTACTGCTGATGGCTTCAGGTAATTCCGGGGCCGCATTTGAAGGGCTTATGCCTCAAATACAGTGTGTCTTTTGATTTTTCGTCTACCACCTGTTAAGAACGATCGCTATAAACTCCACATCGCTTCCAGAGCAGCGTCGTCTTTCCTGGAAGACGAATTGAGTTTATTACCTCCACTGAAAAGAGTATGAAGCTTTTTGGCATGATCTTTGTCAACTTCAGCACCCAAAAACGAGACGGTGCAAGTTTAGTTGACAGTAGATCAGCTGTATGCAAGGGAGCCAGATTCTTGCAAGAAATGTAAAGACGTTAATGTTCCAGTAATCTAATGGATCACATTTTCTCCATGCTTGAACAATATGCGAATAATCTCGAGGAGGAAATCGAAGGACGTACGCGAGAGCTTGTTGAAGAGAAAAAGAAGTCGGATATTTTATTGCAAAGGATGCTACCCAAGTGAGCGAATTCTCTAAAATTTTCAAAGCTTTCCGCCCACTCAACGATGCAACACCTTCTCCTACTTTTTCACCACTCATCTCTCCCCATTTCATTTAGTAAATGTTCTAGCATGAAAAATATTTGCCGTGATTTCATGAGGCCCATTCAGCGATTTTTGCGCAGTGTTGCGACATCTGTTCGAGGATGATCTAGCAGCGTTTTAAGCGAAGTGGTGGCACGTAAGTTGCTGATGTCCATCCATCCGCCGCGTAGTTCCAGTTCGTGTACTAGGAATGCAGTGGAGAGATTATTCGTTAGGTGTAGCACAAGCCTTGGTAACCAGGCAGGTCCAAATTGATCGTAGTCAATGATGTTTATTATGAATTAGTAGGATACACTGAATTATTAGGATACGCGCTGTACACGAACTGGAATACGCGAAAATCTATGGGCGGTGGGGAGAACAGACTTCTGTTTTGAATGCGGAGCCACCGCATTTGTCAAAAGGGCGAGTCTTTCATGAACCTACATATGTTCTGAACGGAATTCACACAAAGCTGCATAAGTTGCTCCGATTAATATTTATGTGGTATTTCGGGCCAATTAATCTCAAAGAATGGAAGGAATACGAACCTTTCAATAATAAGTTCATCGTTTCTTCGACGGATCCTTCGCACCAGCATATGGAAAATCTTTTGAACTTCTTCCATTTTATCGACTGGTGACATACACGGAAGAAGAAGTTCGTAAGATCTTTCATGCGCTAGCGAATATTTGTAACAATACTGGAACCTTGTAATGCTTGGGTAATGCATATAATTTTCAGACAGGTGGCGGAAAGGCTCAAATTGGGCCAGTCCGTATCGCCCGAATCGTTCGAAAGCGTCACAATCTTCTTTTCGGATGTCGTGCAATTCACTAATCTGGCAAGCCGCTGCACACCACTGCAGGTTCATGCTTCATATGCGTGTATTTCGACAAACATCTGCGTTCTGCTTTGCAATCTCTTTTATTTCTTGCTCATTTCTAGTACATCCCCTTGATATCTGGACTACTGTTGGAGCACGCTGTATTACTTTCAATTTTACATTATATTTCAACTTATTGAAACGGGACAAAGTGCGGTCAAATGAGCAAGAAAGAAGGAACGTGGAAGTGCAAAAATTTTGCTCACTAAGCCTCCAGTAGAACACGAACAACGCTTTAACTTTACAATGACGGGCACCTCAACAGTGCTGTCAAGAAGCTTATCCGAGTTGCGTGCAGCTGCATAATGAAAATCCCTTGTGGCAAAGATTTTTCCGTGAACTGAAAATAATAAAAGCAGCTGAAATATTTTATAAGAATAGAATATCGAAAAGACCGCACACGTTTTTATAGCAAAAAATCGAGTGGAATTTTAAATGCGATTTCACAGCGACTCCATTTTGAAGACTCACAATTTCATAGCTTCGTCTGGCTTCTATTGGAGAGTAATTTTGCCGGAAGGAACGCTGGTTGAGAACTTCTGAACATTTTCACCTAATAAATGATAACCGTGCTTCTCCAGTGGCAAGATAGAGGAGTCTTGAGGAGCTGATCGTTTCGATCTATTTTTACTGAGTTTGGAACACCTGTCCATCTAGCATCTCGACAGCGTAATGAAAATTACTGCAAAAACGCATCCCTTTATCATAGCCTGTTGTTGCAAGCCCGGAATCATTGAAATAGACGTTGACTAGCGATAAAACGGATCTGATTTGCATATTGTGCTTCCCCTGCTGTTTACTAGCGTAGTTTCGCAAGTCAAGCAGCGTGGCCAATTAGCTTCGCGCCATGAAACGAATACAAGGAGAAAATGCGTTTGTTATGGGAGATTCTCTGTGATATGTGTTGCTGTCTATCACGTTGAACTCACTTGTGCTTTCAGGTGGTCAACCTTCTCAACGACCTTTACACGATGTTCGACACGATCATCGATGAGCACAATGTCTACAAGGTGTCATATCTATTGTCGCAAAAAAAAAAAAAATTCAGTGCTTGAACGATTCGAGGGGGCAACTTTTTTTATTCCGTAGAATACCTACACTTGGTGAATTGACTGTGATATTCGATTTTCTACGATAATTGAGAAGACAGCTGTTTTCTTTCTTTCCGTTCTTGTCGTAGTTGCATTGTGGCTCCTCACACCCCCGAACGTCATGCACTTCCCAATATGTCGTTGGGAGAAGTGATAGTTATAACTATTTACGGTGACTGCAGGCGACCTTGGTTTTATTATGGCCGTGCATTTTTGCTGTGTCAGTGGTGTAAGCTGAAATCTTGTTTAGCTGGAATGTTTGCTTTTGCCGACCGAATTAGGCATTGTTTGAAAAAATACCATAGAAGGCTTTGGCTGCTTTGAGGAGAATAGGCGAAATCAACTCGGAGGGATTTAACTTTTTTCCAGATATACTCGTCTAACTTCTTTTGCAGGTGGAAACAATTGGTGATGGATATATGTGCGTTTCCGGTCTACCCCATAGGAACGGCAACGAACACGCGAGGGACATAGCTGAGATGTCGTTTGCCTTGCTCCGAACTCTCAACACATTTCGGGTGCCCCATCTACCGGATGAGAAGATAAATATTCGTATTGGTATCAATACAGGTCAGTCAAACATCCGAATTTTCGCAGAAACTCTCTTTCTAAGGCATTAACGTACTCATGAAGCACGGTTGCTCCATTGTATTCCACAACCGAGAAGCAATGGACTTCCTGAAGACCTTGTTCTTGATCCTCTTACCATCTTAATTTTCATCAACGACCTACCCGACTGCATCCTATGTTCTTGCAAATGCTACTGAATAGCCGATCTCACTAAAATCTAGATGTGAGTCTGCCAAACCTGCAAAACATAGGTAGTACATGTGCACAAAGGTGCGTGAAGTAGAAGCAATACTAAAGCGATTGAACCAGACCAGAAAAAGCTGATGAATAGGGAGAATGCAAAGAAAAATTGTCCCATAGATAACATATCCATAGAATGATTTTGCATTCACACGAATGCATCTTCGCTCAAAGCAGCCCATCGGAATGCAAGTCGGAACGTGAATCCCGATCAGAAATCGTTTGGATCGGCCGAACTTTGGAAGTTTCCACTTCTTGCAGTGCGCAGTTAGTGACTCACAGTTCTCCAAAAGATATGCTAAATTACAAAACCTTCCGTAAAGCTGGAGTTGATTAGAGTGCCGACATCGACCGGTATTTATGCGGATCGACAACCCAAAAAAGATGCTCTGATGTTGCATTTATTTCTCGATTTTCCGAGCTATTTCATGGCATCGGTTTTTCAGCTGCATTCACTTTAGCAACCACACTGAAGACAAAAAGCAGTAAATCACTTCCACCGCACCAAATCTTCTGACATTTGTTGAATTCTGCGCGAGATACGCAACAATATGGTCCCTCCGGTTCACTACCGCCTCATTCTTCACCTAAGCCTATAGAGCATGCCGCTTCGTCGTCAACATCTGCTCAATACCTGTCGCGGTCGCACCCGGATGCTAGGATACACTCGACTGCCAATGGATAAATGAATGCATCAAGAAGGATCATGCAGCACTTTTGCCGCCTCAATCAAACGTTTGGAAGCAGCGCAAGGCCAGCGTCCGAAACCACCGCAAGCTCATTAACTGTCCACTTCCTACAGCAACGCCGCGTCTCGTGCTTTACCCAGCATACCCTCCTACCGCCTCAGCTGACCTTGGTCTCCGCTCAGCTGACTGATCCATTTAGTAGAGCCATCGCAAGAACTGGAATTTTGGAAGCATGGAGGAAAAAGACGACAATGGTCGAAAGCGTGGAGAAAGGAAACAAGAAAATTTGCTTAAATAAATAGGAGTCAGGTATTTGCTGACTATTTGAACTTATTGGCGTCATGCTGACCCGACTACGTTTCTACGTTCGGAAGGAACAGCAGGTCGCTTTACGTCCGTGATCTGCTTTTTTCTGCAGCTCGTGTTCGCCTTCGACCGCTCACTTCTTGAATGTATGCATCTTCCATGAAAATGCAACTATGCCCATATCCTTGCACAGATGGTCCACGTAAGTGATAGCGAAGCCACATTGACGTTTGCTAGAGTGTTACAAGCTCCTCCCGATAAAGGAGGTACGTTCTATTCAGCATTATGGCATCGTAACATCTGATGGCGAAAGGTATTCCACTCATGTTGTACACATATGTTCGTGACGACGGTATCACATTTTTGTGCTGAAGGAATTTGCGCAAACGAGTTTCGTCGATAGTAGACGAAAATGCTTATAAGTGTAATTGGTGACGGAGATACTAGCAAGAAAAACCGAATGTGTTCACTCATTCCTTCAGCGGTAGCTTCACGACAGTGCTTTGAATTGAGGGCAGCCTGGTCGCCCACAAAAACAGTACATTTGCGACAACAGGACTGAGGTGAAAGGAAAGGCAGTGGATATGACATTTTTAGCTTTCAGATGTTTCACAGTGAAAGGGAAGATATGTCCAAGAGGATGTGTTCAACGAAAATATAGTAACAAACGAAACATGGGAGGAATTCTAAAAATTCATGAGCACAGTGAGGAAACCTGCAGAATCAATCACAGGAGGTTTTCAGAATAGAGCGAGCTTCGCCACTCTTCCCACCCCATCCCCAGTTTAAAACTCTGCGTCGTGGAGTTGCATTCACAAGTCGGGAATGCTCGCGAACTGCGAAGTTTATGTGAATTGATTCTTCGATCCCAAGGTTACCTCTTCTTCGACGTTCAAATCGCCTTATGTCCTCCTGCCACCATCTCTCACTGCACGCTCCTGTTGGCCTTCTGATGAGGTTGCCGAAAATGTTCCTCGTCATGAACCACTCGCAAAATTTGATGCGTCCTATCGAATTCCTTAATGATTTACTGATGCGATGAGATAAGTGATAAGTTTTTCCTCGTTGAAGGATCAGCCCGTCTATAACAATGTGACGCTCTTGTTCATTAGGTTATTTTGAAACTCCCCTCTGGAAGAAGATTTTGGTCCATCAAATCGAGCAAGAGTGTTTTCCTTAAGTCTACTGCTCAGAACATATATTGGGTATTATCTTCTGGCTTTGCTAAGGTGTGCTTGCTCACAAATGTTCCGTATTTTCGTGAGCACTGCGAAAAAAAATTGACTGGCGATCATATTTGCTGCTTTACACACCGCTGAAAATATTTGTTAAATTTAAGAGAAAGACTAGCGATGTTCACTTCCCCATTCGAGTGCAATTTTTACTCGTTTATCTTGCTCGATATCTCCTTTTTCATAGCAGGTTGTCTATAAAGACTTGAAATTCTCTGTTGTCTAAGCGGTGTGCGAAATTGTGCATAAGAAATGATGGAATGAACCGTTTTTTTCAGCCATGAGTAAAATTTCGATTCAGCTTGGAGATGACCTGACCAACGACTACGCTTCGCGTAGACAGGTGCAAATGTTCACAAACATCAGGAACAACCCTAATGCCTCTCCTACCCTTCCATCTGAAATGGCTCATAAGAATCTTTCACCGTGCTGCTAACTGATTCAGATAGTTCCACTTAATTCTACTTTTCAGTGGAGATCTCCATTTTCCAGAAAACTCGATGTTGCATTTAGATGGTTGACGTTTTAGTTGATACGAATTTTACAGGACCAGTTGTAGCCGGCGTTGTTGGTCTATCAATGCCTCGTTATTGCTTATTCGGAGATACAGTTAATACGGCATCCAGAATGGAGAGCAGTGGCAAACGTTTGTTTCCTTTTTTCTAAATATAATGCACGAGCCCGAAGTTTGCCGTGACAGAAATTCTCGCTCAGCCTAAAAACATCTCTATCGACCCACTTTTCTTATCTATAGATTTCGTTCTCGAACCATTTCCGAAAATAAAGAACCATTCATTGTTTACGAGTCGATGAACTTGACAGAGTAAAATATGTACAGTAGAAAGGAAACAAATAATGGTGATTAGAGAACAATACTTGCACCACCTCGGTAGCCCTCAAAAATTTTATCAGTGTCTACTATGCTTCGATCAACGGTAGTACATTTGAATCTTATTTCATTTCTTGCATATCACGGCTTTCCATTTTTTTTGCCAAAGTTTTTGGACTTCAACAGCAAGCTTACATCGTTTCCGTTCTGCTAAAGCTGTATATATGTTGACGCAAGTAAAGTGCATTTTCAGCGGGTCATATTCACGTATCACCAGAGACAAACAGATACCTGACAGAGATAATCGGTGGATATCGTACGGAAAGCAGAGGAGAGGTTATAATTAAGGTAAACTCAGCTGAAACAAATTTCGGATACAATGCCATTACTATTACTAGATACTGATCAATTATTTTACATCATCAACTAGGTAATATTGAAGGATCGACTCAATCATCCAACTCAAAACTTTGTTTGTTTGCATCATTTTTAATGAGCTACCGTTACTCAAAACGGTTTGTTCTACTGCGAGAAGTCTTTGAAATGAGTCGTTTTTCTCATCACCATTAAAATTCCTGGAGGAAAGTTCCAAAAGCATATCTACAGTCTACTGCATATCAATATGACAGAAGCAGATTACGCTAACAGTGATTTTCCGAGCGCAGTTCGAAGAAAATTATCAAGGTTTCTTTCTGCTCATCCAGGCGTGTCCAGGGTAAACGAGTTTCTGACGGAACTATTTCATTTATCTGCAGTATAAAGATATTAATTCAGGGCAAGGGAGTTATGGAAACGTTCTGGCTCATTCCACCGGAAGGACTTCCTTCAAAAGTGGAACCCTCTCAGTGAAGACTCCTTCTCAAAGGCACCAGCCTCTTCATAGATGCAACTGCAAATGCAGTCGAATCATTACTGGTATGAAAATAAAACGTTTACAACAGCACATTGTCATTCCCTATTTGCATAAATATGAATATGAATGTTTATTAATGTCAGTGCTAATGCTGTCCTTCAAACTGCTTCTGCAGTTTCATCGTTGCTGCGTTATGTTTGAGGTTTTCTGATTTTCTGAGTTGATCTTCCGATACCTGTTATATCGATGCATATGTCGCAGTGTGACGTAAGTGTTCTCGAAGATTTGGTCGCACTATTCTGTATTCAATCACGGCGTCTGAAATCTATAGCGCCGTTGCATTGCGCTATATCATGAAAAAATTGTTCTATCTGAACTGTTCAAATTTTGCTTCATCCAAGCCGTTTTATCAAAAGGACTGGGAAGCGCTGTACTATAAGCAATCATCCGGATATGTCAAGAATAACGGTGCTGAAGGTTTCGCAAAGCAAACGTTGCCATAAAGCCCAACTTGTGCTGATACCAAACCAACACGTCGGTTTAAACACAGTGACAAGTAACCAATAATCTGCAAATGTTACGTAGCCCACATTAAAGGTATGGGTGCTATTGTTCAGCGCCATTGCCTTGCAAAATGCATGATGATGGCATGGTTTGGTGCATAAGTACAACTGTGTCAATGTCTATCTGTCTGTTCCGGCTGTTCCAACTCGCGAACAAATAAAGCTGCGTTTGCGGAATTTGATGAATATTGTTTGCAGCGTCGATGATCATTCTACCTTTCACGCTTATCGGCTGAACCCAAAAAGCGCTATAGGCGCTACGAGCTAAGAACTTTCCGCCGTTTCTTTTCAACAAGCCGATTTCCTTGCCGATTTGTGCTAAAGGGCGGATCAGTGAAATTATGATGGCAGTTCCCAGGATTTTATTATTTGCAAGAAACAAATGAAACTGATCGATGAGATGGACGAAATGCAAGAACACATATCATGCCATATCCTGTAGCGTGCCCCATCAACTTGCTTTAGCTGATAAATGGTGTGTACTCACTGAAAAACTACAACGAACATTCGTTTTTCTAGGATAAAAGCACTCTCAAACTCATGTCACTCGATGGCTGAGCGTCAGTGTTTTTTTTGTTTATTTATCTTTTTTTCTTCAAGAAATAGCCATGATTTGCTCCACGATCCGAAGAGCAAACGAATGCAAATACGTGCGAGGAGAGCTGACTGGAAACCTACTTCCGCATTTCATCCTGCACGGGCCAAAAGATGGTCAAAGGTCCAGAATCTGATTGCGACACCTAGTGGTGCGTCTCGGTGGTTCCCGAAAAGCTGCCTTTTTGATGTAATGTCTTACGATGCAGCAGATTTCGCATTTACAGATTAGTCATCGCGTATCTATGTCAGTAAGCCAAAAGTTAGCGAAGATTTCACTGTGGGAGGTATTAAATTTTTGCAAAATCGACACAATTTCAGGTTTCTTCGTCGAACCTATTGACCTCTAGTCCCAATCGTTTGGCGGACATACACGCACGCATACATATGCAAAGCAGTGGGGACGCCAAATGCGGTATTGAATAATTTGCGGAGTTCCATCTGATGAGACTGGCGAAGTATGCGTTTTTTGTCGGCTTCGTCAATTTTCCATCCCTTTGGAAAGGTATGAGTGCACAAGGCTCCAGAAGGGACGGTACCATAGGCGCCCTGCACCTTTCTTGCTCAAAAGTCATTTTGAGAAGTTAGTGATAAAATGTTGACTGAGCTGAATACTACGTCAACATCAATCTTATTAGTGTGCATTGCGCAAGCATCTTTGGTGATCTCTGTCTTAAAAGTATCGGATAGATGGGCATGCTCACACATCGACATGATGTCAGTACGATGTGCTTTAGATGGCGAATTTGCAAAATCGCATAAAAAGAGGCGATGAAATAATGAATTATATATTTCTTCCTGCATCAACGATGCTTATATTATTTTTTTCCAACATATGCATTCAATGCGAATGAAATTCGCACTCAAATGTTCTGATGCAACTAAAACAAGTGTTCACGAAAGTAATATGGTGTGGACGCGACAATACAAGGCAGTTTGTGCCTATTAAATTTCATCACCTTCGGTACCACAGTTCGGAATTTGAGGACCGTTTGATTGAAAGGTGCAGTAGGGCGCACGAAAATGCAGTGGACTTAGCTGGCAAGAGCATGGGATGTTGGCAGCATGTAGCCTTCGATCCATCTAGAGGAAGAGCACACAGTTGCCTATGATGGCATCAGCAACACTAACGATGGCAGATGGCCGTTTTACATTCCACGGATGCAAAAATGTTCAACAACAATGCCCATCCACATATTTTTCTTTATGTTCTCTCATTATCCTTGATTATTTAAGTGATCGTGAAAACCATAAATACTTTACAATCATTTCACATGGGAATCTTCAACACTCCTGTGTTTTCAGCACCTGTTTGTTTTGAACTGTTCTTCTCCAATGCACTGAATAACATTCGATCGCTATTTCGTTTTCAATGAAAGACGAGAAAGATGTTCTGAGAAAGGAGTTTAGAAATAGAAGGAAAAAGGAGTACGACGAGAGAAAATGTCTCCACAATTGGACAGCTTTATCGGCGAAACACTGCTTTGAGAAGTAATCAATTGAGATCAACAACCAGTGCCAGTGTAATGTTAATTGCTTAGTTTTGGTTACAGAACTACTAAACAGCCAAATAGCACGAGCCGCATTCCATAGCTGGTTCTTGCGGCCCACTCTAGCCACTTTCTTTAATTCGCCGCTCACCAGTACTCTCTCCTCTCATCCACTTAGAACGGAGTTTGTTCTTTTTTTTTGTCGATTGGCTCCTTCATAGAGTTTTCATCGTCGTAAGCGACAATTTGCGCAAATCTCACTGAGCAGATTGTAGTGCTGTGTACTATTTTTGGCATCAGAAATGAAGAGTGACTCACTGAGCTCTACAAATTCAGCATGTTATCAGCATCGCCTTCTTAGAGAAAAATAAATCGTAAAATAATGCAAAGTAATAAATATAATGTGATCCTGATTGGGCTAGAGTAGGGAAAAGCGGATAACGTTTCCAAGAGAGAGGATGTCCAACAACTACTACTTGTTGCAAAGTGATCTTCACAAATGAGCTTGATAAATGCAATTTTTTCATACATCCTTCGAGCTCATCTTCTACGCAATAATCTTAGATGACTGCAAGCAATCACAGATCGTTGTGAAGGATATGACAAACGTCATTCAATCATAAAGTGCTGCGGGTCACATTCAGTGGTTATTGAACTTCAGTTATTAAGTTCACAGTTTGTTTCGTGCAATCATTATCTCTCTTGGTGATTACACCGACGCTGGGCAAGTCTTGGCCGAAAATCTACTGTAACTTTGAAGTCAATGCAGATTCTGATCTTGGCTGCTGCCTTGCAAACGAGCGCATCCTGCTGTCCAATCCGATGCATCAACTCCCCCAATAAGTCTATATTTAGGTTTTTTTTTCAGCTCTTTCGAAACAACATTTTGGCCTTTGACCTGTGAAGTTTTAATGGAATTATTTCGCTTTAAATTGCCCAACAGTGAGAGTAGCATTAAAGGCTTTCGTTTTGCATGAGATATTTCGTCGCTGGTTCTCTGGAAAGGTTCCTCGAAGGTTGGGTTTTCTGAAAATAAGGTTATACGAATACCCTTCATAACTGTACTCACTGTGATTGCAATCCTCCGACTCACGAACACTGCATATCGTTATGTAAACTAGTAGCAAGGGCGATTTTGTTTACCTGGGGTGTGGAATCCTCACTTTCCAGGCTACAGCCTCGAACTAAATGCACTTCAGTCAAATCTTCGTTCTTTTTACGGTCATTATTGGTGCTAATGTGTTTGGTGCTTTCCTCGAGCTACTCAGCCAAGAAAGCATCCCTCTCATCTTCTAAACCCCGATCCCGCTCTCGTGCCAGTGCTTCATGGATGTTGAACGTGCCAACGATCAGCATGTCTCTATGTGCTGCATCCAATTACTCATCTGTTGACACGGATTAACTGAAATCTACTGCTGCGAACTGATCGCGAGCGTCCGCCCAGTTACGGATTTCCCGGCGTTTGGTGGTGTTAGGTTCATGAGTGGCTTTACTGCCGTACAAGTGTTCTGGCGTAACTAGAGTCTCAAGAAGGTTGAAAGCAGTCGCATCAGCTCTAGATAAGAAATGCAGTTTCTGCAGTTCCTCGCTAGCTGCATGCACAGTTTAGAATTGAATTCAAATGCCTTTCGATACGATAGTATTTTCCCCGATTTCGGCGAAATTCTTGCCGCTGACCTTCCACCAATTTAAAAAAAATCCATCTTCTGTTATGAACAATCGACGACAGTAGCCATTTTTTCTCTACCTCATTCCATTTTTTGGTCTTAAGCACTCAATCTTAAATCGTGAACGGCATACGCACGTCTGTCATTCAGCATTACCTTGAGAAATGTCGAATATTTTAGAAGATGCTCGTGAATCTTCAATCGCTGAGATAAATATACATTTGAAGATAAAATGCTTGCAGAGGAGTCGATCAGCTGAATGCATGGGGCCACTGACAAAAGGAGACTGGCTAACGGCAGAAGTGACGCCAGATGAGCTATTTGCAACTATGCCAGTCTTTGAATGTTCGAAGTATGCACATGGATATGTTTGTTGATTATGCGGAAAGTATAAGTAAACAATCTCCGCATTGATTTGCAAATAATTTTCCACTTTTTTTTTTTTCATTGACATAGGGAAGAGCCGAGGAATAAGCTCACAATGAACAAGATATTCGTCTTACAAAAGGCAAGACATTGGAAACCTCATTATCTGCTGCGAAGCATAAAAGAATAAACGAGTGCAGAAGTGCGGCATTGCGGCTGTCACTATGTTTGCTTCTTCAATTGGCGATGCTCACCAGACGGACAGATGAAATGGAAACAAATAATGAACGCCTGTAATATAATGCGTTTTAGTCGATTTCATCTACGGCACAAGCTTTCTGCACGAAGTTCTCTTTTACAAGTTCGCTTTTTTGTCAGACGAATCGGTGCGATATTGAATTCAACCGGTTGTAAAAGCCATGCGAAGTCCTGTGCACATTAAGGCACGATTAACTCGTATCCCAAATTGCTATGAGCCTCGACATTTCTTGTTCGAGTTCGACTACAGCGAGCAAATTCCACAGCGGGAGCCTCATTGATTCTCGATTTGAGACTACTAGGCAAACGCGAGGAGAAGTTTACACAATGTCACGGCGTTTCCTAATCTATTATCAAGATTTGCAAGAGTCCATAATCAGCACATAATGAGCGTTGATGTCGCCTATAGTTATTTCACCACGCACATCTCTTTAGACGCCTCATACTTGCCAGATGTTGATGTGCCCGGAGAAGGATGTTGCCGCCTTCATGCGTCCACCATATTCACTTCCCCTTGAAGATTTCAGACTTCAAACGAAGATTTTTTGTCCACTTGCTGGAAAATTGCAAACCACAACGCTTCTCTGTCAATCGAAATGCTTTATCATGGCGGTCCATCACGAAGGTGAAACACTCTACAACGCGAGCGTTACTACACTGATGCCTTCACATTGAAAAAAGGATGCATACCTTAACATCAATTATTAACCTTTCTGAATGTCGCTGGCTGAAAATCACTTGCCACGCGAGCATTGACCGAGAAGTTCGGATGAATGCGTTTATGCAGTTGCCAGCAGAGGAAGCAGTCCTCAGTTATGCGTTAATGCCACTACTACATGCCTAAATTATGAACTGTTAATTGGTCATTCCCATGGTACGTATCATATTCTCCTGTGGTGGTGGAGTTCGTGGGTGTGGTTAGCTTGCTGAAGCCATAAAAGCTGAGCCTCAAGACCGAGAATAAAAAATTAAAACATAGTAAAAAGTTAAGCTTTCAAGCACCATTATGGTAATTAGGAAGCCGCCAAAAGTGCTACGTTTTTACAGTTTATCCCAACGTGTCTTAACATTCACAAGTGTCTTTTCCATCACTCTAAGCATATGTGATGTACTGCTGTGAAATTCGAAATTACCGTCCTGCAAAATCAGGGGTATATAGACTCACATTAATTGTGCAATGAGCAAATAGTTCTCAACAAGGTCATTTTCAGCAATTCCAATTTTGAATCAATTTCTTTAGCACTGAATTGCTTGTTGCAGTATGGTTGGAAATGATTGAAGCAACCACTTTCTTTGTGATTGATGAAAGAGATGCTCCACTGTTCATTATCAAAGAAGAAAATAGTCGTTGCTAGACATCATCATTACAGTACTTGTTTTCAGACATTTCTGGTGCAGGAATCACGAACATAGACATCGTGTGAAAGTGCCGGTCCACTTCTCTGTAGGACAGAAATTGGTACCATCTATCAATAAATGGGAAAGTGTCCGAAGTGGAATGGCTAATGGGATTGTCGGCATGAGTTTCTTGGTAGCAGAGAGATCCAAAAATTCAAAACAACTCTTAGTTATTTTAACTTCTGTCGTTCACGCTTTCATTTTGTTAGATGGGGTCAGCAGATTTCGCTCGTTTCTAGCACTTCTCAAGTACTTCTTGGGATGGTAGAGGAATGAGGGGAATGAATCCTTCACCTCCATAAGCGAGCGGTGTGCAGTGTTTTGATTATTATACGGTACGGCTGAGCTGTGAGCGCAGGAATAATAACTTTCTTATATCTCTTTAATGAGTTTACATTTTGTGGTATCATTCAAGAAAGCTATAAGACAGAAAGCGATGAAAATTGCAGGAACGGGAACGACTACCGTTGGATGTGACGATAGCCGTTTCCGTTTCTGTAATTTTCGTCGCTTTGTATGGAGCATCTAGTAGTGGCATCCGCATTGCAATGCGCAAGAAGCAGCTAGCTGATATGATGCAATAACGAAGGCAGCTTGCCGGACGCAGCCATGATCCATGCATTACTGTACAGTCTCTGATTTCTATTCCGGTTGTGATTTTGTATGGTCCAATTAAGATTTCAAATCGTGCTTCACATACAGCATCATTTCAGTGGGTAAACGAGACATTCTTATTTGTAATCCGGTTATCCTCTTCGTGTATTTCAAGAAGTTGTCGGACTGCCACAGTTATGTTTTGTTTTCATCGCCGTCATCGCATTTAAGTTCTGCAAACAAAGACCAAATCGAGCTAGGGAGACTGCTGAAAATCCTTTCATGGTCACCTGTAACTTCGCCACTGTGGGTTTTCATTCGCTTCCAATTATTTATTCGCCGACAAGAGGGAGAAGCATAATGACGTCTCAGAAAGGTTTAAAGGTTGGGCGAAGCCTGTAGATGACTTTGCCGAGCAGCCGATTGCAAGGATGTCAAAAGAAGAATGAGTCGATGTGGATTCATACGTTTTCGCATTGAACAGTAGGCTTGTTAATTCTGCTGTGACAAAGAAGCTATTTCGTTTCCGATCTTCATTCGACTCCGCAAATTCTACCCTAAGTTGCGTTACTTCTTTCGAAGAAGATTAACTCTTTTGCTTCTAAAACATCTACCAAAGCATCATTGGAAGGGGTGTGCAGAAGGACCTTTCTTCTTCTGTCTCTATCCCCTGCGTTTACACCTACTCACATAACCGAAAAGTCGACACACTACGGCGTAAGCACATGCGCTTTCCCACAAGTTTACGAAATACGACTACAAGCTCCATTCACAATATTTGCGTCACCCTGAAGATACTCCTGTGCTACTTCTGAACAAGTTCAGTCGATGCAAGTTTCATTTCATGCTTCGTTGTCGCATGAGGCTTAATAATCAATGCTTCGTGAGGATGAAGCTTTCCGTCTCGATAGGAGAAGAGGGAGAATTTTGGAGAAAGAGGAGGCTAAGATTACGTCGGTTTGAGTTTCTGGTTAATTCAAAACCGATAGAGAAAATGAGTTGCGAGACTCAGCCGAGGATTACATTTTCCTGAGAATGCATTGTGCACAAATAAACGGCATTACTTTTTATTAGAGTAAACAATTTAAAAAGCATGAATATTTAAAGCTGACAGCTCGTGGCACCACATCCAAGCGCAGAATCCACTCTGGAGTTCTTGACTCACTGAGAAATGCTGCTCTTTCAACAGTGTTCTTCGCCCTTTTATGGAAGGCTTATAGTGTTTGCAACGTTTCTTCTAAATGAATTTCCTGGCGGGATCCAGAAAAATCAGTGCGATCGGAGAAGGGTAGGCGGTGGAATTCCTCGACTAGAAAAGAGCAACAATCGTCAACTGGTGTTGAGTGCATTCTCGCTGTCAACATGAAGAGTGCATTACATATATGATGACTCAGCGTAGTCTCAGCTGGAAGACTGCTGCTTTATTGCGCACATCTCTCGCTAATCGCACACTATAGCCGTTTGGTTTGTACAGGGATGCATGGCTCAAAGTAACAGACATCTGCAAGTGAGCATAAAAACAACTGCGAGGGCACTTTGCTTTAATGATGGGAACCCGCTGAAGAGTAAAATTTATCTACATTAGGAAACAAAAAGAAACAATGCAAATAGCAGTACCGTTTAGTGGAATTTCGAAAAGAAAACGCTCGGATTTCTGTGAATCAGAGTCTATCTATTTGCAATGAAGTAAATATTTTTACGAAAGCCGAAATAATTCGCTGCCGAATGTTCTTAGATATTCCGTGTACTCTCTTATGAAATCTTTTCGAGGGAGTTTTTTCTTATTTTTCGAGCCATTATTGCCCTCGATTGTACAATAAGACGAACGCTTTGCATACACTGTGTATGTAATAAGAGCTCACATTTTCAGGGCATTGCCAATAAGAGTAAATGCAACATTGTCTATTTGATTGTGCCCAACTTTAGCTACCACCTGAGGGCTCCATTTAAGCACAATGGTGTGATGGACTATCAGTGCGCTCAGCGACCTTCGAACAAAAATTCACAAGCGGTCCCAGTGGCTGTCATACGCCTTTTTCCCAGGGGGTCAGTTGCCGATGGGAGTAAGGCGGGCAAGGTGAAGGTAAAACTAAAACAAAATCGCACCAGTGGATAGCAACGCGAATTAATCATCGTTGCATGTGCATGAACTACATCTTACATTTCGATAAATTCAGCCCTTGGGTAGCGTGAAGCAGCTATCATAGAGTGCATAGAATTCAAATATTTCTTTTGATTTTCACCCTCCAGTAGCAGGACTATAATTTGTAAGTTTGCGGAAAAGCGAAGACACTTAATGTTGTTATTTTCAACTTGCTGAGCTACTTCATTTCATCGAGGCAAATGGCACCTGCGCAGGTGCGAAACGACGATTGAACGACAATCATAGTAAAACGTTGGCAGCAAATCGTCGACAGCAGCTTTTGGGTGAAGCACACAAAGCCAAAAATTGGTACGCTTGTCCACTGCAATGCAATGGTTTTTTGACCATCGCTATCGGTCGCAGAATCTTGCATGTTTGTTCAGATGTCGGTTTAAATAATATTCGTTTAGTGGAGATTTCGCTTTATTGGTCACTTCAATTGAATTTCATTCGCAACAATGGTCACATTTTTCGTATCTCCGAACTAAAAATTATTTTTGTGTATATATATAGCTGTTTAAATGTAGTCGAAATATGAAAGAATAATTTGTGTTTGTTGGCTGGATTGCCTGCTAACTTCCACAAAATCAAATCTCCTTCTGGATCGAACATTAGGGTTAAATGGTGCGCTTCTCACTACTAAGGATGCATGGCGCCTGCAATAATTCGTTTACTTGTTTGCTGGATTTTGGCGATATGAGGAACTCACTGTGATTCTACGTGAACTCGTGCTGAAAGCAGACTTTCTTCATGAGCCCACGTTGCCAGCCGTTACTCGCGACTGGTGTTTAGTGTAGTCGTGTTTTTTATTGATTACAGGCGGGGTGTTTTCTGGACAGCCTATCCATAACTCGTAACCATATTTCATCTATTCTGAATGGCTTTCAACTACCAATGATCCTTGAACGGCAGCTGCGTCAACGCTATATATATATATATATATATATATATATATATATATATATATATATATATATATATATATATATATATATATATATATATATATATATATACGTACTTATGCATAAACATATATATGATGTATATGTGTGAATATATATGTACATGTACATATAATGTACAACTTACATAATTTGGGGAGTTGCCAACACGGACGAGGTTTGCAGAGGTGATGCAACCATGACTAGATTTCATGTGCATATCAACTGGATATTATGGCCGCCAATTAGACATGTTGAAGGAAAAATACTCGTATTCCGTAAGAGCGTTTTCAACACCTTTTGCAAAAGCAGAAGCATCGACCACTCCACATAGGGGCGACTTCTTATCTCTCATGATTTGCACAGAGCATTATAGGGAGTGTTTCCTAGATAGCGATAGTCTGTTGGAGTGATGGGTGTTAAAGAATTGTATGGCAGATTGAAATAGTTTTTTTCCTTTAGCGTTTGGCCTCCCCACAGAGTGAGCTAAGCAATAAAGTGGATTAGAATTTCCTATTAATGTGCTAATGTGCACGAAGACTCTTGCTCAGTTTTAGTTTACTAATGAAAACGTTGCATATTTGCTATATCTCGTTGCAAAGGTAAGCCGATAAGCTACAACCACATTCAAACCAAAAAATTGCAGTGGCGTGACAATGAAGCGAACGGCCTAGCCGGTTGAGTGGCAAATGCGCACGTGAAGAGCGTAGCGAAAGAATCGGCACGATATGAGCTTTTTACATTCTGCTCAGATGATGAGCTGATTTCACAAGATACCATAATTCTTTTGGAAGAATTTGCAAATATCTTATTTATCCTATAATCTCATATTTCAAGTCATTCTAGAGCTAGTGCAAAATTCTCGAAAGAAGGAGTCTCCTCAGTGGTCTGAGAAGAAACATTTGAACCAGATATAGATGAGGATTTTTCCGCATCTAGCGGAACATGAGCTCTTCCGAAATTGCCGACTGGATAGAAAAGTTCGAGGATAGGAAGCTCAATATGATGGGTCCTGTAGCTAACAAATACCGCAGCTCTAATGTTATCACTTGTTGAGTGGAGACTCTTTGAGAAGGCGTGCGCGAGTAGATAAGTGGACAATACTATAGTACACGCTCTAAATATAGACTTCTAAAAATCGATATGGATTTGATATAGATTTATCTGGTAATGGCAAAGTAAACCATTTACTTTTTATGCATTTGGGGTTTAACTGCAAATCATGGCGATGAACTGTCATTAAACACCAACATGACTGCCTTCATTTCGACTGTGATAAATTTCAGGGCATCACCAATAGGCGCTTCTATAGTATTTCTTGATTTGGGAAGGAAGCGGCTTCTGAGGTGAGAATTTTTCAACGCTTTTCTTATCTGGGCATTTCGTAAATCAGAAATCCTTAAACATGCAAAACGTTCGTAGCAAACAATTACGAAACGTTTATTTCAGCCATTCAATTTTTCGACTTAATCAACAGGCTATGCATTATTAATTGACGGCCTATGCGTTGGGAAGGTGGAGGCATTTTCTAAGGTGGACTGAAGTCAGACGTGAAAGTTAGACGACAGTTTTCAGCGGGCGAATGACAAAATTTGCTAACATTGCCAAATAGAGTGATTCGACAACCTTCAACCGGCGTATGCCCTATAATTGTGCGCAGCTGAGACGGCACGCTATGTTTGAATTAGTCGACGTGTTTTCCTAACGAGGTGAAGAAGGTGATGAAGAAGAACATGCTGATGACACAGCGTCGGCAGCGAGCTGTCTTAACGGTCAGCAGCCACGCCTCCTCCGAAGTATTAGCTAAATATATAAGGTGACCACTGTCCACTGACCATCCATCCCACTTCTGTAGCTCCTCCGTTCATCCTATACAAAAGCCAGTGCTTTCTGCACTTTTACAATGAGCTCGTGAGGAATTTTTGAGAATATGAAAAGCTTCGTCTTTTGCAGAAACGCTACAATGTGCTATATATTGCTCCATATTCGTTTTTTACTAATATGTTGGTGAACTCGTTTTAATTTGCAGACATTATATCCTTTGAAATCATATGCGTTTAAGCTTCGAAGTTGATCTCATTTTCAAGCGCTTCTCTCTATCATGTCATATATGATGGCTTTCTTGGTCTCTCATCACGAATCGCTTATGCGAGTCCTTTTTCTGCTCGCATTGCTGTATAGGCACTCGCGTCGTATTATTTTACATGGCTTGCGCCAAGTATATTGAGCCTTCATTTGCAAGCTTGGGAGCGTTAGATTCATCTTCATCAAATTTCTCCTCCCCTACTATGCCTACTGTTTCTGCGTCCAATTAGTATCGATTTTTTTTTCAGATCACTTGGCTAAATTTCATCAGTCGTTCATCACTCTTCCATTCACTTAGCGGATTTCTTATGGTAGTCTTATATGTCACTGGAAGCAAATCCAGTAGTCCTGTAGGCATTCCATTGCTACGGCAGCACACAGCGATACTCTGGCATCTCATCCATATGAGAAACACATATGTGCATTTGTTACACGTGATGTCCAAAATTTGGCTTTGCATTGTCCACTTATGGTGAACTCCGATGGGTGTGGTCAGATTCATGGAGCAGATTGCATATCCGATCTTAGCTGCGGTCTCATTCCATGCCTTCCAAAGTCGCCGAAATTCCTTTCATAGTTGTGAGTTTGTAGCTGTCCAAAATTTCTGAATGAAATCCGAAACTAGAAGGAAGATTACTGCATGCTTGATGACGGCAGAAGTTACTTAACGATATTTCCTTGAAGCTTACGTAGAACTTGGTCAAAACTCTAATATAGCCTAACGATCCTTTCTCAGCCGTGTCCGTGCGACCGAGAAATGAGCAATTAGAGAGGAATTGTAGTTCTGATGAGCTCACTCCGGTACACTAATGGCAGGTATATGAATAAGAAAATGCAGAGAAGATTTTACGCTGATGTAAGGAATGAATAAAATTTCAATTAACAGCCACTGAGGTGCGTTCGAGTAGACGCTATCATGTTAGTCGCAGAGCAATTATTTTGAGGCCATGTCATCGATCTCGTCCGCCGCATTATTGCCATTTCAAAACCAAATGAACATATTCGCCGAACTATCTGCTTTAAAGCCCAGTTATTGTTTTTTCCATAATGATTTAAAGGTGCATAGAGCACGCGATCGTGAACTGGCATATCTGTTTGTGACTTTGGAATTTACTTTTGCAGTCAATGCGAGCGACGGATCTCCTCCTTGTCTTATTGCAAGGAATTTTTCAACCATTTTATCATTCTATCGGTTGATTTGAGAATAGTAGAATGAGTTAAACGTGAACTGAAATCGGAACCTTCTCGAACACTTTTCTTAGTGACTCATTTTGCGCCCTCAGAAATTAGGGCCTTTCTGCTAGTTAGCAAGTTGCTCCTCTATGCGATGAAATTATCGAATAGGAGAACGTCGCGCGTTTACTAAAGCCAAGGGTTCATTTGATTTCGGCTTGCTATTCTACGATCAGATAATTTAGTTTTCCATTTAGCTCCGTTTGAACGTGACGCAACACCTTTACGCGTGTTAGACAATTTCAGGTAGAATTATACAGAATGATGTGTCATTTCAAATGCATTTCGAAATGATATTGCTTCGCAACCATGTATAATATCAATATTCCATGCAGTTAGTTAGTATTATTTCCAGGCACACTCCATTTGCCTCTATCGAATTACAAAAGCAGTGTTTTCAGGTCCATCGATGAAGTTTTCACTGCTTTTGAGCGTCGTGCTTGCGGTTGCCGTATTTGCCGAAAGCGAGGTTCGTCATATTTCATTTTACGAGGAATGTTTCGCATGATCACAACTTGGCTGATTTCGTCCTCATAGTCAATTGAACTGGTCATCTCCAACAATGGTTTCTGCATTCATAGTCCGAAAATCTTTTGCATCGCAAGTGTGCACATCTCAAAACCTTCACTGCACGTAAATTAATCATTCATCATTCGCTTATTTTCGGTGCACAGTCGTTGCAGACCGGCGTTCTTGTGTTCCTACCTTGAAATACAACATGGAAAAGTTTCTTTGAGAAGCGCCGAAATCGGCGAACGGAGCTCCACTCGCTCTTTACGTGTCTATTTTGAGCACATCGTAGGATCGATCTCGCTGTTCTTTTCATGAGTAGCTTTTTGGTAAATCGAGAGTTTCTCCG
Source organism: Ascaris suum (assembly GCA_013433145.1). Lineage (NCBI taxonomy): Eukaryota > Metazoa > Nematoda > Chromadorea > Rhabditida > Ascarididae > Ascaris > Ascaris suum. The sequence goes on from CM024174.1 coordinate 9,779,717, forward strand.
CTATTCATCTCTTGAGCGAAGAATTCGTGGGAGATTTTAGTCGCGGAGATAGAAAATTTTGCCTCTGCAGATAATTGTTCTATTCGTTTTGATAATGAAGAAAATGACTGCGAGAGCACTTGAGGCACTATAGAGAGTGCTAATCCTCTTCCATCCCTCGCTGAACGAAGGCATTTGCAGCTCCACACAACACTGTTGTTTGTTGAACTTGTCGCGGCCGCATTCGCGGATCGCAAACAGTAGCCAATCTCCTAAATACGTGTTCTTAGATGGGGTTGTAGAATGGTGTCACATTTTCTCTGACTTCATGGCCGCTTATTGGGAAGAGAGAGGGAGATATCGCCGATAAAATCTTTGTGATCCAATTTTCTTTTGGTCATCCTCTTCCATTTTTTGAGAGTACTTCCCTCGACCTTTGAAAAGATAAATTAGTAGACACAGTTAGTGTTTTCGCCATGCAGATCGTGCAGAATTCGTCGGATAGCTGGGCAGATTTATAAGTTATTGCTTCGTTTCGCATAGAAAGATGTAGGAAGTCCATGAAACAGAGCATCAGCAGTCTTACAAACAGTTAAATGCTATGCTAGAATGCAACCTGAGGTATGCCGGATGTGCTACCTTAGTCGTGAGATTCTAGTTACGGAGAATATCGATCTTGAATGTGTCCTCAAAGTCGTGCACAGCAACTATAATTGAACATTTTTCGAACGGTGATTGAATGGCTGTTAAGGCAATGTGAAGTGGAGTCACTTATCGCAACCGCACGCTTATTTTCGCCCTTTAAATGAGTAAACAGAAAACGCGGCTATAGTCGTTGTTTGGATGTGCCCTCGTCGCTCAACTAAAGCTTTATTGTTAGCGTTGCACCCTCATTACGAAATGCACTAATCGGCGCTCCGAAAAAACCGTAACGGAAAATTTCTATGCACCAAAAACGGAAAATTGTTTCAAATGCAGTGATCAGGAAAATTATTTCCCGGAGAGACGAATTAGCTTTGGTAACCTCTGTATGCCGACAAATCGCCCCCATACGCACTGTTCGTTTTAAAAATAGCAACTCAGAACTTTTAATATTTACGAGTAGAAAACAAAAGAAACAGATGAGTTCCATATAGAAACAGATTCTTAGCAGGGCGTCGTTGGGAACGCCGTCTGAGATCCCCATTTGGTAAAGTCTAATCACTTTTGGATAATCAAGCGGTCAAAATTTCCCATTCCTGAACTTAATGCGAAGAAATTTTTGATGAATAAGCCATGACTATTCAATTATTCGTATGTTTCATGGCTGAACTGCAGTTATCCTCGTATTAAATCGTCTAAACAGTTCGTAGAAGTTCCTTCATGTAAAGCACCTAAACGTACACAATCAATGTTGGTGCAGCGTCAAATTACCTATGCCACAATCAGCATGAATTTTTGTATGTTTGAAAGTTCTGAAACAGTGCATCCAACAAGTCTGCTGCTGGTACAAATGGTCTGCTCGTGTGGGCATGAAAGCAATTAAATTTCTCAGTGAGCTATCTTCTCATGTCGTTCTAATGAGACAACGAGTCGATGTGTGCATGTTTTGCCACACATTCACAAGTCTTAAAAATACTATGCGTTTTATCAAGCGACCCGCAATCTGCTAACTTCATGGAAGTGCGATCCACTTTTGTGATAGATTGGAAAACAAAGCGAATGCATCCACTTGAGTTACCACTCGTAATTTTTTGAATTCTCCAAAACTAGATTTTCAGTTCTAGAATTTGAGAACAGATTCCGAAGATCCTCACTGATCAATGCTAAGCACCAGCGGTATTTTTCTAAGATCACCCAATCACGCTTCATTAGCATTTGCCTCCGCAAATTTTTCCATAACTATATTGTGGCAACGTCACTTCCTGTCCGGCAGTTTCGACTCATTAGCCATCATAGTAACTGCTATAGGAAACTGACGTCTGTGATCGATGTATGATCGGTACCCAGGAACAACAACACCCTATGTGCGATTTCAATGCGGTGCAGCGTGTTCTCGATGAGATATGTAATGCGTAAATAAAATTTTTGTAAAGCTCAAAAATGAGTACTTTATATGTGCTTCATTATTGTTTTTGGATGTTAGAATATGCGGTTCGGCATGGGAGCTTTAATGCAAATGCTCACATGACGCCAGCTTTATTAGTATGCTGCGCGTTTGCTATTTAGGATTTTTTCCCGCTAGATTTACCTCCCGAAATGGAAAACGTATCTAGCAAACGCTATAAACAATGCTGCTGGAACTTTGCGGCATAACTTACATGCAAAATGGGCATTGAAGATGATGGAAAAGGCTTTGCGTGACGTGTGTTTTTTGCATTAGAATTGTTATTCGACTTCTGGCCACAAAGTATTTGAGTGCGTGTCAGCACGCCGAACGCCATCAAGGCTTGGAAAGAATTTTCGTTGTCGCACCATTTGTGTATCGCTTTGTTAATATTATAGACTTTTCATGCAAATATCGTCCTCTATTCTGTGAACGCGATATTAGCAACATTTTAGAGCCACCTGAGGATTTTCATTAATTGAAGTCCTTGCTCGGAGAAATCTCTCCTGCTTTTCCTTGCTGTGATTACATTTCTGTTTTCCTTGCCGTAGGTGTTGCCGTGAGATGATGCATCATTGGAACAGACTGCAGTATAACATTCTAACATCGAGCACATTCGCAGTTATCAACCGATGTTCAATTCTCTAAACGAGAAAAAGGAATGCGAACATAAGAACCCATAATCCCCAGGGTGATGAAATGGTGCATGGACAGCATCAGTGGTTGAAGTTTCTTGTTGTTACTGAGTCCGAGATATATGAAAAACCTGGGGAAGGTTTCACATTTCTCATGCCTTGTCCAGTTCTTGAGCAGTGATAGCTGAGACCATTTCGGCCCTACATATAAGGGTATTCCGGTTGGACTGAGCATAGTTGAATTTCTCGTTGAATCGTATGTGTATGTGATGAGTGTATTCAGGAGCGCTCAGCCACCACAGCCGTTTTGCGAGCGAAGCGACAATGCTGTTCGGCGATTTCTTCGTCGTGTTGCCCACCTATCCTTCAGTCGCAGTCACAGTGCAACTGCTTACAACTGCAGTTGCAGGTTGGACCATTTTTATCATTGTCTTCGTTTAATCTGCACAATTATTGTGCCACATTGTGACATACAGTTGAGCGAACTCATCACCATTGAAGCGTGTGAATAAGTAAACGAGTCCATACAACCTATTAGAAGAAAATGTAACTTGTTCCGCATCAACTGTTCAAATCAAAACAACTACTCAAAAACAGTAGTTTGCCCGACTGGAACAGTGGAAGACGAAGCATGAGAATAAGCTGTACGTATGATTTGTCATGAACATATGACGATACTGTATAAAAAATTGTAAATGGCTGCCTCCTGTTAGCAGAATAGCAGAGCATTAACTCATAGAGTAATTATTGCTTATTTTGGCACTGTAAAATCTTTCCTATCGCTCTTTTGATTTCTGCACTCTTGAGAGTACGCTCCAAGGCAACATAAATGTCGATGCATTGGCTCGTTTTGCTGGTCCATCCGTTGTTTACCTCGCCTTAAATGGCAGCACACTACTACTTTGCTCTCAATTAAAATTAGATTTTTTTTGTGACGTGATCCTCTGGTAGGTGTCTATTATAGAGACTGGTTTCTCCAACGACATGACGTTGCATTGCTGAAAGTAAAGCCCTTTAATACAAGCAATTCAGGTGCAACAATGCGACTGTGCAAATATCCAGCAAACGCAGTGTGGATGTGCACCAGTGATCTCACCTAGCTGTAACTGTCCAGCACTTCAGCAACAGTTCGCCATGTGTGGCTGCGGACCACTCACATATCAGGTTATAGTCTTTGCCATGTTACTTCAGTATATATTGTGGGCATATAAATGTATTGACCCAAAAATGCACCTGATAAATTCTCGTCTATTATCAAGGTTCACCATCCTAGTCCCTATACACCTTGGTAAGGTTACATTTGCAAAATTGATGATGACCACGTCGTGTCCGTAGGCACCTTTCAGTTCATTTATGTCTGCATGTTGTCTCACTGGTAGCTTTCGTTCGGGTATGGTTGAAGCCAGCGTTAATGAATTCGGTGAACTTATGTTATAGTTAGCCACTAGAGTATAAGTTTGTTACCTCACTCTTTCATGCACGTTGATCAGTCCACATCAAAGGAAGCGATCAGCAGTTTGAAGTGCGAGAAATTTGAATCTGTTTCACATTAGGCAGTCTTTCATTTCATGCCGGTCGTTTCACCAAGGAACGAAGCGTGGATTAGCTGCGAGCTTCATTCGCAGTATTTCGTTATTAATGTATCTGTTTACTTTTTCAGCGCACAAAATAGTCAAAATACATATAGTAGCATGTCTGAAATGCATAAAACGATGACGCAAAAACAGTAAACAGGTAGAAAAAACATAGATCAACGGACTGAATTTCAAGGGAGAAGCAGGATAAAAAAAGGAGAGAGAAATCATCGCTGTAATGCTGAGATGAGTCTATCGAGGATTTGAAGATAGCTTGCACAGCCAGTGAGCTGTTAAAGGGATTCGCGAAAGCAAATATCATGCCGTCTGCCTTCGCATGATTCACCAGAGAGTGCTGCAAGTGAGCGAAAATTAGGTCGGGATAAAAGAGAACATGGTACAAGGTAAACATGCGCTGAAGGAGTCCCCACCTACCTCCCCTGTTGTGAAAAAGGAGACGTTCTTTAAAGAGGGATTACTATCATCTAAGCAATAAAATTTCTACGGGTATTCATTTTGCTTAGAATGGCTATTCATTTTAAGTCGACAGAACATTTTCCCTTTACTGTAAGGATGGAAATTTTCATGTCACTTTCAATAAAACACTCGATTTTCTTCCTTTTCGCCCGGGGAAAAGGAATACGAAAATTGTCAACTCTTATTTCGATTCCAACACAGCAGAAATGGCTAAAAATTTTTCCGCTTTGCTCAGCAGCTGAAAATTTTCGAATTTCTTGCAAATATTTCAACAAAGGTTTGGCTATTCGCGGATCCCAAGTGCTAACTCTGCCTAAACAGTATTCAACGGCTTGTAAATTCAGAGTTCGAATCACTTGTCAGTTTATCCGTTCGACGTAGGGAAGATTTCCGCCTTCATATGCGCGAGAACCCCAATCTCAGCTCTTTTACGTCTTTCATTTTGCGATGATCCACGCATTCTCGCATTAGATTCTCATAAACGATTGCCTTTCAGAAATTAAAAAAATCATGCACTCGTACAAAAATCTTAGTTTCTGCCCGCTCCTAAGTTCTAAATTCAGGGTATGGTGTAAAATTCGGAGAGAGCGCCAAACCTCAATTGTTTATGTACACACACATGACTTCATGGTTCCCATTTCGTTTCACACTAGATCCAAGAAAATTGTCGAGCAGCTTCACCGAGAGTCTAGTAAACTGAAGTGAAGGCAAAAGCATAGATCCATAGCAACCTTTCCGCAGTTCGGTCGGTGAAACGTTAGATTACGATGCAGATGAAGTTGCAGTAGCATTAACAAGTCGCAAAACAGCAGTTTCACCTGGGTGCGTTTATTTATATGTTTGTCTGTTTTCTGCTTTAAAAGGGATGAAAGTAATGAATTTAGCGTGCATATTCATATTTTGATCGTCCGGAAACATTTGTGTGCAACTTATTTTGCTTTGCCAATGGCTGGTGGTCATGCAGGCATTTGGTCTTGACCGAGAACTGTGGGAAATCGTATCATGTCACATCACTCAGCACTCTTTTCCACACGTTTTCGATCCTTCTGGCCGCTTGATGGGCCTCCTTGAACGCTGATTCGCGATGAAAAATAACCTTTTAATTGGCCGCTACTTCTGGTATTATAGACTTTGCGCATCCTTGACTGTCTAAGTTTCACAAATGAAAACGTACTTGCGTCCAATCGCTTGAAGCAAACCTTGGCACGCTCAATCCGGCAGGCTCGAGTAACTTGTTGAACTTCAGGATGTCAACAAATGCTTCAAATACGAACATGCCAGTTTGCGTAATCGGACCAGTTCAGCTAGCTATTATCTCCGCATGTCAACTTTTCTTCCTCAGTATCTTCCTTATTTTTACCTACGTCCGATCATTGACTGCCATCGGTTGAGAGTGTCAAAGCATTTTCAGTTGTTTGAAAGGAAGAAGCTGAGTCACGAGAAAAATGAACAAGCATCTTATAGGCTTCATGTGCCAGTTGTCAGCAACAACAAGTGCAGTGTATCGCAGCTTGCATGCCCGAATGTTTGCCGCAGTGCATACAACAGCAACAAGCAATCATTGTCGCCGCACCACAGCAACAACAACAAGTAAGTCTTGAAAGTGTTATTTCGAAACGAAATTAGCACGCCGGAAATACTTATATTATTCAATATTTCATGTGAACTGAACTATTTTTTCGGTGAAGGAAGGGAATGTATTTTGTCTCCTCTGAAAAACTTCGTTTATTGGACATTCATTTCATAGAAAATGACATCTTCATCTGTTTTAGCTCCCTTCATAAAATTTTTATTCCTGGTCCCGCGGTGATGGAAACAAGCAACGTTTGAGCTGGGCTCGATGCGCATTGTTTAAATGAATGCGCGCACTATTCTTGATCGTTTTATACGTGTGGGTTGAATCGAACGATTTTGCGCATTTTTTGAAGCACCAGAGAAGATTTCAGCACGAATTTTCATCGGAATATCGTGTTATGCTTCGAAAATGATGTATTCTTCTTTCAAATGCAAAAACATTTCAGTGCATACCAGTGTGCATGCCGACGTGCTCCGCACAATGCCTGCAGCAACAGCAGCAACAAATTATCGTCGTCGAGCAGCCACAGCCACAAATCCAGCAACAGTGTATTCCTGTTTGCATGCCCGCATGCTTACCGCAATGTATTCAACAGGCCTGCGCAGTATCCTGTCAACCGATCTGTCCGCAACAATGTGTGCCTCAACAACAACCAGTAGTCGTCGTACAACCACAGCCTCAACCTTCAATCATAGCGCAACCCACAATTTTGCCCCAACCCGTTTTGCAACCACAACCAGAGTGTGTGCTTGTTTGCATGCCCGCGTGCCAGCCACAGTGCATTCAACAGGCTTGTGCTCCAGCCTGCCAACCAATGTGCACACAGCAATGCGTTCAGCAACAACAAGCTCAAGTTGTACTAGTAGCTCAACAGCAGCCACAGCAATGTGCAGCTGCCTGCATGCCTTCTTGTCGTCCAGTGTGTGTCCAGCAGCAGCAACAGCAGGTTGTTGTTGTCCCGCAACAACCCATATTGCCACGACCGCAACCACAAGTTGTCGTTGTACCACAACAACAGCAACAACAATGCGTGCTACAATGCATGCCTCTATGCCAGCCGCAATGCGTTCAACAGGCTTGCATCGCCGCATGTCAGCCGATGTGTCAGCCACAGTGCGTGCAACAACAACAAGCTCAAGTGGTTGTCGTGCAAGAGACTCCAAAGCCGCCTCAACAACAATGCGTCGCCGTCTGCTTGCCAGCCTGTGCACCACAATGTCTTCAGCAGCAGCAAATTTGCCAGTTAACGTGCCAAGCGAGTTGTCAGACTTCATGCAACAACAACGTACAATGCGTTGAAGTTTGTCTGCCATCATGTGAGCAGGCCTGTTTGAAGCAACAGTTGCAACAAGGAGTTGTCGTAGTGCAACAGCAGTCACCCCTGCCAACACAACAAGCGGTCGTTGTTGTGCAAGAGCAACAACAACCGCAGTGTACCGCATTATGCCAGCCGGCCTGTAGCGCACAGTGCCTACGGCAGCAACAACTCTGTGTAGGCGCATGCCAGCCAAGTTGTCAGAGCTCATGCAGTTCCGCTGTACAGTGCGTGCAATCTTGCCAGCCAAGTTGTGAGCTAGCGTGTATGCAACAATCTCAGCCCGTTGTGGTTGTACCACAACAACTACAACCGCAGTGTCCAATAGTGTGTCAACCAGCATGTCAGGCGAGCTGTGTGCAGCAGCAACTTGTATGTATAGAAGCATGTCAGCCTAGTTGCATGAGCTCTTGCGCTTCCAGTGTTCCTTGCGTGCAGTCATGCCAGACAAGTTGCCAGCAGTCGTGCGCTCAACAGCAGATCCCGCTTGCTGTCGGTGTTCAACAACAACTCCCGATTGCCGTCGGTGTTCAACAACAACTCCCCGTTACCGTCCTACCGCAACAACCGCAAGCCAACTGTGGCATCAGCTGTCAGGTAGACCCTGTATTTTGCATGTTCATTGCTTGACCTACCAGCATCTTCGATGTTCGAAGCCGTTGCAGGGCCCTTTTTTGAGTGAGACACCATGCATTAGAGCAAGGTGTCAAATTCCAGTCTTTCTTCTGCAAGTTTTTTCCAAGAATGAACTATGTTGGCGTTAAGTTTTGTCCGACTTCTGCGTCACCTACTGAGACTTATTGAGGCTGCGAAACCCGGAAGCCAGTTTTGTTCTAGAGTCGATTACATTGCAGCTGGAAATGATTTTTCGCCTAAGGACTTATGGAACCAGCTAGTTTAATAAAACAGCGCGTTAATGGATTCATGTCACTTTTCACGTGCTTTTGCACATCGGCCTTGCACTAAGTGAATGGACGCATGCATGTATATGTGCTCCTGTTTGTTCCGATGGTTCAACCGGTGACCCATTGAAACTGAAGTCACTAAGGTTGTCGGGTACACTTCAAACTATTGGAACAGGAAAGCCCATAAGAACCATGTCTTGTGATATGTCGTTAGAGCGTGAAAATATGCAACTGGTTAAAACGTTTTTGCTACAATTGCCCACGGAATTTGATGTAACACGTTGGATGTAACAATGTCTCATGCCTTTGATTTGCGCGTTCAGCCAACGTCCGCACAGTTATTTGCTCGGGCAGCTGCCAGCAGGATTACCGTGTTAAATTAGTCTCCTTATCACCGCAGGTTTGCAACCTCCCCTCCCCCATCCTTCTTCACCCTTCTCACCTCCCCACACGAATACGTCGCTTTCCATAAGTCCATACTGATTCACCTCAGCATGCGATTTAGGCAGGGACGTCAGCTAAACTGAACTGATATTCTTGCTTGCTTAATGCGCAGTAAAAAACTGAAAAATAGACGCCTTCGGGCACCTTCTGCACATTCGGATAGATAACGGTGCGCGGAAACCGTCCTGGATTGCTCCCTTTGCAGACTTTGGCGGGCTCCGCAAATTTCGCTTTTACGACGTAATTTCTGGAAAACGATTGCATATTGTCGATGCTCATGATGCTCACTCTCACAGCATGAAGGCTTCACTTTATGTGTTTACAGGCCACGTCGCCCGTGCAGTGCGTGGCGCAATGCCAACCGTCGTGTCAGCCGTCGTGCATCTTGCAACAGTCAAACTTGATCAACCAACAGCCACCGGCTATTGTTACATGCTCACCTCTTGCTACGTCAGGTGGTGTGCCATCTTCCGGTAACTGCATCTGTTCTTCAGGTTATATGCAATGTATGCAAGGTGCATGCTGCCTCCGTAAACGTCATCGAGCTGCTAGAAAAGCATGAAAATCGTTGGCCTACCAAAAAAGAAAATGCTCACTTCACAAATTAGTGATGTTCCGACAGGTTTCACCGCCAAGAAGAGGCAAAGTCTGAGGCAGCAGTTCTACTGATCCTGGGATGTGGAGAAAAGATGGAACTATAGAAAGGCTGAGGAGGAATGACCAAATATTGTTGAACTAAGTTTAGCTGACTTTCTCCTAATATTGCCTTTTAACTAGTGTTACCTAAGGTGAAACCTTTGGAAGTCATACATTGAGCGCAAAGAAATTGAATTTTGTTTGTGTTATAACAGAACTCAATTGTTTGTATAATAGAACTCAATGAATGTTTTATGGTGCGATGCTCTGTGGTCTGTTCATTTATTTGCTTCAATTATTATTTGTATCTGTGTTCTTTTGTTGGAAGTTTGTATAGCGAAATTGCTGCGCGATGATAAACTGCATTGGTTGAAATATAAAGAGATTCTTAAGACGTCATCTGCTTATCGACTATACACACCAATTGATAAACGGTGAAAATTTTCAAAGAAACCATAGAGGATACAAAGATATGATCATCACAGAAATGTGCCGATAATGAACGTTCGTTTTGCATCTTTTCTTTAAAGGAGCAGTTACAAGGAGTCGTAAATGGAAAACAAGTTTGATGATGTCGCATAAGTGTGAACAATTACATTAAAACAATATATAGTGTTCTGCAAATCGATGGTAACCGCTGTCACCAATGATGTTCTTTACTTTGCAATTCTCTCCGCAAATACGCAACCCTCCCTGCCGATGTGAGACGGGAAAACATTTGTGTGCATAGCGGAGAGGAAGCAAATTCCAGAAAAAAAAATGCAATAGTGTTAAGGACAATGGATCTTTTGGTTATGAACAAGGCATGAAGGTTGCAACCTCGTGATTTCCGCTCTGTACTTCTCGCTGTGACGATCGCCGCACAAACATATCTCAGATATCCGGAGTCAGTGTCGTTGTTGAGCTGATAATCCACAAGTTTCAGAGACTGCATCTCTCTATTCCTCCTTTCTTTTTCTTTTGCTATGAGCAGTCCTCAGCTTCTGTTCACGGAGAGGTTTTACAGGAAACCACTCAGATTTCTCATGCTGTGCTCAGCACACATTAAAAGTTAAAGGTTGCCTTACAATTTAGTGGGCAGCTATGTTATTTGCACGGTTAATATAACGAGTGTTTGAACACTCGTGGTCATATTTCTACTTTTGCTGTCTGCTTTTCCATTCGCTGTTGTTATCGTTTCCTTTGGCACCTCAGCAGATGGCTCAGATCATCAATTTTCTCGAAGTATCTTTGAATATCACTATCCCCACCACTATCTTCACCTAATTCATCTTACCAACTGCTCTGCAATGGAGTTGCTTGAGAGCAGTGCAATTTATTAAATGGCTCATGACTTGAGCAGCTTGTGTACTTTGGAAATGGACCAAATTCGCACGCTTATGAAATTATTTTCCGGCGCAACTTCAATTCGCTGTCTGCTCACTCAGTGGGTTCCCTCTGGGCAAATTTGGTCCAAACACTTTTCCGGAAATTGAGTGAATTCTCCGTCCACAAGCAATTCGTGACCACAATTGGTATGAATGCCTGCATATGAAAACGACGTAGAGAAGATTTAGCACAATGGCCAATTTTCTGCGAAATTTCTAGGTGCCCTTCAATCGCTCAAACCCGCCAGTTCCCAAATCCGAGCACACTGCCCAAACCCGCTAAACGGTGAACTGGAGTGAATCTATGAAAAACAGTTGAGATGTATGTGCTCCAAATCGCCAAGAGATTCCAGAAAAGACTTTTTGCTTCTAATTCCCATAATTTTGCTGTCAAATGGCGAAAGTGAATGAGCTGATCACAGATACGTGCAAATGGAGCAGTTTCTTTACAAATACAGCAGAATGGCTGTAGGCAACGCTTGGACCGGCTCAGCGGCAATTTGCTTCGCTCAGTCGAGCATTTGAAAGCCTCTCAAATGGTGCCTGACCGGTGCAGATTCGCTTCCCACACAACCCCGACTCCATGACCGAAAAACATGCTTATCTCTGTTTTTGCTGTTTTGGAGTCTTGGATTTGGCTCGCTTCGAAAAGCCATTGCTTCTGATGAATTTTTGGGCATCAGTTCTGATAAAATCGCAATAACTTCACTTTGGTGGTGCGTGGCAAAATCGCTCCTGCAATTGTCCAGATATGCTATTCCAAAAGTCGGCATTTTTTCTTCGCAAGGATCATGAACTGCATGCTTGGAGAATATCGCCTCAGGCGAAGCGGTTAAGCTCACCAGCCCAATTTTCAGAGCGCTCCTGCACCCAACTGTTGTTGGGATGTCCGGGCATGTTTCTATAATAGTCCGATCGTTGACGATTGCGATGCGACCCGTGGTTGGCGAGCGCCCTCCAACTTTGTTTCATTCTAGTATACTGGGTGAGATTTTTTGGTTTACGGAGCTCATGGTTTACGAAGCTACGTCGATTTCAGATGCTCATGCACCTGTCTCCTCTCTGCTAAGTTCTCAAAGGCTTGAATCGGTTCCTGGATCCAAATGTGAAATCTATCAGCTCATAATATCTGACGCTGGTTTCCTCTCAATCACACAATTTCCGTTTTTTTCCAAGATGTTCTTGCCTTTCCAAGATGTTCACTCTCCGTGGCTTCCAGTACGAGAGCACTGCATAAAATGAGGTTGAGGGATAGTGACGGAAGGGGAAGGTGAATGTGGAGTTGAAAGATGATATAAGTGCAAGGCTTATGAATCAATTTGGCGAAGTGATCGGGTAACAACACTGACTGTGCTCATGGCTTAGCAAAGATGCTTACCGTGAAAATTTTGATAGCAGTGATGAATCGAAGAGTTCTCATTTCAGCCCTGAGTTCAAGAAAATACACGAGCAAATGAAATTTTGAAGGGTCTTCGTGTATCGCAGAGAAAGCACTTTCGAGAAGCGAGGTGGCGAATGTTGCCCAAAGACCCGTTAATAAGCTCATAGTGGCGCGATCACCCAAATTAACTAGGCTACGCCTCGAACACTTTTTGGGCCTTTTACCGAATATCCAGCATCGCACACCTGTCTTCATTTGGATCGTTGCATTCCGAACAGCTTGACGTGTTCCACTGTCACCTTCGAATTTGGCGCGCTAGACAAAAAGTACTCAACTTTTCGACCTTAACTCTGCAGCCTTTGCAACTTGATAATCCCGTGTTTGCTGCATCCGATGACAAAAGCTGAGAAATTTCAGCCGCTTTGTTGAAACTGCATGATTCCTTTATATTGGTCAACGATTTAAGCGGTCAGCCGCGAAGGTTGCATATCAAATTAGTATTTTCTTTGGAGTATTGCTTTTCTTGCTTGTATAAATGCAATCTTTCTTCTTCGCTGTTATCTGAGCAGGACTCGTGCGATATTTCGGAGCAGTACGACTCCATATATATATATATATATATATATATATATATATATATATATATATATATATATATATATATATATATATATATATATATATATATATATATATATATATATATATATATATATATATATATATATATATATATATATATATATATGGAGTCGTACTATATATATATATAATGCAGCTAAGGCAAATTTCGATTTCCCTGTGAGGTTCACAATAGTAAAACGAATCCTGGGAGTTTGCTAAGATGTGAATAATAAACTGAATAATGAATAAATTGAATGAATCAACGTTTTGAACGAATAATAGAAAAAGTTCCTGTCGGTATTTGTTCCGCAATGTGCTGTACGATAATGGGAAATAACCGTAATGTCAGGTACGCATTGTCGTGGATGGTAAACAAATATTTTGAGTGAAAGAAGATCCGACTGTAATCTGATTGTGATTCTCGTTCTAACTGTATTTATCCGCTGCAGTGTTTGTTTAATTGCAAATCGCATTCGGTGCATTAAATTGCTTAACCGATGCATACGAAGAATCCCAAAGAATTGTCGTTGGCATTTCACAAATGACGGTGATAGAGCACATAACGATGCGATACGCCACTCACGCAGTGTCGTTGTTTATGTTTGAACACCATTGTGTATACTCTTTGCTTCACGCCAACGTCCACTCATTTCAAACCTCATCGTTTCAGTAGTCGGACTACTCACCAATGACCATCGAAAAAACGTTTCTTAGTTTTGTTCTCATTGTAAACTCTCAATGAACACAAAAATTGCCATTCTAGTTGTATACTTTCCATCGATTTTCATACTGCATAAACTAGACGGCTTCTTCACTGAATACGCAAAGAAGTAGCTTAGCTGCTATTTGTGTTCAGACGTAACAGGTGAGGAGCGTCGGCCTAGTTCCTTTCACATTTTTCTCTGTGCTAATGTTTTTGCGATTGTTTGTACACCGCATTTTGAAAATCAGGATGCGTCCTTATCATTTTCTTCTTCGCAAATGAAAAAAAAGAGACTGTTGTTTGGGACGAAGAAGGTAAACGATGAATAAACTTTTATGAGAATTATAATGAGTACAACGTTATTAATTGAGGGAAGCGGAAAAATAGTTAAACCTTTGGTCTCCGTGTGTACGATGTAACGATTTAGTAGTTAGTACAGCACACATTTACGGGGATTTTGTTCATTGTCGCGGACAATTTTCATGGTGATGTATAAATGCTATTGCTATATAAGAGGTTCTTTCAATGGTACAACTTAACTTCAGAAAAACCGCCGCAAAGATAGAGGCGAGCAGGACGGGTTAGGTGACTTTTTTTTTGAAATACTATGCACAGACATGATTTCTACCTTCCTGAGGTCCATCTGAGGGAAGACTTATGACGTTGTAAAATGCTGAATTCATTGCAAGCTTAGGAAAGGCATCAGCGGATACAGATGAATTCACATGAATGCCAATAAAATTATCATTTTTTTTTTTTTCAGGTGAATTGAGTTTTCTAATGAATTGGATTTAATTCTATGGAATTATTGTTATCCCCCCTTGTTTCACCCCTTTTTGCTTTCCTTTTTCTTCAGTTTTTTTCTGTGATCAAGTTAACAGTGCTCATATCGATTAATAGCGCCTATTATACGTAGCTCTATATCATATTTAAAAACATGATGGCAGTTAAATTCTTGTTATAACATTATGCGTAAAAAATACTTCTAAGGATCATATTCGTGCTTTTTTGTGATCATTCTCGATGATATCTTTGAAAGTGAATGGAAACAGTATCGTGAAATGTTTTGTGACAACAACTTAAATTTACCAATGCTTCGAGAAATATGTACGAAGTTATTCTTGAATAAATCTGCATTTCCTTGCTTTCCATATACTTGTACAAAACAAGTACGCAGCACCTATGAATAACTTATCAGCAAATACGCTAAAGCTAAAAGTTGATTAGCGATCAGAAAGAAATTTGAAGTACAGAAAGCTCTTTAATTGGTTTTCTTCGCTTTCACTAATAATATTTGATTAAGTTTTAAAATCGGTAGCGTTCATTTCGTTCAATCGGCATATCCTTATCAAGAAACTGGCACTGTCTGCCACGGTTACCGGCTATGATGTTACTGCAAGCGTGCATGAACGATCAGTGTTCCAAACCCGCGGCGAACAAAAGCGCACAATGCTTGTAGCACGTTATGCCTCTCTCCTTTTTCGTGCACTTGTATAAAGTTCATTCTAATAGTGAACAACCGTCCACCTCCATCATGCTAACAATTTGCAGTCCTTCATACGGTCATTTCCTTCTAATAATAGTGGCTATAGCGGGGGAGGGCTGGGAAGGTACTGCTTTTTTTGCGTGGGCAACATGCGTTCCAAACTCGTCAGCAAGGCAGGGAAATTCGAGCGTTGAGAGATTTCAAAAATTGAAAGCTTCTGAGGGTAATTCTGACATCAAAATACGAATGCTAAGTTAGAAGAGCGAAGACCTCTGCTATGTAAATATCTTTTTTGCACTATTTTGCTGGCAAATCAGCTTCATTGGGTAATTTCTCATGAATGAAATGAGCACCTAGGATGAAACAAAGTACACTTCGTTTTCGATATCTGCTCATATTTAGCCAACCCGTGGATCAGTGGTGCAACCCATACTTTCCTCAACTCGTTAGTGTCATTGGCATGGGGTTTGTTTGCGAATTGCACATTGAGTCATATGGAACTGTTTGCACTGAGCCACTTAACAAACTAGTTTGCCCACGCATTATGTTTTTATGCGTAACATTTCATGGCAATAGTCGGTCGATTCTTAGCTATCTGGTTGTATGCCAATTATGTTACAACTCTCAACGGTCCTAAATCGCCCATAAATATTTTAGACGTTACATCTCTAATGCAAATCAAGTCCAGCCATTTGGCTTGATGTGGAATGAAGTGGCTGTGGAACATTATATAGTATTTTGAATGATTGCGGCAATATTTGTCGATAAATGTTGCATCAATGAACAAGCCGTATGTTGGTCAGCGCGAAACGGCAATCGACTAGCGTGAAGAAACCAGCTTAGATTGATTCATGTGAGCGTGCACGAGATTTAAAGCACGAGATCGTTTTGAAGGAAATAAACTTTCAAAACATTTCAGCATCATTTGGGAGGCGTCATAAGGACTTTTCACGTCCGTCATAAATCTCACTAGGTTTTCAGTTTATTTCCGGCAGCAACAGTTTATTCTGCAAAAGTTATTCTAACTACTCTAATAATTGCGGTTATTGTAGGCTTATCGGGATAGTTCTTAGAAAATCCATATTGTCTGTGAAGTTTTTTCTGAGAAGATGAATGTGCGAGAAGGTGTAATGATGATTTTCGATCAGTGCTTACTATAACAATGTATTCCCCCCCCCCCCCCCCTCAAAAAAAAAACTCTAATCAGCTCACTAGTGTTGCGCAGTTTCTAACTATGGATGAAGGTCGATGAATGAAAAAAGGTTGAAATTGGCCACTCTCGAGATTTTATCCGATTTTCTGACGCAAATCCATAAAACCCGCATAAAACATGCTACTCTTGGCGAACAATGAAAAAATCCTATTTCCTCGCGTTAGTATCAGTTTATTTGTTGACATATGCTTTTTACACACCTTAATAAATCAGCCGAACTTGTGATTTCATTGGAGAACATCCACTCCAAGGATTTGACACGCCGTTTGACAACATTCATAATGTACCGCAGTGCTGTTCTCCCCACACTAACGTTTCTTGTTTGTTGTATATGTGCTTGCTTTTCCGTTTTAGCGAAGTATTTTATATAAGGAAAATTTTAAACTTATACTGTTGTTTTATCACAACATCCGCCATTTCTATTAAGACGATTTGATCGAGCAAATTTCGTCGCAAGACCGTTAAAAAACGTTTCACAATTGAAAGTAGAGGGCTATTACCGCGCTTCGCCGCTACCACGCGGGGAAAGAGATCATCTTTATTTATCCCTTCATGAAATCATTTTTCATTCTACCACCGGAACGGTTCCCCACCCCCCCCCCCCTCCCCTCTTCTTCTCATCATCCGTGCATAGTCTCGTTCACTTCTGTCATGTCAATGAAAATATAGCTATATCGAAAAACTTGTTCTCAAAACATTTTAACGCAAATCTTTTTGTGTTTCCATGAACACAGAATACGTTCCTCATAGTTTAACACCTAAAGCACACAAACATATACGCCAAATCGGAGCATGTAGCGAAGGTTTTCACTTCGCCTTAGGAGAAGGATTGCAAGCAGAAATGAAATTGCAATCCGTCCCAAATTGCTGCTGAAAAGAGCGATATGACTGCGGAGAGAGGAGTGCGCTTGCCCGTCTTCAAAAGTTTGTCTCATCGTTGTTCCTCTCCATGCTAACTGGAATTCCCCCCTAAGCAACAAGGAGTTGTTGCAAATATTAAGAAGCCCGAGTCCTTCCTACAACCTGAGTAGCACGCAAGCGGAGCGAGCAATGAGGAACCTTGATAATGCAATGCGAAATTTCAAAAACAGAGGAAAATACAATGGAAAATTCATTTCAGACTTTATGCTTTTGTTCTCTCCAGCCCATTCCGACCCCTTCCTTGCCTAAACGTTGCCAAAATGCGGACCCGAGAGGAGTTTGTCCAAAACTGGACGAGTTAAGCAAATATTCCACATCGCTCAATTTCATCATTTCATGCTGCAGTGATATTGATCGAAAAATTTCCCAGCTGCTGTTTTCTTTATGCGCATGAGTGTGCGGAAGAAGGGAGCGAACGACGGGCGAGAGGAAGGGGGAAGGGGACGTGATAGGGAGGTCGCAGGGGAGAGAACAGATTAATTTCCTTGTGTAAAAAGGCAGTCATTAAGGTTTATGTTGTTCTGAGGCTTAATTGAAATCCATACGGCAACGTGACCATACTCGTATAAGGAAAGTTGCTTGTGGTTTATTTGCGGTATGCAAATATGAAATGCAACGAAAGATAGCGTTTCATTGCTGTATCTCTAAATTTAGTGGGTTGAACAACCAATTAGGAGTTAAGTATATCTGAGGTGTCTTTCGTGGTGTACGTTAAACAGCACAACGACACCGCCACACAATTCCGTTATGCAAACATTCATTTCGGTGCAGTTCGTGTGCAATGTGCGTTTGCCAATTCGTCAACGCAGTTGTGAGCGTTTCGTTCTGAATCACTTTCATAGTTTCGGTATTTTCGTTGATTTCTTCCTTTGTTTGGCCTTTTTACTTTGACTAAGGTGACGATTTATAATGAAGTAAACGACTTATTCAAAAATGCGCAATATTGCTACGTTTATCATCAAAGTGTTTGAGTGTTAAAAATGAGTGCAGGAGTATATCGAAGTAGGTGCCAAGATATGCATCTTTACGTCCTATTCATTCGATCAAAGAATTCTATAATTTGCGAACGAGTGATGAAATATAAATGAATAATTACGTGCGCATTTCTGGTGATCCACAGCTATGCGGATAAACTTTATATTGCTTCCTCTGCTTTTGAAAATTTCTGCACTATGTAGAATCGTTTTCGCAAATTTCGCCTTCAAAAGCGTATTGTTGTAACACCCCATTTATCGCTTAGTATGTGTTTGTCCCCACGTTTGTCTGACTGTTTCAACTGCGAAACCAGTGAAGCCAAAGTAGCGAACGTTTGGAGGCGCAACACACACATTAGGAAGTCGTTTGTATTGCTTCTCACATTGAGCTGCCAACGTTGAGAGGAGTTGAAGACTCCTAAGAAAACGAAATTCATATCTTACGGGTTTACTGGATTCGCGGACTGATCACCAGTAAGTCTTTTGTGAGAATATTGAATACATTAGAGACAAACGGAAGTGTCCATAATGTCCGTCGGAAGTGGTAGATGATGATGACGGGTGACGTACGAAGTCAGCTGTCGGTGCGCATTATACCACCCAATTTTCTTAACTGCATGTTTGATAATCCCTAGATGAAATTACCATATATGCATGCAGACGCATACACATGCCTAGAGGCATGATCTCGCCATAATGCTCTAAACGCATCATAGGCTCAAGTTTTGTTGTTGCTTATATACCGTATTAAAGCAAGACATTTATTTGTAAGTTTTTTATGCGGATCCTAACTACGTCCTATCCAGTAATGTAACATAATTCCGAAGCGTAGTTATAGCATCATAAGAGAGCGTCATCACCACAAATCACGACTTTCTTGAACTTGAATGAGTTCAGTTTTCAATTTAGATCGCTTTAAATGATTTGCACCATCAGCTTCTTCCGTTTATAAGAGTTGTGTTTGAAAAAATAGTCAGATTTCATCACAACGTATCGTTCTGGAAAGTTATGAATGTAAAAGTTTACAGTGCTGCGTTTCCGCTCATCGAAAGTCTTCAATAATAGCGAATTTCACACAACAAGGCTATGGAGACTAGATGCTTCAAAAGCGGATATTTGAATGCGAATATTTAACACAAATATGAAAGCATCCTTTGCACATATGGATAGCCGCATCGAACAGCATTTTGCAAATATAATCAGAACTATAGAGTAAGCTAAGCACAACGCTTATACCTGTTTATCGATATAGTTTTCAACACAATGCATGTTGGAAAATGTATTGAAATATATTCATCAATACACACTGTAACAATGTTCCAAGCAGCACGTGCAAATACTCGCAGAATCAATTTGCGTACCATTCTCATGCAGAATGTATCGGCACATTTGACGGTGAAAGATTCATTTGCGATTTTGTCTCATATCCACTGATGACTCGTACATTTTGTTGTCTTTTTTGTTTTGTCGATGACGCAGCTTAGCATATTCTACTTAACATCCACTGGACCTTGACTAAAGTAGAGTTGCACATTCCTCCGTTTAGAGTAATGGATCGGGTTAACGGAGAACGAGATGATATGGCTTATTTCTTTTAAAGTTGGGAAGTGGCTGAGTTAATTGATGTAAATGAAGCTTTTAGCAGTTAATTGCTATAGAAATTACCGCATATGCCAAAAGAATAGTAACGTTGGCCTATTTCGTAAATTCATTCAGTTCTTATTTTGTCACCGTTGTCTCCATAAACAGTGTATTATTCGATACTTGAATATTAGCGTTCATAGGGACAAGTTTAATGCTGCTTATTATAGTGTCGAAAGTTATTGTAGAGCACACTGTTTCGATGTTTTTTAAATTTTATTCAGAATTCAATTCAATTCTATTCAATAATATGTGACATGTTTATCTTTCACTAATGCAAACTCAAGAATTTGTATAATGGACAGCAAAATGGTGAAGTTAGTTGTGTAGGCAGTCTATTGGAGCTAGTCATTCCGGATATTGTTTACAGGCGGTGCTTCGGCCATCTCTTGAAATTCTCCCTCACTTGTGCAAACTGACCAATAGCGCACTCTATTTACTGATGCATTTTCATTTATTGTTGTGGTTTTGATCTCATAGGTACAGCTGCATTTATGCTTGTTTGCTGGGATTGCTGTTGAACTCGATTTGCTGAGGAGAAACTTGCTTTTCACAGGATGAGAAGCGACATGTTACACAATAACTTGTAATATAGTACTCCATTGCTCGATTTTCTTGCCATGCTAACAGCACATTCCAAGAGAAGTGAAATACGAACGTTTGCAATATAACAAGACTTCTCGTTGATCAAATCGATAATTCACCTCCATTCAATTTCTCGTTGAGCAATGAAATGCTCACATTCTTTGAAAAGCGATATCTTTTGCATTGTTCACTTTTGATGTTGATTAGGAATGCTAACCATTTGAATGATTGACCCATCTCTGTTTATATGCAACGCCGAAATATTTGCAATATTCGATTTGCGTTTATTGCAAGAATTTTGTCTTAACTACGTCTTGTTTTAACTTGTCGTACTATTTGGCTTTAACGTCGCCTTATCTGCATCTTCTTCACCGTCCATCAGATAGAATTTTACTATCGAAACCAATCAAAAAAAAAAAAGATTTCCGCTTTCATGACATATTTGTCCCTCGTCGAACATTGACGAGAGATCAGCCTTAGTGGATTCAAAACTTGCGATATGATTACGGTCATCGTTGGTTTGAATGTGAAACGAATTTGATTTCCATAAGTTTGCTTCGAGAAGAAATTCGACTGCTCAACGATTTCCCTTAAGCATTCTTCTCCATTGAGCGATTAAATGCGCCTAATCGCTAATTTTGAAAAGTTGCTACCCGAAAGTTTCAATATTTGCATCGATGACTATATTATCATTTTATTCCCTTACCCTTGCTTTCGTCAATGAATTTTTTCATTAACATTCAAATGGTATTCTTCGAAAGCACTGCAATCATTCAAAAAAAACAGCGAAGGGAAATAATTTCTAGTTCTCTTTTTCTCGATTTTCTATTCGTTTTTGTTCATCTTCAGGGCCATTTTCATTCTCCGCAAATAAACTTTAACAAAAACACATATTTACCCATCGATCGGAAGGCTCATTCCGGCTACCTACTTGTCTGTAGCATGTTTTCATTTGACTATTCAATTCCCGATGAAGCCTGGTTCAAAATTTGGAATTCTTTCAAGAACTGCGCCTCAAATATTAATTCAGAGGACTTTAAGAATTTTCGCTATGGTTCAATGGAGAAACGAAGCAGTTACGAAAAATTCCATGTTCCCGTAGTTTCCCCACTTGCTACGGAGTTCTAATTGAATGATTCGGATCGTTGAATTCATCCGGCACCATGCAACTGGCGATCACATAGATCGTCGAGAAATAATCCCGTATATGAAAATGAGCATCAACTGATAAATTCTCTAGCTCCAAATTCCCAATCCTACGCTGCCCATCGTTGTCTCCACATTCATATTTCCGTAGCAACACCATAGACCCTCGAATGCTCAATGCACCATGCACTATGTCTTCTTCTCTTTAATCACGAGGCGTTCAAGGCAAGATTTCATGTTAAACTGCAATAACTTTACGTAAATGGGAGCCGGCCATAACTATTCGGATGACTCTTCCACTCAGCAACATTTCCTCCCCATCCACTTAAAGGTAGCAGAACACATATCCTCGAGTTTCTAACACTGGCTTCTTACATACAGTTAAAAAACCTAGATCTCCGTCGTGGAGTGTAGATGGCATCAGTAACGAAATTCCCCCATATGTGGAATTTTGCGCTTGCCACGAGGCATCCGAAAGGACGAAATTTATAGCGGGATCGACAAGGGGATGTGGGATGAATGGGCCTAAAGACATAGTCACCCGGAATGAAGATGGAGCTGAAGGAAGGCGGTGTGGGGGGTGAGGGAACGTAAGAGGAGCGAATACGGGTATTAGGAGAAAGCATAAGTTCCCGAACTGCCTTAACATGAGACTCGTTCGGCTGCACTCTCAAGACAGCTAAGAGAGTTGCTTTGTTTGCGAAGCGGAGGCGACCAACTTGTTCTTTTTGAGCTCGTTGCCCACAGACACCTCCGGAATGTGCATCACTCAAGATTTGAGTGATTCGTTTAGAAAATTCCTCCTTGATAGCTCCATACTCTTATAGCAGTGGGAACATTCTAAAGTAGATGCATATTGAATGGGGGTTTGATAAGACGGAAATAACTTCACATAATTTACAGGTCTCATAAAGAGGCTTCGAGAACTCAAAACCACTTTAAGCGGATTTTTACTCATCGGAGGAAAAGGAGGCAAAATGAGGAGAGAAATTCTATTTAAAGACCCATAAACAGTGCAGAATGGTATTAAACAGTGAAAATGAATTGCATTCGTCTAAATTTGATTGTACAAAACACTCCAAATATCTATGTGTTCGTCATATAATGCACACCAAAATCAAAGCTTAGTTTTCTTCTGTTAGAATTTTTTCACTTTTCTTTCGCTATATTTATCGTTTATCGACTTCTACTTCACATTCTATTTTTTAATATTAGTGTTTATAAACATAGTCACCATTGGTGGACGGGTGCTTGATTGCTGACCAATGATGGACATGGACTTGTATGCACTTTCATTTTTCCACTTCAGTGTGCATTAAAAAAACGATTTCGATCTGCAATTCTGATCATCGTTTTTCCTTCAGCATGTAAATGCGTCGTAGTAAATTCTTAGAAAAGTGGATTTGTCTATTTGTATGGGCTCATACGTGTTGTCTGCTTGCGTGGCCGATGCGCGGACCAAATGAAGCTCGGTTCCAAACAGGCAGCTCTGAACTCTTGGCTCTGAAGCTGACACTTGACAAGTGGCTGCTTGAAGGGTTTCAAAAGTGCTTAGGCTGCTGCCGAAACTTATCTCGAGGTTTGGGGTGCAGAAACGGTGAACAGTTGGCGGATTACATTAACGGAAGTGGTTTATGCACGCCAATGGAAGTTGTTTTTCCACTACGTTCATCAGTCTGCAAAGCGATAAGCATCCTCGCATGACTGACAATCACCGGCATTATGTCATCAGTAAAATTGCTTTGCGCAGCTTCGATTCTATAATATTCATCAACAAAACGTGCAGTGATTATAATTAAGTATTATCTTTGCTTTCCTGCCACTCTTCGTTTCGAATATCATAAAAAAGACCTGTTGGATTAAAATGATAGTCTATATTTTTAATGAGAATCATAGAGATGCTGGAAAAAAATGCTCACTGATTTACCAGCAGGAATATCGATATTTAGTGAAAGTGACTGCTCGAGTGAGGGGAATGCAAAAGTGCATATCATGTCATATCATTCACTATATATCTCCTTGAGTGCATGCTTATTCTCTCGATAGAATTCATGGATTTGAATGTAAAAATGCATGCCCTGTTATTCAACATTCTGGTTGTAATGTGCTCTTGCAAACGTTTGCCGAAAACACTTGGTACCACTGAAGTTTCTTGGATCCCTTCATGAACACACCAAATATTGTCGCTAAACGAGCTAAATATCGTGACGCTTACTTGGCAACCATCTAAAATTTGAGAATTTAAGCCATAATAAATACATCTTATTTCTAGGCAAAAATATGTGAGAAGGCCTAAAGTCATAAGTATCACCTCTCGGAACAGGCATCTTTGCCAGCATTGCTGCAGTTTATTGGTGAAAGTTTGCGCATTCCAAAGACGTGAAATGTCCAGTGATAGTAAACAATTAAAGTTTATTCGCTCGCTGACAAATCAAAGTATTTGGCTTCACGAGAAACCTCGTTGAAATCAGCCTTATTTCAACGATTATTGGTCGGTCGCTGACCGACAAAATACGGTAAAAACGCAATTTGGGTGTGGACAAGGCATTCTAAAAATGTCAAAACTATGTTTTGATTGGTGGAAACAGAGCTGACTTTGGCTGTAGAAAAATTTCGTTCGGCCGGTTACTATCTCTTGTGTAGACGAAGTACACTTCGAAAGCGCCTTAAGAGTTTGTTATTCGTTGAGCGCTTTTGTGGAGTGAATCGACTATCACAATTTGAAAGTCATTAACGTTCGCTGGCAAAGCATCGCTGTGCAATCGTCAGAGATGGCAGCGACGTACATTCGTCCAGAACCTTCTCAACACGGTACTATCGGCAACTTTATCGGTTCTACTCTAGAAGGTAATCGTTTGATGATCTTTTCCTACTTTTGTTGCTCATGCTGAATACCCCGCTCATATGTCCAGGTCTGTTTAGAACTTTACAACGAGTCTTGGTAACTCTTTCGTTTTAAGGAAATCTTTCATTGACATTTCGAGGAGTTGTAATCTATGCCGTGATGGCTTGAACGTCATTTAAGAGTTTAATTTTCGTAAAGAGACTGCAGTTCAAGGGATGCAGAAATGGTTAGCAATTTTTTTCTAACGCATGGGATTACTATTGCAATCATTCAATACCATCCGCTCCTTCTGTCCACTTCAAAGGCCGGTGCTGGGGATTTTTTTCGCTATGAAACTGTTTAGGTCAGCAAGAACGTTACTTAGTTGATTCTGTGTTCACGCCTCATTGAATTTTGCAAGTGAAACACGCTTTCGATAGGGAAACAAGTCAATTTCTCTGCCGGAAAAATCGTTTATCGTTGTGCAGGTTATCAATTCGCGTACCCCAGAACTAGATTCGGTAGCCACCTAACCTCGGCAATTTTTGAACGATTTCCCAGCTTTCGGTTTTTGGGGATGAGGTGAACTAACATCATTGATTACACTAGTGGGTTGGGTAATAAATTGCATATTATGCAATTAGTTTCCATCCGAAAAATTAATGGGAACAGCTTAATGGATAGAAGAAGGCTCAATATTTTTAGATGTATTCCTTTGACTGTTGAAAAATTCCGACAGCAACAATTGTACGATCAAAACGAGCAGAGAAATCAGCTGGGGTTGGAATTGTCTTTTTTCGTTTCTGTTGGCGAGCAACGCACACCAAAAGTTCCCATAATATTCACGCTATCTCCGTCCCCGTACCTCCTCCCATCCCTCCTCCGTTTTCCCCCTTAATCTCTCAAACAAGAAAAGCAGGCTGCCAGGACATCATTGATGCTACTGTTTTTGAGAAATCAGAGGAGCACTTAAGACAGCAGTAAGAAAGGCGAAGGCGGTACGAAACAATAGGGCAAAAAATTTTCACAGCTCTTGCTATCCTTAAATACTGCGATTATCATTCCTTCGTGTGCCGCCAGTTTATAGATATCACCTGTTTAATTTACTGAGGTAGACGAGGCAACTTTGAACTTTATTCTACCCGTTCATTTTTTCTACAAGCGACCGATCCAAGTCTTTGGTTACAAAGAAATGGTAGTAGCCAGTTGGAAATTGATTTCGCGGGAGAGATTTCTACACTTCTCACTCCCTCATCCATCCTTCCCATTTCTTAGTGTTTATTTCTTGAAAGAAAATTCTTTCTTCGTCTCTTCTGATGGTTCTGATCTCAGCTTATTTGCTGTTATGCGCCTTGCTGCACAGTGCTGCTGAATAATAGCTTCCTAGATTCACTGCTGCAAAATTTCGTGAAATATGCAAATGCGATTAGAGGTTCTCATAGGGCAATGTGCATCGTTTCATGAGTATTCGCAGCGGATGTTGAGTTATATATATGTAAGCATTAATGAATTTAGGAGCTGGTTCGGGTTTCATTCGTTGCGTGTATACGGTGAAGAACACCCCCAACGCGACCGTCACACTTCTGTAAGTTACTTCGTATTGCAATTGCACCCTTCCTCTGCTTGGAAAACAATCCAACACCCCATGGCTTTATTGTTTCAGGTGTTCTGCATGGATTGCTTGGGAATTATCTGCATAATTAGCTGATTGATTCAGTTGTTCTTATAACTCAAATGTTGTAAAATTATATCGTCTCGATGCAAAACATTTAATGGGAATGAATATGCCAAGAATGTGAAGGTTGTGAAGGGTGCATAATAAATAGAAGTTATCCTTCGCGGGAACTTATTATTTTCACGGTTGACAAGTACTGAAAAGTAGCGATATCACCTCGTTACCAATAGCCACCGCAAAGCAGTATTTTCACCTTGTGGAGTGGTGCTTAGAAGCATCTGATTTCGCAACGAAAACTCAAATTCACTGAGCCAAGTTCAACTCACTAGTGCAGTTTAATTATGAACAAAGCTTTTCAAATCTTATTAATCAAGCAAAGGTTTATGAAGGTGTTTTGCTTTTTTTAGCCCTTCCAATGTAATTGGTTGCAGTTGAAACTGCTGAATGAAAGCGATGAGTGAAAACGATATTTTAATTATTGCTTATGAAGGAAGCGTTCTAAATATTCTTTTTACATTTTCGCAGTGACTGAATGAGTAATTTGTTTGCAGTTGTGAGAAGATCCAAGGATGCTGCGAACATGAATGCTGCCCAAAGGATCAGTTTTGGTATTCTTTCACGTTTCATAGCACATTTTCTATGAAAGCGAATATAGCCAAGCGAGCATGCTCTAGACCATAGCTATTTGAAATTTTCGAATTTCAGAAACTGTTACAGTTTTTAATTCTTTTTGTTGTGAGCTCATTTCCACTGTTTTTTGCCTGTTGCATACACTACAAAAGAAATCTATACCTGCAAGATAATGAATATCAAAAACCTTCTTACTTACTAGCATGTCGTGAAACGAAATGTTGCTCGATTTAGATCCAGTTGGTAATTTTCTACTTGCCAACGTCACATATTTCTATTCCGAATAGAACAGTGTCTAAAAACTGATGCATATGTCTCGAGAAGCGATGCCTTTCGATGAGATCGCATTGAATGATAAGCAGCAAGACTTGCTGTGGATAAATTTCAGCATCACGAGGTTCAGTCATGGGCAATAAAAAACAACGAATTTCATCGTACTCATCGGCGAGATGTTTTTTATGCTGCTGCTGTGGAATTGCATAAAATTTCAGGGAGTTTGGAGATTCCAGAATCCTCTCAAATATCTGAAAGCATTTGAAATATTCCAACTCACTCAGCGGTGTATTGTTTCTAATTTAACTGTTGCACGCGACATATCAGGTGTGCTGCAAACTCAAGTTAAGATTGCTGTCCTCTTAGGTATTATGCCCACATATCGCCTGTCTTCTTCTTCCTGCTCCTTCTCATCGGCAGACTATCTGTCCATTTGAAGAGAAATACGTTAAACGATGCACATATAAAGCTACACATATTGTTGCTGTGCACGCATACAACTAAATACCCTTTCTGACGAGAAGAATACTGGAAACAGCATTCGTGCGTTTGAAATATATCAAAACATACCATCCATGCTGCCGCATATCATGCCATTATGTCGTTATGAATGAGGAAAAACTGAGCACGAAGAAGATAATTTTAGGATGGCTGGTGTTTTTGTGCTGCTTGGTTTTGTGCTACTCGTATTCGTTGTGGGTTCCTGTTTGTTGATCATCTGCTATTGGCGATCGAAAAGTGAGGAGAGAAAAGAAGCGAAAGAGGAATACGAATACAATCCTTATGGATCGCAGGTTATCCATTTGCACTTGCGATTGCGTGACAGTTTTTTTTTTTTTTTTTTTTTGAATGGAAAGCAAGTTATAATAAAGCTAGAAATTGAGCTGTCTTTCATCAAGTGCTTTTACAATATGCTGGACTTTGCATCGTTGTAAGAACTGGGCACTTTTTGTTGAGTTTGGGCAAGAACACGGTAATATTCTCAGAAACCCGAAGAAAACCATCAGTACTAATCAGTAGAGGACCAGAATTATGCACCGACTGATTATAGCAACGAATTTGTCACGGATTCTAATTCTCGCTTCTGACGCAAAAGAAAATCTAACTGCTTCACCTCAATGATCTTAACGTTTTAAAAATGTATTCGAGTAATGGGCTTTCCTGGGTTTTGGCTTACAAACTCATTATTACTAGGTTAGAAGCATCAGCGATACGTATAGCTCAGTGACGATTGTGTTCATTTATGAAACGTTTTTGGTTGCTCGCCTGATTACAGCGGTATTGCGAGATGGTTTGGTCGCGCTTTGAAAATTAGACGCTCCTATTACAATAGTCTTTACCTTTGATGCTCTAAACGTTACCTGTTCGTGGAATTGTTGCAGAATTGCGCACATTTGAGCGACTTTCTGCATGAGGCTTGCTTGTGTATCCTTTTTCATTGTGTGGATTCATCAACTTTATCACTCCTTCTTCCTCACATGGCTACCTGATATTATATGATTTACTTGAAGAAATTGACATAGGCAGAAGTAGTTTTAAACTGACCGTCGCATGATAATTCCTTCTCGCTTGCCAACTTTCTTTTGATGTTGTTACCGCAGGGCCAAGCATCTCCATGCTTATCTGTTCCTGTAGTAGTATTCATTTATTTCGCTGCAGCAAATAGTATAAAACATCATGTTTAAGCACTTTTGCAAAATTGCTTTGCGAGTCCACACAGCGATTCAGCAACCACTCAGTGAAACTTAATTTACGAGTTAGTCTGCAGGTTATATATATTATACGTCACTTAGCATCCTCTCCAATCAAATTTGGCTCTTAACTTCCTGAGGAGCTTCTGGCTTACCAAGCTGCCTAAATTTTGTGGATGTGCTAGGTCGATCAGGTTTTCGTTCAAAACAGCTGCCTCACAGAAAATCAGACCTTTTACTAATTTATTCAGACCATTTGACCATTTACAACAAAAAGCCATTCTCCTCCTCTTTTTTCCAATGACGCGTGAAATTAGTTGGTGAGGTCAGTGACTAGTAATGAGAACACGTCTTGCCAACATTCTGGTATGCTTTTCCAATGGCCAGCTGAGTAGCGCGCTAAACGACTTTGGGTGGCGTTCTATTGCTTCCACGGCGCCCTATACTAGACGTCGTGAGTAAGAAAGGTCAGACAGGGTACTGTCCGTTTCTGGCCACAGGATGCTTCATTTTGACCGAAATGTAGAAATGTTTTCTTCCGTAGTTTCGCTATAACATCCGCCGAATCTTCGAGCAATTCGTGAACAATGTGTTAATGTCGCAGGTGCCGCATCCATTGCTGGAGCTTTTAGGCGTGAATATCAGTCCTTGAAGTCGCTGCAGTCTAGGAGTTGAGAGAACCAAACGCGAGAAGCCCGGAGATAGCAGATATTGGACTAGAACGTCCTGGAAATAATTTCGATTATATTCTGACAAAAATCTCAACATAAATTTGTGATCTCATAAGCTGCTCGTTCCTTTTTAAGTATTGTCCTTACTCCATTCGCCTTTCACAACCCTGGAATAATGACGGTCTGGATAACCATCCTTCACGGTCTGCGAACCTCCAATAAGTGCTCATGTCCACTTAGATTGACGCTGATCTCATCATGTAACAAACCTCAACATAATAGGAACACCGTTTGTGGTCATATACGTGGTGTAGGCGAGACGATAGCGACTACGCAATGAGCACGCTCGCTCTGTTTTTCAGGTAGCTGCTTGTCTTCTCTTCCGGCTGCTAAATTTCTTATTACTTGTATACTCTATGGAAGCGTATTTTTAGAATTTTTTGACGATGACTGAAATTTTCGTGAAATTTTCTTATGTCACTTTCTCCGGAAATGTCTTCGTCATTCATGACGGCTTAAGTCAAGTTAACGCTTTCCGCTCAATAGTAATAAGCTTGCGCGCAGCAATGACTTAGCAATGATACGTGAAAGTCGTTATGAGATCATGAAACAATCACTTTATATTTGCAATAATGAAGTTCAAGACTTTCTTTTCCAGGTTCGAATGTATCCAGGAGGATATGCAACGTACACAGGATCGAACGTGCCGCCAAGATATTGATTTGCTTTCGAACTACTGTTGTACAAATTTGAGCGCTTGTGCATTTGCTGATCGTTATATCTGTAGTGCCTTTAAAAAATTTCGGTTCACCGAAATGCTCGAAATACTTCATATCAATTCCCTTCGTCTTATGATACCCCTCTGAAGTGATATTTCATATCAGAATTCTATGACTCCATTTCAAATACTTATAAGCACCAAAGTTATCTGTACAATATGACGCATTCCGTATGTATCGTTCGCACCACATACAACTCTCCATCCTTATTAGGTTCTTGTGCATATCTTGGCAACATAGCTGCATATCTTTATGTTGTAGTGAGGGTAAGCCGAAGCTGAGAAGAGGGAGAGGGAAGTGAACAAGAAATGGGAAATTATTAAAGTAATCCTGGTCAGCTTGGTGACTTTTTGTTCAAGAGGTAGACTCTATGAAAATTTTTCAGTTGTTTGTCGGCAATATGGATGACACATTAATTTTACCCTATTTTGATGTGACCTAAGCACCCAAAAATTTACTGAATGCTGAAGTAAGTCGATACAATTTACAAACTCGTACGAAATGCGTCATGTATTTAAAATAAGCAACTTAAGTAAGCAAATTTATAGTGGAACTATCGATCTTTTATGTTCTCCTTTTAAGTTTGAATTCAACATTCCCTAATAAGAATTTTGGTCATTTTTATCGACACCCCTGGTTTGGGAGTGGACATTCAACATATCTAACAGATTATATTTTAAACGCTGCGAAGGTTAGATGGAGAAATCACTTGTGGAAGTCCTTTAGATAAAAAAAAACCTCTTCAATGCACTGAATGCTAATGCGGAAGTCGGACATGTTCCACCCTACAACAAACGCTCCCTGCGGTCTCGTCTTATAGTTCGCTACTTCGTGGGATTACAGCAATGAAATTTTTTAGGCCATTGAGCGTTCAGAGCACTGCCACACCACTATTCACTGTTTATTTTCTGGAAGTCGCTTTGCATTAACAGTGGCGCAGAAGCGCTCGCGATCATCCTTTTTTCTGGACCGCCGTTAAGTGTTGAACTTTTCGACTCGCACAAAGTTGCTTCGATTAATTTTTGTGACATTTGCTGACTCCTTACATAAATTCTGCTCTTTTTTTGAATCAGGTGTACTTCTGAAAATAATTTCAACTGACACTTCAATTCCACACTCATCCCCCTCCCCGTTCTTCCACAGTGACTAGTAGAATTTCACTCACTGCCGTAAACCTTCGTCTTTCTCACATTAACTGATTGTTGCAAATGCAAAGAGTGCTGCATTTGTAGCAACCAATTCTTCCGTATATTATTCCCTCTTTATTCTTGAATTGATTACAGAATATGAAGTTGTGATTTCGCAAATGGAATGTGAAAGTTTTTTTGCCGCATTGCACCTCCTCTCTTTGCCATCAACACTTTTTGTGCAATAAAGCTCGATTTCTGCTTATTTCTCTGCATAATCAGAGAACTCGCTGACTGAGTGCATTTTCCTTTGTAACTCTATTATCACGAATATTCATCAGATGTTCGCTTCTCTTTCTATTTTCGGGAAAGAATAGCTGCTCGTCAATGTTGCTTTAAATTGAGGTATGAAATAATTCGTTGTAATGCATATTTGCTGCTGTATATGAAGAAGAAAGATTGTTATGATATCTGCACGCGTTATACTCTGATAATATCTGCAATCAACAACGTTTATCAAAAGAATGCTCCAAATTATTAAATTTCATACGCTATTTACAAATGTAGATCTATGGAAGCATATTTTAGAAATATATGTGTAGATTTTTACAAGATATTTTCTATCTTTTGTTTCCAACGTGCGCTGCAGAAAAGTTAGGCACATCTCCTGTATTGGCCATAGAATACCGCTCGGCTTCACACTCATTGATTTGCGATGCACTTATTAGATGATGCGCAAGAAATTTAAAACCTCGCGCTTACCTCTATAAAATTGCATAAAACTGGAAATGTTCTAGGTTTTTCTCGAAATAGATGCTTCGTCGAAATTGTTATATCGTTGAATATCTTTCTGTTTAATACTCTTCCAAAAGAAGGAAGGAGCTGAACGAATTAATGGATGTATGTTTGCTCAGAGCATCCAAAGAGATATTTTAACGCCAACGTCGAAGATACGAGTGACGTTTGTCTAAGGGGAGATTCGTGTTTTTGCCTTCCCTCCTTGACGCTACGCCTACGTAGATGATTGCATATCTTATTTCATCATTCAATGGTTTCAGTGTCAAAACCACTGAAACTAAAGTTACGAAGTATGGTAGGCGTAGTGTACATCATAGGATCAACCCCTCTGCTACCACCGCTTCCATCCGTCAACTTGAATGAATTATGGACATTTCGGCGTGGAAAAAAATTTGCATGCACTTCACAATTGATGGTTTTTCATAAATATGCCTGCATATTTTTGACCACTGCCACTGATTTCAAAAATGCATCCATGGAACCACGTATCTGTGTGTTTTTTGTCCATGATGCGCCGGAAAACGCTACTCATCATGGGGACGAATTAAGTCAACGCGGAACGGACCAAAGGCCGAGGAGAGACGGTGGCGGACAATATTTATGTCGTTTTTCATGCTCTATTTACAAATTTGTATGCAGAGTCGGCATCAGGAGCCAAAAACGTTTCTTTTTTTGATAGGAAGGGGCAGGGTGGGGAGTGGAGGCAGTGAGAGCGAATCGAGTGTCAGGAACGTCTTTTCATGAAAGTAGGCAGAGGTCAATGGTCGTCAGATGGAACCAAGTGGTCGAATGCAAAGGACTAATATCAAAGCTTGCATTGCATAGGGGTCCAACTTGCTGGAGTTCCTCGAGTAAGTACTGCTTTAGTACGTGCGCTCATTCAACGCCCACTGTCCCATTCAACGAATGCAGAAAAAACGATTGGACGCTGGTGTCTCTTGTGCAACGAAATGCATTCCATGCAGCCACGGAGTGCATTTGAGAGGAAAGTTTTAGCAAGAGGTTTGTGTCCAAAAACTTGCTCAATTAGAAGTTCAACGTTTGAAGTTCGCCGAGCAAATCTTCAAAAAATCGCATTCCCGACGAAGCTGAAATTTGATTTAGTCTCATAAGTGCGCAATTTTAGTACTTTCTATCACTTTAAATTTATAAGAATGTATAGTGCAGGGGAACTTTTCTTCTATTGGCTATTCATTGCCAATTGAGAAGAGAATAGGTGGGCAATCGCTTATCGTTTACTCTTCGCGAGTAGCATAAAATCTTTCAATTGAATTTGCTATTTTTCAAACAGTTGCGTTTCTTCTCATCGTAGTTGATGTTGGGTAGAGTCTACGATTGGTTTACGAAAAAAACCTTTATTCTTTCATTTGCTGTTCTAGTTCATGAAGAGTAAGAGCTTTTGTCGGCAAAGAGACATTAATAATCTGAAGTTACAAAGAAGAAAGATCGAATGATACATCATATATTCAAAAAAGGATGCCAAATGCTCATGATTCGATGTTCTTTTTATGAGCAGCGAAAATCATACTGAGAAGTAGGTACTGAGCTGTGCGCCCCGCTTTTCGAGTGGATATATTATTACAAAGTATTGCAGATGCTTTTTTCCGTCATAAAATTTTCTGATCGATTGTCGATAAGTTGTTTATCGTTGTTTATCATCTGAGTTTGAGCGAAACAAGCGTTGTCTTCACGTGAGACGTTATCTTAGGTTTTTGTCCGCAGAACGCAACTTCACCACAGCGATCCAGTGCGCCGATCGCCAAAGGGATGTCGTTGGCATTTCAGTGAGTTCAGATGATGAACAGGATGCGTTTTTCAAGTGCAACCTCCCTAAATCCTCCTGCTGAAGATACATTTTCCTTTATTGAAAAGTCGGTCTAACCTAAATTTTCGCCCCCGTTTTCTTTGTTCGCTTCCGAATTTTGCAAATTATCAAGGATCTCGCGGTGTAGATGGGATTTTTCAATGAAGCGGTGAACGTTGAGTGTAATAGTAGCGAATGCGGTTCGCATTGGCAAGATCGTTGATTTGTCGAATATAGCTGATGAAAGCATTCGAGATTCTCGTTTCCATCAGTCAGTCGTCGTCATAGCAACTTCATCTTTTTTTGCTCACCTCTAACCGCAACGTTAACATAACGCCAACAAAACAAGCCGAATTTCAATGATTGCGAGATGCCTCTTAAAGTACTCTTTCTTCACAATAAGCTCTCTCTTTTTTCGCATAATTGCATTGCACTTTTCTTCGGTATTTTAAAGTTCACGTTTTTATTGAAATTTACCCAGCAAGTCAAATCTTTCATTCGAGTCACGGAGAACGCTTTTTTTCCTGAAAAGGAAACCAGCCGCTTACATATTTAACGAGCGTGAAGCCTTTTTCTAGGGGACGAGGGAGGGAGGAGAGGGAGAGAGGAGAGCTGAATGGCTCATCGTTTAGTAAGTAATCCAGTTATGTGTATTAAGTATTTTGATGATCTGGTGAAATGCATTGCTGTTTTAGATATTAGGCCACTTCATTGCCTGCGGCAATTCTTTCAACCACCTGAATGGAGGTGTTGCTGGGATGAGGAAATAACACATTCACACAGCAATACCTTACATCTTTTTAGTTAGCCAACTTTAGTTCCTCATGAACTATACGCATCAATAGAGATATCTTGATGCAAATATTTTGAAGCATTTTTACACTCATATTCTCTCTGCATGACTTTCTTTAAGCATTCTACAAAGAATAATCAAACAACAAATCCACACGGTTACGGTTCCACATAATCGTTTATGTGGACATATCTGTTTTCCTGTAAAAGGTCTATATTCGTCTGCATGATGAGAGAACTGCCAGGATTAGTGAAAGGTCACTTTCACATTATCGCGGAAATGTAAATTTGTCATTCGCCTTTTTATTAAAAGTTATTGTTTGCAATAATACGAGATCAATTTTATATTTTGATAACGAGTTTGTGGAAATTCGAAAAAACTGGATTCATATGACGAGGCATCCGCAATAGAAGGATCTTTCACACTTGACGGGCGGTCGAAAATACACTTGGAGCATGGGCAGATTGATCTGTACGGTCGCTCTCTAACTGCTTTTCACGCACATCCTTCCGTACCCATTGTCTAATCTGGTGTTCATGTGGAAGAAGCGGTGATCGCTACTGCACGCTGTAGTCATTAGTTTGGCTAGCCGATTTGCAGAAAGGCTTCGCGTGTATTTAGCATGAAGTTGAGCACGCAGTCGGCGGCTTTAGGCGCTTGCTGCAGAAGGACGTATGCACAAGCAGAGGATGTCAGACGACTGGATGGAAGTGAATTGAGAGTGATCAGAATAGAGGATCGTTAGCGAGCCGGCTGGCAGTTTGCTTATCTATGGTCATTCTGTGAGTGTCAAAGAAGGGCGTGGCGTTACTACATTTGCGTGTGAGCGCTTCAATCGATGGACATCTCAAGTCGGTGCCAGGATCACCGGCAACCATAGTCGGTCGGTTCATTTCGTCGTACGTGTATCAGCCTAAATTTTCACTCACTCTAACCCTCCAAGCAGCAGAAGGGAAAGTGAGATCAACAAGCGGACCGTTGAACTTCTTCACCTTCCTCACAGTCACCGACTGAAGATTGAGTTTCCTTTTTTCGTTCGTTCATCACTTGTTTCATGCTCTATATCTTTCTTTGGTCGTTAAGTTGCTCAAGCAGTTTTCGTTTTTGAAAGGCAGCTCGTAGTCTTTCATAATCTCACATGAGCATTGTTTGATGATTCGGCGCCATCGCCCATATTTAGTGCTGTGAAATTGTGTACTTTAATGGCGTTCAGACACCCCACTCGATGAACACTTCTTACTGATATTGAAAAGACGTTCAGCTAAAAGCATATAACGCATTGTCAGTTATGGAGGCGTTTCCGAGATTACGATATTCCGAGTTCAGGGCAAGATGCTTGTGAATTGCGTCCATGAGGCATTTCTATTCTCGCTGCGGGTAGAGTTTCTTCATCCATCAAAAACAGTTTTGTAACATGCATTTTCTTCGCACTTTCATCCTCTCAGAGAATTATGAGCTATCGTTGAACTAATGCCGACTACTAAACGTTCATCAATCATTCCTTTGATATCTGTTAATATTTTGTGAAATGGGTCATCCAGGAATTGTACGACCACCATAATGGTCACACAAAGGGGCTCTACTCTACTAGCATTTTTCATTGTGCTTTATCACGTGATGCATGAATCAGTGTAGTCGCAAAATTTGCAAATGAGGTTTTTCGTTCCGCCGGTCGACTCAGCCAAAAGTGGGTGTTTAGTTGTCGAGTTCTGAAACGTCGATGAGCTTTGAAAAAATCTAATCGTAAGCGAACACACTGTTATGAGTTGTGTGAATGTTTTTTTTTTTGGTGGTTTTGATAACGTTTCGGATTGGCACATGCACAAATGGGCTGAAATGTAGAAGCGCATATCGTTCCAGCGCTTCTTCTGCCACATCTTCCTGATGTCTTTTTTCAAAACGCTCAAGAAAGCGGGAAGGGCAAAATCTTGTCATTTGATTTTGGAGTTAGCAATAACTGTCTGCTTGATAGTTTTCTGCCTTTCCCATAAACTCTGGATTGATGGAATTTGATGGGCACAGAAGGTGACCTCATTTTCGAGATTCCTTCATGATGCTTAATTTGTTTAAGTTGTAAATATTTAAGCCTGTCAGAAAATTTGCACATCACTTTTGTTCCCTATTCTCACAGCCAGTTGGTGAAACTGGAAAAAGCATACTTAGCTGATGGTTAGTAGACGCGATTGGTGATATAGATGAGGGCAATGATGCATTAGATCATGGTTTTCTTGTGACTTCCGCTTGCAAAAATACGTGCTGCGGATTGCCTTTCCGCTTGTCTGTCTCTGAGTTTCGATTTTGCGGATAAGTCTAACACTCGACGGAAATTTAAAGGGCGTTTACGCAGGTCAATTTCGAGCTCGAATTTCTAAAATCAATCCCACAGTTTCTCTCTTCCGTAGCTCTGCTTTGTGCCAATTCCAGATTTCCTTGGATGAAGCCTTGAGCTGCAGTCTTCCAAAGCCAAACTTCTTTTAAATGTATGCCTTGGGAAGTAATCCTAATATTTAACTTGGACGATGCCTAGTGTAAGTTACCGTTAGGTGAATTTCTTTTCAAAGGTTAGACCAATTCATAGATGGACGATAGGAAATTGCTGTTGTTGTCGTCCTGTAAACATCAATGGAGTGGCTGTGTCGTATTTAAACGTGAGCTATCGGGAACATGAATGTTTGAGGACTGAAGATGTTGCCGAAGAAGTTTGAAACAGGTCAACTTGTTGACCTGCTGGCAATGTCCACGCATTCGCTCCATCAGTAGTTTTTCCTCGCGCGGTTTTAGTGGGTATTGAATTACTGTGCATGAATTTTGCATTACATTCTCTCGTGCACAAATATTTCTGAGCGTGTTTGGCATTGATGCTACCACTTGGCTAATGGGCGGCATTGCGAGAAAAAAAGGATATATACCAGGTTCGATAGAACATATTTCAAACTGCTTTTCTTTCTTTTTACCAGCCTGTTAGTGCCATTCGACACGTAGAAGGATAAGCGATTGCACAGCAATATCATTTCATTAAAGTATTCTAAGGCATCAGAGCAACAAAAGGCAAAATGTTTGTTCTGTGGCTCCTGGAGTTCCCATCTTATGTTTTTTAAGAGCACCAGCCGTAACATGGCCAAACGTTTGAATATTCTTCGGTTAGCCGTTGCGTCGATAGCGGTCTAATCTTAGCGCGTAAAAGTATAGCGCATAACACACGAGTGCAACGTGCTAAGAAAAATACTTCCCACTATTAAGAGCAGCAATTCGTCGGATGGACTGTCTAACCGTGCTTCGAGCTTGAACCATGTCGTGAAGAATTTTTTCAACACTTCGTTTCTGACGAGCACTTCTTTGACACGGTTTTGCACCTCTCAGTGGTAGATGAAAAACAGATCATTAGATGGACTAAATCTATTGCTTTCTGTTCTAGGAGTGAATTTTTTTTTTTTGATATTTTATAAGTTCTTGCGATCGATAACAAAATACAACGTCCAATGAATCCGATGACACATTGATGCATTTATTTTCCTTACAATAATCGAATGCCGCCCACGTTGGTTATTAATTGCCACTGGCGCACGGAGATCCGTTCATGCTAATGAACCGGAAGTTATTGGTGTTAGCGAGAATTATAAAAGCGTCTTTCTGCCTTAAATTCCACTTGTGTCTTCGCAAAAACAAATGGTGGAAATGGTTAAGAAAAGAAGCGAGAGAAATTGCGAACAGTCGGTTGCTAATTGAATTCGGATTTTACGTGACACTTGTTAAACGATGGCGAGCATGAGCTTCATCGTGAAGCTGTTTTCTTCTCACTGAGCTTATTGTAATTTTTTCTTTTCCTCATCACTTTTATGGATTATATTCTAGCAACGATCTTGAAAGGAACTCACACAATTAGAACGTGCACATCTGGGCAAGAAGAATGAATGGAAAGTGGTGAAAATCCCTCAAAGTATTTCCGTTGTTCCGAATGATTTTTGGCATCCGATCGTCTTAACTTGGGAACATAATAGTGAAAACTTCGAGTGTATAAAACATAGTAACAGACAAAAAATATTGGATAAGAGACACAACGAATGAACGATAAAGCAGCGTGATGGCGTTTATTTGAAGAACGCTGATTTCCTCAATGATTTTGACCAAAAATATTTTACATCTATACTCAAATTGGCCTCTATGTATGGATGCCTAGATATGCGATTATTCGCGTGACGCCATCGTTTCTTTCGGATTAGTTCATCGTGTTTCGACAAAAGATTTTGCGAGTACAGTTCAATTCGTGAAAGAGGATTGCGATGGCGAACGGAGCGGATGTGGGAAAGCAGTTACGAATACGGCAAAAACGTGGGGGCGCCTTCTGATGGAAACGAGTAGGCGTATTAGTGGCAAATTTTAGCCGGATTTATCTTGGTGAAACTCAATACGGTTGTGCCATTAAAAGCACTGCACCGGTGCACCGCACGTCAATCAATCGTCGTTGCAACAAGTCAGGATTGCGCCGTGTGGAACAGTGGTGCAATCTTCAACACGCTGCTCCATCGCCAGAACACTTGTGTGAGTGCGCAAGTTTGCCTCAAGGGTGGATTTTTTTGAACTGTCTCTTCAACACAGAATGAACTTATGTTGATTTTGTTATCTTCTCAGTAACTACATGGCCTAGTCTTTCAGTCTCGTGGAGCACAGTGTTACTCCTCCACAAGCTGCTTGCCGAGGCCTAGTATGTTGCATAGAATTTTGTTCGCGTTCGACGCAAACTCTCCATTGATAAATTTAGGAATGTTTCTGACTTCAGATTTCATACCAATGTGATACAATTTTCATAAGAACATGTCTGCTGCAGGCAATACCGAAGTCATCCCGTTTGTATATTTGCCCATTAATGCTTGGTATTGAAAACGTTGCATGATGACGTCTAGCAGTGTTCCTTATACGAATAGCTGCTTGAAATGTTGTAAATCCTCTTTAACTTGCCAATAAGAACTTCTCGTTTCTGTGAAAAAAAAAGTTTAATACAACTCATTGAAAGTAATTACTTCGCGAGTGACTTATTACCATCATTAATACTATTGCCAATTGGATGGTTTCCACGCAAATCGATTAGGTAAGTTGTTAATTTCAGTTATACCATTTTGCATCGTAAATGAACCGATTGGAAATTTCCGATGCCAAGCTATACACATAAATTTTTGAAGTGTTGCGCGATCGTTGTATAAATTACTACAGGATATTCACCACAAATATGACATAAAAATTATTGAGCGATACACATGAATGTGATGAAGCAGAAAAAAACGCGCAAGAGAAGACGATATCGATGGTAGCCTTTATTCTTTGACCTGTCGTTTCGATCCTTACATCAAACATCTGCAATCGAATTTGACGAGCGGAGAAGCAGCCATAGCTCACAAAATTCTCCTCCGAAATCGTAAATTTCGGATGTATTTCTTAAGTTACACGTCCTAAAACTGAAGCATAAGAAAAAATCGACTTTTTTAAAATTAATATGGCGTCCGCTAGTCACAGGCCCAGTTATTAATAGCATAGCTGCTGAGGCAAACAGCTTCATCGTATATCAGAATATTAGTATGACTGTTCGCTTTGGACGCCTTGATGTACGAAGCACCTGAGAAGCCAGACATACACGCCATCTCAATTCCCATTGCTCCCAGCATATACCGTGCAAGGACATGAGAGACGAAATAAAACTGGAACTGTTCAGCCGACCACTTCCGGATATTGCTCTTCATTTGTGGCACACAGTGTCATACGACTATCCAAAGTGCCATTTATTGTGGATCAATGGAGACCTCTGTCAACATATGAGCGATGGATCAGAAAGCGAAGTAACAGAAAAAGGCATAATAATTTGGATACTAGCGCAGTCCAAGCAGATATAAAGAAACTGTCCTATGGGAGCTTGCCCCGTGATTTTATACACGCCTATTGAAATCCTAATTAATATGCACTATTGTCAATTTACATACAGCTTTAAGAAGCGTGCGCGTAAAGCTTTCTTCCAATTTCGTTTTTTCCTCATTGCACTTACGTGTGAAGAAGCATAGCGAAGTGAGGTACGTCGTACAGTATTATTTTTCTCCGGCTGACACAAGCTTTTTATCGAATTGATGCAGTGCTTTTGCGATTTTTGGCTGCGGTCCGCGCTTTGGTGCGGAATAAGGCAGTACATGAGTGGCACGCATTGTCGGTTTGCTTCGTAGTCAACTGACGCTGACGGCGGAAACTCATAAAACTCATTGAACTGAGTCAGCAGGACTCTAAAGCGGAATCACCTTCGTGAAACGAAGCATATAGCAATAAAAGTGAAGCAAAACGGTGGATAGGTCGCTACTGGATATGTTTATGGAGGCAACGAAAAGAATAATTCAAACAAAATGGGATGGTGGCAGAAAGAATTGCTTGATGTGACTAAAACAGATAAGACAAAGGAAAAACTTTGATCGGAGTGAACACATCTCCAATTCGAATGTTCAGGGGAGGTTATTTATTTAACATTTAGATTTAACAGACTAAGGGAAGAAAGCGTATTCCTCGGTGAATATAGAAACTCAGCTCATACGCAGCGATTCTTAATCGCAAAATGCATATGCATCGCTACAATTCAGGTGTTCTCAACATGCCTTAAAGGTGTGTTAAGAATAAAAATGCAACGGCTGAAGCAGTTCAGAAAGTCACGGACGACCTGCACACAACCAGTGGAAGATGGGTGAAGGATGCACTTGTCTCTTTTGGCTCGAATGACTAACTTCCACGTCTGGCTTCCTATCTCAGTGGAAAGGCCGAGGCAATTCTTAGCGGACAGAAGTCAAGGTAGGGGTCTGCGTACCTTTACTAACCTCGTTCGAGGAAAATTCTCGTCACACCATGTCACGGGATTTGTGTGCCACGAGTTTTGAGAAATTCGGTGCGTTGTGCTTTTTGCTTGCGACCGCATGTGAAGGCAGAAAAGCTGCAAAGTGAAAATCAAATATTCAATGCATAGCATTTTGCCGGCGACCTCGAATGGCGATACCAAAGTAAGAGCCTGAAATAACTTGCTCACAATCTGAATAACGTCAAGAATTCAAAATTTGCGGCACTTTAGCATAGAAGAATGCGGCATATCTCGACTGCAGCTGCAGA
Source organism: Ascaris suum (assembly GCA_013433145.1). Lineage (NCBI taxonomy): Eukaryota > Metazoa > Nematoda > Chromadorea > Rhabditida > Ascarididae > Ascaris > Ascaris suum. Next base: position 9,821,575 of record CM024174.1, read on the forward strand.
AGTAAGCAAATGTCGTGTCGACTTTTACGCTTTAAAACGTTACCATTTTTTAGCAGGGGAATGGAAAATCCTCATGTCTCTCAATCGCAGGGAGCTCGAAGTGGCCTGTCTGCAGCACATGGAACTCTCGCTTTCGGCCAAGCTGCAGACGAGCTGAAAGTGGGACCCGAAACTCTGTTTCTGCGATGTAGGCAACGCCACCGTTTTCGGAAGGTCGGAGTAGGAGATAGACGATTGGCGCAAGGAGGGGCGGACTGATTTGTTTAAAAGTAGCAAGCATCTCACTTAGGCAGTAAAATTTGAGCAGACATCGATTTAAGTTTCTTGATAGCAGAAGGTGTTAATACACCTCACTCATTGCTCTTTCGACCTGGTTAGGTCCACTCTCTCAGTGAAACTCGGAGCCGTCGCATCGATCCTTACTACTTTATTTGAAGTATTTAAGAATGCTCCCCTCGTTCCCTCTCAGGATTTTTACCGATTAACATCTCTATAGCATGTTGAGGTCACGATTACTTTAATGATCCCACTAAGTCACCAATCCTAGATCGAATGCACATGTCCTTCTTTCTCACTGTCCTTCCTGCTGCTATCATTCATTAGATTAGCGACTTCAAAGCTAGAAGATATTCCACAACTGCTGACTAAAAGTTCTGAAAAGGCTAGTCGTTCAAATCAGCATCTCTAATACAACATAGAAGACCATTCATCAGGAACAATAGAAGTACAACGTAAGCGTGAGAGAATAAGGACAATGAATTGTCCAGTGAAACATATCGAGTGAATTTTCTCATCACCTTCAGTTATTCTGCTAAACTGTGTGGCATCAATAACATCAGATATTGAAACAGTTTCAATGTTCCAACTAACTTGTATCAATATCATTAACCATAGAAAGGGCACTTTACATATTGATCCCATCGTCTATAGGTGCTCAACATAACGAACCAATTTTTAAAGGATTGATCTTTTTTTTCCAATCCTCTTCTTTTTTGATTGAATCAGGAAAAAATCTCTTATTTTTGTGCGTAATAGACGCCTTACGCAGAGTGGGAACATCAACCTTTTATGCTATTGATTCGTTATTTAGATCGGAACAAGAAACAAATATCTTCTTCATTGTCAGCATTCGGCATTATAAAGTTACTGATCGAAGAAATAATTCAGATCCGTTAAATTGTACGCTCGAGAATCTTCCTGAAAGAGATGATCGAAAACCATCTAAAACAAAGTCAGTATAAATTCTCTGTGGCACTCTAACAAAGAATATCTTTGGCTAATTTGCTGTGTCATACCTTGTATTATTAAATGATATCCTATCACAACACGTTCATGACTATGGGCATATAAAGCAGCTTCCGAGTCGTTCCTTCTGTTAATTGCTTTCATGGGCATATTATTACATGATAATGGTTGGAGCGATAGGCTATAGGAATGCAAATTTTAGAGGGACGAATCAGACTGCTCGGCTAAATGCGCAACGTGTTGCGAGTTCCGTCACGCGAGGGCTTCAGGTTATTATAAGATCTCTACCAACTTGCAACAGGGGGCGGTTGATTGCGATATCATCGATGCGGCTATTTGTGTGTGTGGATACAGCTGTTTGCTTGACAGTTTCAGATCCAGAACCACAGAAATTCCAGAAATGAAATCTAGTTAGGGTAAGTTGCTCCATAGGGTTGTGTCTGCTGCATTTAACAACCTCATATATTGATCTACTGCGAAAACAATTATCGACAGTTGGATCTCCTGAAAAATTGCGAGCAGTGCGCAACTAGTCCGCTAAGCATTTTACGCCGATCAAATTGCAAAACGACGATTAATTTTTGGAACATTTCTAGCTAACGATGGATCGACTGAAATATGAATTTATTATTGAGTAGATTTTAGTATTTAACCGCAATTTGTGAAATCGGTTGGTCTAGTGGGCATTACATTACTGCAAAGGCAGGTTTCGTTTACGCTGCTCTAGCTCTCGATCCAATTTGTTAGTAATGCATCTTTCGTTAAGGATCTTTATATGTGACGTGAGGTAAATCTCGGCCTTTGGAGAAGAATTTAAGAGGTCTGAAATATCATGCAAATTTTATCGTAATGACCGAAATTTTATCACCCTCAAGTACACTTGTTGTTTGAGTGAGCTTTCGCACATTGCACGGGCGTCTGCGTCGTACATGTATGTCCCTTCGCGCATATGCGTTTGCGCGTGGGTGTGTATACGTGCGTGTGCGCGTCGCTAGATATATGTGCAGTTGCGTATGTTCAAATGTAAGTGCGGGTATATTTGTGCATAAGTGCCTGTGCGGGTATGCGTGATTTTATCTCCGCATATCTACTTGTTTATCAGTGCACTGGCTGTACTTGAGAACTACAAAAGGTAGACCTGCCAAATTCAGGAGTGTAATTCATACCACGGGAGTGTCCTCTACGTTCTCATTTAGGTTCGTTTTGCAATTTCTGAAAGAATTGTGGTCCCCTTCCCCATCTATTCTGGGATTCGCCATACACAGTATTTCAATTCCTTGAGAGTGTCTCAAGAGGAGGACGAACGCGCTGCTAATCACACCTAAATTGGGAAAGGCTTTATTCGTTCCACGCAATTCTCTATTTTCTGTGTTTGATAAACAACAACAAAAATTTTCGCGGCGCAGACGGATTACGCATGGTAATGTAAAGTTTGAAGTGTGAGGGGATGGAATTGATTACGTCACTCAAATAAATCTATAAAAATCTCCGTTACGAACACTGGACCTGAAAGCGCTCTGAGAAGGATTCTTGTGGCGCAAAAGCTGTGCTAACTGCTACGTTAGTGCCAACATCCTCACCTTTCCTCCTCCTCCCTTGCTCCTTCTTTTCCCTCTCTATGAGCACTGCGCAATCTTTGGAAAATTAGACGAATGCACAAGCGTTTCCTCTCCGTTTTTTTTTTTAGAAATGAGCCCGCAGTCGATATATATTTTGTCTTTTATTATAATACGGTCACTCAGTAAATTTATTGCTCATCGTAACGTCGATATTATAATCATTCGCCACTAATATTTATTCCTTATTTGACTGTTGAACGGCCTTACACTCACCTTGTAGTCTGCATCTGAAATGAATGTTACTTGCGTGCAAAAGCGAAAATCTGTGAATCTCCTGCATCCTAAAGGAACCGTGCTGTTTTTGTGTTGTTTTCAAGTTGTCGTAATCCTAACGTGCAATAGCACACCTCATTCCCTTTTGTCTTCTCGGAGCTGTAGCTAAGAACTCTAACTCAGGCAAGCCATTGGAACCGAATTCATGTAATTGGTTGCAAGATGAAAAATGAAAAGCCCCACGGCCAAGTTATCTGTACTTTTATCTCCACTTTCCACTGAAATATGAACATCTGCGATGCTTGTTCTTCGATCAGTTCTATGCGAGCAAAGAACTTTTTTGCAACTAATATTGCAGGCATAGGAAAGCTTATTATCGCTTATGTGTTCTCCGAATGTCTTAGCAGCTGATTCATCCGCTGAGTTGAATTGCACCGCCCGTGCTATTTTAATCTAGCGCATCGTCACAACAGCTTCTCAGGGGCGTTTTCCTACTTCATTCCCTGTTCTTCACCTTCTAGCTCAGTGACTATGCAAACGATTTGCATACGCAGAGGTTTTTACAGAATATCAAACAACAGTTTGTTTCTACGGACGTTGGCGAACCATCTCGAAGGAAGTTTTGAAAAATGAGAGTGCCGTGCAAATTATGCCCACTAAATTTCATGAATTCACCTCAGCAGTGATTCGATAATTTGCTTCCACATAAATCTGTAGAAATCTCATGAAAATGGTTTGTAGGGAAATCAGTGCAAGAGAAAGCGGGAGGTCGAAGACGTTTCTTCTTAAAACAAATAATCTTACATAGCCGGCTGTCACCTGTACGGAACAGGGTCTCGTTAGACCTGTGAGAGGCCTCTCATCCATGTAGGTAGGGAGCAGGGAGCTGAAATCATCGTTATGATTGACAGTGCATTGACCTATATTGCAATTATCAATACTTTTTGTGTTTGTGTCTAAAATAGCGGAACCTTAACTGCTGCTCTGTACCTAGCAACTAAAAGCGATAATAGGAGCAACGGAAATATTACTGTCTAGAACTTGAACGTTTTCACTGATAAAAATAGACCAAAAGCTAAACCACATAGAAAATTGAAAACAAAGAAAATTGCGAAGTGAAATATCGAATGTGCCTTTGCATGATCGGCAAAGAGCAACCGCAGTATTCAGCTGAGTATAGGGACATTGGAGCTGACACTCCAGGGAGTTTCCTGCGTTTGGACGTCTTATTAAATTTCCACCGTGATTTGTTGCATTCATTCGCACTTGAAAAATTCCACATCTTCTAAGTTCTACTGAGTACGAAACCATGTCCTTTAAGTGGTCAGCAGTATGTTTTTGCACTGTTATCGCAGGTGTTAATGAACTGCTGGTTCGCGTTGACCACTGCAGGGTGTGCTAACGCCTCAGTTCTACAACCGCTGCTGTAATGCAAGGAGTAACCATTTGTTGATAGGAGCGATGCTGTGTTACTTCAACGAAAATGAGAAAGTTTCAAGCGATTTATTGTCGGTTACATTTAAGTCTTAACCAGCGATATGCAGACTTCTACGCAAGTAAATGTCTTTCCACGCTCCGAGGTCGAGACTCTTTACGAACTCACCAACACAAGTAATTCCCGTTCTACCTGCTGTGATTAGTTCAGCGTTAGTCGGCAATAGACGAATGACCGTTTCACTGGAATGAAATGTATAAGTGAATTCGTGCCGTTTGCGTATTTCAAAAGCTGCGGAAACAAATGGCATAGGAGCTGTTCGCAAGATTCGACACTTCAGATGCTAATTACATGAAATTCATGAAACCTCAAAAGGCGGAAACTCGAGAAGAATTTCAAAGAACTAATCCATGAACGCAAATTGAAACGGATGAAGTGATTTCCATTTTTCGATGGTCGGCTGATGAGGAGCGGCTGGCAGTTGGAACGAATGAAGTTTGCCACCCGCTTGACACCTCGTTGTTGGCTGGAATAAAGCGTAGCCATAGAGCGATTTGCTGCTTGGTTGTATAGCATACAGTCGGTATCGAAGCAAACTTCGTGATTACTGCTGCGAATTAAATGCATTAAGCATTAGTAAAAGAAATCCGCCTGGCGAACCTGACAGATTCTCATACACACTCTACTATATCCAACAAAATCCTGGCACATATGTTTTTAGCCAACGATACAAAATAACTTCTTCGAAATTTACTCACCATGCTACCGAAGTTTTATTACAAGAAATTGCAAGCTGGGTAAGCGAGGTTCATGCGTCACCTATTGCTGAAAGGCACGCTGAAACTGACGTGCGACGAAAGTTTTCTACAGTACGGCAGTTGAAATTGGTTAAAGACTTTTTGATTTTTTTGTGAGTGACAGTTTGGCAGTCATTCATAATTGCTAGAAGCGCGCTTCTCCTCCTCTCTTGCATCATTTCACGTTAGCCACTCTTTTAAAGTCTGCATACGTGTCCTCCTTCCTTCCCAATTTTGTAGAAGAACTACCATGAGAGAACCTTCGTCCGCTTCTGCAAATTTGCTCATGCAATGCGCATTATGGCACCTTCGCATTCCTATATTTCCACTCCTTTCAGTTTTCATCGTAGATCGGTCCGATGGTGGAACCTCTGGGAAACCGTGCTGGACGAGGTACCATGGTGCGTGATTTCTCACTAGTCCTGAACAACGAATTTCAAATATCAGCAACAAATAACAGAAGAAGTGATGACTTCAGGTCTTAAGTAACTCGTCTTCTCGCGCAGATCTACTGCAAAAGACTTGCTTTTCATGACATGGCATGTGCAGAATGGAAAACCTTTCGGTGCGAATGCATGCAAATATCTTCGAACAGCTTTAAATGAATAACTATTTTCTGCAACTTTGATAGATTATCCCACGATGTACACTTCACCCTCCAATACTTTTAGCTCTAATTTCACTAATCACTCAGCTGGTATTCATTCAGCTGATACTTTTCGCAGGGTTAAGTTTACAAAAACGCATTGAAAAATTGCATCAGCTGCTATAAAACGAAATGTTATCATTGCTTTGTTAGCAGCCAGCATTTGCAGCAAAGTGGCGGTCGAGAGAGGAAAATCGAATAAACTAAGTCAGCAAAATATGAAATTGACCAGGAATTCGTTATCGCAGAATGATGCTCACAGATTCGCCTGTCAGAACTGTTCCACTAATCGACATGTTTGAATTTTCAAAACGCTTCATGCAGAAGTTGTGCCATTCTGTGTGTGCACACACGTACGTTGTTTGTTCGTATAATTGTTTCAGCTAGAGAAGAAATTTGAGCTCGAGCTATAAAATTTGGTGCGTAAAATACACGACGATGTACTAGCCTTCACATTCATCTACTACTGTTGGAATTGTTGCGGTATAACACGAGCTAAAAATTTATGCTCATTTCACACTCAGTCGCCTTTTCGTCTTAAATCGATCGACTCAAAAAATTGAGATTTTTTGAATATTTTTGCGGACCACTCGATCAACTAAACTATGGATGCTATTTCGCGTATGTTTTATTCTTTCTTGCCACGTTGGCAATTCTTGAGGACATTCGGCTTCGTAAAAAATGAATTTACATTAACGCTCTAGTGTCTTAAGGCTTCCTCACTTGCTGTGTCCAACGCGGAACTTATACCGATTCATAAACAAAATGCAAATTTCATAAGTAGATAAGCGGAATGCAAATACTGAATAGAGTTTCATCCGAACGAACATTGGTTATTATCTAATGAATGAATTTGTGCATTTGCTTGCACTTTTATGCATGAACGTTTGTAGCCGTTTTATGTCAGAAAGAGTCCTTTGAAAATTTATTACTTAGCTTGGAAGGAATTCATGAGGTGTTAGCACATCGAAATAGACAAGGACGTGCCAGTGATTCTTTCGATAGCACACGGAAAGTCGTGTTCTTCGACCTCTATAGGTGCAGTCCGAAGTTAATATTTCCTGGCAATATTGAAAACTTGTGTGAATCTTTTTTCAAGAAGTGTCCATTAATTATTTGTTCCTCCAAATGTATTCAGTTTTCCTCTATGCCATCATTATCTTATCATTTGGAAAATAGCTTGCAGTCTTTTCCGATAGCCTATACATTGCTATATTAAATTAGTTGCGAATTTGACGGAACGCTTCTTCATTAACTTATGTATACTAAAGTCTGGTGATGGTGATGATATATATATATATATATATATATATATATATATATATATATATATATATATATATATATATATATATATATATATATATATATATATATATATATATATATATATATATATATATATATATATATATATATATATGATGCAGAGTCAGTTCCCTACCTGCAGTACAATTTCTATGCTTACTGTGCTCTGTATGCACAACCCAGAAGGTTATATTCATCGTCTGTATAGAACCAGCGCTATCTCCCGGACTTCAGCAGGAAGACAGCAGCATAGAGGAGGAAAGAGTGAATTCTTTCGTAACACTTAATTCAATACCTTTGCAGTGCTTAAAAAAGTTTCATGTAAAAGTATTTGCGATTTGAACATTTGCGACAAAGCGCTGAATAAGGTGACATATGAATGCTACTCTATCCTGGACTGAATATTGCTGCACAAAAAAGAAAAGTTAAAGCCGATCTCTTCGTCTCCAGACTTTTGCAGTGGCGAGAGTTTGATGCACTTTCATTGTCGTAGTAGACATTCTCTTGTGTCAAAAATTTATTTTGATTTGCAACATGTGAATCCAGAACGGCGTCACTGAAAATTTCATGTTGCAGGTTCAATGGGCAGATTGCATTGTTCTGAACAGTTAAAGAGCGTTGTGCGCAGTGTCTGTAAAGAAAAGTTCTGAATTATTTTCTATTTCGGATGTAACGTTTCTATTCTGAGCGGTAGGGGTGCTCCATTCAAGGGTTCGGTCAACGCTTTAAAGGGCTTCTACTGCTTACGTTCCACGGTGTGGTGACAATGTTCAGCGAAAGCTGCTAACAGCCTCAGATCACACGGAACAAACTCATAAGGTTTACTCTCACATCTTTTAAAGGGCATCGGTTGTGAGACTACAAGGTAACAGTGTTCGCTGCAAGTGCTCATCATTTTTTCTTAGCAATACTGTCATCACTGATTGCGGCTTAAATCGTCTGGAACGAAGCTATAGATATTTGACTTGCATGTTTTCAGCAATTTTGTTAGAAGCAGTGCAGTCATTGTCCACATACTGGCTGCAGACCTCGACAATTTTTTATTGGCGGCATTAACACACCACTTGAAACCTTTGAACACTGTAAGCCGAATTTGTGCACACTGAATGAGGTACAGTGATGCAGTCATCTTACATAGTAAGACTTTTTTTGAAGCAGTCTGAGTATTGATTGCATAGGCATTGATAGTTTCATTTTTTTTCTCTCCTACGAAGCAAACTGCCTTTATCAGCGATATTTTTGTCAAATCTGAAACTAAGCTGTTAGCGCCTGTTTAGCCGTTTCAACAAGAGGGGATTCAAAGCTGCTGTTCCCTGAAACACGAGTCTGAAAATAATGTTCATTTAAGCGGTAGCAAGGCATCAAACTTGTTACAGCTAGATGAAATAGCAGGTCCTATGAGAAAAAGGGTTGCTGTCTCCCATTTTCATTTTTTCTGCCTTTCTGTCCCTTCTGTTGCTTTGTGTTCCTCCGTTTTTCTCCGTCTCTTTGTTTCTTTTTCTTCTAAGTAATGATGCATGAGTGCTACTCATGTTACTCGCTGCATTTTCGCTCTTTTTCTCATGGTTGTTAATACCGTTATGTTGCTTTTGATGTATGGATTAAGGGGCTTCAGCTTACGTTCTCTTTGAAGGATTCAATGGGTTGACATTATGAGGAATATTTGTATATTAGTTATTGCCATATTACGCAAAGAATAGTCACAATAACATTGCCAATATTTGATACAGTGATGCAAGTCGGTTTTTTCGTAGCATATGGAAAAAAAAAAAATAGCTGGAATGGCCTATCACATTTTGAGGATTTAAGAGTTTTATGTTCTACATGGAGAAAAAAATTCAAGCAGATCTAGTCGAATAGAATAGCTGTTGGTTCGCGCTTCATATGAGTATTCATAGTGCAAGAATGCGGATTCTTACAAGTGCGACCGCTCCATTCATCTCATCATTTCACCAACAACCTTTCGTATGGACAGTGGCATAACTCTTTGATGCACCTACCAGGTCATTTGGACAGTTTGTCAGTGAACAGTTGAACAGCGTGAGTGCTGTTGAACAATGTCAGAATAATGGCGAGGTGTAATGTATCGACCTGATCTCGTAGCAAACGAACGGGCCCATCATGCCAACAAGAAGTTATTTGAATAGGAGCCCGCTGCTTCCAAACATTATTACGAAGATCTCGAAATTAACGAATGTGAGGAAATTAATGCACCACTTTAAAAAAAATTCTATGGGAAATTTTCGCGAACACAGTTGACCGCTCCCATGACTGACTGTTCAATCCCTCACTTCCTTAATGCCTTGTGAAAGTAGCCTTTTACTGTTAAATGTGTTTTACGAAGAAATCCTCAGTCCCTCCCGAACTCTTCATGGCATTTCTCACCCTGACATATCTCCCTTATCGAAGGCACGAGTCCCCATTACAACGTTGGTGATGGTACATTTTGCTGCAATGAAACTACTATCGTTTTCGCTGTGACCAAGTCGGCCGGTTTGGTGAAGACTACCCTGTTCTCTTCTCGTTGCTGATAATATTCCATCACATCTCCTTTAGGCTCTATCACTGCATCACTCTGAGTGTACTACTCCAACAGTATTTCCTATTAGCTAACTGTGCGGTATTTATTTTTACAGAACGCTGTGTACGCGCTTTCGTGAGCATTTTCAGACGAACTGAATGGAATGTGTTCAAATGAGTGAATTGAACGCTTTCAGATTGTAACTCTATGGAATTGACTGTATGTCCCGGTGAACGAATTGCCGAAATTCGACGCCCTTGTGGTCTTGAGAAAAAATAACCGGCATTAGATTGATTGGAAGTTCGTTTCCACAACAAATTCCACAACTAACAATAGCGTCATTAATTCTTCTAGTGATATTTTCCTAAGCTTTCGAATAGAAAATTCCCGTACCTTTGTGTACGTTGAATATTCAAATTTCGCTTTCTGTACAGCTGATTCTATCATCGTTGGCTTCTTAAATGTCGTCATTTGCGCACATTCGGTTGTAGCGCTCTATGATTCGGGAGTACTTGACCGCTATACGCGAGGCGTCTGAGTCCTGACTTTCGATGAGATCTCCTCGCAGTTAAAAATGTGTCCACTTAAACTGATTGGGATTTATTATCATCCTCTCCTGCCAACCTCCTCGGAAAATCCAACACATTGGTCAAAGTCTTAAATGAATGCACAGTTATCTCCATGCCGATGGTTATTCATTAAACAAAGCGTTCTGTTCATATGTCAGTCGTATCTACGAAGAGCTACAAAGCAGCGGCGTTCCAACACTTTCTACTTCATTCGATAGGATCATAGTACTTCTAGGCAGAAAAAACCCATAAGTTTATTAAATCACCTAACAACAGTTTGAAATTTCAAACTTTTTCAACGGTCCAAGTATATATATATATATATATATATATATATATATATATATATATATATATATATATATATATATATATATATATATATATATATAGCTTCGGAATGTCCCAATCTTAATATTGCCATGTTTCTCATTTGAGTTGCCTGACGTGATGACTTCTGAAGCCGAGTGCATTCGACCACTCTAATTCCCATCAATTCTCGAGCCGCCTCATTCACTTCTTCACGTTATGAGGGTGGGAAGTGCCGATATAAAACGATTTCGACTTTCATACACTGGGGTAAATGATAAGTTCAATCCGTTGTTTTTGGAAATATATTTGTTCTCCGTGTTGTCTCCCATTTCATTTCAATGAGGGGTCCGTTTTCCTTTCCCTCTATTATGTCTCCACTATTTTGAGAATCATTTGATTCAAAAGTTCTGTCGCAGCAGTCAGAAATACAATCACTTAGACCCACTATGAAGAGTGCTTTCCATAGTGACAGAGCTAATCATCGACTCATCCTGCTGACGTCTATCCTATGCCGCATCTTCAAAAGCTTTCCTTATGAGTAAATCCTTTAATATCTGTTTGCGAACAATCTTTTCTCTCAAAATCATTGCCGTTTCACTGTGATCAATTGCCTCTGAATTAGTTGTTCCGTTAATTTAATAAAGTGGATTCACCGTCTCCATAGCAGATATCCTGATTGTAAGTGTGTTCACTCTGCAGAAGCCTTTCACTCGATTCCCATCCATTTTCTAATAAGAAAGGTTCGTTCTCGGCGTATTTGTGGAAAATTGTCAACGACGCATTAAGGCTATATTGACGCTCCAAAGTTCGCAGTGAGTTCTCAAAATGAGTCCACAATATTCCCGCCGAAGTCGATCTGTGGATTGCCTTCAAACCGCTCCCTTTTTTCGCGGCACATAACCGGACCGTTTACTACGAAACATTGAAGCTTTGTTGTATATTGGTCACGTCACACGGTATATGAGGCTTTCAAACGACGCAAATCAGCATGTTATACTTGAGCACGCTCTCGCCCGATGCTTGCTTCACACCAATAATGGCGTTCGCTCGAATCACTTCGAAATGCTTCATTCTCGGCACCCTTGTACCTTCGGCAGTATTTAATAAGGCATACCATATTCATAGCACTGCGATACCAGTCTTCGAGTGCATCAAACACTCAGGCACCTTCATTGACGTTTCTAAAAGACCTAATTTCAAGAAAATATCACCATCATAGCTAAAAGCGCCGTTAACAAATCATGGCTACTTATGCGCATGTTGATGTGGCAATATTTTTTGTATTTGAAATTCCATGTGCAATTTCATTGTGCTTTTCCTTCAACACATATCTGAACGCGATCATTGCAACCTTAATTTCGATTGGCTAAGTGCACTCTGATAAAGTAAACTGCGAAACGCACGCCGATAGGCTTGAGAAAATAACCTTCATATCGTTTAGATTCATAAAATTAAATACGACAATGCATGGTCTATGAGATGTAATTTCTTTACCCACATTTTGATTTTCCCAGATATTTCTCACACAATCGAAATGAACATCATAAACCACATTAACGATGATTTGGTGATGATGCAAAGAATCAGATTTATGCAATCCATTTCCTCCAACATCATATGATATATTCTTGTACAAAAGCATCCTTTCATTACATGCTTTCCTCTTCCAACTGCTTCCGCATTATTGTCATTTGTTCTCTCTATTCTTCATATGTGACATTTAGTTGTTCTTAGACTTCTTCCCATTCACAGAGGTATTATTTTTTGCTATTTCTCCCGCTCATTTCCTTTGCGTTTTTGAGATTTGTTGCCCACATTCCAATCTTTCAACTCGCGCCACAACGCTTATAAATCGCATTTCTAATAGGAATATTTGTGAAGGAGAATTTCAACTATCAGGGATTCCCAGTGCTCTTGAAGACTCCAAGGTTTCCAGTTTTTTTTATCGTGAACGAGAGCACTCCTGAAACGGGCTGTTTGCGGCATGTTATTATCGTATGCCAACCAACGCTGCTAATCTCGGACATCTCTCTGCGTCCTGAAATTTCCTATACACAATTTTGAGGAGGTACCATTTTCTAGTTTTTGGGCCTAAAAAAACGCTGGAAAGACTCATGGAGACTATTTATCTTTCTTCAAAAGTTCAGAAAGATTCCTTATAAAACGAAGTTTTATGCAGAGGCAGAATGTACTGTTTAAGAAAACTGAAACGAACACATTAAGCTTGTAGACTAAGAAAAATCCTGGAGAAGAACCACATAGTATGTTATTACCATACACCAGTGACATCGTAGACCTTGCGAAAAAGCTACGATCCGTGATGAGAGTACTTTGAAAAAAGTGATGAGGTTATTCTTTGATTATTTTTTTCAATGGTGCCACGCTTTCTTCGAAAACGACCTTGACAAATAACGGATTGTAAGTATTTGTTAGCGAAAGTTTTCAACGATCGTCTCAACATCCACGTTTGCATGATTTCTACAGACGATTATATAGAAAGGAAAGTACATTGAGGTATCCGAATGAGCATGCTTGGATAAAATGACACTAATTAGAAATTCTATTGACTATTTCAAACGGCACTGTGCAGAAATATTTTTCGATATCTATTCGATCAATTTTCATTCTACTGTAGCCAATCGCCGATCCAATTGAACATCCCCTGAACTTCTTTCTTCTGTCACGACCATTTTTTTAATCTTTTAATGGAGCGTGTGAACAACGCACTTTTGTAATATGCATTCCTCAATAGCGTTTGCAAGTGCTTTTAAAATAACCACTCGTATAGGCGTTGACTACCAATTCCCCGTATATTTGGGAAGCGATAATGCCGTTGATACGTACGTATGAGCGATGGCAACCGTGCAGCATCTCATCTAAACATCGGCACAATGCAGAACAACACTTCACAATCAAAGGCTTCTAATGCATCGACCCTTACACATTTGTAAGCGTTGAACAACATTTTGCTGTTGGTGCCATGCAAAGGGTGAATAAATCAAGAAAAAAAAGTGCTGTTTATTGAAATTCGCAAAACTGTTTGTGCACTCCAGCAATTTTCCTTTGCATGAAAGCGAACTATGGCGACATCGCGCCCCTGCATGTGCTTATGCAAGTATATGTGTCTGTCTGTATTCTGTTATTTCAACTGCAGAACCGCAAATTCTAGAACGGTGAAATTTAATGGCTATAATGCGCACCATATATTTGCCCCTAGCAACGCCATTCACAATGATCGATTAGCTTGGACAGTAATGTGACGCACATTTAGAAGTGGGGAAATTTGCATGAATTTTACGTCAGTCGCTTTTTCGTTTTACAGCGATTCGCTCACAGAAAAGCGAATGCTTTCGAAAAAATTCATGCGGGCAGTCGGATCAGCTGAAAGGTTGCAGTTGCATTCTGCTCATTTAGGTTCATTTTTCATTAGTAGCGAACGAAAATGACTGCTCTTAGGTGGACGGAGTGCGGAGGCATATCTTCAGCCAGTCTCTCGGACATTTTCCCAGTTGGTTTGTTTTACTGAGTCGTTTCACTGACCGTTTTATCAATATATGCTTCTTTCACTCAACACTTTTTTCCTATATGCGCGGCGTCGTATTCGTAACAAAACCTCTAACATACTCGGGCTCGTTTTCAGTGATCAGCAAGAAGAATAATTGCATAAGGTTTCAAAAATCTATCAGCAGGAAAGCTATTAGCAAACTAATTACCGCCACGCATAGCACTTTGAGACACATCTATATAAAGGGTTATCGCTTGTTGTGCAGTCGACAAACGCTGGAGGTAATCTGGTACCATTTTGATGCCTCGGAAGCAAACGGCTCAGAATTGTTCCCGGGAAACGTCACAAACTCTTAACTTATTCATAAGAATCATTGGATTCCTATTCAGTTTTATTTTAACTTGTTCAGACTAAAAGCATCTTGAAATACTGGGAGTTGTAATACGATTAGAAAATATATTTATGCAGTGTTGGTGGACATTGCAAATGCCAAGAACTGAATGAGATTTCCCAAAGATCAAATGGCGCAATTTTCAAGTTTACAGGAGGGGAAATTCGAAAACGTCTGGGACTGACATGGCATCAGAAATCGTCCTTATTCTGGGGTGTCATATTTTGAAGCCAATAGCAATTGGCATCTGAGGTGATTTTTGTCGTTATTTCTCATCGCTCAGTTCTGAAAGCAGTGGCAAACGCCGCAACATTGATATGCTATGCATGACATTTTTTTAAAACGCGCAATACAGATTCGCCATGAAAAATTCTCTCTCTCTTTGTGGGTTTTTAGCCTATAACAGTTTCGGACATTCCGAAATAGCGGCTAATGCGCTCTTCATAAGGTGATTCGTTAGCTGCAGAAAAAAATTGAAGCATGAATATCCCATAGACTTGACAAATCAGCAAACGTACGCCTCTTACTTTGCTATGTATACGGTACATGCGAATCGTTGATAGAATATACTTGGTCAATGAGATCAAGCACGGCACCCTTTAACAATGCCATAATTGTGCTGATTTTGCCCAATACTTAGTCACTGAGTCTTCATTGTGTGCTTCCTGCAAATTTTTTTAAAGACAGACGGGTTATCCCAATGAAAAGTTTGGAGTGTTCTCGCGTCAGTGCAGTCAATCCAACTTGGTTGATGATCCTGCCACTGGAGATGATGCTCTTCTTGCAGGCAGTAGTGAGCAAAGCGCAAACGAAATGAACTTTTCAACTGTCGACCTTACTGTCGCATATTCTTGCAGCATTTTGGGAAGTACAGCAGCAACTTCTGGGCTTTTTTTCGCATATGTCGAAATCGCAACACTTGCAACTAGTCTAGAAAAGGGACCGGTAAGCTTATCTCTATGAATTGCGCTGCTCTGACGTGACGTACACTCCAATTTCACACTCTACATTGCAGACATTTGTATACAAATGTCGGAAGTCGAGAGAGGAGGTCCAATGTTTCTGAGTGCTCGAAAAAACAAACGTTGAAAAACAAACACTAGCTGCGTTTTTATTGTAAGAAAAAATAATGTCAGGCAGCTTCTATGGAATATGTAAAAGATTTTCATTTTGAATGGCGAAAATTAAATTGAAAGAAGCTCTCAATCTGTTCTGTTGATGAGAGAGCCATAAATGCGTAACGGAAAGACAAACATGCTAAAATACT
Source organism: Ascaris suum (assembly GCA_013433145.1). Lineage (NCBI taxonomy): Eukaryota > Metazoa > Nematoda > Chromadorea > Rhabditida > Ascarididae > Ascaris > Ascaris suum. The sequence continues at coordinate 9,837,403 of CM024174.1, forward strand.
AGCGCTGTCTAATTGATCACTGTACTATGATCACGGGTGAATCATAATCAGTGCGATAGATTAGATCATGTGTTCTCACAAGGGCCTGGAAAAAATAGTAGCGTGGTAGCTTCTTTCCTTTTCAGGTACAGCAAATGTACAGCCGTCGTGAATCCTGGCATCCGATCTGTCTTTGCTGCGAACATGAGACTAAGCAATGGAATTTCAACAGTTCAGCATAGTATTCTGCCGTACTTTCAGAAAAATACGGGGGGGGGGGTAGGGGGGGGGGCTGCTCAAACACTGCGAATATAAATCTAGAAGTGAGTATTTCATGTGGCTGGTTTTTCTCACCTTGGATGAATACAACTGTCAGCCCCATCTTTTGAACAAGCGTGCATCTAACTTAGAGGAAAACTGACATCCCGTTAGCCTGAAACCTTGAAGCTGCACACTGCGGTTTTTCATGAAGAACTTTGAGAAGAAGTGGCACGTTGTGATATCAGAAGGCACTGACATATAAAAAGATGTTATTTGCATTGGTTATGTTGAAGCTTTCAATGTTGCATGGCAGACGAAGCCATAGGAAGAAATAAAGGCTTATGAGACAACCGGATTAGTTCTAAAATCATTTAAGTCGGTTTTTAAATAGACCATTCAGGGTTAAGATGGATAAATCCACCTTCTGGAGTTGTGAATTTGATAAGATAAAAAGAGTACCTCAATGAAGTTTTTAGATCTTTGGTGTTCACAATCTGTATTAATGATGTGCTCGACAGGCTGATCAACTTGAGATTTTTATTCTGGAATGATCTAAAATTTTTCATCCTCTGTATGTTTCTGCGGTCGAAGGATACTTCCATACTCTCTAAGGTTGTCTATTTACAATTGCTTGGTTTCGAATGACCAAAGTCTAGTCAGTAGAGCTTTTCTGTCGAGAAGTATTTGCAACTATTCATTGCAGCTCCAAACGTGGATACCTCCTGCCACTACATGCCTCCATTCACATGGCTTCGAACTATTGAGTGCAAGATTTAGTTGCTGAGATTCCCTCCAATCTACGCTGAAATTCCCATTGATCAGATAATTGAATAAAATGCTCAAGGTTTCGTTGTGATAACAGGAGTAGTGCAACATCAGTGCTAGGAGCATTATTGAAAAGCCATCTTCTCGAGTATTGCTCTCCCCTTCTCCTTACTTTGATCCCCTCATGTTCGGTATCATCGACGACGAAAAGTTTCACACGTCCACGTTTTTAGTTTCATTCATTTGCTTTTGCTGCCGTGCACTTTCCCTTGTTCATTTTCGAATGAAGAGTTTACTAAGTTATAGTAGAGCGCAGAGGTTTTCGTTCCCATGAATCCTTCACCAGCGACTTTGAGCGTATGCATTACCTCAATCGAAATCCTTGGATAGCGGAAATATTCTGGAATGAGTATGAATGTTAAAATGACTATCGATGAATGTTTTTTAAAAGTTTGCGTCTATCAACAAAAATATTAATTCGTGGTTTGGTAAGTCGTCGTTTAAACTGCCGACATACCACAGTGAATAGTGAATAACATATAAATTGACATTTTTATTGGCCACTCTGAGTGAATGGGATTGAGCCTTCTCATAAAGAGCTGACTCGTAAAAACGCTTTTATTAGGTGCATACATCGTTTTCATTGATTTTCGAGGCTGTCACTCAAACGCAACAATGTTCCCCATGCATAGCTCAACCACCTATGTAAAATACCTCTGTCTTACATGTTGTTTCGTATATCACTAGATCATCGAATCCGCTTTATCGAGCTCAACGCGATGGTCGTTAGCCAATCCTTATGGGCAACGAAGATGTGCAGAAGTGCAGAATTTAAGTGAAGAAATAATGCAATGTTTAGAACTCGATAACTTCACTAAGAACTTTTCACTGCCTCTGCAACAGACTGTTTTGCTCAACATATGCTAACTTCTACCCCGTTAACTGAATCATGAACTCATATTATTCGTTTTCCACGTATTTCGAAACAAATCGTCTTATTCAGGAGAGTTCTTTCAGTGTTCCGACTGTCCGAAAAATGTTTTGTCAACCTTCTGATCAAATTTCTTGAGCTCTCTTGTCAAACAGATGGTCATCTGTACTTCTAGACTGCTTTAGGAGGGGTTATCTTCTCTATACGAGGATTCTGTTCATCCATAACTTGGCGCTTTTCAAGGTCAGGAGAGGGGTATTCTACACAATGATGAATATTTTTCTCACGTAAATGCAGTAGAATCACATGCGTTCGGGATAGTTTTCTGTGTCTCGCCTGAGGCTTTTGCTTTATGTATTTTTTTACTATTTTTCACTGCGCGATTTCGTGGCCGTTCTATACAAAACTTTGATGAGTTAGAGGTTTAGAATACACGTAATCGAACTTGTGCAGGGATAAGAGAGTCGAGTTGATCGTTTAGGAGGTGAACCTAGCTGACGCAGCCCAAACGAGAAAGCCGAGGAAGCGCACAGTACCTTCACAGCTTAAGGTAGGCCGCCATAATCTTTAAATGACTTGTGAAAGGACGGACACAATATATCTTACATACTCAGTTTCGGGCATACTTCAGAAATGTTGGTGGATTAAATATCGAAGGCAGTGGGTTTGGAAAAAATTTGTTGTGGCCAAGAAAATGAAAGAAAGAAGAACAAACTCGCATTCAGCAAAATGCCTCCAACATCTGGGTTTCTGGCCGAAATTAGCCACTCGTTTAAGATCTTTAAGGTGAACGGTCCTCACAGGGAAGGTTATGATCAGCGTAGGCATCTATTATTGCAGGAAGAATCCGCTGTAAAACATCCGAGGCAAAAAAATTCTACAGCGAGCTATCCCAGAACTCATCCCTGCGTGCATCATAAACAAGGTTAGGTGATTTGAGGGATTCACTCGTTCCCTCTCCCCCTCCTTCACCCTTCACCTTTACGAAGCTGAACAACATGGACGTTATCACGTTGCGCGATGTGAACACCCGGTTGCCGTTAAGCCATCCGGAAAGCAATAATTTCATATGTCATGAGATTAATGCAGTTCTTGACTAGCATCAAACCAGGTTGATCCACTTGTCATCATGGAGTTGGTGGCGGCTCACATGCGCTCTGCATTAGTTATTAATTGGAGCGACGCACTAGCAGCTTTGCCCCATTTTACGTCGGCTTCAACGAGCTACGTTTATTTATTAGCAATCGTCGAGTCACCAAACGATCACTGTTTCATCTCTTTTCTTAGCAACTTTCTAAACCAAACTGAATCTTTCGAATAGGATTATTGAAGATTTTGAAAATTTTATTGCTCAGACTGGTATCGGCTTTTTGCCGATGTGAAGTTTCACCTCGTCTTTCCTCTTAGATTCGCTTTTGCGAATTTCACATATTAATTAGGAGGTGAGGAGTTATTTATGCTGTCGAGAGCTCTTTTCATGACAAACAACAGTTGGCAAACAAAATCCATCTTCCTCCCCTCTCCCCTACTACCGTTCCTTTCGTTGGCACTACTCCCTCTTGTTAAATATTTTTTCAGCTGTACGTGTTGCGCGTTTTCTCATCCATTGTTGCTATATTCTCCTGCAGGTATCCATGCGGAGAACGTATTATGGCAAAGTCATGCCAATGCGTATGCAGGAGAAGCATGTGCATATTTGAATGTCTGCCTGCTCGGTACCTTGAAATCAGATGGCACATAGAGGTCAATCAGGATTGATATAATGCGTTCAGTAGTTGAACTCCGATTAGCAAAAAGACTCAGAAAAATAGTACAAATATAGTAGTAGGCATTTGAATATGGCTGAAGTTAAAATAAGCTTTGCATCCGACCGGTCAACACTTCACACTAGCCGGTTCCTAAGACAAAGTGAGTTCTTTTGCAAAACATCTGCTCAGTTGAAATATGAATACGTTATTGAGCGTCTTTTATTGTTTGTTTATAATTTATAAATGTGGTTTATGCGATGAATGACTCCTTCAGCATATTTGTGGTTTGTTTCGTTTGTGACGTCGGCTTTCTCTTCCTATTTTTTAGCTTCATTTGGAATGAATCAATGAAGAGAATTTCGTTTTCGCAAGTGGATTTAGACGTTTCCGCATAAGAAACCTTAATATCACATCATACTGGGGACGAATTTTTATTCAATGCTTTTGGGAGAATTACTGGATTATTGGATGCTTTGCGTTAGATATTACCACAGTCTTTGGATGGATATAATTCGGTTGCATTCGATCATATTTGCATTTGCCTTCATCTTAGTGGCAAATCAGCGTCGACATGATAATGGGCTATTTTCTCTTTAAAATTTGCAACTATGTATTACGTTGAATTGGTTTAGCAACAAGTCGCTAAATCTGCATTTAAAACGCACTTTGTGAGATTGGTCATGCACAAAGTGCGTCGCCTTCTTAGCGAACGAGACTCGAGCTTTTAGCAGCGTTAATCTCCACCTCATACCTGTTCTTAGCTTTGGCTTGTCAACAACTCACTTATTGGATCGCTGACTTCCAACCGATTTTAACCCGGCTTACCTATAATGCGTCGATGGAATACTGTAATCTCTCAGACGTCACTTTTTTTTTGCTGGACTTTCGTTTCCTCCCTGTGTCTCTCGAATGCATTTTTGCTGTACATATCGTGCATATAAAATCCAGGCTCTTTTATCTCATTTCCTCCCCATCTCTGCAAAGGCTGTCCTTAAGGTCCTTCCTTAATTGCATTGCGATCCAACAGTAGGAACAACTAACCCACAATCTTTAGCTTTTAATATCTGCAGAATGCGCGTCACTGATTTACTCAAATCAACACTGTTCAGCTTGTCGTAATATCCGCCCAAAAAAAAAAAAAAAAACAGAGAAAAATAAGCCCTGTCAATAAATCGGGTGTTGTTTTCCAAAGAATGTTTTATGAATAACTTTCAGTCTTGAAATTCGGTCTACTCCTCCCTTGTTTTCATTTACTGTTTTTCTGGGGAGGAAAATATCTTCCTCACCAAATATCATTCGTCGAAAGCTTGTCATGGATTTTTATATGCAGTAGACTCCAACCGAATCTCGATTGGGAACCGACGGATTCGGTCAATACACACTGAGCACTATATCCTTCAGTTAGATCATTCAGTTACTCGACATGTCAGTTTTCAAGCTCCCATGATGTCATTAAAGGAAAGAATCAGCCGAAAGTATGACTTGAAATGCAAGTATTCATATTAAAGCCTATGGATGTCGTAGGCGACGTTCACAATTTATTTATTTTTTGATATGTTTCATTTATGAGGTTCCAAGTGTTCAGCACTTCATAAAATTATATGGCAAAAATGATTATTCATTAAGTCGGTGAAGTATAAGTTCGCGCTGAAAAATATAGGTAGCAGTGGGATGTTGAGCAAATCGCTCTATGCCTCTTTTGCATGGTATCTGTCTACGTGGCTTTCGTGGGATTTTTTTTCCTTACACCAAGACATGAAATCGACTATCCTCGACGTTTGATTGAAGACAACAACGTCAGTTGTCTTCTGTTCTTGCGGCTTCAGATTTATTTATTAATTATCTGTTTCAATAGGTTTTAAAGAGTAGAAGTAAAGAAAGACGAAGAATAATGTGTCGTTACCAGCGAGATTTCAGAAATGACCAACATCAAAACGACATTTTTATTATAACATGGTTCATTCTAGGCGAAATTTTTGCAATGCACTTCACCATCAAATAGGTAAATTACAACCGCTGCATCTCATAAAGTGTCCAAGTGGTGCACAGTTCCTTGAAACGTGCTTTCTGCAAGACATGCATTGGAAACGTAAGATTATAGACACACATGGCTTACTATGTGGTTTAGGAGGTACCGGGGAGAGCATTTTTTCCCGGTAAAGTGCAGGTGCAGTCCCAGAACACAATAAAGGAATAAAGACAGTTGCAAAAACATCTGGAGGTGCACAACTGATGGGAGTGAGTTGCTCAGTGTTTTGATGAAAAATTGCAAAGCTTTGTAATCGCGTTTTTTTGCATGTACCTGGTCTTACGTTTTTTTTTTGTATTTATATCATCCTATGGCAGGAAGGACAACACGCTCGTCGCTGGTATCAGTAGAACCAAATAGGAATTCACTGAAAAACCCGTTCCCTAGCACTTGCAAAACCTTTCGACCTAGAAGTTCTCCAGGAGTTGCGGAGAAAAATCACTATCCACTAACGCATAATCAGTTCAAATATCTGTCGAATGAGCTCTGAAAAATCTCATTCGAGCAAGCAGATTTTTTGTCCCCGACATCACCATATTTAGGGAAAGAATCATTCCCGTGATGAGCGTAAGCGATGCAACTAATGGAACCCACAAACCTGTGCATAGTTCAGACCCTCCAAAAGGTTCAAGACAACAAATATGATTCAATCATTGCTTCCCGAAATACCTCCCGATTTTCCATTCCGATGGCGCGAATGGAACTCCTAAAACAGGAAATTCTGTGGTTACAAAGCCACATCGCACATCTTCTTCGTCGCTCCTATATGTAGATGCATTTGGCAATGGTTATGAAATTTCATGCGTAGGGTGTATGCCTGCCGGATGGAAAGTGACGGAGGAGAAACTCACGCGTGCGCATCAGCCGAAAATTTTCGGCTCAACGATCTTGCTCGTTTATTAGAACAAAAGAAATTTTAAATCCCTCTAATGAAGAAGATTAGGAGAACAGTGTATTCCAAAGATATGCTATGAGCTTTTCGCATCAAGAACGAAATTAATGCGCAAATTGGACATTTACCTTTTTGAAGTCATAAAAAAAGTTGATTCTGCAATGACCAGGTTTAAAAGTACCTTATCATATCAGGCTACGTGTTGCTGCGCTTTAGCCAATATTTGTAACCAAAACGCCTTATCGGCTTCCTTTTGTTCAGAAAATCATGCGACCAAAGATCGCTGTATCCTGGCAGTTGGTGGATTTCGAAAATTTATCGAAACAGCAGTCGCGACTATCAAATATTGTGGTCAATATCTTTATTCATTATTGTTCTCCATTTATCTCGCAAATAACTTGACATTTTCAGAGCTCGATTTCTACCTATGTGAATTTGCTTTGAAGGTTTCATGCTTTCATATGCTACTGCTTGAAGGTTTCGTGAAGTCATGCGGGTTCTCTTCAGGTGGAAAGCTTCCTAGGAATATCAATTAACCGTTCACCTCATCCTATTTATTTATCCGCTCAAGTTTCTTCGTCGTTAATGGAAGAAGCGATTAAATCTGAACTCGCATAGAAAGGAATATTTCTTCTGTTTTCCAAAGTGACACATATGTTCGCTGTATTGTTTGGCGTTTGATAGCGGTGTGCAATGAACAAAAGAATATTTAAGTGTACTTCTTTTCCCCACAAATGAACGCCTGTTTGCCATTAAATGATTCAAATGCGCTTTTAACTCAACGAAATCGCCTTTCGAGAGGAAATTAAATCTACACATTCACTGTGGCAAATAGATGAATGGTTAGCAAGCGATTCGACAGAGAAATCTCACAAATTACAGGAGTTCTGTTATTCTACACTATCATAAATGATTGTGTGGAAAGACCGTTGATTTTTGGGATATAAAAGGGGTTTCACTCTCACACATGTTGGAAAAAAATTATATACGTCAGCCTGAGCAAGCTCACATCGAATTGTGTGAAAGTTTTTCGTTGCTCATTTCGTCGAGTTATCTATCATTGCGCTCCACTGGCTGTTCACCGATTCGAACCGAACGTTTCCGCATTTTCTCCTTCACTACATTTGAAGTTGGCGGCACTTCAGTGGACAGAGAGACAAGAGAAGGATAAGGACTAGGATAAGCAGTAACTGCTATGATTTCCAGTGAAGCGTAACTGTCAAGAGCTGTCCAAAGATGAAAGTGAAAGATGTAAGGTGAAAGGCATCACCCTCGACTTCATCATACTGCACCACAATATTCAGCAGTGTTCGAGACACGAATATAGCGCCATGTGTCTTCGAGATTCCACAACAACAATGCGACGACAGCATTGCGGCTTTGTACTGTTCAGTGTCGTAGCGATGACCTGTTGCTTTATATATCTCTGAACTATGCTACAGAGTATTCTCCTACTCCAAATGATAGCAGATTGGAATTTAATGATTTAAGCAGAGATTGCAGGTTTGCTTGAATTTTTTCTGCACTCAGAGAACGGTGGAAGGCTTCTCGAGAATTGTTGTTTGAAAGTCTCGAAGCGTTGTTAACCGTATGGACCGTTCTATTGTCATGGAATGTCAAGATACAAGTCGTGCGCTTGGGCAGTTACATTTGACAAACCTTGTTTGCGCTCCAGCGATCGTCGGCCGTTTCAGATTTTCAACATTTAATGAAGAAACTAGACTATCTTTCGTCTCCCTTCTTCGAATTACGACCCCTATGAAGCGCTCTGGACCCGGATGGAATCTACGAAATAGGGGATATTTCTAATCAACGGATGTTCTAGCATAGAGTGAAAAAAAATTTCTTGGCTCTGATGGGGACCCACTCCTCTAGAGGCAGGTATCACTTTAGAACTAGAACTCGAAAATTGAAATTACTATAATCTAGGTTCGAAAATGTGGAACATTTGAACATTATTTAATGCTCTACTACTCGAGATTACATGTCGACCGGTCTGACAATGACGCGCTTATGAAAGCCAAAGGTTTCAAATTTAATTTGGTCTTAAGCTGCAACTTTTCTCGTAATTCATTCATATGCGCAATTGGTGGATCGGACGCCAGTGCCGCAACAACGAATAATTCGTTTTTTTTATCAGGCCCAATTATCCAATTTTGTCAGCACGCCCTAACTCCTCATTTATTTTCCACTGGGCCCGATCTTTCACTTTGCTGCATTCAACATCATCCCTCATGACTTCTCAAACCCGTATGAAAGCACTCACAATTTATTGCTTCTGCTAGTCTTGCATTCTGCGCTTCTCATTGGTCGGGAAGAACATGTTTCCAAATTTCTTCATTGCTGATTTTCCGGAATTTCTGGTTGCCAATTCTGACAGTGTTATCAGTTTTCGCTCATTTATCACTGCATACTGTAGAAATAGCCTATCGCAAGGCTCCTCGATAGGAAATACGATCCCATGTGCTTCTTGCGTTCTCTCATAGGATCATCCGCTGAGGTCACCCGGCTGTTGTGATTTCTAGATCTGCGGTGCGATGAATCATTCCAATATATTTTGAGGGGAGGGAAGAGAAGGGAGTGATCTTGTACTAGGGGATTTCATAAAAAGCCAGAAGCACTTTATTACTGGCTTCTTTATCGAGCCAATTTGCAGCTCCTCGAAAATCCATCAAACTCGTCGAACTTTTGTCATCAAATTGAACTAAGAAGCTGTAGTGGTCGATGGCATTGCACTAGCAATAACACGTGTGAATCGCGCGAATCATAAAGAAGCGTTCTGGGAAAACTAATACTTTTTGCATCTACCCGTTCCGTACAGCAACCCACCACGACACTTCGCTATTTTCATCTTATTTGAAGTGTTACATTCACGCATAGGAATCAACTATAGGCTGCTATGTTTGAGTCAATAGCGATCAGGTATGCACCCGTTGGATATGCAAATTATTGACTTGTCGACACGTCATGTGCACACATGAACGGGCAGAAGCACAACAACAGTTACAAACACTTTGATAAATATGATGATCACTTCTCAATGCAGTTATTCCCCTAAGATTTAGGGGAATAACTGCATTGAGAAAATTCGTTGAACATGTTCGTTAGTAGCGCCATCCTTCGCTGTACGGTTGCGAAGTTGTAGGTTAGCACGAATCTTGTCATCTAGTGACAAATGTAGATCGATTTTTGTGGCTAATCAATTCATCAGTTAGACCCCTTTCCAAGCAACCTCCACTCCTTTCCCCCACCCCCTGTCCCCCACTTATGCACTTTCACATCTACCTATGAAATCAACGGAACTTGTTGTTGAGGACGAAGTATGCGCAATACCCACGCAGGGCAGCGCCTGAAACCCAAAAAAGATGGCATCCTTCCATATATCTCGTTCGTGAACTGACTATTTGAAAAACTTTAAACATTGCAGTATCTTGGACTACTGTCTGTGGTCTGCTCATACATTCTGTTGTACTGATTTTTGCGGAAAATGCTTCAGCCGATTTCATGTGTTCTCCGTTGCCTTTCAGGTCGAGCGACAGCGGGTACTTTTGTAGGATGCTCGCTTGGATGGCAGAATGTAAGAGAAACAAGCAAGAGGAGCCAACTGATAGAGAAACTGGAGCCGTTTTTGATTCCGCATTAATCTCTCTCATGCGTACTCAAATTAAATAGGCAGCCATTGCGCTATGTGAGAGGAAGCATGCGTTAGTGTTTTTCTTTTTGCTCTTTTTTTCGATTAGAAGTGTTCGCGCTAACTGAGGCAATCCCTAATCTTCTGTGGCAGAAAAGTGAACAATGCGAGAGTTATGGCAGCTACGAGACTATAGAAGAGCAGCTATAGCGTCGGGATTGCAAAGATGCTTTTATTTCTGCTTTCCACCGGGCTTTTTTGCCGCTCTTTTCCACTTAAATTATTATCATATCGCTTTTATCTGGAATAATAAATTCTCTTTCAAACCCTATGAGGATCGTGTATACGAGCGAGATGGAATTTTCTCCAGACTTCCTCATCGTTCCGAGAACGAACGTCTTCGTCAGTGAATCAGAATTTCGTACGAACAAGATCGAAGTGTTATCGAGTTCCCAATCAGGGTTCATGATGTTGTGTTATAATGAGTGCACAATTCAGCTTAACATTAGAATAAACATAAATTGCTTGAAATACGGTTAAAAGTGCAACATTTTTAGACGAGTTGCAACAAGCGTCAAAGGACATGCTAGATTCGCAACTATCAGTCTCTATCATTTTTCACGACTGTTGCGTCGTAGCATTAGACATATATTAGTCAGGGGCATGTGGTATACACTAGAGACATTGAGACACATCAACTTGTTGGTGCTTTAATATTGCAGTTGGAAATTTAACAGTCAAGAAGCTGAGTAGAAAATATTATAGAAATGCGGTTGAGCGTGGTCTACGGCTATACCAGATTCTTTCATAGTCACTGCATATGAAATTGCGCTTGTTTTTTCTCGCTTGGAACTAATTCATCTAGTCTAATTGAATCATAGTTTTAAAATTATAAAGCGAATCTCTTCCAGTGAGTTTATCTGGAAACGGTACCAAATTTTCCCATTGCATTATGGCAGTATATAGAACTGTAGATATTTTGTATGGTCGATGTTTTCCAGGCAAATATTCGATTAGAGATCTCTAAGAGGAGAATGCTATCATAGAGCTGTCGGAGATTGCTATAGGCATTTCATCTGCAATCTTACCGCTCGTTAGCAACAGAGATCATTCAATTCACACATAATTACAACTTGCAATACATTTCACTTTCAACGTTAAATGGTCACTAAGTGGCATTTGCGTCATGTGCTGCAGAATTCGTGCACACCGATTATTGACCATCAAAACTCGTAGGCGGTGAGAATTGTGGCACCAAGCGTGTTGCATTCTTTTTTTTCGGAACCATTCACAGTTTAGATGCTCGTCGATTGCGTTCTGAGTTAGAAGCGCACTTCCGTTGCGGACACTTTTGCGTCAAAAGAGTTTCCGAGAAGCATGCGGGACGACTAACGTAGATGATTCATTCGTTCATAAGGTAATCAGTCAATTATTATCGCATATTTGTTATCAATTTCGATTCTGATAAGAATTTATATTTCAGCTTAAGCCGATTAATATTATTGTCGTGTTTTTTGTTATCAAATTGTCTGTTGTCTTTCAAACCCGTAAGGTTTTATTGAGAGGGCTAAATTAGTGATGATATCTGATGAAGCAAAAATAGTGGAGCATGTCTTAATTCATCTACTTGTTTATTAAACGTTTTACGAATAGGTGGTCATATGAGTGACAATTATCTTCTAGAATGGATGGTGTTCTAGAAGAAAGGACTATTCTTTATGTTCCTACTTTCTCATATATAAATGTTTTCATGCCTTTTCTTATACTTTTTTCCTGCTCTTACTCGACTACTTGAATTCTTTCAGTGCTTTTGGAAAGTTCTGCTGCACTCATTTGTCATTCAGAGTGCAATGCAATAAGTCGTTCACTTCCGGAACTGCAAAATATTTACATATGGCAGATATGAATTATTGAAATAGGAGTGGAAATAATTCAAATACCGCAATCAGTGGTAGTTAGAAGAAATATTATGCGTTAAGAACAAATAGAAACGAATGTAGTGAAATTGCTCCGTCTGCAACTTACTATCTTCCATTGTCCAATGCTAAGCAGAACTTTGACTTGTTCCTAAACAAACTTATTACTACTATCGTTACTCTGTTAATGCCCGTCAACATTGTAAACGTGTAAAAGATTAGTTTTTTTAGGGATTTTAATGAAAGAGCGGCTGAACACATTCGCAATGAACAGAGGCCGCCTTGATGGCGCTTACAGGCAAAAGAACAAAAATCAATGTGCACTTATAGATTTTTCCTTCTAAAATGGACATCTCACGAACATAGCTGCTGCATATTATTAGGTAAGAAGGCAAAACTATTCAAAAATTTGATTCTAGAGGATTTACGTGATCGTTTACCAATGAAATATCTTTATTATTACGTGATTAACGGCTCTGTCGTCAGAATGCAGCCATTTCCACTTTTTTATTTCAATTGTCATTACATTTTGTGTTCATTTTTCCTAGCATTCGCTCCTATTGCATTTTTAATCGACTTCATTTGGCACAACGTTTGGTTCTGTCGGCTTCAATAATGGCGCTCACTTAGCATTACTCCGTATTATAGCAAACGATTTGTTTGCCCCATTCTCCATTTGTACTTCTCCTAACCGGTCAGCATTGGCTATCCGGCAAGATAAAATGTTTTAGGTGAGGTGCATATTTCTGGTTCATAAGCTACCTGGTAGGCAGGCTTAGTATCCCTTTCCGATGACGAAATCCGGCAATGCCAGTTGACGGAGCGCAACGGTTGCATATCTCTCTCATAATATTTCGCAAATGCAGTTTTTGGCCAAGATATTGGCATGCAAAATCTTTGTCTGCATAGTAAAATTTGAGCATTCCTTTTTGAAAGTCAAAAAAAAAAATTCCGGCTGCTTGAGTCAGCTATAATTGTAATATTGGCATACTACCATGGAATTTCTCATCTATGGGTGAATGGAAATTCTTTTAATGCAGCTTCACGCTTATTACTCATTCACGATCGTGAAGTTCAATATCGTGGCTTAGATTGAAGGCTTTTAGCTCTATTCCACTCAAACACGCACAATTACTTTCTGGTTGTAAAAAATAATTTTTTTTTTTGAGATTAGAACATTTCTGGAATCTTGCGTGAGTTTTATTCTCGACGGGTGGCAATCGGCATTTTGGCATTGAAGTAAATGCGAATGAAATTCACTTACGGGCTTAAAATCGATTATGATGTGCATTTCGTACCTTTTAAGCATCTCTCGCAAGAGTGCGTATTCATATTTGTGCATTCTTTTGTGTCAGTTTTATTCTGCGAGCTGAAATTGCTTGGGGGCTCCTAGCAGCCTCATGTTCATGCTCCTCCTCCCCTTGCCACCCTCGTCCCTGTTCCTCCCTCTCCTCGCACGTTTTGGTCATTGACACCCAAGATGCTTGGGTACTCAGAGTTTGGGCTCCCGAAACCCTGCACGAGCGATGGCGCACCTGGCGCCCTAGCCCACCCTTCTCCACACTTTCAATGGATAATTAGCCCTACGACCATCTGGGGGCCCCCAGAGCTAGAAAGCGCAAGTGTCCTCCACAGGAACCCTTAATCTTGAGAGTCTGCCTTTTTCACCTCCTTTCTGAAGCAGGATATTGGAATTCTACTCACCATGGAGTAGATATAGTAATACTCATGCCATAAATATTACCCAATTTTGTGGAGTAGATATAGTGTGCAGAAAACATGCCTCTTGCTGCCAAAGTCAGGCCTAAAATATTCAACTAAGAAAAAACTGTGAGCAACAATGTGAAGGGCTCAGCGACTCCTGAGTCGATTTTTAAACCGATGGCTCCTGCTAGACCTAGCTGCTTTCCCAATAATCTTCGAACGATCCAGTGCGCTGGATGTTGAGCATAATGAACTCGGCGAAACGATAATTCGAAAATATCATGGCGATCCTAAAATTGAGGTTGAAGGACCTATGCTGACTTTTATTCATCGTGCAAATGCTTGGCCGATTTCAGGGCGAATTTCTTTCTATTTAGCACAGCGGATATGGCAGTAAAGTGCTCACAAATGAATACACGAACTTTACAGTGTGGAAAAGCGGGACCATAGCTGCAATCTATTCTAAGGCACCAATTTATAGCGTGATCTGTAACTTTCACGGTCGCTTTTAACAGTTTCATGCGGGTGCTGTGTTGGCACGTATTGTTGTGTTCCTATTTGCGAATATACTGTCGCGACATACCGGAAAGACACATGAATCAAATGATATGTTGCTTGGGCAGAAATTGGTGGAAACTTTACATGCCGAAATGTTCAGTTGCTCTTCTTCCTGCTTCCGTTGGGCGTCTATATACGCTATATTACTGCATTATGCATCGGTATTGGCGAAAAAAACGACTAAGCTTCATTCCATCCTTGCCTGATGATATCGGCGTCGCTAGCAATCCAGTAATGCTGCAAAGGAGGTATGGAATGTTCACCTGTGTTAAGTAAGCATTGCTGCATGATTCACTGTGCGTTTAATTTTGATCGGTAAAGCGAGTTCGTCAAAATAGAGATAATATTAAAGGTGATGAATGGTAAGTGATTGCAGGTCGAGGTGACATCCGATGTGATCGTTGTTGCTATGCCAGTCGCCAAGCGAGGTCTCGTTGCACCGCAGAACACCTTTCTCGAGAACGTCATCCGCCGATGCAATAGCGCAGGTTTACTACCACTCCAAATTATATCGTGTATCGTTCTCGTTAGCCATAGGAAATGCATTTCTAGCTTATAATTTTGCTAATTTGGTCAAACTGAATACACAGGGGATATGAGAGTAAGTTGTCGATTACAGTTGAGCATAGGGAAAGTCGTATCGTTTGGGGTAATTCTCTGCGCAAATTATTCGTTTTGAATTTATAATACCACTATGCTTAAACAGAACTATTCCATTCGATAGGATTGCTTTGGTTATAAAGTAAAAGAAGTATAAGTACTTGACAGCCTCGGAAGTACTTGAGAAGTAGCCTCAACGTTTTGCGAAGGCTTCTTTGAAAATTTTGTCGGCATGCTCGATTTTGACGAAAATGTTGCGTATGGAATATAAATGGAGAGCGAAAGTGGTCATGAGATTCCATGCAAAACTTGACGAAGGGAGCGCGAAAAACTTCTGACTTCTTCTTTCAAGGACCTACCAACGTGCTAGGAAACATATGTGTTAGAAAATCGGCGCGTTTATTCAAAAAACTCGAAAAGTATGTAGGTTACAAAAAATATAGCACGTTTGCGTTGCTGTTTCATTGGTAAAGCGCCTGAGAACGTCCACTTTCGAATTTTTCTGAACGCATTACACAGACAAAACTGGCATATATCTTGAACCTGTCAGCGAACGCCGTAACAGCAGTTTCAAGTGGAGCATTCGATAAATACCCAAAAGCGAAAGCTGGGACATGGGTGCTATTGAACGGTATGCGTCCTGCAGTCCATTTCGTTACTCAACTTTCTTACTGTGAGCTGTTAGGAAATGACTGATTTCGTCGAACATTTGCAGCCGGAATAGCACCCATATGCACTTCCTCAGCAGTCAGTGACTCCCAGACATCCGATAGTCGAAATGAAGCTGATTTAGCGAGAAAAATTGGTTCAGATAAAGTACAAATGACCCTAAAATTTATATCTTTTAATAGTACACTACCCGAAGACGTATGATTATGTTGTATGGGCACTGTTTCTGAGCACCCATTAAACCAAGCTTGTGTTGAATTAGAATGCTGTTAAATTATCATACGTTTCGGAGAACATTACTGTATTTCCCGAAAAAAACCTGAGGTTAATCGAAACTAACTTCAGAGAAAAAACTACGCTTTTATGGCGAAATTAGTTTCAATGAGTTTCGCCATAGAAGCGAAGTTTAGATAATGTGTATCGCATTGTATCGTGATAGGGAAATAACTCTCCTCTTATATAGTGATTGTTTCGTTGATGGCACTGTTATTTCAGATTGCAGTTTCATACTGGCGAATGCTCAGATTGTCGACTACCCAATTGTTTATTGCAACGACGGCTTCTCCAAGTTGGTGGGCTACTCACGTGCCGAAATTATGCAAAAGCCATGCTCGTCAGTTGATTTGTTGCTTTATACATATTAAGTGCCGCATTTATTTAATCATCTTTCAGTAAAAACCCTCTTTATTTGAGAATCAATGAATGCGAGAAAGCATCGACAATGTTGTAGCAAGTGTAAATGTCGGATAAAGAGATGGGCAAGTCTCTAATCTACGTGAGTGCGGTTACATATGAGCCGCCGCTCTCTTAGAAAGTGGTCGTAGCACGATGTTGCTGTCACTTACTGAATAGACACCAGCAGATATTTGGTGTGGTGACTAGAAGGTAGAGATGGCGTTGTGAGATGGGAAATTTTGTATGGCAGAAGCATTCCGTCTGAGTGGAACGCTCATTTTTGTTTGTGGGCACGAATAACTGCGAATAATTTCGCCATAGTCTTAGTCCCGTTTGGGTCAATATTTTATGATATCGCATTGGATTCCGTATGCATTTCTAATTGAGATCTGCTCGACGCTCAGCCATCATCTGCGCGTCCATGAGACAACATTTTTCATCTTCCTATCCTCCCGGCGCACATAGAAACTTTTCTTAATGGTCAAGCTTTGTAGCGTTTTTAAAATGGATGGATAAATTCTTCGGACCGTTGAGGGTCTTGCTGATATTTTTAGAACAGTGAAGATTTTCAACCCACAGGGTGAGTTCTTATGCTGCCACCTATATCCAGCACCTTAAATAATAAGCCGTCATGACGGAAAAACACATACCTAGAAGAAAAAAGTGGAGTAGTTAGTTTGCGACACAACCATCAACATCACAGGTGAGAAGTATAATTTCGTCGTATATCAAACTCAATTTATGAAGAAACTGTAAACGATAGCTATCATCGACCTCTTACCTCAGCAAACTACCCCAGCTGATGCATTCCTCATCAAAAATGTGATTGCTAGAAGATAAAAAAGCGTATCGCTTTGCTTTCTTCCTCAATCAATCAAGCACTAATGCAAAATGGAGCTTTCGTTTCCATAGAATTTTCAACAAGGTCAAACTTATGTGACATCAAGCTTTTCAGCGCTATTTGCACAATTAAGCGCAACCATCATAAATCACTTCGAGAATCCAGAACATTATTTCCGTGTTGGTGCGCACTGCGATCCACTTGGCGGTTGTGGGTAAACATCGTTGCTCCTATTCCTCACTCCTTCTCCTGCCCCAACCTCATTTCTCAATTTACCAAAGAGTTACGCATCCCTCGAACAAATCATTTCGAACTCATTTCTAAGGTGACGATATTCAAATTATCTATAAGAGCTATCTTTCCAGTTGAAACCTTATCAACATTTAGATTGTCGTTCATGCACGGCGATCACAGCGAGCCGGAGGCGCTGCAGAGGATACAAAACGCGTTGGATATGTGCAAGACAGATCAGACAGAGATCGGATTGAACAAGAAGAACAGTTAGTTCTTTCGGTTGATTGCTGGCAAAGATAGATACACATCGTCATTTACCAGTCACGGTCTCCAATTTTCTTTCTTCCTCTCCTTCGTTTCCTAGCCATCTCCTCTCATCCGGATCACCGGTGTCGAGCAAAAGTCACGATTGCAGGCGAAAATTGACAACGGAATGCGGGATTAGGCGAAAGATGATTGAACACAACAAGTTTTGAGGTTCTCTTCGGCTGCTGAGGACCTGGAGTGAACAACAAAACATTTTCTGCTGGCACTTGTATATATATATATATATATATATATATATATATATATATATATATATATATATATATATATATATATATATATATATATATATATATATATATATATATATATATATATATATATATATATATATATATATATATATATATATATATATATATATATATATATATATATATATATATATATATATATATATATATATATATATATATATATATATATATATATATATATATATATATATCCACTCACAGTTTTTTTTATTCATCTACGATTGTTTGTTTCAGACAACATTCACGTGAATGAAGAAGGAAAAATTTTATTAGGCAGTAATGAGTCCCAAATATGTAGTTAATGTTAGATATGAATAAATTGCAAACATGTGCAAGACGCAGAGATCACAAAATTTTAAAGAGAGTATTTTTACGTAGGAGTGGACGATGCTGACGAGAGTCTTTTAAGGCGTTGACATGAACTAAAAGGCAGATTTGGACGGAATTTGACCAAATTGCTAAGTTATCAAAAGCAGAAGCTAAGAGTGGTATTCTTCCTTCAGTTGACGTATTTCTTTTTCGAAAGGGTTCAAAAACCAAAAAGGGGGCGGAAGAAAACGCTCGGTGGAGCAATTGCAGTAAATGCATAAAAGGGGCAAAACTTCATTTATTTGACTTGGAATGTGATACTTATGGCGAATTGTTTCTGTTGAGACCGCACATGAAGGAGAATTATTGCAGTATCCCTTAAAAAAATGAAAAGCTCCTTGACCTCGAAAAGTGTATAAAAAATAATATGGAAAGCATCAAAATGTTGCAAAAATTTTACAAGTGAATGATAGAGCACACTAGATTTAGGGATTGGTGTTGCAAAAACCTCTCTTAATCTCTCTTTGAATCAAATAATATCTCTTCGGATTATCAACCATATTACAAGATTGATCCGCGAATGAAAAGAAATTCATATTTGGACTACGATAGTGGATACTAAACAAAGTAACGGTCGAAATAGCGACGAAGAATGCTTCTGTGATCTACATTTTAAGAGGAGAGGGACTGTTTTTAAATAACATCATTTACCCGCAAAGATGATAGAAATGTCAAAAATTGAATGAAATTATGTGATTATTGGGAGCATTTACCAACGACAACTTTGAAGGACTTGGTTGTACCTTCTGTCATAGTCCAATATATATTTGGAGTCAAGAAATTCGTGTGTTATTATTTGTTGAGGAGGAATACACTGTAGTGATCAGAAATTTTAACGAATTTAAGTGAATTGATGTAACAGTGTTCGAATAGATCCCAATGATTATGTGGAGTATTTAATGTTGGCGCTGTTTAAGGCGATGAGAAGTGTTTAATGAAACACCTAATATCTATTCTAATAATAAAGCCAGCATCACAGTGATGGCAGAGGATGAGACTTTCAAAGAGAAAATTTTAAAATGTAAATAGAGAGCTGTGACGTCCTTATGTGATCAGGTCATTTTTTCATCTCCTTTTTCCAGTGAATGCAATCTGTTCAACTGAAATCCTTAATCATCATCTACTAACTACGCACTTTTAGAAGCTTTCAGCAAGTGATTCTTAGAATTTATGGGGATCGTTATCCGTCTCTAAATCGGGAAGTACGGATAGATTTCTTGGGGGAAAATTGAATTGAACGGCTGAAGAGAAACACAAGAATGATTGCTCCACTAGGTGAAAAAAGTTTAAGTGTACGTGAGATCATAGAACTCACATCGTGACCAGTACAGTGAAATACGTGCTCCTGTAGCTAACAGTTCTTGCAGCTTGATGCAAACAACCAAAATTGATACTGCTGTGTTTGAAGTTTTGCCTGCATATACCTTCCTCTCTTGATGAAAATTTGACAGCATTTACTTATGAGGTATTGAATAAATGTGATCACGTATTTGACTGCAACAAAAGCACATTTCATCTAGTGAGATTTTCGAAAAGAAAAAGTAGTGGTGTAACGACTAACCGATTCCGTAATAAAGCTGTAAAAATGCTGTAACATCGGACAGGTAAGTGCAGTCACCTTCACGTGAAATTTTATAAACACAGATTATAAGAAAACTGTAAAAAAAAGAAAGCAGACAAAAATTTATGCATTTCTGGGATAGGTTCTTTGAGAAATGATTACTAACGATGAAAAAAAATATATACTCACTATGAAACCAGAAAGCGCATCCATGTGGAACATTTTTCTGTGACCTCATAAACGTTGTGATATGTTGAAATAGAGGTAGCTATAGAACCGGAGGCATTAACAGACTATGATATGAGTATGCTGAATTAGGTGGAATAAACTCCGACTTATAATTTCATTTTTCAATAAGAATGACCGTTTTACATCAATAACCTTTGCATTGTTCACTTACTTTCAACATTCATACCGTTAAGCATTTTTTTGCACTATAATCGAAATCTGCAATGCTTTTTGCATATTCCTACTATCATAACATTTATCGTCTTGATTGTTCATAATTTATCATTTTTGTGGACTGCCGAATGAGGCGGAGAACATTGTTTTTTTTTTTCGAAGCAAATGATTTGCGTAATCATAATCGTCTATTGCACAGTACTGAGCAATCCACTTGTTTTGCAAAAATGTGCATTTATTGCCCGTGTTATTTAATATGAAAAAGGATTTCTTCAAGAAACTCTGTTTAATAATAATCTTTCATCAATCCACCTATTATGACGCTTTTGTGTTCCGAAATAAAGCCACAAAGCAGTGCAAGCTAATTTTTTTCCGGAGTCATGTATGGAATCATGAGGCAAGGAGGCAGCGTTTCCTCTAAGTCAATATATATATATATATATATATATATATATATATATATATATATATATATATATATATATATATATATATATATATATATATATATATATATATATATATATATATATATATATATATATATATATCTTTAGGGCGAAGTTTTTTCATGCTTTGTGCAAAGCGGTGCGTACGAAGAATACATAATTCTAGAGACGGCGATTTGGTTATTGGTGCATATAGCTCCGATAAAGAATGACAAGAACCAGGTGGTGCTCTATCTGTGTCAGTTCAAAGACATCACTCCTTTGAAGCAGCCTCTCGACGATGAGAACAATAAAGGTAAGCATCCATTTAAAGAAACGTTTTTTAGACTGCGTCGGATGATACTTACATTTCATCAGAAGTGCTGCCATTTTGCTCCTTCTTATTTTTATATGAGAAAAAAAACTGCATTCGCTTCTATTAGCTACTTTAAGCTTTAACCGTTTCTCTGCTACTGCTTCGCTGCTTTTTTCTATCGGAAAATCATAGTGGGCTTGAACTGTTTCATTATTCCTGAAAGTGCACGAAACTCTTCACTAAAATTACATCGCATATCTTACTTTATATTGCATGGGTGCAGTACAGATTTATGCCTATAGATCGGACTGCAGATATTACAGGCGGATATATATATATATATATATATATATATATATATATATATATATATATATATATATATATATATATATATATATATATATATATATATGGGCGGAGTAATTGCTCGTTATCAGTTGCGAAATCGGGTACGAGTAACCGAGGCGTTTACCGCACATTGCATACTTTTTTGAACGTCGTCTTATCACGCTCTCAAGCTTCATTTTATCTTGCACCTGGTTGATCCGTTTTTTCGAAAAAGTTATGTGCACTCTACGCTGTTAGGCGCATTAAGAGATAAAAGAAAAATGCGAATAGCGCGCACCGAGAGTCCAAAAGGTTTAGGCGCAAGATACGTTCAACTTATTTAGACCAAGAACGCGACTTCCAAGTTTACATACCGCGAAACAGTTTTTTAAGATTCACTATGAGTTGGTTAATCGTGCCATCGATGCATCGTCATTGATCCACGATCGGCATGTCTGTTTTTGGAAGCGCTCTATTCAGTTTCTGCAAAATGCGTTTTCCTCGTGTATAGATCGGATGCGGGATTATAGTGCTTCCGAGGTTCTGTTTTTATACGAAATTCGGAGAAGTCATCGTAGTCAATGAAGCTTCTTCGTGAGCTCCGGGTTGAAAGATTGTTCTTTGTTGACACGCGAGCCCCTCGATGCGGAAATTGAGTTCTGAGCTTTTCCTTCTATTGTATCTATTCTTCAAATGACAGCTCCCATAATCCGAACACAGTCAAGAAAATCAAGAGTGAGCAGTGCTCTGATCCTTGTTATTTTTAACTCACATCGCAAATCATTTTTTTTTTACTTTATCACATGCTGATATCCGGCGTGTGTGTGAACGAATGCATCGAATGACTATAAAATCTTTATCTTAGCATTCACACTACACAGTATTGAAAATATGAGTGACATAATGTGAACAGGGAAGTGTCGGCGGATAATATTGCGCGCGTTGATCGGTCACATGATACAGACTTCCCTCTTCGATTATGAGTGCGAAAGCGATGCGATAAGTTCAATTTTATGCTGTCTGCTCCTTCAACTTTTTAAGTTTGCGATGCGCCTTCCTCTTGCAAACTTATTACGCAAACAGCTGTCCTCTTCTTCCTATGTGTAAATAATAAAAATGCCATATATACAATATACTATATATATAGTATATTGTATATATCTAGCACTTTTATATAGCTGTTTTATTCATCAATCGTTCGTTGAATGGTCCTAATACTCCCAAATTTCCTCGGTGATATCGACGACGCTCGAAGCGTTGAATTGATGGGGAGTAGAGGAGGAAGCTTTCTAGAGCGTGGGATACCTACGTCATCAAATTCGCATCTTCATAGCGATTTCACTTAATTCGTTAACGTCTCATCTATCTGGCCATCAGTTATCACATTTTCTCAGAATTGTTTATATATGACGTCTTCCTTTAGAGCATTTCGCATAAATCGGTAAAAAAGTGCTTCAATTAGAAACGTCCTCCCAGTGATCGACCAGTCCGAAGGAATGTTAGCCGGACGACTAGAATGGAAGCATAGCGGAATTTTTTGTTATGTCACCAGATTGTTTCAATTGTTTTTTCTCCTTAGCATTGCTGTTATTTTTCGGAATTTGTTTGTCTTTGGATTCTTCTGAGCGCCATAGCATTATGATTTGGTGCTTGAAATGGTTGACGAATGCACATACGGTGCCGTTGACTTCTCGTGGCGCAAGTTCCGGCCGGGTTTTCTAGACACATCCTCGTGCAAAATGATCATTCCCTTAGAAGTTTGCCATTATGCTGATTGCAATACCCCTGATAAACGCTATGGCACAGCTAAAAGGTCATTTTGTCTTCTATAATGCTGCTTTCTTGTTGGAAGAGGCAGTGATCAGTGGCAGAAGGTGTAACCATATCAAAAACCGATGCAAGATTTTGGACACTGATGCTCATACACTGTTGGTCTTTTCCAATTCGTTCTACATCTGTTCAATTGAAAGTTACCGCCGATATCATAACGACGCGCCGCAGTTTACTGTCAGAATGCTGCAGCTGTGTCCTAGAATAGGGGAAAGCAGAAATGCAGCTATACTACTAGCACGGTAGCTGGAACCGACAATTAAGATGAATCTTTTTTTTATATTTGCGCTAGATCGGTTCGGTGAACATTGTTGTAGACATGTCGAGCGCAGGCCTGTATAACATGACGTGGATGTTGAACTTTGACGAAGTGTTTTGGATACTCATATAAACCTGTTTGGAGGAAATATTCAAATAAAGACATTTCAAAGGATATGGATAATTTATCAGAGCTGCTGCTCTGGAGATAATCAGGGGAGAGTACAAACTAAGAAAGAGGAAGCAAAGTGTACCATCGAGCCCGGCCTTAGAAAGCAGAGAGTTGAATGATATATGTAATGGTGCAATAAGGGAAGAATGCGGTCAACATATGTCTTCTAGTTCGGTCAAAAGAGGATTAAGAGGTAGCAGTCATTTTCACGACCAGATGCAGAGGAGATGCAGATTGCTGGGAGTTGGTGAGGCATAGTTTTCGCTTCTTAAGAAGAAAGTGATGCATGTTTTTGCCAACCGTGTGCAAAAATTATTCAAAATATTATGGAAATAGGGAACCCTTCATCCATTAAATTTTAATGCATTTGAGATGAATAAATCAGGTAATCTTCTGAATTTAGTAAATATAGGTTTACTGGTGTTCAGGCTTTTCCCGAATTCTGCAAATAGCACGTATTGCAAAAAGCAAGCAACAATTCAACCAAATTGAAACGAAAGATCTCCATAAGAACGTTGGGCAGATGTCCTCGAACTTCAATCAGGTTATCAAAGTTTGTGTTTAACGTATGTTCGTTTTTCTCTTTTTTTTGCTTATTTTTGTTCTACGTGGAGTCGTGTTTTTACCAGCGTTTAGTGACTGCTTTTCGTTTAGATTGGTATACTGGAACTTCAGTAAGGTAATCAAGTTATCTTTACGAGAAACTGTAGAGGAAATTTTAGATGGGAGTAAATGGCGGGGTACGGTTATCGTTCATTAAAAAGAGAGAAGTTTCTAAAAGAGTGACGACGGATGGAGAAAGTTCCGGCATGACCTCAGGTTCACCTTGAACTGTAAGTGGGACCTCGGGAAGAAATACGACTCCGCGAAACATCATGTTTACTTTAGTTACAGTGGCACATAAACGGTGAAGCACGCAAGCTGGTTACTCTAATGTAAGATTTTTTTCCGCAAAACTACCATCCCCGTTGGGAGAAAGCCTTCTTTTCGATTTTTATAGCAAGTATACCTCATTAGAAAGGAATCAAAGTTTCGTCGTATGCCGAAAACTGTCCTTGCTGGCAGCGATTTTGACGCCAAGGGAAGTGCCTCAAATCGTGGCAGCTGTAACTTTGCTCGAAACAATTCTCGTCAGTATTCAGCACTTCCATTGGCATTACATTTTTAGTGAGGTAAAAGGAAGTGGAACAGAAGATGGGGTAATAATTCGCAAGTAAGAACAGTTTAGTTTCATAAGTTAACTCTAAAGTACTTGAAGCAAGAGGGCGCCACTTTGCAATTATACTCCAGCAAAGCCTCATGCATGCTCTTACAGTGCTTCTTTTTGTGTGATATGCTCGAACACTTGCATGCTTTTTGCGTCATTACTTATCGCCATTGAGGTTTATAGGGTTACAGAAATACCACTTCCACCAGCTTCGAATTAAATGAACCGCTGGCTCGCCATAGGCGATTGAGTGAAAAAACTCCAATGAGCTTTCTTTTTAAGTGAGGAATCATGAAAACCACCGAAAAGAATGTGAGAATGACGTAGGACCCTAATAATCATCTCCCCATTTATAGGATTTATAACTGTTTTGCAGGTCACGTTTTTCGACTCACAAACGTTTTCTCAGTGGTTTCTAGGCAAATGAGAGGAAGAAAACAGCACTCAAACATTATAATTCATTGAAACTTTCATTCGGTTTTCCTCCTCGAAAAATCCTCCCATGATCATTATTTGTGCTGAACGAGGTTCTCTACTCATAAATGTTACAAATTACTTTCTAAGTTTGCAAGAAAATGCCCATCAGATACCGTTCTCCATATTTGTGCGAAAAATGTTGATAGAGAAACAAATACGCTAGAAAAGATTTGTAGTATTTGTATTCGAAGTAAACGAAACGGCTATTTCTACGAAATCTTGATGGGTCAGTGTATGAGACTGATTAAATTTATAGTATTCTCTTTCTCTTCACTTATGCTTTTCATTTCAATTTCGCACGTTTGTTTTGTCATCGATGCACTTTCCTATCGTCTGTTTAAAAATCTCTCCAAATATTTACTGCAGAATAACAGATTTCATTGTCAATCCACTTTTAGCAGAAATATTACGATCTGCATTAAAGGGAAATTACAAGTGGAGATATCATTAATGAGTTAGAATTCACTGATTTTGATTCGAAATAGAAAATGGGATATATTGTATGGAAATGATGAGCATCAAGTTCGCGTATTTTCTTAAAAATAAGGCACCAAGTTTTGAGTGCATAACTGCGACGTTTTTATTGATGATCTGTACGAAGGCATTAAACATTTCACATTGAAAAATGAGGGCATCTTAATTCGAATGTTTCATCAGAGATGTTTGATTTGAGGTGTGAGCTTGCTTCGTGTCAATACCCGTAGATTGTAAGTACTAGAGGTGAATTGCGCAGAGCGCGGTTCACGTCTAGTACTTACAAATTAATTGCTCAGAGTGAGACGAGACGAAAAAACTTTGTAGTGTTCACGTAATATCATTTCATATTTTTCCGTCTTTCACTTCAGGTGGAAATAAGGCGGTTGTCAAATGCTTGCAATTCACCTCTTATACTTGATGGTCGAACACTCATTTATAGCCTAGAATCTCTATTGATCTAATGCATTCCTGAGATGGAACATGACTAACAGCATTAATTAATGATCATCCGAACATATATTCATCAGCAAAGTCTTCCTATGCTACACAAACTTTAGTCAATACTCATTTTCACTTATATAGCCTTTTTTATTCCTGGTGTAGAGAAGTGAATGTGATTTCGGCCAAAAAAAAAACAAACACTCAAGTGGAGGGGAATCACACTTCGTACGCTTAATATTTCAACCTGTTTTGTATAGTTGTGATGTGTTTGTGACACAACTGTTCCACTTCATATCTCTAGTAATTGAAGAGTGTTGCGCATGGATGTGTTCACATTTGTCGTTGTGCAACTATGTTTCCATATCGAATGAAATGTGCTTTCTATAAGTGCTAAACGTTGGTGATTGTTGCTGAGAAAATTCTTACACATAAAATCACACAACTTTAATAATACTCTATATCTATTTGTAGTTATTTTCCGGATAAGTTGATGAGAAAATGTATTACATCATATTTCTTTATGGAATAATTCGCATTTTGCGGATAATGAATTTGCTTTTTAATGAATATTCAATCGTTTATAGGGAAAAGCGGTTCGCTGTCTTCGAAAATTGTTAGCAGTGATGATGTTTTGCATTATGTGGAAAGAAATATTGAAGGAATATTTAATTTGAAGGAATAACTTTAAAAGGCGAAGATTTCCATCGTTCTCAAACGATCCTTCAAACCGTAGAGCCCTTGAGAAATAAAAGGGAGCTTTTCTTATACTTTTTTCACTAGGAATTCATAAAAATAGTAAATCAGACCAAACTATTGGATGAAATTGTTTGTTTTTTCAAAAATGACTACATTTGTGAGCAATCGCCGTAGTATAGTTGTCACTTTGCATGTACTTGCTCAACAGCCGACTCTTTACTGATTCACTTATTTTCTTTTATTTTCACTGACTTACTGGATAGCAGAGTGGTATTAACACCACGGGAGAAGCGAGTTTCCAAGGAAACTCAATAGAAGCTCGTTTATGAAGTAATGTTTGTAGTAAAGAATAGGTAAATGAGGCACTCGAATGTTATTTCAAAGAGGCTGTTAAGTGTGACATTCAGGTAATGAACCTCGGAGGCGATCTGCTTCCGCAATACCGACAAGAAACACCGAAGACATCACCACATATCATATTGCATTATTCGACTTTCAAGACGATTTGGGATTGGTCGATACTTGCTCTCACGTTCTATACTGCCTTCATGGTCCCATTCAATATCGCTTTCAAGGTATTCCCCTCAGCCGATATCCTATTAACTTTGAAAGGAATCGATAATGTCTACGCAATATGTTAAGATGCTCATGAGGCTGTTTCCAATAACGCTGCATCTAATGCTTGTCAAAATCGGAAAGTATAACATTGTAATTAAACAGCAAGTTTTGCCCACATCTTTCGCCTACATTTTGCGTAATGGCGCCATCAGTTTTAACGAATATTTCATGGATGCATGTTATGACGCCGCTGTAGTGAGAAAATAGGTCGTGCGAAGCACTTTCTTGCTTATTGCGTAGATGTGTGAGAGATCTACGTGTTCGATGCACAACATGAAGAGGACGCAGATTCACATCGAATCAGTAGTGTTGGTGCATGAACGCATCCACTCATTAGCGCAGGTGATATGTGACGAATTCATAAGGATTCCTTCAGTAAGTAAACACCGATTCGGTTCAATTTTTGGGAGAGTTTTTACAAAAAGACGTAGGATATTCTCAGAATTTCCGGATATTTATCAGCAAAGGCCGTCAAGAAAAGAAATAGGTAATTGAACGTTATCGCCTCAACCGCATCCACTGAACTCTTCCTTTGCTTTAGCACTTTGGGAGTTGAAAATTTTCATTGCACCCTCGAAAATACATCGAAACCTTTGCTAACATTTCATTAGAGAAGAATGTTTGCCCTCTTCAATTGGATTTTCAATTGCAGAGAGCATCTTATTGCTGTTGATTTTTTTTTTTTTTTGAAAAATATGACTGTTGACTATGGAAGAGATAACAGAAATATTTAAGCAAGTTGAACAGAGCGATCGAAATTCCCTTTTGAAGCCAAGAAAACGAGAGCATCAAAAACTTAAGAAATGAGGATAAAGATCAACAGTTCTGGAACGCCATCTGCTAGTTGATAAGAATTGCGCTGCTTTTGTGAGTCGCATGAAAGGCACTTGCGATAATCTTATGAATAAGAATCGCAACTATTATTACCAGTAGTACTCGCGCAGTCTGCGATATCATTCAGGGGAATAAATTTCCAGATATGATATTTTAAATTTGATTCATATTCGTTGAATAATCAACAGTGAGGGATGAATTATTAGTGCGGATTTCGCGGAATTTCCCCTGAAATTTTATACGACATATTGAATTCCGGGAAAATTCTTGACAATTTTAGACTACAAAGCGTATTTTGTCAAAACGCTTGGGCAGCTTGAGCCTTGTAATGTACTGCTGTCCGAACAGGTAAATAATTAAAGGCGATGCGACGTACGCTCGCAAAGGCTCATGCAAATTTTCAATGATAACGTGAATTTTTCTTCGGAACTCCCCAGAAGTGTAAACGAGGGGTAACACACCAATCACATTCCTGCGCGATTCAGCTAACATTAATTGCCCAACTGGACTAGCTGTTTTCCGAAAAATACATTTAAAGGGACACTGACATCATTGATTGAATCCTTCAGTTCTTTTATTTTCCTTGCGTGTGGTTATAAAAGTTATCTGAGTCTACATGGTTACCTCTTCTCCAGCAAAGTAATATGCAAAGGTATGTGCAGATCATCAGTATCGACGCAGAATTTGGAAAAAAAGAAACGAAAAGCAACAAAAACTGAGGAAGTGGCATCGTCTATTTGCGGCAAAATTCCATGGAGAATCTGATATGTGCAAAAGTATTAGTAATGATAAATGAGACCGTTGTGTTAAACGAAGTTAGTTGAGGTCGCAGCGTCGCTACTGCAGTAAGATCACCGCAACCAATCCGATATTTCGCTCAGGAATTAGAGCAGTGATTTCAGCGATCACATTAATGACGCGTAATAAAAGACCTTTGCGAGAAATGTGCGCAGTGGACCCCATTTCTCTTTATCGCTGTTTTATCACCTACCAATATTCTTTGCAAATTGATGAAACTTGGAATTTAGCCATATGGTTTTAGTGGCTCCTTACCGAGGTTGACCAAGGAGAGATGCCTGGTTTATATTCTCACCTCTCCTCTCTTACTTGTCTCTTATGCCCACTGTTAGGCAGATGGAGGGTAAAGCAGGATTGGGGATGCCTTAAATTCATCTTGTAATGATGCATGTGGTTTTCAGCAGCTATTTTCATCTCTCATGCGCTGCTGTGCTCATATTGTTGACAAACGAAACACATGTAGAGGACTTCCATACTGAAGAACTCAAAACCAAATGTGAGCTGAAATGGGCAAATTTAATTCATTCGACAAATTAAGCTTGGAAAGTTCCTGATCTTTTTTTTTCTAACGGAATCTTATATTTGACTTAATATCTTTAATGGATATCCCAAAAAAACACCCGCTTTGGAGTGCAATAACGGGCTGCAATTGCATTTGAATTTTTTTATTGGCCATGCACTTGGTGCATATTTCACACTATATTGCCTCGAGCGTAAATTCCAAGTCAGCGGAAATGTCAGAGATGAATTTTCTCTGGCAAATACTTTCAACGGAACAATCTCAATCACAGAAAGCAATGGGGCGTAATCTAGACACATTCACTAAGGTCATTTAAGACGGGGGGCATATATTGAAAATTAATGCATGCGACACTCGAGCTAGATGTACGGTGGTGGGATAATAAGGTGATAATGAATATGAAAAGTGCGCTGGAGGAGTACAATCGCGAGGAAAGGTTAAATTTGGATATATCGGTGCATTATTTTGCAATATTTATTCTTTATTTGTTCTTCATTCGTTTCCTGCATAGCAGTAAATCTGGATTCGATGTGAATGACTCCCTCAATTTGTTATCGGAATTATTTCTATGTGCGTATATTTGTATGCGTGACTACAAGGTTTTCCTGGAAAATATGAATTGACATTTGCAGTCTGAGTTGTACCCCTTAATCAAGATTTTGAATGGTGATTTTTTCCAGACTCGCGAGCATCCACCGAGGGGTGCAATCGATTCGGTTGCCTTAATGGATTCAATCGTTGATGTGATCTTTTTCGCTGACATTTTGTTAAACTTTCACACGACATTTGTTGGACCAGGCGGAGAGGTAATCATATCAATTCCCTCAACCTAATCGTATTCGCTCTTTCCGTGTTAATGTAATTGCGTATGCCAATGTAGTTCACACGTATATGCATCGAGATTATGGACTAAACGTCGTGTCAGAATGATTTCTGATTTGCTTTTCAATTTCCTCTTCCGACGTTTTCGACTCCACTCTCTCTGCTCCACTTCTCGTCGGTTTTTTTCTTCGTTGGACAGAGCAGTTGAATCTGGTGCCGCTGTGATTCTTCGGAAGGTGGACAGTTCCAAGCAATTCTGCCTACATTCCATGCAACCTTTACGCTGACCATTTTGGAGTTCCAGAGGAAAAGGATCATTAGATTCAGACATCTCAAGGGACAAAATATAATACTTTGAAAGCAATGTGAGTTTTGGCATCAGGATGTTCAGTGTTCTCTTAGGTTTTTGTAACAGACGAGGAAACGAATAATATTTGAAATTCTGCTGTATTTTTCCGCCAATTCCACATCCTCATCCCGATAGCTGCATTCCAGAACGAGAAATTCCACATAGAGAGAACTAGAAATTACGTGGTGAAATTTTTTCTTTCATCGCAGGTTATATTGAATCCTTATCAGTTCGACCTTAGCAATCTAATAATCCATTGTTTCAACCACAAAGCGCTCAAATGGGTGTCTTAATGAACCATGCAAGTGTTTCGAGAAGGATCCGTCGTCATTAATATTTATGAAAAGAAGATTGATGAACCGTTTTTCCGTTCATTATTCGTTGTTGTCAACTGCTTCGCACGCTCCAGTTATTCTTGGTTCGAATAGCTGCGTCTGCCTTTGACATTTTTTCGCACTCGTTTCGTTTTCTTCCGAAGAAAAAACAAATAGCGAAATTTCCATCACTCGCTGTTCTCACGCCTCTCATTTTTTGATGCAAATGCCGAAAAAATCTTGCACTTTCCTTTTTTAAGTCTTGTTTTCTTCGTTTGTGACAGTTGAGCTGTCGTGATAAACGCTAATTTTATTGTCCTATATCATCTTTCATTTGGATGCCACGTATAGCTCGTCTAAGACATACTGCAAGCTTCATCCCAAAAGTTCTATCTTTCACGTACTAAGCGTTGAAGTATATAGGATTCTGCTGGACAAGTACTGACTGTTACCTTTTCTTTGAAGTACTAAGATTGTTGAATGTTGCAGGTTGTTATCGAGCCAGCAATCATACGGTGTAATTATTTTAAATCGTGGTTTCTTATCGACCTCCTTTCGTGTCTTCCATATGATATTTTTTATATGTTTAAGCATGATGATGAGGTTTGTTTACATTTCTCGAAATATTTTTGCATTCGGAATCCGTCATTAGCCTATCAAAAACTATCAAAATTTTTTGGCTAATGGGAAATCGCTATCAAAAACTGCAGATTTCTTAAGATAATTGAAAGCTAGAAGTCCAAACACTATTTTTCATTCATGATGAGGCTATTTGTTGCTTGGATACCAAAAATTTTTTTCATTGTTTGCTTGGATGTTAGTAGAGAAAAATCGCATTCTTCAAATGTAAAGTAAGCTGCAAATGAAGGGATGCAATTGCCCACTTGCTGTAGAGGAAACTTGCGCTCGGGCGCAACTAACTTCCTGTTATAAATGCTTCATACATCTGAAGCATTGACCAATTTAACCAAGCAATTAAGCAATTATGTAATAATGATGTGGCTAACCTGTTGCTGACTTCTCCGCTGCTTGCATTTTTCGCTTCTACCTTTCTCCTATTACAAAACGTATGCCATAATATCAGCATCCAAAAAGCAGTTCTAAAACATTGCGGTAATGAAGCCAGTAGAAGGAATCACGGAGGAGAATCCCAATGCCACTTCGGCAACTGTTTTCTGATGGGAAGCCCTCCAAGATCAACGTGACTGGCTAGTAGAAAGACATGGATCCAATAAAACTCTCGCATAAGTGGTTGTGAGGTGCTAGACGACGAATTACGGCAGCGAGAGGCCACTTTGAAGCAAAAATCCGCATCGGAAAACCGGAGCAAGATGATTGCGTTGTTTAGCTTGCCCGATGACTTGAGGAATGTTCCAGAGGATAGGCTCGTTGCTGAGTGCACTCAAAGTTGTCCGACTACTTCGTCTAGGCCGAGTGGCGCGCAAACTCGACAACTATTTGGAATATGGTGCCGCAACGCTTTTGCTTTTGCTGTGCGCCTATGTCCTTGTTGCTCATTGGCTCGCATGCATCTGGTTCTCTATTGGCGAGTATGAAGTTCGATTACGGGTATGTTATTTTTCCTTCGCAAATCGATCGATTTAGCGTCTGACACTTACCTGTGCAGTTGTGAGCTTCTGCAAAATATTCATTCAGCATGGGTAATCCGTAATGCCATGGAAAGACAGTTATCGCCAACAATTTCCGCCGCGTTTTCGACCCATGCGTTTTTTCTTATGCCCGTGAGACTTTTGAAACGATGTCACTAAGAGCAGATTTATTTCATGAGCCCGCCTCAATGAACTTTTCATAAAGTCGTCTCGAACGTGTTCATCTCCCATGCTCCAAAAAGACTCATCAAACAACTTTAACGTTAAATAATAGAAAGCGGCTTCCGCTATGAAATAAGCATTGCTGAAATGCCGACAACTGCCACCGTTTGATTACAAACTGCGACATTGCAATCAGCCTAACCAGTGTGGAGCTCTAAAATAATTTCTGTGACTGCTGAAGAAACGATTATCCAGAAGCCAACTAGTTGTGTGAAAACGATCGTCAAGTCATCGAAGCTTCATTGCCTTCGAGGATGGTTTCTGATGCAGTTTCGCGAGTGTGCAGAATTCTAGGAAGCACGTAGTATGAAGAGAATCGCAGAGAATGCGCTCATAACAGCTGAGCTGTTTCAGTTCAGCGACCCATCGTTACCGGAAGGTTGGCTGCTAAAGCTTTCAAAGGATCTCAGCTCGCCATATAACTTCACCTTTACCGATCGGTATAAGTTAGTCGGTGGACCGCCAAGAACATCAGCCTATATAAGTTGTTAGTACTTATTTCATTAATGGCAAATTTGGAGTTACTGTTTAGGATTTGTTAACCTCAGATCGTTCACTCCAATATTAGTGTGGATAATTTTAAGCTTTGTCCAGGGCGTTCGATGTCCTTGCTGTAGAAGTACCAACTTATATCTTCACGAACACTGTTACGGATCAACATAAGGTTTTATTGGTACTCCGTAGCGCGCTGAAGATGCGAATTTTTTCTTGTGCACTTGTTTCCTTCAAATCGTGCGGAAAAGCACGCATAAAGTTTGAAATCGCAGCCCAATAAAGCGCACGGGATGGGAAACGCCTCCGGCTGCTGCCTCGTATATCATAATTTTCGTCTATTCCTGTTCCGGATACGAAAAAATTGCACATTGATGAGGCATCCATCCGAAAGCTTCATTAGGGCCTCCTTGCCTCTGCTCGCAACGGTATTATGAATAAAATTGAACTAAATAAGTTTCTAAGTAGATAACGATAACTTTGCAATATTGTTGCGAAGTTCGAGGGAATGTTTTCTGTTAGGTTATATCGTGACATGGAAGCGAAAGCATACTTACTGAGTTTGCAGCGTTATATTTTACGATGTCATGTATGTCGACAGTTGGCTTTGGCAATATTGCATCAACAACAGACAATGAAAAATTGTTCGGCGTGTGTATGATGATAATCTCCGCGTTACTGTATGCAGCCATCTTTGGCCACATGACCACAATTATTCAACAGATGACTTCGGCCACCGTGCGGTAAATTTTCCCTCACCTTTAGCCATGATTCACGCATCGCGTAGTTTCGTAATGATCTTTCTTTTACGCAGTTCGTCTTGCTTTCCAAGGAAAAGTAAAAAATGCATGCATCGGTCGGTTTCAAACCGGACAATTTTCTTACTATGATAGGAGATCATCACCTGATGCAAAACGTTTCGTGCAGCATGTTTACAGCTCTTGATTAAAAGCGCATTCAGCCGTAACGTGCAGGACTCATAATCCCCAACGAACGATCTCAATTGAAGCCTTAGCTGTTTCATATAACTCAAAGCAATGCAATTGCATAAGCATGGCGAAAAAGTAAGCGGTCACCACAATTTATGCACGTTGAACGCATGTGCTGTTTCTGCAGGTAAGTCCGGTCCATAACATATTCTGTTCACGGTTGAAATAAGGACTTTTGCAAACTCTAATGAGGCTTGTCGTCTCAGTAATGACGAAAAACCAGTTTAATTTAGATGTTAATGGCATTGAACCTCATTATTTGAACATGATGATTGAAATCGATGCAACAATTGTCGAAGACATTGTTTCAGAGAGTCTATCTGATACAACTCACTGAAACT
The DNA here is from genome assembly GCA_013433145.1 of Ascaris suum. NCBI lineage: Eukaryota > Metazoa > Nematoda > Chromadorea > Rhabditida > Ascarididae > Ascaris > Ascaris suum. Next base: position 9,872,293 of record CM024174.1, read on the forward strand.
TTGTCGAAAGAGAAATCTGTTGAAAAAATTAATTAATAAATAACAAATAGAAAACAAAGAAATATGTATCTGAGATTAAAGCATGGAGTTCTCAAAATGAAAGTAGTGATAGGCGGAAATAATTCATTTTGTATGCTTTAAGTTCTCTCTGATGAGTTAGTGCATTTTGAGTCAATTATATTTGAGTTACAGTTGAGCGTTTTCAGTTATCACGATATGATATCGAACGTGCGCGAATTTATCAAGCTCCAAGAGGTGCCAAAGGAGTTGGCCGAAAGAGTGATGGATTACGTTGTCAGCACATGGGCGATGACAAAAGGCATTGATACAAATAAGGTATGGCCAGTTATGCTCATATACAGCAAACATCTTAATGAAAATCTGAACTGAGGCGTTCCACTGAAAAAAACGCATGTACATTTTTGGTATAATTCAACAAACACTGCACGTCACGATTTCCAACATATTTTTATGGTATTGCTGAGATATATTCCTCTATGTCCCTCTGGAAATCTACGACCATTGCGAAGATGACACATTGTAAAGAAGACCCGACTGTACTTTTGTACTTCTTTGCAGTTGCCGTCAATAAGCGTTGTTTTTTGCGTATATGGACAATTTTCGTCACGAACCGCGTGTTTGAACCGTTCTCCAATGCTTACGAATTTTTCGAGGTATTTGTGGCTAAGTGTGCAGACGTAGTGCAACGCGCGTGAGTGTGAGTGCTATGGCCTACTTTGCAAGCGGAACGTGGTGCATGTCTGGCGAGGGATAGGAAAAAATACAAGTGCTTCTTCAGTACCGAGTAATAAGAAATAACAAATAGCTATTTGTGTCATGCGAAAAAAGCGTTGCTGAAAACCACTATCGTGATCGACAGTTCATGATTAACGAAATCCTTTTAGGTGCTAGGTTACTGCCCGAAAGATATGAAAGCTGATATTTGTGTTCATCTAAATCGGAAAGTTTTCAACGAGCACGCATGCTTTCGACTTGCTTCAGATGGTTGTCTACGTCAGTTGGCTATTCATCTCGAGGTTAGCGTAATAGCCCACATCTTTCGAATAAAATAACGGATATTCTATTTTGTAAACTACGATTATATCAGAATCACCGTAATGAGCTTGAGAATGTTACCTCGAAATTTATCAGCCCATATTGTTGGCATGAAGTCAAAACGAAGATCACTGCTGCATAAATGATTCGTCTCAGGTCACCTCTGAATTCACGGTTTGCAGAATTAGCTCGCGCATAATGTATAGTAACCACTGGATGACACGAGGTCTCGCTACTGTCAGTGAGATTAATTGAGCAAGAGCTTACAGCAGAGCAGAACTAATACTGTTGAGAAGGAAGTTGCTAACTAAGTACCGAAGCACATGCATGAATGTAGTGAAAATCGCGATATTAAAGAATAAAATGATTTCATCTTACGAATCAAAAACACATATACCATAAAATATTTCCTTAAAAAAACTTTGAGGCTTGTCTTTAAGAGTCTCTTGCTGAATTGTGTTGCAACATAAATTTCCTACTGAAACAATCTCCAATTAGCCAATTAGCCTGATCTAATTTACGCTCGCAATCCTCTGAGTCCTCATTTTGATCCTAACTTCTTAGCTTAAAGTTGCAACCCGCTTCATAAAAATCGAAAGAAGGAGGAGGACATATTGGATAAGGTCCTCCATTCCTCATGGTGTTCATGTGGCATTACCAATGCGATATGCACAAATGAGCCGAATACGAGTCGTTCGGTTCGGGAAATTGAGCCGAATACGGAGACATCTCAACCGTCTCAACTAAGCGTTGTATCGCAATGCCATCCATATGTGTAAGACATTAAGCCATAGATTCTCACTATGGACATTTGCTTCTTTGGCTATTTTGTGATCAGCGTGAGAGGACGGCAATAACCAATGGATGATGAGTTAGCGGCTCCGTTTTATTCGTAAACTCCAGTGAACCACACAGAGAGAGGTTATGGAAGATTCATTGGGGAGAAAGGTCATTTCGTTTGGTGTGCACTTCCTGCATTGGTAGTGATAAGAAATAAATTTAAGAGTAACCATGCGGCGCCGGGCGACTTGCTGTACCATACAGGGGAATCTGTGGACGCATTATGGTTTGTTGTTTCCGGTTCACTCGAGGTGATACAAGACGAAGAGGTGGTCGCCATACTTGGTTTGCATTCCTTCACAACTTTTTAACTATGCGGCATGTTCTGTTCGTTCCTCGAGCATCAAGCCCAATATTTCGTTATGTTAATGTTGACAAGCTCCCAGAGCACAATGTTGTGAATTATAACACAGTGCGATATAATATACTCACAATTCGCGAAGGACTTATTTGCTCGGCTGCGGATGGAGTGAAAACTGAATTCCTAGACTTATCATCATGGATAGTTCAGAAATTTGGTCACAACTCGACCAACGAAGCTCTAGTGAATAATTGCAGAGTAGATTGAAAACGCGGAAGATATCATGCGTATTTTACGAAGGCGGAGATTCAATTGCAGTAGCTACAATAGGAAACGAGTTGAAATAATCACATAATCAGCACTAAACGTCCTACGAATTGATCGTGGTCTATTCAGACAATGAATTTCGATCGTGTTCCACCTCTGCGCATGGTCGCTTCTTGCGACTTCATCGGAAAACATTAATAAAGTAAATGAAAGAATCGAAAACTTCTGCCCTGAATATATTAACGAGAGCAGTTTTATCAATCGTATATTTGGTGCATTTTTTGTCTTTGTTGCATAAAAGGCTCTTTCAAATATGAGGTGTTTCGACTCGCCATTCAGCATGCAATGAGCTGCTCTTCAGCTAACTTTTTTGTATCTGCAAATCCAACAATCTGTTAATGTGTGCTAATTCCTTTCAAGGAAAGGGCGACGTGTTTGGTGACGAATTTTGGAAGCAGTCAGGGACGGGACAGAGTGCCGCTAATGTTCGTGCATTAACCTATACCGATCTACATATGATTAAAAAGGACAAACTTATGGAGGTAAAGCGTTGCATTTCTTCGCTTATTTTTGAAGGTCAGTGGGGAATAAAAATGCGAGAAAGTAATGAACAAAATATAACTGAAGAGCACCATACTAACTTTATTTTCACACCGCACACCGTCCAATTCAAGTATGTTCTCTACGTGCCGTACAAGCGATTCACCAAAATTGAATCAGTGGTGAATAAAAGTGACATCGGAGTATCCTAGATGGTGAGGTTTTCAGAAGTGTGAGCGGAATCTGACGGAAAGAATTGCCTTGCGTGAACGCAAACTTTATGGCGGTTTTTGAGCAAGGCATTTTCCGAGGATGTATAGTAGTTTAGCGTCTTAACTGTGTGTTTCCGAGTATTTGTCATTCCCCATACTTAAGCGATGCCCCACTTCTGATAGCTAGAGATCAAGTCTAAGATGTTTCGAAGAAAATGCATTTTCAGGTGCTCGATTTCTACAAAGCCTTCGCAAACTCTTTTGCCAGAAACCTCGTGCTTACTTATAATCTTACACACAGGGTGAGTTATTCTTTCTTAAATTTGTTGAATGATGAGAAAAATGTTCAAAAATGAAATGCTAGTTAATTTAGCCTCCAACTAAACTTGACCAGGAATAAGCAAAAAGCGGGCCAAATGATCTGCGGCAATATGCGCTTCTGCATTCAGCACACTTGAACAAAAGATTTCGTGGCTTGCCGGCGAATGAAAAATATGCTTGATAACGCCATCTTATCTTGGTCGATTCGACCGCTCGTACAGAAAATTTCCTTATTTTTCTGAGGTCGACCTGTGCAACGTAGATATCTGGTCTCTGTAAAATGAGCGCACATTTTTTGACGGATCACAGGTCTATAGCTCGTTCAGAAGTTGACGATGGCCACATGGAAAAGACAAAGTTAGTTCTGAAGTTGCTCGACAGGTACACAGAGAGGCGTGCGCACATACGGAAAGTTAAGAAATTGCGAATGCGTAACAAAATGGCGAAGTATTATCACCCATTCTAGAGAGAGGAGAAACCATTTAGGACATTGTAAACTTTTGAACATATTCGCATGGTCGGTAGAGTGCATTTTCTTTGAAATATTAATTCAATTAAAATTGACCGCAGAATGAAGCAGGTGGTAAGCAGTGGGTTGCGAAGTTACAGGTGGGTTGATCAGGAAGCGTCGTGAGGTAAAGGAGGATTGACAAACGGGGGCGTGTGAGGTGAAGGTTTTGACCGTAAACAGGCAGGATGTCGAGTTAGGCATGAGGTGGTAGACAGTGAACCGTAGAGAAGAGCATGAGCTGTTCGTGACAAACAGAGGTGAGCACTGTGAGGTGGTGGATATTGCTTTAAAGTGTCTAAGGTCAAGCTGCATACCGTAAGATGAGGTGTAAGTTGGTAAACAATGGCTTGTAGTCTGAGCATCGTTGCACCGAGTTATCTTTGCTCCAGCCGCTTCTGCTGTGGCCATTTGCGCCTCGGTCATTTGATGATTCCCTATCCTCAACTCCCTTCCCATCTGGATATCTTCCGTACGAGTTATTGATGGCTTAAATTCCGTGAGCTTAACGTGATATTTTTTTCCTCCGGAATTGCTCGCTTTCATTACTGCTAGGTTTCAGCGCTAAGCAATGAACAGCTCTGAAATACTTTTATTTAGCAAAGAAATACGCCAATTGCACATCCCACCACCATTCAGTTATTATGTCCGCATTAATTTATTTGTAGATTAAAGCGAAAATGTACCAAAAGAGCGCTAATCGTCGGACGTTTCAGCAGTGGAAAAGGGAATAATAGCAGCAAAACATTGGGATGGTTTCTTTTCACCTCTTCCCCCCTCTCCCCTATCCCTCACTTGGCAATTAGCTGTTATAACAGTGAAACAGTCTCTTTGAACTTTGCAGTCGTGGCGATATTTTCTCGAAGGAGCCGCATCTTTCTCTGAAAAGATTTTAAAGGATTTCTTTCAGGAGAGAGATAATGCAATTTTCTAACCGGGTTTCCGATTAACTTGTTGAATCGTAGAAGTGATCAGTATTTCAGTTGAAGTTCCGCAAAGTGATTGATGTGAAACGTGAGAAGGAGCTCGACGAGAGGCGGAAGAACGAAAAATTAATATTAAGCGCCGATCATCCAGTTCGCAAACTTCTATTTCGAATGCGCGAACGACATGGCACTCGAATTTTTCCGTCGCCACTATTCGCAGACATTGAGCAGGTCCGTATTCTTGTCTGGATAGATATTTCTGTGTTAATCATCGTCGAATTGGCGGTTGTTTGCAAAGCGTATCTATGAGCGTAAGATTTGCTGGGTGAACAGCCATTCTTTTGGCATTCAGAAGGAAATGGAAAGCTCATCCAGAAGATTTATCCTCAATAGAATGCGTAGGTCTAGACCTTATTCCTTCTCCTTCACAGTAGACGAACCTCAAGTTCTTTCTTGAATTGAACACTTGCTCGAATGTGAGATCTCGTTTTTTGCGTAGACAACACTGATTTAGTAATGTCCCCAGTGTTCGTTATCTGTTCCAGTCCTTGAAAACCTGCACAAGGAAATGCTTGTCTGCCATCGATGCCTAACGTATACAACCCGTGACGCGTTGAAAGCACTGGAAGTTTTGTTTATATCTGTGTCTATACACTGGTGACCGCACATATGTGTGTTTATGGGCGTTCATGCAAGTGCGAGGTGTTGTCTTGTGAATTACACTAAATGTTCGGCCAGTTTCTTGCCGTTTATGGAGTTCGGTAGTTTGTTTGCATATTCAGTTGAATTTTGGCAAAAAGCGAGTTAATTTCATTTGTTCTCATGCGCAGCAAGAACTTGCCTTCATCGTCAAGCTAGTGAATCGCTCTTTTCTTCTCGAACTCGATTTTCAGTCATTACTGAAGCTTCGACCTGCAACCCCCTCAAGTATGAAAACTTTTTGCGCAGTGTAAGAGTTTTGACAAGAAGTTAAATGGATTCACAGAACTCGTCGGTTTCGCATTCGATGAATTGCACAAGTTCCATTGGTTACTCTGATAGTTGCACCAAAAGTGCCTTGCCTCCACGTATTCTTTTTCGACGTTGTGAGAAATTCAGAAGAAACTGTGACTTTCGCTGATTGCAGCTGTATATATGAAACTTTGTCTCGAGGAATCGATTTGGAAGCCGCTTTCTTCCCAAGAGCCCAACCCGACAATTTTTTAGACCAGTGAAGATGGGAGGGGAAGGGAGGGAGAAGGGAAGGGTGCGTATTCGTTGATGTGATTTCGAACATTTTTCACTCTCCTCGAATGCTTCTAGTTATGACCGATTTATGCAGCCGATCTGCTTTTAAGGAAAGCATGTCAGTATTCTGTCAGTCTATTTTCAGTAATTATGCGAGTGATCAGGTCAAAAGAATAGCAAGAAAACTAATGTTGCCCCAGCCTGTGTTTCTTTCTACTGGTTTGTTTAAAGTGCTGCAAGTGCAGCTCCATTCGAAATAAAAGCATTTTTTGTTAACAGTGTTCGATTTTCGATGATTTATTGCAAATGTAATAGGCTACGATCGCTATTTCTCGACGAAATAGCCCAGTAAGAGTTGAAGTGATTTTAAAATGCTGCCATGGCGTGATTGAAATTCGCGTTCAGGGTATAAAGAAACTCGAAACGAACAGGCATTCATCCTCGATTTCGTTGACCACTGATGAAACGATGGGAAATCATGTCGTGCGGGGAACGAGGGAACAACCGGGCGCTCGGAAGCCCCCGCTTCTTAAGCGAGCGACTGTTGGAGATGAAGAAATTCTGCGGAGGGCTGGTTGGACGCCCTCAGACATAAAGAGAGAGGCGATTCGCCCCTTCAGTGTTTGTTCCTTAATAAGCTATTATGGGGAAACCAATAACAGTCATAGTTGCGACTGCGGTGAATGCTTACTTCTTCCATGCACTTATGCACCCTTTGCGACATTTGCATAGGACGTATAAAAGGAGGTGCGTAAAGTGCAGAAAATTTGCCCCATACTGATTCAGTTTTGATAGTTGGCAAACATTATCTATTTAATACAGATTTTAATCAATATTTACTGCAACAGATACATTGAAATTTGCCACCGTCCATTATACGCACTCCAGAATTCTTCATACAGAATGCCCTGTGCAAGTGCTTTATGGAACCTGTTGGAGGGTGGGGGAGAAGTTGTAGGATTAGGACCAGTTCCTGCTTCTTTTTTATTTCTCGACTCTTAAAAAATGAAAGAAAGTAGTGAATCTGCAGGAAGTAGTAGCGATGTTTACCGAGATGAAGGCGAACTTCGAGGCACTGAACGAAAGGATTCGAGGCATCGAACAAATCTCTACAAGGCTGCTCTCCATCGAAAAGCTTCTTGTTGGGCTACACAACTTTTATAGAGGTTGTTTCATTTTTTTTGCCAAAGTATCGTGCAATAACATTTCAGTGCGGGGGCTAAGGGCATAAAATCTCCCATCTACCGCAGCTTATATGATACAGAAGGTCATTTCTCCATTGCCTTGTCGGTGCTCTCTTTATTGCCACTCAAGTACCCAACCCCACAGTCAATTATCCTTACCTCCCAGCTCGCCGGCCATAGGTGGAAACGTTACGGCATGCGACGTTCAGCAAGCGTAGGAAGCGCCTTTCATGTGTGTGATATTCCTTTGGATGTGCTCCCTACCAGTGGAGCCCTGTTAATTATAAAAGAGTGAGAGATCAGAAAGTTTTTTTTTTGTAACAGAGGATATTCAAGCATCTTGAGAATGATGCATCTTGCAGAAAGTCGGTTTCCTTCGCTGCTTGCAACAGGAATTTAGATCCCCTCTCCTCCATTGGAGCGATCGGGAACTGTTCCTCCTTAAAGGATATGAAGAAGAGCGGACGAGAAAACTATCTACTACCCACTTCTCTTCTGATTGCTTTCTTTGCAGCCCCTCCGCGTTTTTTCACACCTAGCCACCAGTTCCATCTAACCTTTGAACATTTATCTATGCGGTGCAGCAGTAAAAATTAATTCATTGGGAAATATTTTAGCAGCCGATTATTGCCAGTTCTTTTTGCCGCTGAAAAAGTAGCCATAGAGATGGCATCATTGCTAAGTTCTTTTGTAAATAATGAAGTGTACCGTGCCCAGTGGTATGTGGAAGTGCTGGATTGAAAAACAAATTTGCCAACTGAGAATGATCGCACAATCTTTTCATCAACAAAAAAAAATGTTTGGTTAGCCGCAAAATTGATCTGAATGCTTGCTTTTGTTCAAATTCAATGCTATTAAAGCTCTTACAATGCTTCTTCTTTCTCCACTACTCTATCCATCCTTGTTTTGAGTGACGCTAAATTTGTCCTCCCCTCAATTCGGTCTATTCATGCGTAGCTTCGAGAGTTTTCACAGAATGTATCGTAATCCGAGATTTCCGAAATGGCATTCGATACGATAAAGAACATTGGCGATCCAATAGTGATCCAAGAATTTTGCAAAGTTCTCGAAGAAGACCGTCAAAACCTATAGTAAAATTTCTTATTCATATTGCGCCATTCGCATAAGTTTGTTTTGTGGGCAAAGGAGAGGGAAATAGGTTTAATGATTTACGAATCGAATTTTTCTTTCACCGTGAAGACGATGGCGCGAGCTTAGGGAGTGGGATACCCCATAAAATATGACACGCTCGTCCTATCCCTTCAGACAGTCCTTTTAGTCAGCCTTTATTCGTCAGAACACTAGCTTTACTACTTCCATAATTCCACCCTTATTTTATGATTCGGCCATGCAAGTTCTATAGTTACATCGGCGCTTTATCCTTTAACACTGTTAAATTCTTTTCTCCTTTAAATTACGCAAATTCCGAGATCTGTGTGACCTCGAAATCGAGCAATCACGACGAGTCTTGCTCGGGTAAGAACGAATTGCTGAAAACTGTCATAGAAGCTTGCGGAAAATTTCTTAGCACAGAAAAATACCCCATAATCACAAGCATTTCAAAATAAGCAACATTGCACCTCAGCAGCAACGTTATATCAGTTAAGGAAAAGAGGTTTACTAATGGAAAGGGCAGCGAACCATGCAAGGAAAGGTCGCATGATGTCAGGAAGTGAACGCCGGAAGTTCGATGATTAGCAGATCTTTGCGATAATCAGATAATCACCATGGAGAAACAGTCGTCGGTTCTGCATTGCAATAAAACAATCTTATCCATGCGCCTGCTGAAAAAGGAATTATTATGAACTCATGCACGACTTTATGGGGACCATACTTTGCCAGGAAGTTTATGAGGGCCAATCACGTAGACGCACCACTAGAGGATCGTTATACTGGATACAGTACTCCAAGGTGGTAAATACATCTCACAAATCTTTTACGCTCACAGGGCGATCTCAAGGGCCAAATACTTCTTTCATAGCAGCAGTGGCCTCGCAGTTATTTATAGTGGCTAGTTCTGGTGACGGCATTGGCTAAACCATAAACCTCAACCACATGATCGATCGGAAATCTTCCTAATAATTTTGCCATACATATGTCTGACATTTCTTTGGACAAACCTCTTTTGGCTTGGGTGGACCTCAGTGGGGCCTGCTTAATCACACTTTTCATTCGAGCACCTTGCGAAATTAGGCCGGAGAATTCCTTCGTTCCATCAATCGAATTTTCTTGCGGCGCTTCTGAAAATTGCCAGGTAAGGGGAGATTAGCTGGCCTTGAGAAGTTTGCAAGAACCAAGCGAAACAAGCTGTAAGCACGTATCCTTGTGGACTTGAAAGAGCACAGAAACAATGAAACGGGGAAGATTTTCAGCAAGTTGCGAAGCTAGAAATTTGATTTGATCTCTTGCCATTTCTTGCCATAGCACATTTCTTGCCAAAGACTCACTGTTAAAATGTGCATTTGAAACGAATTTAACCTAGTTTCTCGAATATTTTTCGTCGAAGTTCGTACAATATCCTCTTTCGAGTCATTCATACAATCCATCGTAGACGACTAGCTAAATTCTTCCTTATGATAACCTGTGTTCTAGCTGGGACGGCATCTTCATCAGCTGAGCCACACGCCAATGATGACCCAGTGGCAGTGAGACATCCGACGTGGAGTGGCAGTAGCATGCGCATACAGCCACCGACACATCCTCCTTGCGTCCCTCCACTCAGGCAACTTGACGTTGAGAGTGCGTGGGAGGAAACGCTGCCTCCTAATGCGGTTCCCCAAATTCACATTGACTCAGATTCTATGCGAAATAGCGCCTCGAGCCCTCCCGAGAGGAAGCGCATCTAAACTGCCTATCACCTCACGTATCGTCTCTCTTCTTTGTGCATTGCTGCGCAAATATGAGCTCAATTCTTATGTTCATCTTTCTTCCATTTCATATGATTTCATTTCAATGTAACTGAGAAACGTGCCAATAGCATAGCAAATCCAACCGGCCGAAATTCCATTCCTATCCTTTGTATTTCCATTATGTGCATTCTTTTCCATGTTTCGTCTTCTTGACTATTCATAAATGATGGTCGCATATTGTTAAGTCCGTGAATATTCGGCAATTCATTTCCTCGAACGTCTTTCACTGATGCTTGTTTATTATTTTTGCGTACTGACATGTGCTCTTTCCTAAATCCTCCCCCTCCCCCCTTCCATTCCTCTCTTTTCCATATGAGTGATGTAATTAGCAGCAAACCTCATTAGTGAATGAAATCTATCCTCATGAAAAAAAATATAATAAACTATCTTGCTGTTGGATTCGAAGTCATTCTCTTTGATTAGTTCATTGAAGCGATTTGTACTTAACGAAATTATGCTTAAGCGGAGGGCTGCTTTCTACGCCTAATTATTGCCCAGAGCAGCTACAATAATGAAAGGTTTTTCAATATTTCGGAATTGGTTCCACAAATTTTTGCATATATGTAGAAGCGCGAACTTGAATTGTAGTGCTTAAACTAAATCTACCAACTAAGATTGTAAAAGATGTGATTTTTGAGGATCCACCTTCGTTCATTTGCATATCAATGAGGTCTGCTTCCCCCAAATAATTAAAGCCCAACTTGTAACCGATTCGTTCATATAGACCTTAGAATCGCATGACATCATTATTGAATGAACGAGGATCCAAATTTGCCTTTTCAGTGGATAGCGCTCGTAAGATTTCACCATAATATCTGTGATTTTAGCCAAATTTTGAAGTGCTGTTCCCTCTATCTTAAGTTGTGAGTTCAAACGTCCACAGCTATTCTCAGTTCAAAGTGCACAGAGCTGTGCGTAAAAGCACAAAAACAACGACTAAGGACCTCTTTTGTATTTGCAGCTTTTGTTAATGACCTAAGTTGATTAAACCTCATTTGCATAATTTTCATTCTGTCCACCCACAATGGCTTACGTTGTCGATTTGACTGTGCCATACTGATTAGCTTACAAATGGTAACAGAGCATTGTTGCATTATTTCCAATCATATATGTCGTCGAAGAGCTTTTTACATCAGCTGTACTTTACTTTGTCCCAAGAGGAACAAAACACATACGTCATTGTGCATTGAAAGTCTGCGCATGATCTTCTGCAGCAGAGAACAATCTGTAGCAGGCAAAGATTTGCTTCTGCCAAAAACTTAACCCTAATCTGACAGGCTTATTTATTTTCCAAGCAGTCCAAGCAAACTCTTGTTGCATTTGCTTTCCTATTTTTTTCAAAGATCTTAACTGATGTTAGTATGGCGCTTTTGAAATTTAACGAGTCCCGTTTGACTGCACTATTACCTGATTTCATATATAAATAAAACTTGTTATCAATAAGAAATTCACTGATACTGTTATTATTATTTCTGCTTAATGTTTTCATTAACTCTTGTCCCGTTCTCCAGAAATCGCTCGTTGTTTGTCCGTCTGATGAGCAAATTTCATTCAATGATAAAATAAAAGTGATTTCAAAAGATTTTAATAACCTTTGCTATGTAAGATAAAAATATGCATCATTTTGGCTAAAGAGTACCGTTTATAGCATCTTAAGTTTCATTTTCTTCCTCTATAATTGAAAGCATGGAATTCAACATATTGCGTCCTGTGATTCGAGCTCTATTCTATTATTTCTATTCATATCGGCACGCGGCTTAGTTACTTATGTACATTTGATGTGTATTTATTTCTGGAATACTGTTATTACTCAGGTTATTTCATAAGAGAGATATACATTAATGAAATTGTCTTTAATATTGCTATATGAATTTTAATGTTTTAATTTATGACGTGTAATTGTTGTACATTGAGTACAGTGCAATAATAAATTTATTACTCAGCAATAAATATGATAAACTTATTTATTACTTAGTAATAAATGTTGATTAATTATGATCTATATTTATATTCATCACATTATGCATTTTTTTGCGTAATCGTTTAACGTTATCATAAACGCAAACAATTGTGATATTCTTATGAGAAAAAAAAATTCAAAAACAGCAATTATTCGTATTATTCAAATATTAGACAATCATAAAACAAATAGCGATAATGAAAGTATCCTTAGTGAGAGGCAATCGCATCGGCATTATTTCTTTGCGGAAGCATGTTGCGATTTGATTTTAAAAGAAAACAAATTTCTAAATGAATTCCTTTGAAAAATTTCTCGTCAAAACTATCTTACAAAATTGTTCAAAAAATTCCTTTAATGAAATCATCTCAATACTCTAAAAAAATAACCAAAATTTCCACATTCATCATATGGAAAAATTGAAATCACAATTATTACTCTCTTTTTTTTGCGTTCATATTCGATCATACAGTGCAAAAAAAAAAAAATTGACATCAAAACTATACGAAGAAATACAGTCTATAACATTTGGCCATCGAATGACAATGGAGTCTCTTCGAAGAATGATAGTTATTCTGGGCTAATTACAAAAAAAAAAAAAAAAATTCCCGTATGAGAAGTACAGCATTGATATAAGCAACAGTCGCGGCTATATAATTCCATGATGCAGCCCTATTAGTGATCCAATAATTATCGAATGAATAGTGCCGTCGTTTATGTGGCAAACTGGTATAATCATCGACGCGTCTACTAAAGCAACTTTGCTGATTGCACTCGTCACTCGCACAAAAACACCAATGTTCGGTGATATCGAACTGAAATATATTCTCTGCAACAGTTATATCAGTATGGAATTATTTTCGCTATATCCTCTGCATGATCACGGTAATGTGGATAATAGATATAAGGTGAAATATAATCACTCATCCATCATGAGTATTCTTTCATTCCTTACCCGAGGTGATCGCATTTTAAGGAATGGTTGCACATTTTGATTTTCTGGGATCTAAGAGTTTCAACTGTTCGACCGCTGTATGTAAACTATAATCGTTGTTATGTTTTGTAAAGACACCCTCTTGTCATGGCCAAATATCTCACCTCTCTTCCATCCCCCTCCCCTTTTCCGCAATCACATACAAAGAAGCCTCGAATGCATCCAAGAGAGCTTGCGAACTTAGTATTCGCCATTTCGTGGAAGAAATTTTCCGAATGAAGTAGAGAAACTGGAGTTCCCGACTGTTCTGGAACATTTGATAATTGCAACTCGTAGGATGATATGATAGAATAACGAAAGTTTCTCGACTAGGCTTCGAGCAATAAAAATTTCATGTGGTCTCCTTTAAACCACAACTTCAATTAGAGAAATTTTGAGGAGCGGACAGACTAAACAGATGAAATTTTAAGCGTGGTGCAAGCAAGATTCTTCATGGTCAACGATCCGTGCTGCAAGCGATCGCCGCGTGATTGAGCTAGGTCAGAGTAGAGGGTTCAACGCTCGTACTGCAATATTTTCCCTAAGCGATGGCGTGAGCTAATATATTTGGTCGAGGTTGGACAGAAGCTTTCCACATGAAGGTGGGGCGCAGATGAACCGAAGAGGTGTAGAGAAGAATGCACCAGGGTATTCAAGAGATGACATGTCAGAAACGGATGCATAAAGAACAACAAAAGGGATGGGATGGATTGCGGAACATTAACTTTGGAATAGTGCTGCGTCAAGAGAGTGAACGCTTTCCAGTAGAGTTCACAAAGACGCACATCATGGATACTACGTTCCACAAAGGTCTTTTCGGTTCGGAATGATGGTCGATAAAAAATAGTGCTGTTGAAGAAGGTTTATGAATCCGTGTTGTACTTGGCGTGGGGTAATGAACTGGCATAGGTCAATGGTATATAGATCAGAAAACACCGTTACTGATAGACGCCCAATATGGGTTAATGACACGAGCTTTACTGTTCTACTGTCGGCTGGATGCGACATTGACGAGAAATGCGGCGTTGTGTTTACTACCTCAGGTAGCGTCAATTACGGTATACTGCGCAAGAATGTATCGGCGAAGAAAGGGACATCATCAATGATCATCCCGTCTCCGTAGAAGGAAAAAACAATCCTACAGGTATGAAAAACCGCGCAAAAAAGAGCAGTTAAAAGACGTATTCAATTACAAATGACAAAAAAAGACTCCTTAGCGTGCTATTCAACACTTTAAAGCGAAACCGCGATCGCCGTCGATCAATGAATAAGGACGACCATTTGGCAAAGAGTTGATCAGTTTGCCGCCTTGGGCGAGCAAATGACGCGCAACTGGATGAGTGTAACGACTCGCCAGTAAGATAAACGATCAAGAAAGGGCAACCAGGATTGTGGCCAAAGTCCTCGCCTTTGCCAAGCCCGATTCGAACGGATGTGCACGTATGAGATAGCAGAAATTGTTCCCCTGATACGTTACAAATGTGATTCACCGTATCGTCAAAAGGACTTATTTTCTCATTTGTTGTTACCAGTCTTCCAGTCCTCTATCAACAAGATATTTGATAAAAGAAAAATGCCAACGACAAGTCAGCCTTACTGAAGGAATTCATGAGTGCAATCGGATGTTGTCCTGCCACTCTTAAAGGAAAAGATGCTTGAGGTCGAGTTCGGCCCAAGGCACCCCTCAACATATACGAAATTGGGACGAAACTGAAGTTCTCAGTTAACAACTGGGGTGATGGGGTGGGAGAAGACGGGTTGAAAGATTTATCTCTGCCCTGAAGAAACCATCTTCATCCTTTCTCTTCGCCTTCCTCTCCCTCTCTCTGCCCCCCTCTGCTCTTGTCCCCTCTCTTCTCCATTCTCATACTACCCATACTCGCGACCGGTTTGCGGAAGGTGTACTTTAGATAGCTGAAGACACTCGCGCAGTCGGCTAAAAAGCGTGCGTGCGTGATAAGTAACCACAAAAGTTGTGATTCCAGTTGAGACGTGAACTTATATTTCTTCAAGCAGTCTAGAATACTATTATACGGTACATAGATGGCACTGGAAAGAACAGTAAAAGAATGGACTATCACTTGAGTGTGTTTCCAAATATAAGGTAGTATGCTATCAAACCCAGCTCATTACAACAAAAGACCGACCGATCCTGCAAATATGCAAAGTAAAGATGTAATTTCATGCAGTTTGTGTAAGAATGGTGGGGAAGCCGAAATATCAGCGGTAAAAGGTCTCACCAGCACTCATTAAGCTCAGTTCAAACAACGCAATCCAAAGAGCCATGAACGAAATTTTGGAGATAACTGTTACAAAACGTCTGTCATTTGCGTCGGAATCATGAACACCTTTCATTAAGAGAACTGACCTAGTTAAAATATCAGCTGCCTTTATAGTTTTTTATTCTTTCGCGGAGTTTCGCAAGAGTACCTAATGTCTCCTACACATATTTCTTTCTCCAACTGCTGCAACCGGTCGGCCGGTTGAGTAGATATGCAAGCGGCATATTGTTCCAGTCTCCTTCGTGCGTTTTTCTCATATTTTGCTCAGTCTTCACTGCATCTTCATATACGCAAAATTTTACCTGGATGAGAGATGTATTTTATGTCATAACTTTTTGGAATTTCAGGAAAAAAAGGGCGTTATATGTAAAACCTTGCAATCAGCATGGTAAAAATAATAACCTTTCCTCCTCCCACATAAACGATTGTCTCATCATAATAGGAACGCTTCCGCAATCGCCATGCCAGTGTTTTTTCACCAGCACATTAATGGGTACAAGATATAACTAGTCGAAAGAAAACCCCTAAACGCATAGTATTTTCGGTGTTCAAAAAACAATTTCTATCATAGTATTAAATTGATTTAGACGGACGCTTTTATGAAATTCGCTTTCGATGGTTTTTTCAAATGCCGGGTAATGGAATTTTTTAGTGACAATTAATCGAAAATCACAGAACAAAAACGTTGCCTGAATATCGGCGGATTTTTTCTTCCACTATCCCTCTCGTACCGAGATACGGATAATCATCTGGCCGGATTACACGTCTTATTTCCACATGATTGACAAGAGAACTTTTTGCACCAATCGGTGATTTTTTCTTCCTGTGTTGAGGAAGTGCAAAAAACGCTTCTGAGCCTCTCATATTACAAGCGGATTTTCTTTTATGTTTTCGAGAAAAAAATTCAAAGGTTTTCAGCCGAAATTTTTCTCTATTAACGAAGCGATTTGCACCGCCCACTAATTGATCTATTTCATGTAATTCGAATAACGGTTTTTAATGATACGATTCACTGATACGAGTCATATCTTGTTCGGCAGGACAGTGATTAACGTTTTCCGATTGTCACATCTAAAGAACTCTTCCAAAGAAACTTCCGAAGAACGAAACGTTTAAACAGGTGACCGCAGCAGAAACGCTTATTGGAGATGATAAACAAACCATGTCGAAATTCGAGGAAAGATAGTTGCTGATTTCGGAAACCTTTGAATGTGCACCGAGACCCAGTTGCGCATGCTGGTCATTTGTTAGAAACTGCGACGAACAACCTCTTCCAACTCCTGAAACATTCTACTGCAGTGAAGTTCGCCCTCAGCACATTATCTCCGTTTTCATTTAAGCAAGAAGTGTTGCTTCTTCTTTTCCTAGGTCTTCACACTGACTCGATTGCACTGCCTCCTGTTTTTCTCGTTTAAAGAAAAGTGAATTGATGGTATGTTGTATTTGTATAACGAAGACAAGGAAATTTCACACTGGCATCGCATGGAGCATTTCATGACGTCCCAGAAATAAGAGGCGTCAGTTAAGGCTGATGCAGTTTTTCATACTAACATGCGTTGGCATATGTGATACTGACTCATTGACCATGATAGCAGAAACTTAGCTAATTCCGTTGAATACAGACAAATCTTGATGAATTTCCGGTTGTCATATGGTAGTCATATGCAAATAATAAAACGAGCTGCTTTGGAAAGCTAACAGGTTTCACTAAATTCCCGAACCGTTCATCCTGCATGATAGTCGCCACCGGATTAAAATCTTTACAGCAAGCATTTCCGTAAATACTTATTCTTCACACGAACCGCTTGGCTAGCAGATTTCGACGAATGTTATTTCCGCCAATTGGAAGGAATGTTGAAAAGCCCATTCTTATTCCTTGATCTGACTACTAGTGATGTGCTGCGTTACACCCATCATATAACGAGGCTCCACGGAGCAATTCTTTGAGTCTTATCTACAGAACCTTTTCCTTGGAGTCTAGGCCATGATAACTTGCTCCCTACAGGAGGATTGGGATAATTCCCACCCTCCCATCCTCCCAACCGACCAGAAATCCTTTTCCTACACCGCACTGGCCGCTGCTGCGACGTTTATTCCGATGTAGAAGTTTGAGAAAATAGTAAGCTGTTCGCCGATTGAAAGTTTTCTCCATCTGAAACTGCTCTTCAAGGCAAATTGCTTATTTCAAATCGCTCAGCTCCGCAGAAATGTAAGCTACTATTACAATACAATGATAGGACGCTGCTAACAACAATGCGCATTCGATTATGCTAACCATAAAGATCTCAGAAGCGCTGGGAACTTCGAATACTCCCAAGCTTTGTTGTCTTAGACATTAAAGATACGTATCGCACTTGTCCTTTTACCACAATAAGTCGAAAGTGTAATGATTAAATTTAATCGTGACTTTCCATGCCATTGTGTGCAAATTTTCAATTTCTTTTCCGAGTAGAAGTTATCATATTTATCGATAGTCTTTTAGATAAGAAGTATTCTTTGTACATACTTCAAAATATTCTCTCAGTGAAATCACCTATAAGAAAGCGAGAATTGCTCGTTTTATACTGTTGATAGACATGAGAAGAAATTCCGAAAAAAAAAAACTAATTTGCTATCCGTTTGTTTGTCACATCTATGGAATGCATTCGTCTTGCTTCATTGAATGTCCGATGTTAATCGAATTTTTCTTCCGTTCATTAATGCACAAATCCATTAATGAGAATGCTATCTTTTTATGCCATTATTGACGAATTTATTGGAAATAAATACTCTCTGCGATCGATCCTTCATTGAAATGTCATTGCATAACATAAGTGTGTTCAAGCCCCCACATTGAAATTGTGAGTGTACTAAGGGCATATTTGAGTTGTTTAAGTGACAACTGGACAAGCTGACTGTAACTATTTAGCTGAAGAAGAACACGAGGAAAAATTATTTGTGGCGGCGGAACTGGTACTTCTAGCGATGTGAGGGCACTGAAGTATAGATGGAAATCCTCATAATTCAATGATGGAAATGATGTGCGGATGCAATCACCTTCTTGCTACACAGCAAATACTACGAATCTTTTTACCGTAACATGTCAATCCACGTGTTGTGCATCCAGCATGAAGGGCTGCGCAGCAGAATGCCACGTATTTGGTGCGTTCTGTATAGCGCTTCCTTGTAGAAATGAAAAAGTGATGCAAATCACAATAAAAGGCAAACCAAGTACGGAGATCTTTCCATTGTATCGGTTCGTGCCGTTGAGGTATAAAATGAAGCACGTTGAGGGGCACGGTTGTGTCTCTCCGGGCCGGTAGTCGGCGCGTACGCAACTTTCATCACTTGCGGTGAGGCCATAGTTGCGTTTCAGAAAGAAATGACGCCAATGCCAAACGATGAAGTCGTTGGCGCATGAATAGCAACTGATCGCTAAAAGAGGATTCACCAGAAGCAGCAACGTCGCCAAAACACATAACAATTCCCCCATCCACGCATCTGAGCTCTGAAATACTTCGTCAATTGATTCACGATAACTACACACTAATTTTGATGAGTAGACTATGAAGGACTATGAAATGCAGATGGGCCTCATCGAAGCA
This sequence comes from Ascaris suum, assembly GCA_013433145.1. Taxonomy (NCBI): domain Eukaryota; kingdom Metazoa; phylum Nematoda; class Chromadorea; order Rhabditida; family Ascarididae; genus Ascaris; species Ascaris suum. Next base: position 9,891,380 of record CM024174.1, read on the forward strand.
GCTGATGCATTCAGCGAAGTACAGCTTAAAGCCATAGATAACATCTGCGTTCTTTCATGGAGGGCACTGCGGCCTATATATGATGGAAGAGCTGATGCAATGTGGGCTAAAGCGTGAAGCATTGAAAAATTCGATTCAGCGATAAGGAAGCGGAAGCATCTCGAATTATTAGCATAACGTCGTTTCTATTAAAGGTTTTTATATGGAATTGTTGAGTTCGTTCATTGTCGACTATGAGTGAGTGAATTTAGCGCTGATTGGCACCAATAACTTCACGCCACTATGCATGGGGTATTTCATCACACATTTCGGGCAAGAGGGGCGTTAGACTGCTGACGTTGAGAACGAAAGTAGAATTTGCTTCAGCATCTAGGCGAAATTTGGTAATTATGCCAGCTAAGATCCGATGTATGGTTAACACATTCATGCGAGAAGACAGTCAAATCGAAATAGTTTATTTACACTGCTGCACAAAATCTTTTTGCGACTGCAGAGCGCGAAGACTTCCTGAAAGCCCCAATGACGTCTTTCACGAAGCCATCAAATATCGAAAGTACTAGAGCTGCGTTTAGAGCTTTCAGCACCAGTCTTTTTTATCGTCAAATGTTGTCGTTGATTATCACACTTTTGATGAGCCTACGTTGAATATTTTCACTGCTTACACACTTCGAACTATAATTACGGTTTTATGCGGATGACCATTGTGAGTGACCATCTCAGTGAGCTATGCATCGAGGCCAATGTCATTTTGTCATGATAGCTTTCCGTCGGCCTCACGATGAACATCATCTAGTATGAGAACAAAGTTAATCTGTGCGCATGAAAACGTGAACGACTCAAAAGGTCGTTGCTTTGTCCGTCGATGCTAGTTGGAGAGATGGCAACGATAGACACTAATGAACTTTGTGGTTGTTCTGCCGAGCTGGAAATGATCGGAAGCCGCTTTTGATTTCCCTTATCTCCACACCCGAATCATCATTACCAGCAAATTAGATCGCAAAATGTCACGGATGTGGGAATCCACCCACTAGAATTGCAGCATCCAGATGTATAGGAAATAAATGCAACGAAACGACAATGCGGGCGATAACTGAAGCGCACATAAACTTGAGAGATAATTTGCATAGTTTTAATGCACAATTCAATGTGAGCCAATTCAATTTTGGAATGAAGAAAGTAGAAAGAACATTTAAGAGACAATTCGTCAAGCTGAGTTCGCTTCATTCACATTCTGCTACACTCAACAAGTTGTTCCTGGCATGCAGTATAAACACATAAAGACAGGTTGGCATCTCCTAGCAAGTGAAGAAATACATTAGAGGATGTGGTATTTGATGCGCCCACCCTAGCACTCCGCTGATCTCTTCAAAACGAATTACTCAACTTGCCAAATATGCAAAATAATGCCTCCATCCTTGTTTTCGTAATGGACCAGTTGTACAATTTTGCCTAAACGATTTGCTTTTTTTCTTCTCTTTAACTGCACCAATATGCCATAAATAATCTGATTGGCGCATAATGCGCATAGATTTGTTCCATTTTAGAGTTTACAAGGAAATTCAGGTTGATCGAGAACGTGAAATGTGGAGCATCGTATGTCCTCTGCCATGCCCACCATAATTCAGAAACCTTGCACCGGCTAGCCACACTCAGACTGCGCAAATGTGGAAAGCTCACAACTTGAAAAAAAAAGTAATAAAATAAACGTTGCGCGTCGAAACAGAGAGCAAGAAAAAGGTGAAGTTTAGAATCAATCGAGCGAATACACGGAAATCAAGAAATCGGATGTTGTAAACAGAGAGTGACATACTGTACAGGATGTGTGTTGACGCCATGTGGAAGTTCGTGTGTGTGCGTTAATGGATTGATAGAGCCCCCAAAAGTTGTTTATATTTCGCATGTAGTTGGCGGTAATTAAAAATGTACCCTAAAAATCAACATCTGTTTTGATTCAAATCAAAACCCGCGATTGCATATAAACCTACTTCAAAAGTCCGACGTTTTTCCAATCCGCTCGGCTGTTATGAGCCGCAGGCATTACTTAGTATAGCAGCAAGAAAAGAACAATAAAATCATTTGGTATTTTTGAATGAAGTCGTTTTTCAGCGGCTAGCCTAAGAGGAATCAATATCTAGTGTTAGAAAATAGCATCAAGTCTAAGTAACATGAGAGAAATACGAAGAAAAATCTTTGTGCTAGAAAATTTTGCTTTGTTCTTTAGTCCTCTAGCCATTATAAAGTTCCATCTCTCAGGGAATGCTTTCAAAAATTTCTATCGGATTTATATTATTACGTATCTAAGCAAGAAATGTTAAAGTGATGGAGAGTACGAGAAAAGATATCAGCCATGATCACGAGAGAGGTGAGTGAACAATGAAATTCGTTTGCTTAGTGGATGAGAATTCGTCGGTGAAATATGACATCGCGTGCATCACGTTAACTTTTAAAAAAAAAGTGATTTTGAAAGGAAATATCTAGAGAGGTGACAATAATGCCGATCGGAAGTGTAGTCATTTCAACTAATTGAAGTATTTTACACCCACTAATCGTAACGTCCATTCAAACTAAAGGAATATTGCTTCTCAGATGGACGTTCTTTACGAGTTCCGTTGTACGGAAAAGTGAGTTAAACAACTAAGCAGGAGAAATTTAGATTTAGATTGTTTGAGAAATACATTGCTATGCTTTCTAAGAGTCGACGGGAAGGCAGTTTTAAGTGAGTGTCAAAATTTACGCTGAAAACATCTCTAAAAACGGGTAATGAAGGGGACGCGCCAAAGGCTACAGCATTACGTTTTTTGCAGTGACGGATACTGCGAGAGAAATCTGTCGAAAATTGGACGCTTATCGAGGCATAGACTCTGGTCAAAATGTCTTATAGCTTTTAAGTTGTTCGAAGTTTTAGAGATCTATGAAGCGAAGAGAAAGGTAACGATAAGCTTCTCTGCCCCATAAGATACGGCACAAAAATTTCAACCTGTCTAAGATATACAGTGAAATATTGGCGGAGCAAATGGGATCAAATATGCCAGATTATCAGAGTGAGCGATTAAAGCTACAAATTTTCATAGGAATAGATTTCGTAGGAGTTGTTTCGAGAAGCAATTTCTTGTGGAAATGATATTTCTTCTTGAATGTCACAAAGGCAAGAATGTGTTCTTTGACTTGAGCCGAGTGAAAACATCTCTTAGAAAATCCTTCCTCATAGTTGCCGATATCATGCACTGCACAGATGATAATGATAAAACAATGTTTTTCGGCTCAGATTAAATAATACGCTAAAGCAACATCGACGGATTGATATGTGGTAGTTTGTTTTCTGTGCGAACGATGATAAAACGATTGAACTTAGCGCACTTTTGCAGATGTGATTGAAGTCTTCATAAATGACTTCAAAAGTGTTCAATAACCGTTGTAAACGTTACCGATAGTTTTGATTTCCAATCAATGATTTCTCAAGAAATTGGCATAAAACACATTAAAATAACTATGCTCTTAGCGCATTGCATAAGGCTACAGCATGGAAGTAAAATTCAGCAACTGAAAATGCGACTATTATTGAGTTATTTCAAAACGACAAACAATTTCCAATAACACTTTCAATTCGCAAATCATCTAGATAAGAGTGCTCTCTACAGATCGTTATTTAAAAATACTACATAACATTGAAGATAGCATGACGTTGGTATTAATCAATCATCACTGTGCTAATGACATTGCCTCCTGCACAGCTTATATAAAGAACTCGGCTTATAAAACAAGCTTAGCAACGGATATCAGCCGCATTTAACTATTTCCGCTCAGATACCGTATAAGCGAACCGCCGCTTGAAGAAAATGAAAAATGGGTGCTCTACCGCTGAAATCCATTCCGTATCAGCGTATCTATCATAGGTAATATATGAATTGCTCTAGTGAGATATTAGAGGAATAAAATCTCAAATGTGAAAAATGCCGATCAAAATTTACTCAACGGTACAGAACAGAATAACTTGCTCAATGAACTGTTTTTTCAGTACATATATAACAATAAGTGAGGTATAATCGAGTGATTTTCATCGCTTTGATAGGCAGTAACGATGCATCTCAACGATGGATATATTGACCGACAAAGATACATGCTGGCACGATGTTAACACAATTCGTTTTGCACATTCTTTGCAAATGCAATTTTGCAAGATCATAGAAGGATTTATCTTCCTTAGGAAGATTGTATCAGCACTCGATAAGCGAAAAAATTTATCATCATGCATATTTTATTAATGATTAGAATTTCATGAAATTTGACGACCCAGTGAGCAGAAATCGAAAAATACGCATCATTGAAATATTCCCCTTATAAATTCCTATTTGTTGCAATTCTTTCAAATCAATTTTCCGGCGTATAAAATATTCGGAGGATACTTCGTCCAATATTTGAGCTGCAAATGAGCTCCAAATATGCGACTTTCGTTTGCTTCCAATGTGTTTTCCTAAATGCCTAATCTTCAAGCAAAAACACAGCGTTCACTTATTTTCCAACTAACCGAGGAATCAATTAAAGTGTGACAAGCCCGGCTGGAAAAAGTCGTAGGTGCACAGTTGTCTACTCGCCGGACAGAAACCAGCAAGCGCATGGAAAATTTTTCGGCTGCTGAAAAAAACGGTGATTTCATGGAAAATGTTCAGCACGACTCAAATCTGGTTTAATGGATAAACCCGTAGTATGTACTAAGAAAAGAAGATTTACTTGCCATTGGTTTTGTTCTGGTTAGTTGAGACTATCAGCCATGCAATTATGAGCGGTTTTATATAGGCTCATCATCAGGCGTGTTGTGCAGAAAGTTCTTAGCGAATGAATAAAATGCATAAACCGAATAAGATGAGGCGAATATTTTTATCACACACTCGAAAGTGTTCTAGCAATTTAGATTACAGAGTACGACGGCTATATCCACAAATGTGATTACGATTGATCTTGTGGACGTGATGCGCTCAGCAAATTGAACTTGACAGCTATTGCTATCAGTCGTAAATGTATTGGCGTGCTCATTGAATTACTGCTTGAAATGTCGTACAGTGAATAAGATTGCATTGTGGAGAAGCGTCGAGCACATCTACATAATATCTGATATATTTAGACGATAATAAATATCTTCGATGTGCTTTTATTAAGATTGATCTACAAAGAACTAAACAATGAAGTTTTTTTTTCGCCAAAAATACATAACTAAAGAACAAAGAATTAAACAAAAGAAACAAACCAAACAGTAGCTAAAGAAGCAATAAATCTTCAAAGAATGAAGTTTTTTATACGATAACATAATTTTTCGACTATATCTCGGCTAAATGATAGCCTTATGTTCTCTCTATTCGTCTAGAAAAAGAAAAAAATACAACAAATTCTGCAACTATTGTTTGATTATCGTCTGTTTATAAAAAATGGTTATCATTTGAGTCTGATCCACACTGAAATAAGCTGCCTGTGACACATGACACTAGCTATGCATTTGACAAATTATATAATCGAACAGGAGAAGAAAATATGCAGAAGTGGCCTTTTGCGGTTGCTAAATCCGTTCAGTCGTTTCGTCCTTCGTGTTGCCCATCTTATCGATATGTGGACGATTATCAACTATCGAACTTCCGGCAGAAAATTTGCACTACGGCGGAATCGAAAAACTTAACGTGTTCTTTGTCAAAGGCGCTACACTTATATTTCTCTTCCGCTGCCCCCTCCATCCAACCCGATCCGCCACTCCACCCCTACTCTCGCCACCACCTCCAATTGCTCAAATCCTTGTTTGCATCTTCCCATCAAAAATTTTGGTGCTTGATGGTCACTCGTCGCAAAGCTACCACTTACCCTTGAGATTAGTAGATGTTTTCTTCTGTTTCGCGCATAAACGGAATATACGGATAGAACTCAGTAGAGATATAAGCGATGAAAGTATACATGAAGGTTTTTGCAAAAATGCTTGTCGAAAGAGCTCAATAAAATGCCAGTTTGCGCCCTTTTTATAAAACATTTCTGCAACAGAACTGCTATTTCAGAACGATTTTGCGGATACAAATTTGATCGATATCGACAAGAATTTCACCCATTCGTTTGTTGCAACGTGATAATACTAGGAGGAGCGGTGGAGACTAAAACATAGAAAAGGGAGAGGGGGGGGGGGGGAGAGAGATAGAAATGGGAGACATTCTTCAGTGATTTCATTTACCACGAGGAAAGCTTCTGCAAGCAGTTCCAAATTTGACCTGCACAGTTTCTGTTGCTTTATATATGCCAATATCGAGCAAGCCAACGTGCAAACACCCTCTAGAAGTTCCGCGTGCAAGATATAGAAATTGAAGTTTTTAGTGCATAATATTTTTTCCTTCAACATTCAATTACGAATTCAACAGATGGCATTATGAAATAAAAGTGGTGTTAATTGAATCTTTAGTCGGTTATTCCATCCGTTAAGCATGCTTTCTTAGGTTCAAGGGCTCGAATAAACTGGAGCATAACAAATAGTTGTAGATAAGCCTGCATTCGAAAGAAATATGGACTTGCACGGGTAAATAAATTCCACATGCATAGGTTTGATATCACCAAAGTACATTTTTGGAATACTTGAAAAATCACGTTTTAATAAACGAAAAACTATTAACCTCTCTCGGTGCTCCGCACAAAGCTTATAGCTAACGCTGAGGAAAGCTGGCAACTTGAAAGCGACCACTAATTCAGGAAAACCGTACCAGAATAGGTAGAAAACTAAGCACACCACAGTGCTTTGGAGCGAAAACTGCATATAATTTTTATTTAACCAATAGTTGAGGCTCGATCGTGAAATACGTTGGTTCCATGTACTATACAAGGATAGTATTGAAATGCCACGCTCATGATTTAAGGGAGTTTTAAAATATGCACAAAATTATGCAGTACTACGGACACAAAATCATCATTACCTTCTCTGCCATCATAAATCTACCTTTACTCCAAGAGGAATTGATCGTATCGAAGCAAAATTTAATCCTAGGTACCTAATTCTCTTTTATCTGCATTTCTTATCAGCAATACTTAAACTAGCATGGTGGTTCAGTAATTTCCCAAATTCGATCATAAGGAGCAATTGCTATTCGAATACTCGGTAGGTAACAACGTGGAAACTTTATGAGTAAGTCATCGAAATATGAGAGCAACACATCGAAAGGGAACAAGAATCTCGTTGATGTGACATTGCTGAGATAAAACAGTCTCTCAATCGACAACAATAACGGCTGAAATTGTTCAAAGTTGTTGGCTGTTAACGATTTCCATAGTGGTCACATTGTGCTCGGATAGGTTATGCGCCGTGTACAACTAAGATTTTCTCTAATGATTTCACAATTGCACTATCAAGAGCCTTGAAGTGGATTTTTTTTTGATCGATGTAAAATTTTCGCTAGAAAAGTCAGCATTCTTTAATTTAACAAGACCGTTTTCACTCAGCATAAATTCTCTAAAGTTTTTGAAAATTGCTCTTTAACGAAATGCGAAAGTTCCATTCTAATTCAGCAGAAGTTCTACTCTTATGTCGAATATTCAAAATATTTTAAGGATTCGATTCGTTGCTATCATTTCCTGGCTTTATACCTTGTCTCAGAAATAGAGAATGGGAGGATAAGATCGCTATGACAAGACAAATAAACGTGCAGCGAACGAATACTTTGAGACTGCAAGACTGCCATTAAAACGGTAAAAAAGGGGATAATAGGTGTGAAAAAGTGAACGTTATTATGTAATTGGCAACAAATTTCGTGGCAAACCATTATCGGCATGCAGACTGAAGAGCAATGAGGAATGCAAAGCATTCAAATGCAGAATTTTCAAACGATATTGCATGAGCTTCAACTAGAATTCTATAGAGACGGTTCATAGTCTCTACATGTGGTAGATATTTCAGATTGGAATTGATGAGTGTTCGCTCTCATTTCCACATTAAACAAGTCTAGAGGAAATTAAAACATTTGGCTAATGTCGATAAGTCTCTTTTGTCGATAACAGATTACGTTATTAGGCAAGTATATTGAACAGTCTGTCTACATTTATGCGATTGACGACGCTTGTTTGTATAGAACCCAACGTGAAGCGATTATGTGAGTGCATCAGAAGATCTCAGAGAAGTCTACATACTCAAGAGATCTACATACTCAAAAATGTAAGCATTAGTTGGCACAAAAAGCGCTGCGTACATAAGAGGATCTCAGAGATATATTGAACGAAATTTATCAGCAAATGGTGATGTTATGGAAAACTAGGCAGAAAAGGTTCATAGATGGGAAATAGATTTGTTTAGCTGATGAATACGGAAGTCTGCACGTATCTTTAAATTTGTTTACCTGATGATACGAAAATATTCATGCACCTTTTTTTCAGAGAATAATCTAACGACTACAGCTTTGTTTATGTAATTAAAGGTGAGATAAGCGATAGAGGCTCGTAATTAAGAAGCTCAACGAGCAGTGAAGCAATTAATCAACGAGTTCGCAATTAGTTAGTTGCTCACCAAAGGTGAGGCAAAAGAAGCAAATTGATTGAGTGGGATCGTTGAAAGGTGTGCAGCGCAACGCTCAATACGACAGTATACCTCTTCGCTGGATATAGTCGCATCTTTCTTTCGTTAGCACATTGCAGCACTGCAGAAATTCATCTATAATCCACCACACTGATCTTTCACGATCTACCTCCCTCTAACACTTTATGATGTTACAACTCTAGTACTCTAGTTCTATAGATATGCATCATGCTAGTTGCCCGTTACTGGAATTGGCTATGAGTTAATTAAATAGAGACACACACAAGGCTTTAAACAGCGTAAGATGAACAGTGGTCTAAAATTGAGCAATAGGAGAAGTTGTAAAGAGGCGTCAATGCGGATTCAAAACAACCTAGAGATTTCTTGTACTTTGCAGTCCTTTGCAGTAACGAACGGCTCGTATCATTTAAATGGAGGCCACAAATTATCATAACTATGAAAGAAATATTAAACTGCAGAGAAGTTTTGCACTTGCTTAGATGCAGATTTAATGAGAAGAATACTTTAAGGCACTTCGATCTTTATCGCGCTTCAAATGAACTTTTTGTTGTGGATTTATCGGCTCAATGGCTCTCTCGTTTCTTCTTTTGCAAAGTTACTCGAAAATCTCCTTGTCAATAAAAAGCATCTAACTTAACGGTGATTTTCAAAATTATTTATAGCGAAATCAATAAAAATTTACCATTCGATAATCTCACGTAGTGAGTAACGAGAAACGCAGCCAAGCTGCTGATATACATTGTTCTTAACATAAAATGAGGATAGTGTACAACGCAAAGCAGCTAGAGTTCAACCAAAGTTGATAGAAATTATGGCTCATTTCCTTCACTTCCGCGTTCGACTATGCTTTCTTTGCTGTTATGCCATAGTATGATCAATTCAGGAGCGCGATGAATAAATTCGAGGTCAAGAAGTATCCCTTCCTACTTCCACCTCCTTCATTCCTAGTCCTCTTTCCCCTCTTTGTGCACCCGACCTCTACAAAGCCCTCATGGTTCGGCGTGAATCACCGCACCCGCCTTTGGAAATTCGTCCGCAATGCAGATGGAGAAGACACATATGCAAAAAAATGTGCAACGAAAAATATAAAAGTTCTTTGCTGCTGTTTCAACACCGTGATATTTGAACTATGCAAAAGCACTTTGATTATGATGTAAAACTTCCGAATGAGGATGTTTTTTTTTCACTAATGGTGTTGAGAGTTCGTTGACGCATTCAAGTTGTGGGCGCAATATTCACTCCTTCGCAATCTGTGACAAAACATCACGATGCGCACTTATCGAGATGTGCATCGTGGATAGCAACAAGCCATCAATCACAATTTCAAATCACGCACAACGAAATCAATTTGAGTGTCGAAAGAAAGAAAAGCATTTTTATAATTCGTAGGCATACGTCAGTCAGCCCCTCAAAAAAAAGCGAATTTCGAATAGAGCATCAATTGTGCACAACTTATTGCTCGTCCCTTAGTGCATAAATTCTAGCGCATGTTCTATTCAACTTCTCCTCGGTCGTCGGGGTGTTCTTTCATCATGTGAGAAGTTAGCGTAGACATGACATTCAAGTATGGAGGGACTCTTAACGCATATCATTTCATTGCACGTCAGCAGAAGTAACAACGATAACGGGAAAGGTATCGTAAAATTCGAACAAAGTTGAGCATTTTGATGCGTTTGCAATATGGTCACGGACTATTAAAAGCGAATACGGGAAAGGATTGCGATATGAAATTTCAATAAAAATTTTTTGCCGCTATATCAGGATGAAAAATCGTGACGCTTTTTTCGACGGCATAAGAACAATTATGCATCCAACTGATATGACCTAGAAAATATGCAAGAGTAAATCTTAGTGGCGGCTTGGAAAACATTAGTGGTACGATTAGCAGGTTTCCACGATTTCTCTCCCTCGACTATAGACAATACTGATGCTTTGAATTGGTGTTAAACTCATATGTTTCTTTATACAAATGAATGAACAAAACATGAGCATGCATACTGATTCAATACGTATATATTACGAGTATAAGTAAACGACGGCTAAGAACTCCGAAAGTCGAAAATTAGAGTATTCTCAGGGTTCCTACGATTGTTAGCGGCCAACTTTTTCTATCCCCGACACAATTCTCGCATAGAGTCTGAAGTGAGTGAGTGCTGAGAGCTCAAGTTTCGCATCTTAAAGCATGTTGCGGTTAAGCCAAATGGGATTAAATAGGCTAGCAAATCACTGGAGATTTTCGTTTCCTGTTTTTTTATAAAATACCTTGTGATGCAACACATATAAGCTAAATGCAAAGAATTGCCAAAATGATCTAAGCCAACAAAGGCTTCAACTCAATGTTCAAACAGGGTTTTTTAATCGTCATGTATTTGGACGCATGAAATTGTCGATAAGTTGTTTTAGTGAAGGCCGGCGGAAATATGTTTGCTTAGTCGACGTTGAATAAAAATTCGGCCAACGCGGGAACAAAGTTAGCAACTATGTCATAATAATGCTAATTTAATATTCAAATAATGGCAAGGATACGTAGACAAACGTTAAAAAGATGCAAAATAATTTGTCATTAGCAAAGGCTAAACTCGCAGATTGTTTGTATGCATGCGTTTGTTCAAGTTGCAATTACGAATTCGAATTGGAACCCAAAAGCTGCAAAGTAGAATTAAGTTCATGAATAAATGAATACAAAATGCTCATAGGTTGCTGGTGTCCAACTGCTGTTCGACTTCTTTGATTTCGTGATTTTTTTTGAAACGAAAAAACGACCTTAAGCATCTACACCGATCGGTGTCACCTTTTTTTTGGGAAGCCATGAACATTTCTAGTTGCACTCCAACATTTAAAAAATTAGTGCAAACTTACGATGAACAATCGAAGAAACTATAAAAAGCATCTAAATGGAGAAAAATCGTTGCTTATATTTTCATTGCTGAGAGCTTCAAGAATTTATAACGATGGAAGTGCAGAAAATTCTATTTGACTCTCACAGCGAGTTGCTTTTAGTATCAAAACAAAACGCCGGTAACTGCTGGAGGCAGCAATAATGTTCAATTTCTTTGGGGTAACCTCCACCTTCCCAGCAATATTTCAATTTTGACTCAAAATTATATATACGAAATAATCCTTTGATGATTTCAAATGCTTTTTCATTCGTATTGCGTATGTCTTTACAATGAAAAAAAAAATATGATGCCTTTCCTCATGAATTAAACAATCGAGCTCCGTTTCATAGTAACATATTTAGAACATCGCCGTTGAGGTTTTTCTTTCGCGTCTAATCGATTCGGTGAATTCTTTTTTCAACGCTAATGTAGACAGACGTTTTTCATTCCTTTTCAAAAAGTAGCGATTAATTGCTTTCATTCAACGCACTCATCACTATCAACGTGCTCGACAATCTATTCATTTGCGTTCTTTTTCTCTGCTCATTTAGAAGGCTCATTGATCTTCACAGCTACAATTCAATAAAGCTCGTTTTTCCCATGCAATTCAACTCGTTGTGAAACAACAAATATAACCAAATTTGTTGCGGAAAAAACTGTAAGCTGTAAAATTCATTTCGTTTTATCGTTGAAATTCCTAAACTGCAAAATATACGTTGAAGGGTTCGGTTGAAATGAGGATTAAGTTAATTAACGTTAATTAACGTGAAATATTGTTTTGCGTATTCTCTATCAATGGAAAGGCCCCCATATAATTTTCACAATTCATTGAGTTTTTGCATTATGTTCAATGTGTGCAATGATCTTTGTTCTGAAAATAGCCAATTTCAATCGAAACTTAGCTCGACCTCCAAACCATATATAATGCTTTCAGTTCACTGGTTGCATCATTCAAAACGATTGCCACACCGTTGCAACAAATGTATTTGCCTCATACTAGTCATTTACGAACAAAGTGTTTGCGATAGAAAATATGCAAAAAATCTTTGCTAATTTGGCAGAAAACGAAGGCTATCGCTTCTCACTTACGACGAATGTGCCAATAACAGCAACAATAGGATGACAGGAATAACAGAAGCAATATCAGTAATGTCACAACTAGTACTTTTATTGCTGATATTATCACCACAGTGATCTCAGGGCATTAAACAAACACATTTGAAGTGATAAGAATTATAGGAAGTGAATTCGCAGAATCACTAATTTTCTCTCCGAACATTGGAAAAAATTCCTTGAAAATATGGAATATTTGATCAATTCATTGGTTAACCACGTAGAAAACAAGCAGATATACCGAAGACGATCTATGAAGATCAAAATGAAACAGGGCGGCAACCAAGAATTTGACGGCAAAACGATCAGTAATTAATCAACGCAATCAGAGCAGCTGACATTAAGGCAGCTTTCCAATAGCAAAATGAATCCTTTGTTTGTTAAAGTGCATTCAGAAGAGCATTTCCAGAAAGCTTTATGTTTTTTTTTTGAAGTTCATCACTGATTATAATCACCATCAGGGAGATTCATTCAGCATATTTTGGGGAATTGTTACTGAAAATTATGCATAATTCACTAAAAAAGAAAAATTCTAATTTTCCTTGCTTGGATGCTCGTTTTTTAGTGGATCGATGATTTGATACGACTGTGTTGATTGTCGCTTCACGACGACATTCCGACGCGATGGCAAGTTATAAGTGTTTTTCATCCAAAAACAACGCGACCTAACTTCACTGACTATCCTTACAAATTGACAACAAAAGATGAAAATTTGCGACTTGATATCTCCGAGATTTGAGTCATCCAAGCCTTACAGTACGCGAAACGATTACTTTCGTGTCACTTGACCGCTTTGAAATGGAAGTAGAACGGCCGTAAAATGCTTCCAAATTTCATCGCATCTTTAAATACATCTTTCTTTGCTTTGACATGGTGCAACTATATGAAATATGCCATAAATGGTCATAAATTAAGTTTGCATTTTTCAAGTCATAAATTTTCAATTCACATAAACGGTCATAAATTAAGCTTACAAATTATAGTGTCAATTTCCGGATAAACAGATAACTAAACACATAGAAATAAGTAAAACGCAATTGCAAACTGCTTTTTAGAGTATTTACGAAAGTACACGAAATTCTGCTCAATCTGCATTTGTAAGGTAAATTCAAACTGTTCGATGCGGATTTTTGCACGTATCCATAAAAGGGAACTAGGCCCGCATATGCTTACTAATAACTATCAACACAAGTATGCATTTACGTCTGCTCATTGAGTGGATTTAACTCGTCAACATAAAAAGTATCAAAGATACCTTTCACCCAGAACGCTACCTACGCCTCATAAAATCAGCTCTAGTCCGACCAAGCTCTTTCTTCGGAATTACTGATGCAGTTTTGTTCACGACCGCTCGGATGTGCCACAACTGTGATATTTCTTCAAAGGAAAGAAATTGCAGTGAGCAGCTCCAAGCAAAAACATGAGCTGTTGCGCTCAAGAGAATCAGACTAAACTGTAAACCTATACTTTGAGCTTCACAAACTGCAGAAACCATCGAAAACTAACTTCGGTTCTTTGATGAAGGGACATAAAGAGCCAATTTTAGGCTTGTCCATTAAACTCGAAAGCAATTATAGGCGCTGAAATATGTAAAACATTGCGTGCACTTTGCAAGAAGTCGAAATGCGTTTTCCAACGACGGAATTGCAAAAAAAAAAAAAAAAAAACAGCATTTATTGGATATTGATATCGGCAACTGGATCATCTAGATATGCGTCGCAGTAAACGTTTAATTAATCGCTAATAGCTCATGCAGAACGTTTTTGTTGAACACAAAGTGATAATAACTGCTCAAAAAATTCGATGAAATTATGGAGGGTTAACAATTGTGGCAAAGATATCCTTGACACAGATAAGGAAGCTTCGATTGAGAAACGATAAAGTCACATAAAACGGAATATTAGCATTAGACACGTGGACACGTTCATATTTTGGCTTCCAGTAACTAATTAAACCACACCATCATTCATGGGTAATCATAACAGTGATATGCACGCACCATCTAAACATGATACATTTTAAGTGATTAGGGTTGAGAAATAGGAGGTAGATGATGCAGCATATAGACACACCTGTGGATTTAGCAGAGCAAGAAATCGTAGTTAAAAAGCGAACATGCATCTGAGAAATGAAGAAATATCTTCAGTTGCAGAAATGATACAATAGAATACAGTAGAAATGTAGTGGCATCATTGCAGCAAAAGAATATTGAAAATGAAGGCACATTCCATAATGCAGTAAAACCCCCACACGCAACTCAGGTGAGGAGATTACATATTCTTTTTAATATCCACACCATTCGGTTGTTTAGTGATGCAAAGCTTGTTCATATTTGTGTAGTAAACGATATGACTTCGGCAAGGAATCTCCTTTATTAAGGCAACATTGGAAAAAAAAGCAACAATTTGCCAAATTGTTCTCTTTAAGTAGGCCAGAAAACATAGCGAAATCTCTTATCGTTCTCTGAGCAAAAATATCAGCCATTCCTGTCACGTGACATGGCACATTTTGTGCTTTCGTTATCCACTCATCTGATCGGACATTTCACAAGTTGCCAAGAAACCAGAATATATGGAATGGAGCATTCATCTTTCGACTTATCCAGCCGTTGGCGTCATATTAATGAATAGAAGATTTGTTTTTTCTTGTGAACGGGAGGATATAGACTAGCATCGACATCACTGCGAAATGCGCACAAATTCCTTTACATGCCTAATGTCAGCAACTCTTTTCGAAATGAAGGATCAAGATGAACAGTGACGGAGAGGTCATCTTGTTTACGCATCATGCCCACAGTTGCATGACTCTGCCTTCTCCGTTTAAGAGTTTGAACTTTAATGGACATGCCAGTAGGCACATAATGCAGATACATGCATTCAAAGATACGCGACATTTCAAAGATACGTGCATTCAAAGACATTCAAAGATACTAGAAGTTTTTGAAAGCAATAAGAGAACTTGAAAAGAAATTCACATAGATTTTTTTTCACCTTCTCTCTAAGGAAAGTAGCTCTTTTAATAGTTTTTCGACGCTTGCAGCAGAAGTTTCACCAATTAAAGCATCCAATTATATGAGCGTTTTGTTAGATGTTGGTTCGGCAGTAATACCTGTATTGCGCTACCTCTATTTGCTTCGAACGCTTTCACATATGAAATAGACACTAAGCGGATCAACAAGGCTGCAACAATATGGAAATTTGTAACTCAGGCCATGAGGTTCAACGTCACCAACATATCAGAAAGGAATCAACTTACGCGTTTCATAGTAAGCAATCGGTTGCAGAAAAGCTTAGGTAATGAAGCACACATTGAATGTATATTGAGTATGTACTGAATGCTACGAAGTTGCCCTAACTATCACTTATCATGGTCAATAACGGTAAACTTCCTGGTAGTAACCAGAAACTTATGCTTGAATTGCAGGATCCTCGATTTTTAAATCCAATTGGACTGAATCAACCAATATTGCAGCCCTTTCAAAGCCCGTCGTCCGAACTGGAACTCCGCCCATTTCGGAAGTCCTCTCAATTTTATTCGCGCGAGTGTTAACGCCACCTCCTACGAGCTCCCCATCCCACCTTCGTTCGTCCTTCTCATTTTGCACCTCCAAAGTTCATTCTCCTCGAAAATTTAGTCATTTCCTTTGACGCAACGCTAAACGACGCAATCCTAGCTCTAAGAATTCAAAAACAAAGTGATATTTATTTTCACATTCCTTGATGCACACACACTCTTTGCTGTATATCTAAACGTGCATAGAAAAACACTCTTGGTACATAAGAATGACTGTACTGTGAAGAAATTTCACGACATAGAGACGGCCCTAAATGAACACTGACACAGTTGCGACGAAATTTTCGAGCACTCCATAATCATTCTTTAATACTTTCATGAGACAACGGGGATGACCAGAATACTCGCCTCCTACTGTGCAGGAGGTCCTTCAGTTCCATTACACCTGGGCAGCGTGTACAACCACATCGATGCAGTGCAAAATATTTGAGGAAAGTTGGGAACAATAAAAGCACTCAAGTGCTTCGCGTTGAAAAGATGGTGAATTAGAAGGACTGGGAAAAAGCGGAGCAGTTAATGCAAAGATAAGCAATGTTGTGGAAAGAGGTGGTTGCAACCATGCCCTTCTGCAGCTTCGCTAAGTAAAGGTGAATGGTAAAGCGACAGGATGAAAAATATCTATTTAGTGAACAAAAATGAGCAATAGTAATCGAATGAGTGATAAAAAAAGCAGGAAAGAGGAAACTTATACAAAACATTCACCATAAAAAGCAACGCGACCAAGAATGCCGGAGAAAAATTGTATAAATTTTGCTTGAGTTGAATAGGCAAATCGCCGCCTAGACGGTTGGAGAATGAAGGCATAATATTTTCAGTACAATTGAGAAGAACCTAGCAAGTTAGACCGCGCTAAGTTGTGATTTAAAAGGTTGTTGACAGCTGCGCAGCATCCATAACAACTCGATTGCAACGATTCTTCTACGTCTAGCAGCAGCTGTTACGAAGAGCTCAAATGAATGCAATGTCGTATCGTTGAGCGCAGGTGATTTCAAAGCTCACCGCCATTTCAAAACTTTTGAGTACTTCTTATGATAAGTTTCATCATGTAAAGTGAAACGGAAATTAAATAAGTGGCCGTTTTTCGGATGAAGTTCGAGCTAATGATTATGACAGGTAGCTCGACCACATGCTACTCGAGCGATTTAGTCGTCCTAAAAGCAAACTCAAAAAAATTTTCATTCACCGTCAATGTTTGCTTTACTGATCATAATCATCTTCAACCTAGATTGTGCCAACTCCTCTGACGCGCTTTCCCAATTGCTGAAATCACATGGTGCCATAAACTAACACCAATATACTATAACCGATTTTAATTACAATTTAGAAAATAATTTCCTTTACATTGAAATGTTTGATCGGTGGAAAACATTTGGAGAAGACAAACACTAAAAATTGAGGTGAATTATTGTTCACCTGATCTGATAAGCCTCACAGGAGAGTGCAATGAAAAGCACACGTACATACCAATAATATGTTATTGCATTTTAATAGTTCAACAGCTGTCGTGGGAAAAGGATTCACATCTCGTTGCCCTAGTACTAAAAGTCAAGGAAGGGGCGTTTCGTACTTAATGGACGAGGCCAATGCTGACATAACTCAATCATGTCAATTTTCTCGCTCTGAGGTTGCCATCTTTTCCAAATATTTGTGAACTGCACACTAATCGTTCGATTGAGGAGTCATTGGAACAAATCGATGCATTCAACTGATTGCTATTTATAAAGATTTACTGCAGTTATCCTTACGTTATGCATAGTACAAAAGCAATAATTCGCTGTTGCATTCATCGTTAAGTAATCCATTGTTGTCGGACATCAAACACTCATAATTTTGCCGTACCCTCTATTCGTTAAAATGAAAACTTTTGCCAGGCTATGTTTAACAATTGAACACAGAAGTATTTAGTCCAGTGCTCGACTACATCAACAAGAAATCAGCTACCGCATATCATAGGCGGATATCACTGGTTATGTGGAATAAAGCTTATTGAATGCGTATATTTACGACAAACAAATGAGAAATTGAAATAATCACATCCGCAAGTTATGCGTTAACTTATCCTTTCGTTTATGAGTGGAAATCGTACATATTCTAACTTATTCTAACACTCTAAGACCGATAATGTTTTGTTCATCTTTCTTTGCAAAGTTTTGGCGTTGATACTGACCGCTGTTACGGATTATTGAATAGCTAAATTAATGGGTTCAAGCGAATAAGAAAATAAATTGCAATGTTTCTCGAACAGCTGCAATGTCGCCAATGCAAAAACAATAAAATGCTAATCAGTGGTCAGAAATTACAAAAGAGAAAACAAACTGTACGATGAAAAACGCTCCGATTTGCACACATTCATCAAATTCTCAAAGTCACGCAAAAATTGCGAACAAAAGTACACTCTGTTTTGAAGTTATTTATAGTCGATAGCAAATAAAAATTCAGCAAATGGAATATTTTTTGCAGAGACACTCGCTGTAATTAGCCTGCTACCTAGGGAAACGTATCCACCAATGAATACAAATAGCATGAAGGTGATGCATATTGCATGTCCCTTTGCCGTGAATGCGATTCTTTCTTAAAACCTTACAATTTTAAATAATACTGACGGCTTTGTTCGCAAAGATGCTCTCTCGACAGTAACGCGTTGAACACCTGTAAATATCCTTACTATATGAGTACAGCCAAGCCCTTGCCGAGAATTTCCTCGTGGAGGCAACGGTTTGCGAATTAAGTGTCGTAATGCGGAAATAAAAGCATTTCTCAGCGTTGCACATCAGGCTCAATCAAATGAGTCTGTTTGCGTTCAAAAATTTTGAACTGCTTTTCCAAAACCTTCCCAAAAATTCATTCATATTTGCGCCTCATGTAGCAACTAATTGGGAGCAGAAAAACCGAGAAAGATTAAACACGCAATAAATATTTGCTCCAACTGAAGGGCTGAGGTAATCGCATATACTCGAATCTTTCTTTTAGTTACACAATGCGATCATCGATCACAGATAACTTCAGTGCATTCAAAGATGCTAATCGGAAGTAACGGGCATAGGTATACGTGATTGAAGTCGTCGTCGAGATCTTCAAATGGCATGAGCGCATTTTCAAACAATTCTCTACTCTTGATAAATTACTTGTTCTTCTTTGTGGTTGTTATGAAACAAGATACAAGATGTGCAGAAGAAACTTGACACGAACATCAATAGCGCAACTTCAGATCTTTTTTGAAATGTCGCTAATGAGCATGTTTTCGTCGCTCACTGAAACCTTATACTCCTTGTTGTTCGCTACGCTTCACTGCTAGAACTGATATTTCGCTGTCTCATTTATGATTCCTGAGGTGAAAAGCCACACAACTAATTGTGGACGCGTGGAAGCAGCAATACACTTTGAAGCGTTTCCGCAGTATTTTGCGACGTCGTTTTTGTCTTCATGTGCGTGATCTTGCTGCACGCTGCCTTGAAAAACATTCATCAGGTGCGTCCGCATTATAAGACCTTCTTGCCGCGATGACTAATCGTGCGAAAAAAGAGTGCAACGATGGGACATGCCTGATTTTTGAAAATAGGCGAGCAGAACATCGCTCTATGTACACTCATTAAAAAGTGATAGTACATTAGGGCTAATCATAAATGTACACTTCAGTGAACGCAATCAAGCAAAGTGCTATGAAAAAAGTTTTGTTTTTGCATAGAAAACACTATAAAAATCCACAATAATGCGCGCAAGAGATGGCACTTTCGCATATATTATCATCGAGCACATCACGAGACACCTTAAATGTCGCATTTGCGATACTCTAGAAACAGTCATTTTTATCCAGCACACAAATAACGGTAGGCAAGTAAGCAAAAATTTGGTAGGATGACACAGAAGGAGTGAAAGAATATGACTAACATATTTGAGGAAACAATGGCTCATGAAGCTAAGAGAAAAGCTCAGAAGTGATGCGCAAATTAGAGAGCTTTGGGAGGGGACACACAGATCTGAGGCAATACTGACTCGACTACAAGCCGATAAACGCTCATGTATAAGGGTTTTGGAGGAAAAACGTAAGGCCATCGGAAATTATATGGCATCAGTTGCTGGTCAAGATATCTGAAGCTATACAGTACGCGTTTCTACATCGCATGTCACCGTCGATTCTAAATTCGTCGTTTGCTATAAAATAGCCTCATTCTACTATTTCTTTCTGTACGCATTCGTTCTTCCAGCTTCATGCCCTTTTACAACTAAACCTGAGCACAATATTTTATACAACGTTCTTCTGTGCTCGATCACGTTATCCAAATATTCAAACGGAGGCTGAGTATGCATTATTATAGAATGCAGCGACAAACTCAAACGCCTACAGCAGTCACGGTGTATAACGTTGGAAGATCTCATTCTGTTGATGCATCGACATATATCAGGAACCTGTTAACGACTTTGAAAAACCAAAGATAACGAAGCAAGAACTTAATCAATGCATTCATCAGCAAAATTGCAAATGACGGCATCCCTGCAGCATGTAGGCATCAGTGCACATGTATGTTCACACCAGACATTGAAAAAACGTCAAGCATACAAAGTTGAAGATGGCGAGAAAGCTGAAATTCCCTACGTATGATCAGCATTGTGAGTAATGAACATAGAGGTAGAAAACTGAAAGTAAAAGATGAAAGTATGCTTTAAGGATGCAGAATATCAGTTGGTGGTTCCTATGACTTCCGTTCCTCCTTTGAGAGATCTTTGTTGCTCGGAAAATAAATTGCCTCACTCTGTTTGCAATCACTTAAATCACAGTGTGAGGGCGAGTGCACAAATGTGTTCCTCGGAGTCGTGTGTGCTGCACTGCAGTTGTCGTCTTCAATAGCGTTACAGTCGATGAAATATTATAATGATTTCTAGAAGTATATTTTTGAATCATTCATAGCAGCGTCGCATCAGTGTTACCCTGAAGTTCGTCGATTTTATTCCACAGAAAGTGCGAAAACGCGTCGGATACAAACTTTCACAACCTTTTCCATCCCATTAATATTATCGCAAATCAAAGGTAAATTATAAAAGCACGTAGTCGTGCACCCATTTTTAAGTGATATTGCCGCTCGCATGAATTTGCTAGAAAATGTTTCGTTTTTCAAGCTTGATAAGTAGAAAGGCGCAAACCGCTTCTGTTCCATTCGGTGTAAAAACTCTTAAACATGCACAAGTTGAGCATTTTCATGCTTAAATGACTTCCCTCCGAACCGATGTGTCAAGCTGAAGAATGGCAAATGAGATACTCGGAGGATGTAGTCCTACCGACTGCGTTACGCAGCTTTATCTTCAGTGGTTAGTGAGTTGAAACTATCAAACGGACATACACATACATGTGCAGACATAAAAGCAACGCACCTCCACAATGAGCTCGACTTGTGCAAAATTGTGGCAGCATATGAAAATGCTGCATACGCTTCATATTAGCAGATCAGGCATGTGCCTGAGCTTTGTTTTGTTTGCCTTTCTTCCAACTCTCATTTGAAATTACTGTGAGAGTAGATGAGTGAAACTAAAAAACGAAATTTCTCTCAATTTGTGCGAACTTTCAACAAAAATAAATGAGAGACGCATGAAGACTTGGCGTATATACTTTTCTTACATTTTTCCTCATAAAATCAATTGGCTGAACATACAGCCCAAAACAATAAACGCTGCTGTGGCTCTCAAGCAACATTATCAATCAATGAGCCAAGGAAATCCTGAAGCTTGATGGTCAGAAATACAAAGTCCCTAAAAATTGACGACCTCGGAGGTCAACGGCCGGAAATGAGATTCCAGCGACCTGGAAACGGAAGTAAGGCGAACGACTTCTGGTTGTTCCAGACCCTAAAGAGACTAGAAGTGGTGAGCTATGTAGCCACGGACGGTTGGTTTCCTACATGATTTACGAGCGTACCGCAACAGACGCAACAGTGCAGATATTGCGCTGTAGCTTTTTTACTTGGAACGTTTTTCATTTGAATTTCAAAAAAGAAGTTATTCTATAGATGTGTAACATCGATATTCCACTTTTTAAGACGTCATTATGTTTTGCTTTGGTGTTATGCGCTTTCCCACAGCGCCAAGGAAATATCACCGCTAGAAATTGGAGTATACAACGCTGCACACTTCACCTTTTCGACGAAGACGGGATGGAAAGCTTCACGAAACAAGCCGACGAGTAAGATGAGCATACAAATACGCACTCAAAATATGTTGGTCCCCTAATGAGCTTCAAAGAATTTGCATCGATAAAGTATCGGTGAGGGTGATACATGTGAATCACAAACACATTTCTGCACATTAAAATCTGAGCAGTTATTGATTCTCTTAAAGGTGCCCATGTGAAGATGGAATTTTTCACGGTGTATTCGTTTACTTACTGCTTTCTACCAGTGATATTCGCGTGAATGGTAAGGATGTAAAGGTGGAAGAGCTTTCATAGAACGCATTCATTGAAGAAGAATCATCACAAAAGAAACTTGTAATAAGATGTTGCGTCGAGTCTCAACACCAAAAATGCTGATCCCTCCAACGTGCACAAATTTGAGCAGATGAAGCAAGATGAAGCCAGTGATAACGCATCCTAATTGGTTCATTCTTTCGTCAACGGCACTAAGAAGAAGAGAAAAACTTTTGGGGTTCAAGTTCGGCACGCACTCTTAGGAAGGCGCATGAGCGGCTTTCCTGACAGACAAAGCGTAAGAAAGCATCATATGCCGGAAAGTTCACAGCCGAATTTAAACGGAGAAGGCTTGTCTCTACGGTTTTGACACCGCAGTAAGTGTCAAAAGTGGTGAATCGATTCCGGTTGCGCTGCGAACTTTGAAAGCAAGACACACCTCGCTGTTTGCAGTAAACGAATGTTCATTTGGAAGTGTTAGCAGTGTACAAGGAGAAAATAGGCAGATGAAAAGTGCAGGTGGTAAAACGCAATGTTCCCAAGGGTTGGTGAAACTTTGGATTTTCGTTGACATGTTGTATTTTTTCAATGACTATAGGTTTGTCTCAAGGGGAAAACTTTCATTTTGCAATATAAGGGCAGCTCACTACTCTTTCCACTATGATTCCATTTAGCATTGCATGCCTGCCTCTGCTGTTTGAAGAATTAAATTCACGTTCGCTATGCGCTTATTTGTGGGTTGGATTTCGAGCATCTCGCGGTCGAATCCACTCGCCAAATGTGCCGTGCATCAAGTCCAGCTGACCTTGATGAAGCAGATACTCGCATTGATTCTTACGCTCTCGCTCGGTGAATTATCACCTCGCCGGTTAGCAGCGAGCATGATGACCTTTGAAGGTCAATCTCAAAGAATTATGACTGGCCTTCCAGAGGTTCCATCCCGTTGCGACTGATTTCCATGAAGTCACCTTGTTCCTAGCCAACGAAATCGAGTCCTTTTACACCTTCTCATGAGCTCTCTTCAGCAGCTAAAATAACGGAAAATCTGGTCGGTCAATACCACACGGACTGACAATCGATATTAAAACGGATCCGCGCGCAAAAACGAAATGCTTAGGTTCCGGCGAATTGTTTGTGGGGATCTTTGCTGCATGTGAACGAAAACTGTGCAGATGACGCATTCTAATTCCCGCAAATCCATCCCCTACGTCAGGCGATCCCAAAATTACATTCGCAGCTGAAAATGGACTTTCTTCCGCACTTCAACAAGAGAACCCGAGTTGCCTTGTGAACGTTGACTGGAAATTTGTACATTTCCGTCACATGGCCTAGGGCTGGCTCAGATAAGCGCGGTTCCTCAGACCTCTCAGCGGTTAAATTGCAAATCAAAATTAGGGCGACAGCTAATATGTCGAAGAAAAAATGGGCTCTTTCTTCCATTTCTTCCATTTCTTCCATTCTGGAAAAAGCAAACCAACTAAGTGCAAATTATCAGCGAGGAGCAATTGTGAGTTATATATATTTTCTGGAAAAAGCAAACCAACTAAGTGCAAATTATCAGCGAGGAGCAATTGTGAGTTATATATATTTCTTTTTTAAATTTTCTATTTATTTATATGGGCGATTCCGATGACCAAATGAACTGAACAGTTGGTCATCTGCCGGCATCCTGACAAGAATCGTTCCTCGTTCCAAAACCGCTGAAAGAGTGGATAGTGTTTGGAGTGAACTGGCTGGCTGGCTGAAGCAGATTGCTTCACATATATTATTTATTGTTGAAGGTGTCAGCAACTCGAGTTTGCGTGTGTGCATCTGACACATCCGATCGTTTCTGTACGAGTAAAACTCATCGTGAGCATTCTTCTCTTTAAATGTTGTTTTCAACGAGCGATGCTGTCAACAAGAATATATTTTTAAAATCAAGAATCAGACTGCAAGGAAAACAGATGCGAACTGACATTAAATCCTCCATTTTTTTTAACTTGCATCGGCTCATTGTGCAAGTTCATCCACGGCATTTCTTGTTTCCTATTCACACACTCTAGGCGATTCCCACGCTCTAAGGTAAACTTGAGCGAATTACGGAGTTGTGTGGAAATTAAGACGGTTTGAAGATGTGCGACAATTTGAAAGCTGAAGTGCATATTCGCATGCTACCAGCAAAGATCGATCACCACACTGAAGGAAATCTTATATTAAAATTGCCCAGCATTTTTCTTCGGCAAATAAGACGGCCAGTAACAGAAATGCAAGCTGAAGTAAAGTCAAATATGCTTCAACCCGTCTGCAGTCGGAAGTGCAGTTCATTTAGAATTTTTATCACTGGCTAGTGTTTGCCAGACTGTGGACCGCATTAGCAAAATAGCGCTGAAGTGACGCCTTCCTCCTTCTCCCCCCTTCAATCTGCTAACGTTATACGCTCCCATAGAGCAGCACTTTCTTTCTAGACCTTATGTCACGCTAATTATGTGCTGAATTCTACACAAGATGAACAGATTTACGACTACAGTTTCATCCATTCGGTGGTGACTAAAGCAGAAAAAAAATTTGGGGCATTTTTCTAGCATTCACTAGATCGCCCGTTCTATCGAGACAAAAAGTGCATTCGCTGGCATTTGAAATTGGTGAGCGCTTACGGTTTCAAATCCCTTGATGAAGGTTTCAACAAGCGTCGACAGGAAATTGAGGTCGTCGAATACGTCGCTATTTCCGGCTTATCGTGCTTCTGGAAAGAACCTTCGATCGTTTCGTTCGACTTGGTTTGCCAATTTTTTCCTCGACTCAATTTAAAATTTTAAACCTTCTATGTTAGCCACTGGTCAGTAAACATGGCTCGTTTTATCCAATAAGAAGGCGGCACAAAGCTAGCTGATGATCCCATACTGTTTTTCTCACTCTTGTTCATTCTCTTCTGGCGTTTTTGCCATTGGAGCAAAAGGCAGCTGGATCTTTGTTGACGACGAATACAGGCTGCTCATTCATATATGCTTTGCATCAAACGCTCATGGTCTTTGCAACTTGATTATTCAGTCTCTTGAAGAGTAGAAGGAATGAGAGGAAGGGGAGAGGCGAGGAGGGGGGAGGGGAGGGAAAGAGGAAGGAGAGAATGAGTGATAGATGAACGGAGTGGAAACGTGGACCGCCTCACCCTCAGGGCGATCCATGCTACAGGTTCGCAAACTAATGAGTTATAATCACATTCTACCATTCTATTCTGCCACTTTGCCTCTTACAAACGCTCCCCTGCTCGCCCCCACAAATTTGCTTCATCGCTGCCATGTGTGTTCTATTTTCCGACGCGAACAAAGTCACGCAGTTAGTTTGTTGTACGATATTCTTCGCAACATTCTAAGTGATCATGTAGTATTCCTGCCAACAAATAATTTACAGGCGAATATATATATATATATATATATATATATATATATATATATATATATATATATATATATATATATATATATATATATATATATATATATATATATATATATATATATATAGCCTATTTTTAAGGTGCTTTGTTAACAGACTTCTTACTGGGCTCCTCAGAAGGACTTCATATTGTCCACCTTCTTGCCGAAGAAAACGACAGATATAAATCAGATACATTAATCAGCGCATTTAGTCTCAGTTCGTTGCAGATAAGTCGCGCAGTTGATAAATGAATGAATGGATGGATGGATGAAACAACAAATGAACGAATTAATTAATAAATCGATAAACAAATGAACAAATAAATGAGCAAATAAATAAATAAATAAATAAATATTTCCTGAAATTCTATTGAGTTTTTACAATTTAGGTTTTCGTACACCCGAAATATTTACAATTTAAACGAGTCATAAGTAGATGCAAGCCTCATTCTCACGGTTTATCATGAAAAGGAACTACAAAGATATCAAAATTGCAAATGAAACAATGAAGATGAAGAAAAAATGGCGGAAGTAAATTGTGACATTGAGGCGTTACGCGGATGCTACTCAACGAGTTCACTCATGTGGATTAAGTGTAAGAAGACGAAGTGCGAAAACGAAAAGCGACAAATTGGGAAGGGCGGATGTGGTGAAATGCCGCAACAGACGACGGCACGCATAACTGCATCCGAGAGGGAGAGCCAAAAAAGAAAGAACGGAACATAAAAGCGCCGAAAAAAAGGGCATTCACACATTCGCTATCGACAACAGATGATGCCAGTTGAACTCTTCTCATATATAGTAGCACAAGGCTTACAATAAATCACTCAACTTATGATGGCACTAAAAAGCACAGATTAAGCAGCTAGAAGTATAATAAATTGCGTCCTCGCATAGCGTTCAAATGATTTTCGTTTCAAGAGCAAAAAAAATCTTCGTGAACAACATTATGCGCAATGATTGACTTCCGAACTAACCATGAAAAAAAAGCGATGAAAAAAGCACCACCTCGAACCCAAACTGCTACCACCACTAGTGAAATGTCAGTTTGGGTTCCTTCACCTTCACATCTCTTGATCTCCTTCTGAGCACTGGCACGTTACCTCCTTTCTATCAACGTCTCATTTAATCAATTATTTAAGCTTTGCTGGCTCAACTAGCTATGCTCTGCGCATTCCGCAGAATTGCCTGTTTGATCAGGGCAGCCTCCTATTCAAATGATCGTCAATGTGCATATAAAGAGTGTTTCTGCAAAAATCTACAAAACGCTTAGCAGTGACACTAGACGGCCAAGGGTGGACAAAATAGCGCAGCATGGCAGCGAAGTTAATAGCTGTATCCCTTCGTATTCTGCTTCAGTGAGCACTGCTCCACTACATAATTATCAACAAATAATGAAAACCATAACGAATACCTGTATGCTTTTATCAGCCCGACCAATCGCATTTGTTATTCTCCTATCCGGCGAAAATGAAATGAAAAAGAAGTCGATTAAAATAGAAGTTTTTTTTTCCACGTTTTAGTACTTAGAATTTCTCTTAAAACTGATGGATCAACACTGAGGACGGTCTCGGAAATAATGAGATCTGTATATCACAACGAGGAAGTTTCATAACTTCGGTTTCCACGCCAAAAATTGCGCCAGAAGACAGATAATTCAATTGAGCCTGCATTTTGCATGTGCAGATTTGTAAAGCTACTACGCAGCAAGTGAAGAGGTCGGCAAGAAAAGCTTTCAGATTATGGACATTTCCAGTTCTCATCGTCACAAAGCTCATTTTCTTAACTCTCAGCAAACTATAAAATAAGGCAATGATTCACTCAGAATTGAATCGAAGAGAGTGCCAGCTAAATCCGTTATGAAAGATCCCAATGCGGCTCTATCGATCCGAAGTGAGAAACTCACCAAATTATAAGCAAAATTTTCCGAATACAATAGAGTGACTACAACCCATTTCGAGGTGCACGATGAACTCTCTCATGTTTACAGGAGATCGTCGTTCATCCATTTGATGCATACGAGCTCAAACTCTCGCAAACAAGCAAACAAAAACATAGAGAGGTGCAGAATAAACTCATCGTAGTGCGCTTTGCAAACGCAAATTTCAGCAGTGCGCATTATCGTGTTTAGCTGACGACGTGGATGCTCAGAAACTGGAAGGCAATGAGATAACGATCTAGCTGCAATCATTTAGCCTATATGTGTTGGACATGAAAGCGTGTGGGTCTATTGCTCTTAGCAAAATGAATAAATGCAGTAAACCTTTGATTCGTTAAGGAGACGGAGGAAAAGATCGAAAACGCGCAATCACTCAACAGATCTTGATCGCGGGAAGGTGTTTTAGAGCGGTCGGTACAACACCGCTTTTGTGGATTTGCTCATCAGACGAACTGTCTCATAAAGTGCTAAGAAATATTCAGGCATCTACAACAACGAACGCATAATTTAGCATTAAACTAATCGGCCTTCGAATTCTCGCACGTTCCTGTATCCAAAGCGAGCGTAAAATGCTCATCGATTCGTGCACGTTCATACGCATAGGCATCAAGATCTTATACCGCATTTTGAAGGCGATGCATAAAGCACGAAAATTCTCGCGATCGAAGGCTCTACCGGCCCTCAAACCGAAACTACTGGATGGATAGATGGAATGTGCGAATACCTATGCATTGATGTAACGTCGCCGTAACGCACTATGCAAAATGTGGAGGCTCGTGAAAACTGCGCTCGTGAAAACTGCGATGTTGCGTGCAAGGTGAAAGATTTAATATTTAAGTTGCTCATATGCGTGTTTTCATAACATCGTACCATCCCCTACTTGTTACATTGATAAAATTTCACACATCAACATATTCGCATATTAAGCATATAGGTAAAGCCAATATGTTTCTAGCAAACAACAACCTTTCGCTGAACAAAACGTCTACAACCCACACAAATTAGCAGTTCAGAAGTGGGAAAAAAAAAGTTGGGAAGCACCTCTTCGACGTATGAGAAATTAATATTCAGTATGCTATCAATAAATTTCTCTTACGCCGTGTCGATATGTTTGATATTTACAGCTTACACAAATTCGCACGTAGAATTTTGACGGAATTCAATAGAAGCATAAAAGAGGAAACAAATTTTTGACAAAACATAAAGCTATTAGTAGATTTCATAATGCGGTGCGATGCGCTTTTGATTAATTATGCAAACAAAGCGGTGAATTATCTTTAGCCTACTAACTTAGGCAAATAGGTGAATTTTCTGCAAAATTTTCAAATATTTCAAAATATGCGTTAAAGTTTAGCAAAGTTTGTGGAAAATTCAAGCGATGTGATGAATTCTGGGATAAGATGGCGAATATTTGTAACGAAATGATGAAATAAGAGGAATTTAGCGATAGACTGCAATTGCTCGTAATATGAGAAAGCACGAAAATTCAAAAAACGCTCTCTTTTTTTTGAAATTATCAAGAACTAGCGTGTTAGTCTTGTAGCGCCTTTTCCGAAGAAACTTAAACTATTTCAGCAATGCAACGAATTTTCTAATCGTAGTAAAGAACTTTAAAATGGAATGAAATATTCATGATCTGCAACCAATTTAAGAGCAAGATGAATTCCATGAATTCGGGAATTCAATTGCAGCAGAAGAGTCTGCAGTTCGAGTAGAAAAATGAAACAGATGTGCTTTGGGAGGAAAAAGTGTAGAAGCAAGCATCATAAATCTAGAGTTCAAAATAATATGCGGCTGTCATGACCTGTTGAAGAGAGGTCGCTGAAAATCTGTGAAAACATTGGAGAAAGAGGAGATTTTCTATAGCTCATAAAAGCGCTTAAATGTCGACTGCATATGAAGTTGCCCGAAAAACTGAGTACAGCTGTTCATCATTCAAGTCATTCAAATGAACAGCCACTTGGCGACAGAAACCAATAACAATTAGCTAACGATGAAAAGCGATGAATGTAGAACAATTTCATGGGTGGGGGAGTAAATATCTGCCAGGCAGTCCACCTTTAATGCGTCGCACTTCCAATGTGCGTCTCTTTTCTGATTGCATCAAAAGTTTCAGGCCCTATTCAATGTCAGAGACCCATTTAGAGATACCCTCTTCATTTAAATTCCAGCAAAATGCGCTAAAAGTCCACTGCGGAATTTGGAAACATTTAGGACAAAATCAACGATGTGCGTAATTTTTTGCTATTATTTCTAATATCTTTAAGCATTTCCTGTGAGTTTTTTCAAGCTTTTAAAGTCGTTAAACGAAAAGCTGCAATCTTGCACGAGGAAATAAACTATTCAAGCGACACAGTGTATTCGCGTGAAAAAAAACCCTCAAACTATTTGAATGCTCTCGCAAAACTGCTTCGAAATCTACGAGACAAATGAACGGTGAAGCAAAGATGAAAAAAAAAAATTCGAAGGTCGATTGTTCTAAATATGCGTACATAGTTGAAACAATATGAGTCGTTTCTTTGTATGACTGTGAGCGCTTCAAGTGACAGTGTTACAATGGATTGTCCTCGAAATAAATATACGATTAGAACGACGTGGAGAACTTTTGCAATTTTTGAAAAGCTAGGATGATATGTTAAGTAACATTTGCAAGTGATTTCAACGATGGATCATCGAAGCAGTTGCATCATCCGATCATTAAAAGTGTAGTTTTGTGGAATATTTGGTGGCACCGCTGATTGATCACATGAGGATGAATGGCAATTTTTTAGTCTAGTTACGGCCACCACCTCATGACTTTTGCTAAACATTTCAGCAGTAGAAATTTAATTTATGTAAATATCAGCAAAAAAAGTATATGGCTTCTATGATAGTACTTCTAGTGCATACGATTATAGATGATTTAAAGCACTGCAGCCATTGCGGTAACAAAATCGCAAGTTTAGGGAGATAACCGCATACTTGTTGCGGCGTAGTGTAAGCGTGCATTAAACCAAACGGAGAGGCTGAACAATTTCGTACTTTCTGCTCCGCTTACCTCAAAATAAGCTCGTGAAAAGAGCCCCGAAGAGAAGCCGTTAATTAAAACGCGGCCAATGAATAGATATGAAACTAGGCGTTGTTCCAAACGTTAAGCCGTTTTCTTGCAGACCTACCTGCATCCGTATTTCCATCGGTTAAAAAACGATCTGGATTGTGGACTTAGAAATACAGATCGAAACTTGTGGATTCATTATCCTTAAATGGAAGCTGTTAGAGCCTGAGTCATGTGATCTATAGGTTGATGCTAAATAGAGAGAAGAACTGGAACCCTCAAGAGCTGACGAGAAAAGATGGCAATTTCATAATTGAGGCAGTATTTCGGTGGGAGGGGGAGAGGGAGGTTGTGGAAACGCCAATTGAACAAAGTTCTGTGAGAGGCTCTCCGAAGAACTAAATTGAGGATACAGGTTATCAGGCGCGGCGCTAAAGCATCAGAAGAAGTCCAGCGTGACATTCACATGCCAATTCATGGAAGTGTTTTCTAACCAGTCTTCTCCTCGGAAGTGCTTGTCAAACAATCGTAAATTTTGTGCCGGGTAGTGCAGTAAACAATGAAATTTACACACAAATCGCGGTTGCTGAACTCATTTACGCTTTGTGCTAATAGGTGACGCACACGAGGGGCTCGCAAATGTGTTGATGGCCACTCTCGAAGAGTGCATAAATTGAGTTAGTTTATTTACTGCGGCAGTGTTGCACATTAGCTAAGAAATGCTCGCTGCCCGTGCGATGCATACAGTATAACATTGAAATAACAAACGTATAGGAAGACGCCGTGTAGAAACGGCTATTAGAAAGTGGAATTCAATAGGCGTTTCTCAGCTTGTGTTTCCAATGAGCGCATTTAACACCACAGTCAGAAATCACTGTACGCAGCAAAGAAAACGAAAGCGAAAATTGCTCTCGCCTACGTTGAGATCTCCGCCTTGTGGAACGTCATTTAGCGCTTCAATTGAAGATATGATGATAGCGAATTTAAAAGGTATTGACGGCATCGTTCAAGAATGGATGTTTCTTCGAAAAATTTCTCGAGAATCTAGCCGTGAGAGTGCAGCATTCACTCTCTCTTCTTTAAATGAAAACCTCCATTGCGTAGCTATTTGAAGTATGCAACCTGTGCCCATCCTCTTCAACATCACTGTTACTTTAAGAAGCATACGAGACCTTTCAAAGTAGTACGCAACGCTTTGTGCTGTGACAGAATTGAGCGATTAAAGAAATTTCTGCAAATACTATTACACACTTGCACAGTAGTAGGTTCGGTTTTATCAAAATAGCCAAATGGATGATATGAATAAAGCAAGCAGCTGCTGCTGGATTTTATAGCGATAATGGGCCATGCTAATATTGCGCCTCAGTGTAATTTGGTGACAATCGTTTGCTCACTGCGTTGTTAGCAGAACGTGAGTTTATGGCATAGCTGGATTTGCTCTATACCAGTACCACACCGAATGTGGCTGACACCGCGATGCTGAGGCATTAGCACTCATAGTGCTAATGCTTCAGCATCGCGATGAAATCAGCTAGTAAACTGCGCTATATTTTCAAATGCGGCTCCAAAACACCGAATATTAGACTTCACAGTGGCCCATGTCAGGTATCTAAGGGCCGACTAAACGAAACTGGATTATGGAGCTGCAGGCTTGTGCCGACTGTTAGAGTCCTTGATATTCCCTCTGCAAAGCTCTATATCACTGTCATGTTCCACTTCACTGAAAGACTAATTTGCATAAAAATAAAAATGAATTAGACACACGTTACTCTACGGACAACCAGGTGCGAAACAGGAAGGCTCGGTAATATTCCGTTTCTCAAAAATATTGAGAAGCGTTCTCTGGCAAACAATCAATTGCGCTATGAGGCTGGTAGTCCTCCATATTTCGAAATATTTTTAATGATTCACCCCAATGCTTCAATGTTATATTCTCGAAGTGTGCTTAAGAATGTCGCTGAAATACTAATTACAGCAAGCCGAGAACCAGACCGATTGCAATGACACTACTGAGCCGCTGAGGAGGAAGGATACTGTACGATAATGTTTCCTAAATTTCTTCGTAAAATTACTCTCGTTAGAGCCCACATTAACCTAAGTGTAATGTGATATATGCGAATATGAGTAAATCCTAGGCATGAGGATGGAATTCCTGTGAATGGCTTCTTACCGTGCTTTTGTCACCGATGCAACGCTCTTTAACATCTCTGAAGACTTGAACGCCACCTCAGTTCTCAAATTTAAGAACTTCACCTTTGGTCTACTTCAGTTGTTCGACGTCTGCCTTCTTCTTGATTCTTACTAATGAGTACCTTCCACTCGAAAGCACTACGGTGGAAATATCGAGTTAGTTTTGTCAGTTGATATGACTCTTTCACCTTCTTTCTCCACGTAGGTTTTGAGATGCTCTTCGGATTCAACTGTCAGCAGATCGTGAGGGAGGCAGAACGTGAGGTCGTCCTTCTCCTCTTCCCCTCCCCACCCGCCTCCCATCAATACATAAAAAGAATCATCCATCTTGCCACAAAGTGCCACTTTCCCAGACGTATCCATATGCGCCAGAGTCGATTAGGTTCCTTCATATAGCAAGGCGTATCCCCCCGAATCTCTCTTCTGAGGAGATCGTGCCTTCGCGTGAGTTTATCACCCGACAGGAAATGATGTAGTGGTATGAAGCGGTCTCTAGCACCGCTACGATATTCAATAAATGCAGGGATGGTGTAAAAGATGGACTATCTTTCAAAAGAAAGCCCTGCAAAGCCCCACGAACGTCAGAACGAGTCTGCGTAACACCTTTTTCAATAAAGACATTCATATAATTTGTCAGCTGGCACCTTCGTCGTGACATAAAGCATTGGCTCGTCTTTATGGTAACCCATGGAACGCTGCAAAAGCAAAGTCGTCTGTTCAAATAGACTCTGTTATATCATATTGTCTCCAAGCCGCATAAGCCTAATCGCCATACATTGCTTTGCACTGTCCACATGAAACTATTACAACCTAGTGGAGCTGCTCGCTTGTTTTTAGGGCATTAAAATAAGCTGCTTATTACGAGTTTCTCATATTTCCGCCAGTCGTTTTACGCGTTCATTTGCCAACTTCGCATCAAGAATGTTTGAATATCTCGCAGAACTTTTAATCAGCATTTGCCAAATTCGCGTCAAAACTTCTGAAAGACTTCTTGAAAAAATGAGCGGAAGTTGTACATCAATTTATCACATACGGATTCAAGCGTGGCTTTTGTAATATCTGCCAATTGTATTCGAATGCATATTGAGTGAAAAGAAGCCTATTTGTACTATATTCTCTGCTATGCTTAAAGGGCATAATTGACGCGTTGTTTGTGAGCAGCGAATAATCTCCACGACAAAAGCGCCCTCACCAAAGAAACTGCGTCCCTATGGCGGTAATCAGTAAATTTATTTATTATTTACTTTACACATTTATATTGAACGTAACGTTAGTGTTTAGCACCGAGCATCAATCAAAGAGAATGTGGAAAGATCCTATAGTAGGCGATTGATTTCCAAGCGATCTTCATAATCCACATGGTTTCTCCAATTAATTACAAGTGAGGCATTGAAAGTGCCTTACACCACTAATCACAACCTAGCGCTAAATATCACAGCACGACGTGAAATCAATGTGTGGCAAATGCCAAATGGCGCTTTTGTCACGTAGCATTTGTTAGCGGATCTCATAAAAGAACGCGAATAATCAAAAATAGCTAAAGAATAACGCGATTTGCTACGGGAATAATGCATGAAAGATAAAAAAAAAAACTTGACGGGAGGAATCCTCCGAACAAAACACCACTGCAATATAAAAACATCAAGAAATTTAACTATGCAATTCG
The DNA here is from genome assembly GCA_013433145.1 of Ascaris suum. Classification (NCBI taxonomy): domain Eukaryota; kingdom Metazoa; phylum Nematoda; class Chromadorea; order Rhabditida; family Ascarididae; genus Ascaris; species Ascaris suum. The sequence continues at coordinate 9,926,126 of CM024174.1, forward strand.
ATTTCACACTCAATCTTTTATTATGCATCTTTAATGTCCACTTCTTTTTTATTTGATATCGTCACTAATGAAATAAAGTTACCCTCCGATGGAATGTACATGTTTTAATAAATTTGATTCACAATATAGAACAATTTTCCTCCTGGAATATTTTAAGCGCTAAGAGCAGATTGAAATCAACAACGACAATGTAATCCAACCCGAATGAAAGAATACCCCAATGTGTAAGAATGTGTTTTGTGAGAGAAATAGAAAGATCTGAAAGCGTTCGATGACGAAGAGGATGAGAGAATTACACGAGCGGAGCATTTTTGCCACGATGTGAACGTAATATTGCCGACAAGCGCTCGACAATATCTTTAAGCAGCTGAGATTTCGACAACAACATCACACAACATTCGTCAACGGGGCTTACACAACATAAAAAATACACATTGCTGAAATTCATCACCGCTTTTTACACCTTTCCGACTGCTGCATTAACTTAGAAATTCTTATTAAAACATAATAATGCCGTGGATTATCCTTTTTCTATCCGAACTTTTTCCTGCTATATTGAGACACTAGAAGCATTCAACTCAATATTTTAATATTGCGCTCCACTTCTATTTCTCATTCCAAGCCAAGAACAACGCCTCAGACGACAAATCGTCGGGCAACTGTCCACTAAGAAAGCCAATGTTCCTCACTATAGTCGATACGTTTTGTAGCTCTCTGCAAGATGTTTAGGCGGCGTCATGTCTGTACTTATATTTTTAAATGCTCGTCCATGACCTGTGCTCATTAAGACCTGTGATTATAATCTGAGCTCTAAGACTAGCTTTCTCATCCCCACTTCACCTAAACTGATTATACTACATATGATTAATTGAGAGCTAAGCTGTTTCTAAATTCTGGTCGAAGTGAACGCAAAAGTGAACGTTTTGGTTGAGGAGTTGTCTCAAGCGAACATTCATTGCTATGCATTTCGTCAATGCTTTCGTGAATTTAGGAAGGTTGATAATAATTTAAAACTTTGCACGTGCCGACAGAAGAACCGACCATCGTTACTTATCATTTGCTCCCAACCGTCTTTTTATTCATTGCCGTTTTCACCGGGTTCCAACTATCCAATTTTTTTTGCTTTTGTTGGAATCTCTCTCATTTCTCTATGGCTGAATGAAATTTTTAAAGCGTTGATAGCCTCGGCAATGCACTCAACTGTGCTAAAAAAATGCAAAGTATAGCTTATATTGCGAATGCCTATAAAGCAAAGCTAACGACTGATACATCAACGTCATGAGCATTGCAGGATTAAGTCCGTCCGTTTTCTGGAGCATTTCAGATTCTAATATCGGCTTGAAAAAGAATGAAGTAAAAGTCAGAAGGAGATCTACAATGATGCATTTTCTGAGACGCACAAGATGATTTTATTGAAGAGAAGAGGTTGCTTATGTGAAATAGCCACGTTTCATAATTTACTAAAGCAAAACAGCCTTGTGAAAAAGGTCTTTCTTCTATATTGTAATGGTGGTGGTAGGTTGGGGAAGGGCAGTGAAATAAAATGGGAGAAGGTGGGGAAAGGAGAGAAAAGTGCAGTAAAAGCTTGATTTCTAGAGAAGCAGTCCGATCTGCTGTACTATTGCAGAGCACCCCTGATAAGGCATTTCTCGGATGCAGACTCAAGGAGATGAACGACGAAGGACCATTGATGAACGTTTTCTACAATAAAACATCCAACGCAATTTGCACAAATTTTGCAAAGTCAAAATATGTTCTGTAAGCCTACAGTCGGAGAAACAGGTGGCAATCATGCTCTTGATTCTATATGTGGATGGATTTCTGCTTTTTTTTTGTGAAAAGGTAAAGCATGGCACTTTCTTTTCGACGAAAATCGAGATAGCTTTCTGGTTCACCCGATTCGATGCTTGCGGAATGTGCAGGAGTCGTTCATCATAGTCGTCTTGAAAGTTTTTTTAAGGAAAGCTTTATTAGGTTTTAGAATGTTGGCCTCTGAAATCTCATAAAAGAGGCCCTAAATGATAATGGTGTTTGAATGAGTGCCGCTAAATGTGCACAACGAACACGACACATTTAAGACATGGGCGCAAAAAAAGCAGTTTCGGTTTCAAACTCCTACGCCCAATTTGTCGCCCGGAAATAAGGACTCGTTCATGCTCTTGTTGGACACAGAAAGCAAATATTTTGAAAATTAGGAATGAATTCACACATCCCTGCAGGTTCGAAACTTGGGGATAAAACCTTCGTCATAATAACTTTCTCCTCGGTGGCATAAATTAAGCGAGAAAGGAAGAAGAGGGAGCGCAACGGAAAGAGTATAATTTGGAGTTAAAAAAGTAATTACAGTTCGTAGGAACGCATAAGTCAAAAAGCGTTCTCGACGAAATTTCTATCGTTCGCAATCTTCACGATGAAAATTTCTTAATGAATTAGTCGAATCAGGTGATTTCGAAATGAGTTGGCGGTTGTTTGAAAGAACTGCTTGTAGATACCTTCAGCATTTAAAATTTACGACTTTTAAATGTGCATAACTTTTCCAGCAGCTGATAAATTTGTAAGTTGGCACTAATGGTCATTTGATAGTATGATTAATACCAGCCGAATTTCGTAAGCTTAGCTTCGATGGTTACACAACTTAAATGCCGTGCCAGCATGCAGACACATGAATACAAACAAACACAGGCGTACATGCCCATGTGAAGAAGCTGGACAACAAACCTTCATTGAGAACGGATAATCGGTTCAAGTATCTCGAGCGTCAAGATCCTGTCACTTCAGTGTGTCTATCTAGGACCAACACATTGCGCATTTCATGCACTTAGCACCTCCTTCCTGGAAACCGTTTCACCTAATTGCACTTTAAAAAACCTTCATCGCACTTGGCGTAAAATTATTTACATATTAATCTCAAGTCATTTATGAATGAGGTGACGGAAGAAAGTCTCAACGATTCCATCCTTGAGCACAAGTCGATTGGAGAATTGTTGACCGCTATCCCGTGCCGATTTCTATCAACACACGCAGCAACTTCAAAACTACTGTGATCTGTGAACGATTCGATGAAATAATTAGAGGTAAAGTATAGAGGATAAGTGCCTATTGACTATGTACGAAGGTGTTTGTTATCATAAGTGAAGCAGAACTTGTGAATACATTCAGGATTTGAAACTTATGAAGAGGATTACTGGAAATGGATCGAATCAATAGTTTCAAGTGAACCATTCCACGTCGAAGTTGAAACTTCTCCTCTTGAGAGTTATGAAGTAATAACGCTGGACGATACGTAAAGCGCTCATTCATATTAAATTTTGAAGGTCTGTTTGAACGATGTTGATGAAAAGCTATCCAATATATGCGTGAACATTGCAAATAATTTGAAAACATATCAATATTTGTGCAGCTTTTCAGCAATTTTCATCCATTCCTAAAAAACCTTTTTATTTTCAGATAGCAGTTGAAAGAACGACAACAAGACATTTCTACAGGTAAATATTGTGCCAACATCCGCCAAGAATACCTCCTGCGATTAGACAGTATCCCCTTCAGCAATTTCGGATGATCCCACTTCTGGTGTGGATGTGAAAAATTGCTGCAATCTAGACTGCCTTCAGACCATTTATGAAATTCCAATCAGTGAGGCTATGATTGCTAACTGTGCATTGTATGCTAGTTGCAAAACAATTGCTTCGACCTAGCCATGCAAAGGTCGTTATGTGAATACATAATGCATTATGTTTCTGCATGTCCACTCTTTTACCTAGCTTAATTCATATGCAATTTTTCAAGAAAGCATGAAAAAAATTAAAGCCATCTTTATTACAGCTGTGGAAACAGCGAGGAAGCCCTATTTTTCTCAATAAGAGAAGAAAAGAGGGAAGGAGAGTCCTCGACAAACCTCTCAATAAATAAATATTGAACACTAGAATAGGTCAGGTGCCGTCCATTTCCACGTTCCTAAGAAGATCCACCCAGCACAAGATGTAATCTGCTGTTACGGCTGCGTGTTGGCTTTTTTTTATCTTGAAACACGGAAATCTGAGCAAAAACGTACGCAATTGAGCGTCGAGTTTCGGCAAAACTGCCAGCAGTAAATGCGCTTCTGCATATCTGTCGGGTACATTGCCTCTATTTATTGACAATTCTCAAACAAAAGCGACATGTGCACTGAATGCGTTCGAACGAACATTCTCAGAATCGGTTTATTTTTGCAATGTCTTCTCGAATCATCGAGATAAATGCGTTGTTGGGCAAGGGAGGGAGGGGAGGGGAGTGGATTTGGTTTGGGCGAAAGAGGCGTTATGGCCTATAAAATGTGAGGGGAGGGTTGACTCCACTATACGTTTGGCCCAAATGAAACACAAAATTCAAACAATGGCTGATGCACTTGCTTAGCCTCATCGGAAAAAAATTCAACTAAAATAAGATTTAAATGAATTCGCTTTGCTTAAAGCAGAAAGAAAAATGGCGTTGCAGAATTGATCCTTAAATGCGAACAAAATTTGTTATTCACTTAATGCATTATTAATTTACACTGAGAATTTCTCTTTATACAAACATCGCGACGAGGATATTCTTTCATCAAAAGTGTAAAATGATAGATAAATTTTGAGTGCGAAAAACCGAATAAATTGGAAATAAGAAAGTTATTGTTGGCTAAGCAAACGAAACAGATCTCGCACTTCTATACAGAAATCCACCAAGCGCTATTGGTGTTTGGTGGATTTCGCGAATTATTCTAACACATATTGGCTATCGAGATTCTTTTTCTCCAGAGTACTGGAACATCGAGTGTCACTAATTTTCATCAACATTTATAAACTATTTTCGGATTTAGGGGAGCACTTTCGACGGCTAAATTGCTAAACGCCGCTTTTTTTTTTTTTGCTTTTCAAAAGATATTTCCTTTAATCAGGCTGTAAATACATCCAAAAAAAAGCAAAACGAAGCAGTGGTGAATTGCGACAAAAGGAAACAATTTGTGCGGAAATAAAAAAAGAGTCCGCACCTAATCAATTTGGAACCCTACCCGTTTAAAAGCCTAAAAGGCAGTTGCATGGCAAGTTATTCAACTGATTTTAGTCCGCTGCTCGTTAGTGTTGCTAACATGATAGCCAAAAAAAGACATCTTCTTTGAACACTGTGTAACTGATTACCGAGTGCAACTATGCGTTAAAACATTGCTCGATGTTAGCGAGGCAATTTTAATATTCTTCGGTATTTTCCATGCTCAATGACGAGGATGCACTGAGAACCTTTGGAGAAGTACTTTTTAATCTCTTTCTTCGGCTTCAAATTCTTATTCTAGAAAGAGGAGTAATTCGGTTTTTTTCAAGTTGGCGCTTATGGAATCCCTTCGATATGTGATATACTGTATATAACGATCTCGACAGGATTCATTTCAGCAAAAAATAAAAATGTCTTTGGGGATAACGTTTTAATGCTAGTTGACTAGAAAGATTGCAGCGCCTGCTTGATGAAATGTGCGATAATAGTAACTTGCTGAGTGTAGCAATCCTGAAGCGAATCAGCATTTGGAAACCTAATTTAGTACTTTCTAGATTAGGAATATTGCGTACAAATATTTACCAAATGTACCAAATAATCTTATGGATAAGAACGAAATGATTATTTTTGTGGCAAGGGCTGTGCTCAGCGTACTTCTCGCCTACAGGCATCATTGGAGCAGATTGGGAAAAGCGTCCAAACGAACAAATAACATCGCCGATAAAGACGAATGCCATAATGCACTTTAAATTGCAACCGCATGTGGGCTTCATTCATTCTTCTTTGTTTTCCAATTCTTGTGAGGCTTCCCGTTTTAGTCGAAATCTGTGACTCGATGCTTATTGAAATCAGCTTGTCGCCCAATAGCCGAATACGTTTTAACATTCATACCGCCTTTCCAATGATTCCTCGACACAAACAATGAATGGTGCCCAAGATTCTCATATATTCTGCATCGCCCAGATAGCAAGAAAGAAGCTTCTATAGAAGAATCGAATGGGCGACCAAATCAATGAAATTAGGAATGAATCATTCCGCAGTTTTCCTCATTTGTTGGTAACTCATGAAGGCGCATGATCATTTGAGAGTGACCTAACAAGCCTCTTTGCAACTGACCTAACATCCTTCTTTGCTCGTTTGTTCTCTTATTTTCACTCGACGCTGAAAATGAATTTTCAGCTCTAAGTCACTTTTGAGAGATACTCTTTAAGCGATGAGCCAAGTTTCGTCTGAATGGCAAAAGTGCCGTACAAGCCAAATTTTTGTGTTGTGAGGTGAATGTTCCTAAAAATTTCAAAAACGTTTGCTTATTTCTAGTGCTAGCCCACTGTGCATTCTGGGAGTATGCGCTTTAAGTGTTGAATGGCATGTAGTATGAGGAAGACGGGTGAGGTGATGGTAGAGGAGAGAATGGTATGGCATTCATGTGTAACCGCAACGCAAAAGCGTATGTAAGTTGAAGTTTAGCTGCGCAGAACGTTGTAACCAAAACTGATTGCAAATTTTGTGGCCGCCTAAACTGCCAAGAGGCATCTGAAAAATTACCATTTAGAGCGAGTTCGGAGCAGAAAACGTCATGCAACTAATTTCTCATCCAAGCTTCGGCAACTGCGAATTGAAGTTGTGAGACAGATAAGCGCATGAACATGCACAGATAGGAGTTTGGTCTAACGTCGTCTTGCAAAAATTGCAAACGCACAAGAACGTGGAAAGGATTTGATTTTATGCCGGAATAAGACTTCAGGCAACTCAATAATAAAGGAAGCCGCATTCCCTACGGAATACCATCCTATTTCATTGAAATAGTGCGAATAATGTCGGAAGCGAACGTTCGAAGAAGAGAAAATGAGAATAGTTGTTGATTGAAATGAATTTGCGCAAATATTATAAGAAAGAAAAAAATGCCGACAAATTAGATCACTCACGTTGTCATGCTTTTAATCCCAAAGAGCTCATTGTCGAGAGAACATTCCTATTTTAGCAGAAAACGAACATTGGAATAGGGAGGTTCAAAGCATTCATCCACAACTCTATCACTCACAAAAAGCTGCAACAGGTGCTCCAAACGAAAATATTAAACGCGAATAGATTTGACATATCAATTTTGCGAATTAAAAAGGTTGTGGTCAAAACCGTTTACCGCCACTGCGGAGATTTTGTTGTAAGCGAAATTAGAAGTGTGCCCGTTCATCTTGTCAAAGGGATATATATATATATATATATATATATATATATATATATATATATATATATATATATATATATATATATATATATATATATATATATATATATATATATATATATATATATATATATATATATATATATATATATATATATATATATATATGAATTATGCAATGCATAAGTCAGCGAAATTTGTGTGCGCTAATCGCCGATGACTGCATGTAATCGTCAGTTCTTGATAAAATGTTTCCCGTGGGAATATTTTCCTACAAATTTTCTAAAGAATTCGGATGTAGAGCATTATTTAAATCACTGTTAGGGAAGAATTTCTCGAGAAGACGGTTTCACTAAGCGTTTCAAAATCTCCGCGAACATTTAGATAATTGTTGATTTGACGGTTCAGACTTTCAAAGTTAACAACATTGTTTGTCATAGTTATGATAATTTCGAGGAAACGCTGAAAAGATGGCGAAAACTCAATATTGAATGTTGATTTTTGCGCCTTTTTTCGACGTTCCCATTAAATTGAGTTATTAAAGTGTTTTAGCTAATAAAATAATATACCCACATTTAATTGATTCAACAAATCAGTTTTGAATATTAAACTGAAATTAATTATTAAAATTGATATCAATTACTCGCCTATTATTATTTAAAAAGAAGACTAAATAACTGAATGAATTCAATTGAATTGAATCGAATCAACTTGAAAATTCATCAAAAATTGTGCAAGAGAACTTCTTCGAGAAAATGCATTCTTTCACGTTCTCTTCATGTTATGCTGCAAATGTGCTCACTTCAGACTCTGAGTTATTAAAGAAGATTTATTCGTGGTGCAGAAGGCTTTTCTCCCACAACTTTTTTCCTTTACTACACAAATCGCTAGTGAATTTTTGCTACTGAAATATCGAATCGTACTGAGTGCTAAAGGGTTTGTGAAAGAGAAGTTAAGTTGTTTGGATTACTGAATCCATTTCTAAAAACAAAAAGTCGGAACTCGTAGCAGATCACTGTATATCTCAAAAAGGGAATCCATATTTTTTAAGAGCAGGATAACGGTTGCATTTAGTGATAAGACGATATTGCATTTAGTGATAAGACGATAGATCGTCAGAAAAACGCTCCACAGGTCTTTCCTTTCCCCATCCATTTTTTCCTATGGATGAACGATTCTCTCTTTTCTCGCACATTTAGAATATCCTACAACAAACAATAAACGAAGTCATCTTTGGCGGATACCTGGGTTGATACGGATAGGGATTATGAGACAGATGTGGTGTACATAAGGGGCCGCTAGCGCATGAAATGTGATCGAGCACAGAAGAATTTCTGATGTGTTGGATGGAGGTGCGATATCAGCGCCTTCACAAAATAGAAGTTCGCTATATACGTGTAACGAGTGAATTTTCTTTCCGTTTACGCTAGAATTATACGACGTCTGAGCTGTTGCGGACACCTGTGGGTGCAGCGAAAGCCAATCGCAGTATTCAGCTAAATTTGCGTATTTAGCTGAAAAGTTGTTTCCGCACCTCCTCAAGAATAAAAGTTCACTAGCGACAAAGGCGTTTCCTTGCGTCTTAGCATCGGCACGCCTTCTAAAGTTACGTCGCACGAACAGATACGATGCTGAGAATACCTCGAGAATTTTCAGAAAGCTGGAGCTTCGGAAGACTTTGACTCTAAAGTCGTGCCTTTTAATCTCAGAGGAGCCCCCAGGCATTGGAACTGACTGCAAAATTACGCAGCGAGCATCATAAACTCCTGCTTGTAGAAGATTTCGTTAGCCTTTATGCATATGAGTGTAATCATAATCATCCAATCGTACCCACATTCCATGGCCAAAAAATCTTTAAAGGAGGAAAGTCATCGCCTTAAAAAATGTTGCATCGAACAATGTGAAAAATAGTTTTGAGGCTTCGTTCACAAAAATCATTTCGCAGTAAATCTGTGAATTGCTGCTGTTCGCTTCATTGCAACCTCATGGACATTCGGTGATTAAAAACGCGTGTCGAGGATCTCGGCAATCGTTCACGATTGCTTAACGACTTGTTTGCCTCATTTATGCTCTATCAAGATGTCATTACATGCTGTGTTTCGCTCTCTTCAGACTAATTCAAGTGACATTTTTGCAGTATATTTTTGGTTTCATACAACCTCTTATTCCTACCACATGTAGCCTATCGCCGAATAATTTCGTTACATTTGCTTTTTCTCCTCGTCCCCATTGGACATTCCCTCTACTGGATCTCCGATCTCTCAACAATCCACTTCAATGTATGGTACTCCAACAGTAAGAGGTCCGGCAATGTCCAACGTTGGTGCGAGCCCCAGTGGAGATAGTTAAACCTGATATCTTTTTCGTTCTGTTCAGAAGAACAACACCTCTACAAAATGGGATGGATTCGAAACAGTGAACTATGTGGGTATGGTGCCATACCAAGCAAGCTATCTATGACTCGTCACCAACATCGTTGCAGCTTCCCCATATGAGAACGTGTCTTGAAGCGTATTATTTCGATGATCCCTCTCGAAGCCAACAAACAAATGAATGCGAGAAGGTGATCATTGAAGTTAGAGTGAGAAGCGTAGCCCAGAAACGCGGTCATGGTGCAAAAAAGCTCTAAGGAATGAGATTTTCGGTGTCATTTGTGCAGAATAGCTGAAAACGTTTCACCGTTACATTGACAGTTATGTGAGATGTGTCTTGAACAGAAAAAAGCTTCCACTAATTTTTGCTTTTCGAAAATACTTCCTAGAGTGACGAAAAAAGAAAGCACAAACTGCTATCCTTTGCCTATAAGAAACATCAAGTTCCCTTTTTCTTCTATCGAAAGAGTCAAAGATGAATTTTTTTCATATGCATTTCCAATATTTTTCCACTTGTTCGAAACGATTTTCTTCTCGAAAAACCAGCCATTTTTTATGTGCGGTATAATGAAGCATAATAGCAGTCCTTTCTAAGCACAGTTTTGCCAGTGTAAGCCGAAAAAAACGATTACTGAACGCGTTCCAACAAAACCATCAGTTTCTCTCTCACATACGCACGTTTAGGCCATATTTATGTTCCTCAAGTAATGTGACCTAGATACACAAAAAGGTGCAAAACTTCTTCGACAGAGAATGGGATAAACATGAGTGAAGAGGGGAAGGAGCTGGACGAAAATGCTGACTAAAGCATATACAGCGATGGTCTTGCGCTTCTTAAGAGAATTTGAAAGTGCCTGTGGAAAGCGTTTGTTTCCAGTGTATTCGCTGCTGCAGCCAAGCGGAAGGTGATAAGCCTAGCGTTGGTATCTAAGAGCGTTACGCATCACCTCTCTTCCACTCGGTTGAAGAGAAAATAGTGATTCTTCAAATGCAACTGTTTCTCACTGCTGAAACGCAAAAAGTTTCGCTTTACCCCAGAAAATATATTTTTCATTTGTATCTTTGCCGTTATTGGTTGAATTTTCTTCTTCTTCCCCAAACTTTCGGTGTGTCCCCACTGAACTCCATCAGCCTCTGAGAGTTTAATACCCAAACAAAATCGTAATCTGCTGGTTAGCTTCAAAAATCAACGAAATTGAGCAAATTAAGCGTATTGCTAGTTCAGGGTCTGACTTATAAACGGTAAAAAAATAGCTTTTTTCACAAAATGTTGGGCAGACGGCTGAAGACATCAGCAAAAATGATATCCGCCATATATATTTTGGATGGTCATATTGTAGAGGATGCTTGGCTTCGGTCAACTGCCCTCATGTGATCCTCGTACATCCCCGCTGAGCCGAAGAGTTCCCACATGGAACAGAATGCAACGCAAGAGTTGTTCGTCTCCATGTTAAAGTCAATATGATATTGCATGTGATGCTGCCAACTTAAATGCGCAGATACACCTCAGCATAGTGTTACAGCAGTGGTGCGGGGGGAGGCGAGAGGAAAGGAGGTGCAGTGGACAGTGCACAACCTCCAGCTAGCTCTAGATGTGATACAAGCGCACAGTTCACGACGCATCACAAAGCCCAAGCATTTCGGTAGATAAAATTATTCGGCAGATGATTATGTAAAGCATAAAATTGTCTTCCATTTTTATAGCAATAACCTCTAACAATACTCGCATGAAACAAATTGCCCGGCAGCTAATGAATACTGATCACAATAAGCATTAGAAGATTAGAAAATCACACAACGAGGGAATCAATGAGTTGGTCGGATTATCAGCAATCAGATATGTCGACTGAGTTCACGCACATCTATGTTCCTCTCATGAGAAAGAACGCCTAAAAAATTTGCACGCACCAAAGGAAATTAGCATCAATCTAAGTAAGTTTTTTCGCAATGCTTAGGAAATGGTGAAAGCTCGAATTTAAGTTTCGAAAATCTAATTACAACGCTAATCCGATCATGACAATTGGGAGAGAGAAAAGCGAAGTGACGGGGAAGAAAATTTGGTCACAGCCGCCTAGATTAATGCAGAATTAACTTTTCTAATCAGCCATACATGTGAGAATGTATTTCACTCTGAAATCAGCTTTTATAGCTGAGTCTTTGGCCGCTTCAATTGCAAGGAGTTTAATTCTCGAAAGCTCTAGGCAATGCTTTCCATCAATATCGTTCAACGGACACAGAACGCGAACGTCGTTTGTCAACGTGACGAGTAAAGTCATTAATGCGTTCAAGCACGGTGCATTCAAAAAGTCATTAATAGTTGAGCACGAGGCAATTCAAACACAAATAAAGTGGGAAGAGTTGAGCAATTTCGTTTGAGCTACCAGCAAAAGCACCGTCCATTGTGATATATGGCATAGTACTAATTACCTCTCCTTGAACGCATAAAGTGCCTTTAACTGGCACATAAACGATTGAAATAACGACGACAATGGCATCACCAAACCGAAGACAGCCGCTCTCTCTCGTTTTTGGCAGCGATTTCTTCTTGAATTCTTTCCTTCTCCTCCAACTTTATGTGCTAACAAAGGAATCAACTATCCTTCCTTCACAAATTCCAATTGAAATATTTTCGTGAGGAATGTGCCGACCGTTGCAGTACACTCGGTATATATTTGCACAGTGCTCCGTCGACACTATGGTGCACGTGCGCTTGAAACAATCCGTTCAAATGCAGCCTCGTTAACGCATTTTTGGAAGCGCTAATAAAACGACGTTAATTTAGCCACGTAAATATTACAATATTTTAATCCCATCTACAAACACTCCCGGAAAAAACAGTCGTATATGCCTTCGAGAGTTTACCATTGTGATAGAGTTATTATATATGCATGCGTATGTTCATCCCTTATGAATACCACACCTCCCACTTTGTTGCAGATGCAGTGTACACAAGTAGGAAACATACTTCACATCTCGGACTCATGTAACAGCGTTAACACGGTTGCATCCATTTAAAGGTACCTAAAACTGTGAAAATAATAACCGATCCAACCAGTAAAACGAATCTTTTGCAGACAAACCTTAAAGCAGTTGCCTCGGACGAAAAATTAACGCGTTGGTGTGTATGGCCGCTCTTTATGGTAATTCTTGCAGTTCATTAGAATGGCGAAGGAGAATGCAAAAAAAAGTAAATCGTTACAGATCCCTCTGGCTTACTTTTCCACTTCTTCGAGATGAAAGACACTTCGAAAAACATTTTCTCGAAGAAGGAAGATTTGGATAAATGCAAATCTTTGAAGAAGAATATCAATCGTGTCCTTCCCCTTATGTGTTTGATTGTTCATTCTATTAACTGGATCGAATGGTGCGCGGTTTGTTCCTGTCTTGTTTTTATGGTCCCAAACACTCGCCGTGATGTTTCTGGTGGAGGATGGGTGGGCAAGATCTATGTAGTCATCATTACAAGTCACGGGTCGTCGACAATATCTCAGCCTTTTTCTGGGCTTTTTTGAGCCCTCAGATCATGCTGCATTTCGCAGACCCGCCCTATTTGCCGCACAAGTGCTTTCGCTTACTATGTTGCTTTCTCGAAATTGCAAAACTTCCTGCAGGCGGATTTAAATGAACGTTAAAATCGAGCGCAAAATTCTTAGAGATTTAGATGGCGCCAGTGATCGCCCAAGTATCCCTAATTAGGCAGCGACCAGTAGGAGGTACTGCACTGCAAAGTCCATCTTTTGCTGTAGGCTGTTGCGCAATCACGACGTTGAGAAGAATTTACCCAAATCCTGCCTGAGGTACCGTCAGTATGGCTCCGATCTTGTGCTTTCTCACCCGAATCTGTCTTTAGCGAGTTATTTTCTTTCTGTACCCTTGGCTTGACCGCAGCTGACCTGAGAACACCCGACCCTTCCGTAGGGTCCATCCTTTCCCCATTCCATCCACCTCTCTAATCTAATCTGCATTGAAATCTTTACGTTGCCCCGCCGCTCGCTCCCTCTAACAATGCTTTGATATATGTGCATTGTCTCACTACTCCACTTAACTGCACGAGCTTACTGCTTCCAGCTCTGTAATTCTCGACAAGCCTATGGTGCGTTAAATTGCACTAGAAAGATTTTTGATATGAAGCAAGCCTGCTCTCGGCTTTGTGAATGAGCAGTGCTTTTTCACCTACTTATGAAATCTCAACGACAGCATTTGCTTATAAGCAGTTATAGAAAACATCGGGCTTGCTCTATACTTAATCTCTAAAGGGATTTGAAAATAGACGCGCTGTTTGATGCAGTTAGCTAGTAGGCAGGTTGCAAATTGCATATGGAAGCAAGATTTAGATTCGCAATAGGAATTATTTGACGATAAAAGAGGTATTATTTTAGCGTGGGATGGCTGAAGAAGAAGAAAAAATGAATCCGAAGAAGGGACATAAAAAGAAGCGCAAGAGAAAGAGGACTCACAGAGGTTCAAAAAAGTACAAACATCGTCATCGTCTTTACAAAAGTATTCTAATTTTGATTCATTTCAATTTATGGCATTGCAAAGAGTGTTACACCGTTTTTTTAATTTTTGGCCGAATGTTAACATCATCATCATCGATGATGGTGACAGTACGCCATACCCAAAATGGCATACAGTGCATTTTTCGCCCACTGTTACCAGTTTATTCAGTGCCTTTGTATACGAAAGCGCATGGCGTTCTTTGACCGCCGAAAGCTCGCCTGCAATCGAATAGAAACACCCAATAATGCTGCTTAAAGGTGGAGGTGCTATAACTTGTGCACTGAATCCTTGTGCACTGAAATATTTTCACGCCTGAGGTGGTGGAGGTGCTAAATTAGAAAACCTGTAGAGAAACTGACTTATAGGAAACATCTCTTAAGCAGCAGGCATTTGGAGGCGCGTGATGGCTAAATTTCCTTTGAAACCAACTCATTGCTCAAATCGTTAAGAAAAAGAAAATTGCAGGTTTTCCGAACACGCATGAGTGATGCGAAAGAAGAAAATCAAACCTCTAAAAATCAGAGGGACTCCGGCCTGCCTAGGATCTCCCCGGTGTGCCTCTAGAAAACGTCATTAGAACGTTCTTGTTTGTCTGAGTAGACTAAACAATCATTTAGCCGTTTTGATAGAGCAGAAAATAAAGTCGGAACAACCAGAGCATGCGCGCAATACAGGAACTCACAGATATAAATGCAATCCTACGCATGTGAGAGGTTAGATGCACCAAGAATCTAGACGCTCTCCCTGTGATCGAATGAATGGCTGTATGGATTACGCGCAATGATATGTTCGGCTGGTTGAGGTTACGATGCATGTATGCAGATGTTGCATGAAGCCACGTTTGAAAGCTTATGAATATTGTCGAACACCTACACTAATCCTGCCAACAAAGTATGCGCTCTCTACAGACAATCTTTTAGAAGGATTCAACAAGTTTCTCTTAGTAGATCTGCGTTCAAGAAAGATAAAGAAGGAAAACGCACAACAGCAAGCAGGTAGTCCTATGCGTTTGAGCAAATAGGTCGTTTCATTAGTAGATCGCATTATGTAAAGCATAAATTCCATATCAAATTTACGGCTTATGAGAATTTGTTGCAGCCAACTGTAGTGACGGCGTACATACATCGTTTGCATTACACGTCTTGCTATGTTTTTCAAAGAAAGATCACTTAGCATTTTATCCTCACAGAAATCCTGCTAGATATGCATCCAAATTGAAAGCGTTTCCGGGCAGAGCCAGTAGTTTTTATGCAAGAGCGAATTTGATTTTCTTGGCATCAAGCAACCGGAAGCGAGTAAAAAGATTTTGGCCGATGGCGCAAACTGATCACTTGAGTGTTCGGTACAGGAAATAACTCCTAATACTAGGAACACAGCGTACACTTTCTTGCATTAATTGATGCGATCGGCTGACTAAATGCGCTATTCGTAAAACGACGGCATTGGGTTCCTCAATAAAACTTCCATTGCAGCTTGTTCACAAAACGTTGTAAACTATTATCCTTCGATCACCTATCCTCTAGTGGAAATCATGTTTTTGTTGAAACTAACGAAAACCTCACTACTTGATACCCATCTCATCCCTGAAGAGACGGATTACCTACGCACAACAATTACGCAATGCTAAACGGTGAAGCCAAACAAGTTTGCATGTCTAGCATGTATTTGTTGAAAAGCACTCCTTTCAAAGATGAGTGTTTAAATATATACCAATAACACACTTGAGAAAAAGCTTATGATAAGTTTTGGTGACATGCAAATCGTTGCCACTCTTGATGGGTCGCATACGCGTATAAAAGAGCAGAATTATCACAGATCAATTTCATGGTAGAATTTGATTACCACGTAGTGCTGTTGCGTCTGCGTTGCTGCAAGCCACACTTTTCGTGAAAACTTTTTGTCATCACTCAGAATTCCGGTCCGTAGTACTTGTGCAAGAATTGAAGGACAAGAAACACGTTTGAGAAATTTTGACGAAAATTTCTGGTGCCAATCCAACTTCAGTGAACTCTAAAGTGGATTTACAAATCATGAATGCAAACCAAGGTGAAGGTTGCAAAATTTTCCAGCTAGTTCCTCTCGAATAGCAAAGTTTTAACAAAGAACCCATCGAACTTCCATAAGATGGTGATCACATCAAAATGAACGAATATGGCGGCATCGGTGTAAAGCTGCATAGAGGAGTATCAGAAGCATTTACCCGATATGCGTTTAATTTGGCACCGAAGAATATCGACGTACCACTGCCTAAGAGTGAAAGAATCTCCAAGCGTATTACATATGTTGATTCTTTCGGCCCTGTCTAAATTTATTTCGCAAAGCAATCATTGCGCTAATTTACTATCCACCCAAATATCATATATGTCGGTGGCTTTGCTGTGGATATATGGCAAATTCTGGAAAAAAAATGCTTATGCCTCATTACTCACTCACACTTATAAACGAATTATAAAACCTGCGTCATTTCGTCGAATCTTTTTTTTTTTTTGATTTACTGAGAAATAAAACATCACAAGAGAAAAGTTACCAGAATAAAAGCAATTCCAATGTGCTCCACCTCACTTTTGTATTTTTGCACATTTGCGCTGAAAATTTGACTCCAAGAGGCGATTGTATGCGCTCACGAGGACTTTCTAATCGCCACCAATAATATCTTATCCGTTTACTCTGACGTACACCATGCTCGTGGTTGAATTTGTGCTTGTGTGAAGAGCTTGAGCGCGCATACTATGCGAAAATATCTTAAGCCTAGAGAACTTTGAAGCCGAAAATTCTTAACAACTCTCGAATCCATGAAAAATATTCAAAAGAGTTTTGAAATATAAAATGCTTGTTCGAACTCTTCTCCATAATCAATAGAGAATTTCTTCAGAAGTGAGAGCATCCTTTGTGCTAAAGAATGAATTGAAGGTACCTCAAAAACTTCGAAACGAAAACGAAAGAAAAAGGGCTGCGGCTTATGTCGTGCACGCAAAACCTCACGTCCGAAACACCGTCGAAGCGTCGGTAGACACATTCACGCTATTCAAGACAGCAACCGTAAAATTTTGCAGTTGCCACAAGCGAGCCCTGCCCCAATTTATAGGGCTGCTATTCAGCCACCTCAGGCAGCTTCAACAGAGCCATCAAAAATCGACTCAGCCATTCCTAAACTGCCGAAGGAGATCGCAAAATCGGTTCCAGAAGTGAAAGAAAATCTGGCTCGAACACCTCAAGGAGATAATATTCAGACTGCACAAGGCGAGAATACTGAGATGTCACAAAGGAGAAAAGGTGGAGTGCGCAGAAACGGTGTATAGCGTTTTCCAAAGAAGTTTCTTCCTTATGCAACCAAAATAATGTTGTGAAACCATTCAGTCTATCCAGAGATAAGAAAATAGAGCTTGATTCCCTGCAATAGTTGATTTTTTTAAAATCTTCAAGCTTGTAATTTCGCCACAAACTTGATGAAGATTTTTGAATGAGTAGGAAACGAACTGGGATTTTCTTTACGAGGTTTTTCGCATCGAACATTTTTCATCATCATTACAACTTTATTCCCAACATAGCCGTTCTAGAGCATTTCTTTTTATTATTCAGAATGGATCACCTCATGAACATCACAATAAGTAAGCAATTTATTGCTATTTAATTTCGAGGTTAACTCCTGCGGTTTGTGGTCTTAGTTGTTTTGTGCAGTATGCGGAAAGCATTCGTTCATTTGGACAATACTCAGAGCCATAATTTTCATTGCGACCTTATTTACTTATTAGTATTTCTCACTGTATACAGCAAAGCGCTTATCACGATAAACAAAACAGCATTCTAGATTTTTATCGCCGCGATTCAGAGCGACAATTTGCATTGTGTCGCTGAGTGAAAAAAATGGAGATTGAAGAGCTTTGAAGGAAAAAAAAGAAAAGAAAAGTGAAAGAACGAATACCTGAGAGATTAGAAATAATGATGAGTTTTGAAATTGAGAGAGAAGAAGTTAGAGAATTCTGAGATAGGAAAATGCAGTAATGACTAAACTGAAATATAAGTGAAATATACAGATGAAAAAAAACCCATCTAGGTGATTGAAAATGTGAGACCGAGGTTGCAAGCAGCTCTAAGTCAATAGAATTGTTCACTTACGGCAATTATCGCTTCTTGAATACTCTAGTTATGTGTGGAGTTGCGCTGTCAGTCAACTGATCGAAATGCATAAAACCCCTTAGCATAGAAGTTGTTTTAAATGCAGTGGTATGAAAATTGTGGAAGAAGAAGAAGATTTGTGGGGTGGAAAGGAAACTAAATTAGAAAAAGAATGAAGGAGTCAAATAGCGGCAATGCTTACTTAAAGTTTTCAATGAGTGTTTCCTTGTCAAGGATAATGTGCCAAGTGTCTAACGAAAAGTTCCCTCGTTGCAAAATAATCGCCGTTTCTCAAAGATGAAGGAGAACTCCATGTTCATTACAGAATTTCTGTGTTGTCAAATCTAGAGAAGCAAGCTTGATTTCCATGCTGAATGCAGAATTTCTGTATTTTGAGCCAAGAAAACCTATTTATCGCCAAGCCTGAAAAATTTACTTCTAGGCAGCCATCTGCTCACACTTCCTAAGTTTCACTTTATGAAATGTAATGGCGCAGTATGAAATACATAATTTTGTAAATAGACGTTTGGTTTAGGAAAGTGCAGAGAGCATCGCGTAAAATCACCTCAAGGAATTAATGGTATACCTGATGGCGCAGCCGAAGAAGCAGTTGGAACTAATGCAGCTATCGCATCTAGTCAGCAAACTCCAATTGCAGCATCAGGCGATACGCAGAAAAGGAGAATGCCTGATGCGAAAACATCGCCTTCTCTACCAACACCTGCACTTGAGTCAAAAGGCGGCACGGCACGATCAGCGAGAGCAAGCATATTGCAAACTTCAAAAACATCTGTCGCTGACACAGTCACTTTCAAATCACAGAATCTCGAAGAAATACTCCAGGAAGGTGATGGGCAAGCTGCGCATAAAGGCGCAGTGGTCTCGGTAAGCGGTTCTGGTGCCTCAATCGAGAGCAAGGAAGATGGAGATGGGCGGCTTGCGCTAACGTGTAAGCATTACTGTTTAGAACGGGGATATCAATAAATTATGGTTGGTGACTTAGTTCTTATGGCTCTAAATCTTTCATGTGTAGTTACTTATCGAGTTGCCTTGAATATCGCTGCAAGATCGCAAATCGCAAGTGATAAGGGAGAAAAAGATGCTTTTTTGAGATTTCTTAGAGTATATATGCTGCAATAATCCAGAGATATTGGTAATTGCCACTCTCATAATCCAGAGAGGAATCCTATATTGGTAACGTCGGCTGCTGAGTCTTCATATCCACAATGTTTTGGCAGCGAAATCGGCTGCAATTTAGCCAAAGATCATCAATAGAGAATTCTTTTACTTCCATAGAGCATAAAAGTGCGAATTATTTCTATTCGACGAATTCAAACAAAAATAAGTGCCAAAATTCGTCACTATAAGCAAAATAGTGGCGATAGGAGGAGGGAATGTGGGATAGGAAGAGAGTATGAGAGTTAAGAAATGCACCCAGTAGTGAGATTTGAAAAGTGACGATTCTTAAACCTCTCCTATATAAAAGATGAAAATACGAAATTCACTACATGTAAGGCAACCATTTTCTATACAGTGGAAAATATTCATCTTCCTTTTTTACCGTTCTTCTTTACCCAACTTTTAACAGTAAGCGATATTTTGTGCGCATCGATGCTACAGATTATCTGAACGTTTACGTGGTAATGAGCGTGCGTCTCGTTCAGAGTGCAAAGGCTATGCATCGAGTATTGCTAACGTGTAGATAGCAAAAAAACTTGCTAGTCTTTGTGTAGAAATAAAACAAAATAATCTGCTCATTCGCTTGTTTTTTTTTTTTTTTTTTGCCTGTAAAAAACATTAATATGTGTGCAAAAAATAGTGATAGCTCTAACATCGCACTGAATATGACAAAATACGACACTCCAGCTCCTCGCCAGCCTAGTTGCTCCGCTCAATGACGTATAAGGCACACCTCTTGAAGTAACGAAAGTAAACGTGAAATTTACATGACTTATCAACTAATAAGCGAATTTCGTTGCGCATAAACATTTCCTCCTTCCAAATTAAGCATCACATTTATGAAATACAAATTCCTCTCGTCTGTAAACAGGGATGTCAAAAAGTAACATGCGGATAGCTGTGCGCATCTACGCTTTCCAGGAACCGTGGACTTTTCGCATACAGGTGTTAAAATGATCAGCAAAGAAAAGCAATTACAATAGGAAGAATAAGAAAACTCACAACAAACCAATACCATTATGCTCCCGGCATTATTCCATACATGTGGTCCGAGGTACAAGCTGTGAGCGTAATTATTTGCAAGAGAATCGCAACACCTCTTCTTAGTCAAGACGGATAGCTAGCGTTTAGAGCATAAATCTTCACTCATACACATGACACGATGGATTCCCCATCATTGTACAGTGAACGTGACTGCAATATGGAGGGATCGCCTCAAATGCTTATATGAGAACAATCAACTTTGGAATTCCCACGAAATTAATATTCCGATTTTCCAATTCCATAATAAGGGGAGGGAAGGAGGAAGTTGAAATAGCGAATAAGGAAGAAGCTCGGAAGGGAGGAAGTTGTTGTGCTCAAAAAAACGGGAAAGGCAAGGTATGCCGGTTGACGTTACAAAAGACTCTAATACAGTTCACGTCGATCGAGTTCTTGCTGCGCATCCATTAAGCCAATAGTGCTAAGCTCGCAAAAAGAATTTCTCTTCATTGCCACTCGGTAGCTAATGAGGCAACATCCTCAGACAGCTAATTGAGCAAGCTCACAAAATTGAACACTTATGCCGGAATACTTTGCGACGCGTTTCATGCTTTATTTATTTTTCTGTCTTGCCGAAGCACGTTGTATCCGTTGTAATTCCCTGCCATTTGATCTGTCTCCTTTTCGTTCATGTAATCTATGGGACTCCTATGCAACTTTTTGCAAATCGGCTGTCGGTTCAAGATGTGGCTTGCAAGAGGTGAGGGTCTAACTCTTTCTCAAAACATTGTACTGCAGTATCGGTGATTATGTTGTATGCTTTTGTTCTCCATCTCCTTATTTGAACCGAAAGCCTTCCGCATAAGAAATAACCGACTTCAGCGGGTAACCAGTGGCTTCACCTGTGCCTCCAGTTTCTGGGGTAGCTGATAAAACAAACGACATGGAAAGTCTCTGCTTGGTCGATGCAAGCCACCGCATTTCGAATTTCATTGCTCACAGTGGTCAGCGACTAGCCTGAGGTCGAAGCAGTTAGACTGTAATAGATGAACCAGGTGAAAAGTCATACAGCGCAGTATTCATTAGATTTTCAGCAAGCAAATTTTAGGAGATGGACACTTTGACGAAAGATTGACTTTTGATAAACCGAGTAATCCAGGCTAATGCAGCAGTGACTGGTCATCAATTTTGTGAGACTTTTTTAAACGTCGGTTTTTCTCTTTTGGCATTGCACTGATGCACTGAATTAGACAAATGCACGAAAAACAAAGCTATGAGGCGGAGAATTTCTCAGCATAACCTTCAAAACTTAGGTAAAATCGTGAACATTACCGACAAATACTTCCACATGAAATCAATTTTGATTCGATTCGCACATCCTTACATTGAATATTCCTTAGCGGCGCATATCCAAGTCAAATTCATCCAATAATTCATTCAGTACCATAGTTTAAGCAGCGCTTTTCGCAACAAAGCGCTCGAGGAGTTTTGAGAAAGGACGCTAGAGACAATGGCAAAAAGATGCAACGTTTCTTCAGAATTGTCCTTTTCTTTTTCCTCTTCGTTTTTTCTTGCTTTCGGCATGTTCATCCCACGATCTTATTTCCACACAAGCAATACGTAGCCAATGTACATGACGGACTCGAATATCGTTATATCAAAAATTCAACCAGTTCGAGCATGTTGGGTGGGCGTGGGTTTGCACCTCGAGTTTTTCTAAAGGATAAGCCAATCCCGGCGACATATTCCATGGCGTTTTTGCTCCCCATATCATCAAAACTACTATCGCTGAGTTTCGGGCATTCTTGCAGTGGATGGTGGATTACGACTCCGGGCGTATGACGTTAATGAACCTGTAAGACGTCGAAGAAAGGCTGTCGACAAAATCATAAAAGTTTCTCGAAAGGTTTCTGGCTTTTATTCAGCTATATTCTGAATTCTGCTCTTTAGCAAAGTAATAATGGCTATATAATGCAAAAGCCATCGCAGCAAAGTAGTCATTTCTTTTGCAGATCAAGCCACTTGTATCGCTTTCCGCTTGCGTACCTATTTCCTTTCCAGTGCACGAGTGGGCGAAAGGAAAATGGGGAAAGGCGGCGTAGGCCTAAACCGTACGCTTTTTTGCATCATAGTGGGACCCACCTAGACGTGGTCACGCAGTCGTTATGTTATAGTTCCTCTAGCGAATATCTATAAAACGACGTTAGAAAAATGATCATTAAAAAAAATGGAAGTCACATGTTTCTGGCATCGCCTTTCACACTGTTACTGTTTCATCCTTGGAGGTATTCCTAGCATCCGTTTTATGCTCATTCAAAGGATTTTTTGTGCTGTGCAAAAGCGCATGTTGCCCAAGTTTTTTATAGGGAAAATTTCACATCATGTCGGAGCTAAGTTCATTGCCACGAGAGTTGTTAGCTTGAGATTTTTGAGATTTCCGCCGAAAATAGCGGAATTTGCGTACTTTCACTCTTTTTTCTATTCAGGCGAGCCAGAGTACGATCGCTAGCGATGAGCAGGACGTTACTCTTGCTGAACGGACGTTGAATGAAGCTTCTAAGACGGGTTGGTTGACGAGCTATTTCAATCACCACCTCATATCTTGTGACTATGGGTCCGTAGAGTTCATTCTGTTTATGAATATTTTGAAGAAATCCGAGATTCCGAAGTACGAACTCTTCGAATTGAACCACTGAAAAATGAAGAGGGAAGTGGAGAAATTCTAGATGTGGGTGCCCTGAACCGTTGCAATTTAGAGAATTCGAAATGAGCACACGCAACAGGAACAGCCTTAGGTTCTTTCTTTTGTCAGCGTTGATTCAGACAATTCATTCTTACTATTTGGAAAGACCGCATTACAGCAAAACATCTCCTGAAGGGTTTGTAAGGTAATTTACCGAGGTGAATTACGCAATGAATCAAGCATACTTATACCGCAAACTGAAAATAGTGATCACTTCTCATTAGGTGTAAAACATCGCAAAAGCGACAAATTGATACTATGTTGGGTGTAGCCACAAGCACTCGCATTGTATCACTCGCTAGGCAATAAAATAAGACGTTCATGATACTCGGCTTCAAAGAGTTTCAACTGCAATTGTGCGGCTTAGTGGAAGGCATGTATGTCTTGTGCATTCCTCGAAATTTTCATAGGAACACTCGTTCCGGACCGGAAATCGATTGGCGCAACGCATTTGTGCAAAAGTTGATAAGGCAGACCCTCGCTGATTTGATGTAGCCGAAAAGGGGATTCAAATCGATGAATGAATGATGAATATTTCAGAGGTTGAGTAGGCTGGACGCGCTCGAGGAGATACGGTGCTTATTAGTCACTTTCTCTCCTTGTGAAAATGTAAATACAGAAATTGCGTTAACATTGAAGACGACTGCAGCATACCGATAGTAACGAAGAATTTCGCATCTTGCCTATGCATATGAGGGCGATTTTTTATCCTCCAAGGAGACGCCATGAAAACAGCGTTCCTACGCGACTTTCTCCGCTTGGCAATTGTAGTTATTCGATCTCAGCTCAGCATCGTGAATTCACTCGATGTTTCACTGGTAGACCTAACACAACATAAAACCCAATCTCAGAGAAAACATAAGCACTGCTTCATTGTATTCTTGATGACGTCACATCCTTCACTTGTTTCATAGTAATGGTTAAGATAAAAATGCAATGTTTGTGCGAGGCAGGAAATTCTTATTTCCCGCTGGAATAGGGCAGTGAAATGCATGAAATGCGATATTCACATTGCTTGAAAAGTTTCATGTCATTGCGGCGGTTGCCTGCAAAGAAATCTGAGGGTAATTATTTGCAGCAGTGAGCCAAGTGAGAAAGGTAAGAGCATTTGTGAAGACCATTTCGAAAGAAGGACTTAACGGGATTAGGAAAAGCTTCATTAGATGTCAATATTACCTTCCGAGGGCAGCCACGCGGATCAATTTCGATCAAAATCCCACTAGAGTACGCTACAGAGGTATGTTTGCCGAAAAAGTCCTTACAACTTCATATTTGCTATTTCAATAGCTAACATGAATTAATGTGGCCCAACACAGAAATGCGACTCTGGCTTTTCTCTCCATTCATTTTTGAGCATATCATTCTGCATTAAATTGTGTTCAAGATATGGTTTTCAAGCTCAAGATACGTTCGCAGAGTTATATAACGACGTTGCAGTGGAACAATTATTACGGTACGCGGATGTCAGCTTCGAGCCATACTTGTACAGAGAAGCATTACCTGCACATATTGCTGAAAATTTTGTGGATGTTTATAACGGAAATAAAAAGACGAAAGTTGGTAGAAGTTCAATGGATTACAGATTACATTTGAACACTTCACTGTGGCAGCCCATGCAAGGATAGCCGTAATTGCAGACGTCATCTGTATCGACCAAACACGGGTTATTCTCAAATGTCGTCCCGACGGATCGGATTTCATTCATGCGAGTCGAATTCCTATTGGTGAACTGGAAAATCAGGCTTGTTTTTCATTCATCTTCCTCTGTGTAGGCTGGAAACAATTATACTGCATTACCGAACGGCTTCCGAGCAATTTACCCTAATTAGATGATAACGCGCTTGGACGGCATACTTCAGATTGAATGCTATGGATTCTCTTGGCCCACGGCCCATGGAGGCACCATCAACAGAAGTTCCTGAGACCTCTCCAATGGCCTCCAAAAACATCGAAATATTCTTTTACCGGAGAAGAAAGAAATTTCGTACGACTTTTAATAAATTTAATGCTTTATTGGACTAAGAACCGTTACAATGAATATTTTTATTGCCTCTTCTATGATAATCGGCTTGAAACAATGGACCAATTGAATTTGCAGATCATTTGCAGACCAACTGAATTCAACTAGGACCAATTGAATTTGCAGATCATTATAACGCAGCTGCCTCTTGAGAATACAGTGGCTCATTTCTGGGAGATGGTATGGCAAGAAAAAGCTGAAGCTATATTGCTTCTTCTCACCGCGGATGAGTGGAAAAATCACGCTGAGCGGCTTCAGTTGATTCCTTCGCGGTTGTGAGTGAAATATTGTGGAAGCAATCGGAAATGACAATGCTATTGCATGATCAGTGTGAATAGGAATAACAAGCCTATAATCTTAATGAAAACAGCAGAATTATGTATTGTAAAAGAAGATAGCGCCTACTCACTTATCGGCAGGGCCGATATGATGGCCGATATGTTAGATCATGAAACTGTAATGAACTTTTCTACGCCAAAGTTTAGTTGAATGATAATTTTCTTCTTATCAAATAGAACGTTATTGTGTGGCTGAGGTAACACTTCGTTCAAATAGTAGAATAGAGCTATAGGGAGCAAGAAAACGAACTAAAGACTGTCTCGCGTTGCGATCCTGACGACCACGAAAATAAGGGCTTCTGAGATGATGCAAGAACGATCGAAAAGCAAGTGTTTCTTTTCGGAGGGTCAAAGAGCAGAGAAAAGGGTTTTGATCTCGATGAGACGCAGTGCTTGTGTTTATAATGAATCTACGACTCAAATTTCCGGCGAGAATGCGATTCGGTTCTGACGAACTCATATATTATTCATATATACGGTTCGGGAAATTTTCTCGTTGAGAACGCATAGAGCAGTGACAAAGAAATTCCTCGTTTAAAAGACATGTGGTTTTATCAACGCTGATATCATAGTCCTGCTGATAAATATCGAATGCGCAACGTTGATCCTTTACTGCTTAGATAAGTGCTTCTTCTAGACGCTTCGATCTTCATGCTATCATCAGGAAAAATGCATATCGCAGCGGTTATGCAAAAATGGCAAGAGTTTTATCGTTATTTTGGCAAGGTCTTACTACTTCTCATGTAGACGAGTTTCAACGCTTCCCTGCTGTCATTGGAAACGCCTACATTGTTCCGCTCCGACCAAGTTACAGTAGTTAATTGAGAGGCTTCCACTTTGCAACTATGAAACACAATGTCAACGATTTCCGAAATGAATAAACAAAATGCATCTTCATTTTTAATTAATGCCTAGACGTGCTGCAGACAATGTTTACATTTGGGCAATATGACGATAACGATGGCCTCGCAGATAGCGGTGTCAAAGAATTGGACCGTATATGAACTTGGACTAACCAAGGACGGCAGAAGTCGTCGAATTGTTTGGCATCACTACTCAGGATGGGAACAAAACAAAGGCGGTGCCGATATACAAATCATTTGGAAAATTCACTCTTCATTACGGTATAGAAGAGTTCTGATTTGCTTGCTTGTCAGCGGAGGGTTAGTGAAGGAATTTACAAGTGAGGTTGTGTCGAAAATTCTAAAGGAGTTATTTGAAGGAAACCTTAAGAAATAACCAAACAAAAAACTTTGCTGGAAAGCCGAAAGAGGTGGCCAGTTGTAGTACCACGTTGTCCGCAGAGAGACACGCCGCATATGCAATGAGGATGACATGTATACACCTGTGTAACCTGCATTTTCCACACCTGAATTAGCGTATGCACTCTATTTGCATAATATATACATGTCATATTGTGCTGAGCAAAGCATTTGCTTGTCAACGCTGTCGAATACGCACATTATCAGTCAGAGTCAGCTAAGAAGTTTTAGGGAGAATATATCACCTTCATGATGCAAAAAAAAATGCTTTCTGCTGAAACTGTCTTTAGTTCCTATTCTAAAAGTCAGTTGTTTTGGCGCCTATGATCGTTGTGCTTCGAAATATGAGGGAGCAATATTTCTCTGAACTTGCCTCGGTCATCAGCTTGCGAAAAAAGCGATCTGATTTTCGACTGGTGCTGAAATTCGGGTTTTATCCGAATGATGGTTGCTTAAGTTCCTCGAGTGAATGCGAGTTCTGGTAATTAGAGGAGATTCATTGCTCTTGTCGGAGTTTCATTTTTGGCCTCTTATGGCAGCGTTCCCTTCGCCGAAGAAGAGTAAATAGATTGGCTGCTAACCAAAAGTCCATACATCGATCTTCTTTCCTCTATAGAATATTTTAGTTAAAAATTTGTTTCGTTGCCGGTGGAACATATCCGTTAATGAACTTTAGATATAAGTCATATTCGAAAACATTTCATTAGCACTTATATCGTTGGAGTTTCATAAGAGATAACTTTAAAAATGGCCAAAATTTGAGTAAAATCCAAATGTGTTATATCAGCGTTGATTTTTGCCTAATAGCACCGTTTTGTGTATCTCAAATAATTTTCTTCGCTTCCACGCATATCTATAAAACTTTTAACTATGAAGGCAATTTTTCATGAAGGGTAAAATGTTTTCTTGACATTCCAAACATTCAGTGAATAAAGCATTCATTCACATTCACTTTACGGGATTTTGGAAGCGAATTTGCAGCTGTACTCATATGCATGTTTTTATTTGCGTGAATTTTTATAAAACTTTCACGATTTCTAAAAATTGTAGAAAACTTCGAAGACCACTAATTTGTATGAGTATGGCAGGAGCTGGAAGAGCTGGTACATATGCTGCTTTCGAGGTATGTCTGATGTATTATTAGGGAATTTTTTATTTTGGAATTTACTCTTCGCGGATGAACGCAAAATTCTACGGAACGAGGAGAAAGCAGAGAAAATTGCAATCAACATTTATTTTCGTTTATTAGCTTTTATCAAGTGCTTCTAATTGGTCACAATGTTTCTTGTAATATTTTCCGCTCATCGTTCTCGTCGTTACAACTTAGAACATTGCTGCAAGGTGAGCATTTTGTTGGCGCGGGGCGATCAGGGATGCTCGCGCTGTAATGTATGGGGAAATAGGAGATTTGGCTACAGTGTTATCCTTACCCGATATCATCCACACACCGGTGCTCAGATATCCGACATAAAAGGGTTTATATCAATGACGTCATAAAAGCCACAGGCAGAAGTACGGCAGATAGTTTCAGGGCGAAGCATATTTCCAACATGAATGGTTTTAGAACTTCTAAAATGTGCCGAAGATTTCAGTGGGCTCATTCGATGCATCATGACAAATACCGACGTATAGTGAACGTTGAAGAGTGCGTGAAGAAAGTTCGCGAATATCGAATGCACAGTGTGCAGAGTTTACCTCAATTCGAGTACATATATATACTCATGCTTAGGCATATCTTTCTAGTCAAGGTATCAAGGGGTTATTTTGATTACATCGAGTTTAGGTGGCTTATAGTGTTTTCTGCATTCATTAAGATTTGAGAGCATGAGGAATTTTTTTTTTTTTAAAGCATATGGAAGCAAAAATTTTCATCGCTATTCGCTATTTTCTCAAAACCATTTCGTTATGTCACTCTTATGTGCTATATTCAAAATGAATGCGTTTCATAAATTGTATACGTTTTTGTTTTTCATTATTAAGATGAGTGCAAGAAGCTCAGAACGCTAGCACGATGAGCGCAAAGTTGTTTTCGTTTAGGAAAAATGTGGCAACGAAACTGTTCTAGTAAGTAGATTCTTCAAGGGTCATTTAAACTTTCACATAATCTTCGAAATTTCAAATTGCATACAAAGACGATGAAATGATAATGTAGCCGGCAAAATGCCCAAGCCACAGTTTGTTTTTTTTTTGTGTTAATGGTCTTCTAGACCCCAAAGACAATGCATTTTATGATCGTCTCTCCACATTATACGCTTTCAGTGTATTTATTTCAATGTATGTTCGTCCACACAAATATATTTTATGCGTGCATACCGGATGAAACTCACCGCAGCATAAAAATCACGAATTTTCTAATGAAATACATTTGCAGAAAATTAGAGATGACTATATGAGCAAACGAGCATTGCAAAGGGAACTTCACAAATGCATCGAAGTTGAGAAGCAATATTTTCGAGAGAACACGAAAGACGTTGACGACGAAACTGAAATGACACTAACGTGTTGCTAACCTTAAAAGCTTAATTATATGTTCGATCACCATTCCGAAATCATTCTAAATCGCTCGTTTTCTGCACTCATATTGTTATCAAAAATATCAAAGCTTCACTGTGATGAGTGAAATAGCTTCTGAGGTATTTGAAATGCTTTAAAGACTTATTAAAGAGCACTTGCAAGCGAATTGTTGTATGAATATTTTACACACGAAACTTCGCAATAAATTCAATTTAATCTCTTTCTTTTGCATTATCAACGTCGTTTAAGTCGATTTTGTATGTTCTGCACGATTAAGTAGATTATCAACAATGACGAAGCAACGAAATTATCACCTCGAAGTTTTCCTTCCGTTAATTTTCCTCATTTATTACAACGACCTCATAGAGGGATTTGTTGGAGAAATTTTCTCGATAATGAGAAATATCGAACAGTTTCATTGAAGACGTGTTTTTTCTGATGGGTTTGTCACCATTTGTACTCTTTGGTGACGTTTACATAATGTCGGTTAATAGAAAGGGTTGTGCTATTTGGCCGGCGGTTGTGGGATGCTTTTTAAGTGACATTAATGGGGTTTTGGAGCACAACATCGACCTTCACTGGAGAAAAAAAACGCAGCAATTTTCCATACCAAGTGCAATCTGAGATTTTATAGTACCCTTCCTATCCAATTCGATATACACCGGCGAATGAGTCCTTAATACACCTTTACAAGCATTTTCGAAACATATGTTACTTCGGTGTCATCATAGTGGTGAAAAAACCTTTTTGTAAATTATGCGTGACGGGAGGGAAGCAACGTTTTTTGACACGTTTGCAAAGTGCTGGGTTGAAGTCTAGAGGTCGTGCTGTGCAAATGACTGTCTCCTTCCTAATGGAACAAACTGGTTTATAATTTAAATTTTACCAAATTGCCAGCCATCTTTTGTTGAAATGAAGAAAAAAAACATCATCTTGTCCAGCAAAGGAAACGCAATCGTATTGATAAAACGTCTAAACGACCGCCACGTTGATATTTCCTATCGTGGCATATAGCAAGAGTAATACAACCATTCCAGAATTATGGCGTTATTACGATGCCATGTTCAAATACTGGCGCCATTTGAATAGCGTCCGCAAATATCCGAGCCTTTTGAAGTAAAAACATGGTGCAGCATATTTGTTTATAATGCGCTTGAAGATATTTTGAAAATAGTGAAACATGCGATCGACTTTATTTGAAATTTTTCTTGTGGTGATCTGTTTGGTCCTAAGTAAAAAGTACTTCTTTCATTCTCACCTATTCCTCACTCATTTTCTCTATCCTTTCGCTAGGAAATAGCGCCGAGTATCTTCACATGTTAACGAATATGGAAATAAACATTTACTAAAAAAATTCCACTCACGGCGACATAATTCAAAGGATCTGAGAATTATTACCATCAGTGCACTTGATCACATGAACGTCGTGCAGGATTCTCGACAATTCTTCGGCTCTTTTTTATTGCCGATTTCAGAAAAATTTAAAAATATTTCTGAAGTTTTTTTTCTCATGGCATATGCAAATGCGGCTCTTTCTTTTCTAGCCGCAGTTTCTTTCTCGCCCATAGATTCTAATCTGAACACTTTCATCGTTGAGATCGTTTGGTTGCATTGCGTGCATTAAGACAAAATGAATATTAACTACAGTTGAAGCTAGGCTTCTAGTTTTATGAACCAACTGCCCACATAGTTATCAAATGTATTCAATATTACATATATGAAAGGTGGGATAGAATTTTTGCATCTCCATCAATCACACGTTTCAGTGCAGTAACGCTGAGCGTTGGTGGATAACGATTGAAATAGTGCCCGCTTCTAACGTTCGATTGCCTTCCGATCTCCTCGCTATTCCTCTGCTTTAGCTTTCACCTCACTGAAAGGAAAATATTACCGCCCATTTCGAATAATTCCCCCTTCATTACACACACCACACCTTTAAGTGATCGCATCAAATCAAACGTGATCACAAAAGACAATCATGCGCATTTACTGAATGTTTTCTGCACGAAGTGAGATGTTCAAAATTTGGCAGATAGAAATGAAAACTATACATGCTGCAGGAAGAGAAATTCTTCTGAATGTGCAGCTATAGAGGTGAATGGCGAATGCATCATCACAAGACAAAATTTTTTCTAATGGCCTATCTATCATTGCATCATGCAAAAGAAGTGGACAAATAGGCGACAAGTTCCGCGTTCTTCGTGAAGTGGAGAAAACACAGTGAGGAATTGAAAGCTTTAAAATTCTACGAATGAAATGAATGGAAAATGCAAAACTTATGGCGCATGTAGCGTTTATTCCTATCAAATCAAACATGATCACTTGTGAATAATCTAAAATCGTTTTTAGCAACGAAAATTCAATTTCAATGGGTGAGAACTGATCGCGATTACTTGGCCAATTAGTAAACAGTAAACATTGTTAAGAAAGATAAAATGCAAGAGAAGCGATCAAAAAAACGGAAGCCGTATGTGCAATGCACCTGTGCACCTGTGTAACTATCGTTGCAGATGCATAAACCTGATCATCAGGTTAGTATTATAATGTCATCATTTGTTTTTTTCACGTCAAAAAACCATAGGGTGAGAAATTGTACGAAGATGGTAATTCCTTATAAACATATTTTTCTTGCATATGTAAGACCTCTGAATGGGGAGTGGACATATTCTGATGGCGCAAAGGAATGGGGTCTACAAGGAGAAATCCGTGAGTTCAGCGCACCTTCATCCCTGCCATATCACACTAGCTTCTCAGGCTTTGGTTGAAATTCATGTAGTGAAAACAGATTCTCGGTTATGAAATGCTACAAGATGGTTTGGAAGGCGAAAATTTTTTGAAAATATTAGATGTGTTGGTATCGAAAGATGAGACACAGATGCAACAACAGGGAGTGAGGCTAGAAGAGCAAAGTTGAAGAGTCACGTTTAGCGAGCTGATGGATAAAGTTGGGTGTTTTATTAAACCAAATAAAATAGGCGGCTACAACCACTTGAAAAAAATGTTAACTGATGCTAAGCAAAAAATTACTTAACAACCCGATCGTGTCAACTTTATACTGGAATATAACTAGCGAATCTCGTCTCTTTGCTCAGAAATGTCCCATTCACTATCAGATGGCTGCATACCAGGTGCACTTTCGCTATATCTCTTCGAAAACATCGCAAGTTTTACGCCATTCAGTCGCCAAAGAAAGTCAGTTCCACTGTTGCTTCCCTTCCCCCTAATCTCCCCTCTTTGGCCTTCTACCCCGACGCACTTTGTCTTTTACATTCATGTATATGGCTCTATGAATTTGCTGAGGAGATTTTTTTTCAGAAGCATACCAATTTTAATCCACTTCCTCGATTTTGGGTCCTCTCGAATATTGCTGTGAATTGGATGCGTTCTGCCGGTGCAGTTTTGTCATAATCGGCTGGCAGGTGGATTGCAATTCACGAAGACGATATTCATACTCGCACTTTTCGGCCAGCTGGTTGGCATCAATCCATCGAATTGTGTCCTCGCAAGCCGAAGATGCCTTTAATAGCGATTCTAGCTTGGAATATAGATTTAAATGCTTTGGATTCGTTGCAAAAACTCTTAGGGGTAAAATTCAAAAAATTCGGGGTGGACGTTCCAGAACGCTTCTGCTGAGCTTCTGAAACGAATCAACTGCTTGAAAAGCTTGTTTTTAATTGTTGACGAACAATGAGCGGAATTAATCGTGTATTTAGACATATGTACAGACTGGTGATAAAGTTGATGGTTTCCGATTTCATTCTTTCTAAGCCAACTTTTTCTTTATACAGCCGGTTTTAGCTTTATTCTATTTCTTATATTTGAGATATATCCGTTAATTTCCTCAGACCAGCGTTGGGGAAAACCCTTACAGTGTTGCTTGCGCATTAGTCGATGCGCTATACTTAAAGATGAATGTCGGACATCTTTTATTTATTCAACAACAGAGCTTGCCTCAAACGCCGTGGTCTCAAACATAACACTACACCTGGGCTTACAGTACATGTGTTTTCCGCTATACATGGACAAGGTCTGCTCGTGAGCGGATAATCAATTGCACAAAGTGAGTTTTTCTTCATCGTTTAGTAATACTTCGAGGTACTCATGATTACGTAATTACTGAGTAAGGTGTATTGAGTGACGCTTCATCCCAGGTTGTCTGGAATAGAACTATTCGGAAAAGGTAAGTTTTTTGCCTGTTATAATAGACAATGCTCATTGTCGTGATCCAGAAGTGTAGCCTGTATATCTATCCATATCCTTTGAGAAATCTTTAGACGCAGATAATGAACGTTCTATTTGTATAATGTATAATAATAAATAACGCAAAAAACATATTTAATAGGGATTCTGTTCTAACGAGCAGAACACAAGCCAGCAAGCAACACCTCACTTCCATTACCCGCTGCAACTTTCCCTCCGATCTACAACATCGTACCAATGATATGTCTTTACGTCACTGATGAAAAAGCTCTTTTTTATGGTCGCATTTATTCTCATTTGATAAAGTTCTGCATTTCTTTGAACTGTTCTGAATATGTGTTACATAATTATTTGGTTCTTTATGAAGTCTTCGGTGGAACGATATATAATGTATACCTTCTGACGATCGCTGCTATCCAATCGGTCACCGTAATCATTGAGTGCCTGTCGTATTTGGTAGGTGTAGGTTTCGAGTGCATTCTTCGCTGCAACTCGTTCCTTAGCTTCATTGTCCTCACGTTCGAACCGTCTTGCATCGTTTAACATACGATCGATTTCAGCTTGGCTGAGACGTCCTTTTTCGTTTTTGATTTGGATCTGATTCGATCGTCCGGTTGACTTATCGACGGCTGTCACGTTCAAGATACCGTTGGCGTCGATATCGAAAGTGACCTCAATTTGTGGCACTCCTCGAGGTGCAGGTGGAATGCCCATCAAATCAAATGTGCCCAGCTTATTGTTGTCGCGTGTCATTGCTCGTTCGCCCTCGAAAACCTTAAGCTGCCTATATAAGCAAGTGCAAAATGACAGTGCTTCGAGCTACTTGATTTCTGCCGATTATTGTGTGATCGGCATATTGATTCAAGTAGGATGCAAAGGTCTTAATCATCATAACATCGAATTTCACTTACCCGAGTACTTTTGGGGCATTTTGCAAAAAAAAAAAAAAAACTGCACATTACCTGCACTGACAATACATTTCAAGTGAATTTTATTGAATGAAGCTCGAAAAAAGAAACTTTTTGCGCTCTCAGATTCTTTAAGACAGCTGACTGGGAACAGTTCGACCTTGAAAAACGGAAGAAAATTGAAAACTGTTCATTTCTTGCGAAGGTGCCACCTTCGGTTCACTAAAGTATCAGGCATCGTCTAAAAAAGCTATGTACGCTGTAAAACTATCACACAGGTGCATGCAAAAATGCTGAATATATGAATACTTCCTCAATAGAACAGCCGCAAAAATGAGGAGGATCTTGTTATCCCCGCGCTGCATTGTTTTCAGGTTATTTTAAACGGACCTGTTTTTTTCCATTGCGCCTTAGCTTATATCTTTAAGGCTTTTCAAGCGTCACCAGCTCATGGAAAGCCGCCTTTTTTATGCATTCGCATTCAAATTCACATTTTACATGTATACTCTTGTTTACTTATATATTTGTGTTGAAAATAATATTTATATGGCAGATATAAAGGCAAATGTAGATAAATATAAAAGGCAACAGGTGAAAAAGAGAAATGTAACAGACACGTCGTTTTGATCACTAGAGAAGTGAGACAGTAATTAAAAAGGAGTGTGACGTGGAAAGGAAATGAAATAGCGAAATGGGTGGGGGGGGGGGGGGGGGGGGGGAGGAGGAGGAAGAGACGACTGAGGCTTTTGATTCGAAAATTGATTTATAATATTATGGGGTTGATGTGCTATGAGTGGATGAAAACCCTTAAATTGATGACGCCACTAGTAAAGCGTTTCTTATTACCATGAAATCTTGAGTTATGTAGATTGTGAGGGTGACCAAGTTTAGTCTTGGAGAATGTGGAATACCTAGATGAATCAAAGACATATTTAACCCTGTACACGCTGCAGAGAATCGACTTTTTCCTGAGAATCTCATTGTGCATTTTCTTAAATCACTCGGCATAAATGCTTCTTAGCAGATGACGCAATATAAATGCCAACCTCAGAAAAACCTTTGCAGCTTTTCTCTCTGAAAGTACTCATGTTTCAGTCGAACATATCACTCTCTAATATCAGTTGCAAATGTCACTTCATTCTCAGAACAATGTTGCGATTTCTTAACTAAGGCGGTGGCATATAAGTTATAATTCAATTTAGAGTGAATTAAGACATGGAAGTGATTGATGCGTTCATAATCTAGTACTTGAATCGTGTTAATTCAATATTCACTGGCACAAATTAAGGATGATAGAGATAAATGTACAACGGAATGCTTCGGAGCCGATATGGATGGCATTAATGTCGAAGCTATGCAAGGATTGAATCGAGGGCACAATCAAGTGTTATATGTTGATTGTAATTGTTTGTGCAGTTGATTTACAATTCGACGTCATCGTCATATAGGTGAGCTCTTACGTTCAATGTAAACAAAAAGGAAAACTAGTATATTGTAAAAATGGTAGTGGTTCGAATTGCTCCTCCGAAACATCATTGTGAATGCACATTTCATTTGAAACGTTTTCCTATCAAAATAGTCTTATCGCATTGTAGAATTCTCCAAAAATACTGCAAAAATGAATTGCTCTTATTAGGGAACGAATTTTCCCGTCACAAACGAGATAGGAGCCGAATGAAAATCTTTGATACAATCAATCTAGGTATAATCAGTAGCGTTGTTGTTATGGAAATCCTAAATTTAAAGAAGCTATTGAGAGGCATTTGAACCGACTAGAAGGACGCAGATTTGACTCAGTGATATAACGTTGTTCGAAAGCAGATATGAGAGGATTTGCCAACAAAGGAAGCTTTTAAAATATGCGACAGAGGATACGCATCAACGCCATGGGTCCACAATTTGTAAGGTTGTACGGTCCCGTTAGGTGAATTCACTCTCAAAACAATGAAGATTAATCGATAAAATGAAAGATAAAGTTTTCTTGAGAAGAAAATATCGAATAAAAGAAAGTGCAAAAAATTATTGAGATGTGACTTATTCACTATATTATTTAAAACGACATCATCAAATGCATCAGTAATTCAATCTTCTGTAGTTAAAAGCAAATAATTGAGGCAAGTCGAGAAATGTTTCGAAAAAGAGTTCCACTTGATATAGTGCAATTCAATTGCCATGTTCGGGACTGAAGCAATTTAGCACACGTATGGCACACCTGAGTATAGCTCTTTTCTAAAAACACGA
Organism: Ascaris suum; assembly: GCA_013433145.1. NCBI lineage: Eukaryota > Metazoa > Nematoda > Chromadorea > Rhabditida > Ascarididae > Ascaris > Ascaris suum. Next base: position 9,962,689 of record CM024174.1, read on the forward strand.
TCCTTCCAGCACTTTTTGCTATTCGCAAAAAACTGACAATATTTCGGGAACACTTTCCAACCTGAATGCTGACACCTTGTTGATTATCCGAGAATGTTGTGAACATCTTCGTCGCTTTGGTCGGTATTCGCGAATTTCGATCAATGAGATTCGTCATAACACCGCCGGCCGTTTCAATGCCGAGTGAAAGGGGTGCCACATCAACAAGCAATACATCCTTCACAGTTTTATCCTGAACACCAGAAAGAATTGCGGCTTGAACGGCCGCCCCATATGCGACCGCCTCATCGGGATT